>CM060654.1:40044298-40786798 GCA_030686955.1 Odontamblyopus rebecca | reverse complement strand
AGAGGAACACAGAAGAACACAGAAGAACATAGAGGAACACAGAAGAACACAGAGGAACACAGAGGAACACAGAGGAACACAGAGGAACACAGAAGAACATAGAGGAACACAGAAGAACATAGAACACAGAGGAACACAGAGGAACACAGAAGAACACAGGATAACAATGAGCTATAGATCTGTAGGCCAACACCGAGCTAACTCCGAGCTAACTCCGAGCTAACTCCGAGCTAACTCTGAGCTAACTCCGAGCTAACTCCGAGCTAACTCCGAGGTAACATTGAGCCAACACAGAGCTAATGTCGCATTTTAGTGAATGTCGGTCGTGGATAAATCCGGGTCCGTTCTCCTGACATCTGTTGTAAATGTGTTTCAGTGCAGCAGTGGGGAAAATATGGATGCCCAAAAAAGTTTAATGTTCAACCAACTCAGTCTACACCGATCTAGCCTGAGTTTGTGTTTCGGAACCTTGATTTGATTGGTTGTTTAATTGCACTTTCTCAAGGTTGAGGTCGGTTGTCCACAAGTCACGAGCACAATAGAATGTGCCATAACACAGCGAAGACAGAGGTGCTCATGTAAATGATCAGCTGAGAATTCCCCACTGCCCAGTCACTCCCTCCTCATTCTAAGCTGGGGCACCCTAACATTATCCACTGATTTTTACTCCGCCTACCACGCCTCCCCACCCCCCATTCCCCCACCACCCTGCCACCCCACCAACACCCACAGGGTCTGACCATGTTCCTGGTCATAAAGGACAGGTGGGGCGTGACCTTTGGACAGTGCATCACCTCATCACACGCCTCCAATACTCCGACACGCAACAAAACATACACGTGAATATGTGCCCTGTGCATGTACCGTAGACTAGTATATATATGTACTACACAAGTGTGTACTATATACACGGCCTGTATTTGCAGAGCAGTGAGGTGGACATGAGCAAATATCAGGGACCCTCGCCAAGGCTCCAGAACAGGATGCAATTACTGTTACTGTACCTGCACACAGGAGGTTATGGGCTTATGTAGCGAGTTTTGACTTGTTGGCAATAAATAAATGCATGATAAAAAGAACATGTGGTTTTAATAAAAAATACTGTTTGAAGTATGCTGTTGTATCCTTGTGCAAGACACATCCCTCTAATTTCCCACTCCAGCTACTGTGAAGTGGTAAAATAAATAAATAAATAAATGTGGAAGTGGTTCAGTGCTCGAGCACAAATAAATATGTAATAAATCCAATATTTTTATCATACTTGTCTATTATTTCTTTATTTCTGAACCGGATCAATGTATTAAATATGTGCCGTTTAAACCAAATATTAAAAACATGTTCTTAAACCAGCCTATTCTGCAAAATTTACTTTTTAGAGCCATTTTAACAATGTTATAGTCGTTTCTCATCATCACTGACCCTCTGAAGTTTGATCACTTATTCAATCACTTATTTTCAGGACACCATATTACCGATCAACTCCCATTTTCATTTCCACTAGTGATGATGTGTGCGGCAATGTCAGCTTTTGTGTTTCTTCTATTAAGTTGTTTTAGATGAATATTGTGATTTAAAATGTCCAATCGTTAGAGTAATGATCCATGGATGTCACAGATTATAACTAGAGAGCACACTCAAGCGCTATATGTGTTCTTTAAGCAATAACCACTCTGAGAAGTACTAAATAAATCAGTTTATTTTCCATTTTAAAGAGTGCTGATACAGACACATAAATCCTTCACTCACAAAACACAAACATTACATTTGGTGTTGCCTTCATTCATAAAATTGCACTATAATAATAAAATCCAGCGGCCTTGCAGATCACCGTTTTTACTGGGCTTGTGTGATTCCAGCAGCTCTTGTAAAAATGAATGGGTCATATATTTTAAAGTGTATAGGCCCATGAACACAGCATGGTGCATTTAAGGCCTGTGTGGATGTCCTTATCTCTACATAAATAATGAGCCCATAAACATGAATGATCGACTGGTGGAATAAGGCAGTGTCGTAAAGAGGGGCTGTGCTGCTCTCCGCTCTGATACTCACAAACACCAGGAACAGAGCTGAGAGGAGATGTTACGCAAAAGCAAAAAACTTCACCACCAGGTTTGCTTCATGCATGTTGCATCCACTGCAATTGTTGAAATGTTGTTCATGGCAACACAGATGTTTGTGCACTGCCTGCTTTCACCTGTATTAGATTGGAGGAAATACTACTTTGTTTTTGCCTGAGATCTAGACTGGGCTTCTTCAGTACTTTGCAAAGACATCAGTCCAGTCACCAGTGAATGTCACCGAGTTCAGATGGGTGTGATTGACAGGTGGATTAGAAAATCAGGGACACATGTGGTCAGGCTATAACAAAACTAATGTCTCCTTACAAGAAAAAAAAAGAAAGGACAAAAATCTCACAGAGGACTGAAAAACGTGGAGGATTTCTGTAGAACCAATGAAGCACTGAACTCTGAGGAGAGAAATGTACTTTTGTCTGTAAATGATGGTGACAATGAGCTCCTTTGTTTCACGTGTCACTGGAATAAACAATCTGATTGGACGGTCGTGTTTTCTAGATTTGCCAGGCAAATGTATCTGTAAAAAGACAGAGTAACTGTCAACTAATATTCACAGTTTTCCAAAAGTCTATGTGAAAAAAAATGAATGTATTTCCAGATCCAGAGTGGATGTTGAAATGAGCAGGACTTTCAGCTAAAAATGCATCTACAGATTACACATTACTAATGTGAGCAGCTTCTCATGGACCAAATCAAACCTTATGGACAGATTCAGAACCCAGAGTCAGTACAGAGATATAACAACCTCTGTCTCCACTCCTCCATCACTGTGTAACTGAATAACTGAATCCTAATGAACGTCAGAAAATGTGAACACATCACTCCCATTGCCCAATCACTGAATTGGCTCCTTGTCTCATTCCAGATTGAATACAAAATCCTTCTGCTGACCCATGAATGCATCACTGGTCTGATCTCATCACTCTTCAATTTTCCAACCGCACCCTCAGACATTCAGGTAGGGAGAAGCACTTCAGGTCCCCTCCACTAGGCTCTGTACCATGGGGGACCGAGACTAATCTAAAGACTTCTCTATTTAGAAAAGCTTACTGTTGAGGATTTTAGTATTTAGCAACTAGTTCTTGTTTTATTGTAGCACTCTGAGATTCTATGTTATGAAAAGAGGACTATGGATAAAATGTATTATTATTATTTATTATTATTATCTGAGTCGTTAACACTTCCGCATGTTCTGTCATCAAATATATATATATATATATATATATATATATATATATATATATATATATATATATATATATATATATAAGGAACAAGACTCAAGTATAATCTGTCTCTATATTCTAGTAGATATAGATAGATCATACAGTCATCAGCTTCTGCTTCTGCAGGGGAGCCATTTTGATGCTTGATCTGTCCCATCTCAAAACTCCACCCCCATTAGTGAGGAAATCAAAGTGTGCCAAAAACAGACATAATCAATATACTATGATTTGAGTGTTACGTGTTTATCTTTAAACACCTTTAAGAATGAACTGTTCAGTTATTCAGATTTTTAGGGGTTTCGCTCAGCGGTGACAGTGCATTTATAGTGACCATAGTTCCGGAGGTATTTCCGGAAGACGAAATTCCCATAGATTTTTCCCAGTGACTTTCCTGAATAAAAAAATCACAAATAAAATAAAAGTTGAATTGAAAGCTCAGAGCTAATCAGCTCTGCCAACTAATATTCACAGTTTTCCAAAAGTCTATGTGAAAAAAAATGAATGTATTTCCAGATCCAGAGTGGATGTTGAAATGAGCAGGACTTTCAGCTAAAAATGCATCTACAGATTACACATTACTAATGTGAGCAGCTTCTCATGGGACAAATCAAACCTTATGGACAGATTTGGAGGACCAGAAGACACACTCTGACAAAACTTTACAACAACAAGCCATGTCCTGTCTCCGTGATTTCAGAGGGTGTGAAATCTACATAAATGACTATATAAATATTTTTACAGAATCACCAGTCGAAGCACCAAACTTTGACTTATCTCAGGCAAAAGAAGTGATATATTTTGTTCTGAATGTTAGGAGAATTTTCGAGGAGATGCTACAAATGAGTGGTTGTGGTTGGATCATCTAAAATTTGGAAAGAGGTTGTTCATGCTCTATGGTCTGGTTCCAGACCCTTCTGTATTCAAATAGAAGAAGGGACTAACTGCTCGGGCAAAAACATCAACACAGGTCATAAAACATGAAACACCAAAACTAGTGTCCAGAAGCTCTTCAAAAATATAAAATCTTACATAACACATCTCCTACAGGCATCTGCAGTTTTCCACAAGATTGTTGTTGCATTTTATGTGCCAGAAGAAAAGGCCTGGTTTGTTTGTCCGGGTTTAGATCCTTCACAGTCTACATGAGGCCTTCTTAGATGATGTTGGGTCCATGAGGCCTCTGTAGACCAGTGTTTTAATGTTTAAAGAGGAGGAGGTCAGATGAGGGATGAAGGAGGAGGACAGGAGGCCAGAGGACATTAGTCCCAATGGGAGCTGGAGGTCTTCTACATCACTGGGTTTTTTGGTCCGTATTTAAGTTAATTGCAGTTCTTTAGAGTCCAGACTAGGCCAGATCAGTCCAGACCCTGTATATACATAGCTAACCTGCTATCCCCTGTGTCCCATACAGGAATTGAACACTTTCAATTTATCTCTCTGTAACTGTGGTTGTCTGGCTCGTCATTTTGGTCTTAAAATGTTCATAATAAACCGCTCTACATGATCCTGAACTTTTTATTACACTGTTTTGTCCATAAATCACAATTTGAACATTTATAACAGACCAATCAGGTGCCTTGTTTCCTCAAGAAGCGCAGGTGGGAAGGGGCTTCAACAGTGTAGCTAAGTGGCTTCAACAGCATGACTCCGGATTGGCTCACTCGTTGCTATGATATTTGTGGTTGAAATTCCAAATATGGAATTGGGCTCCAAATCCGGCCTTATAACTGCTAGCCTTGATGAGCTTCTTTTTGCTGGTACCAAACACAGTCGGTGATGTCACTCTCTCTTAGTTCATTTCTTTATAGTCTATGAACCAGACCAAGACCAGAGCAGTCCAGTTCATCAGAGTTGACACCAGTTCTGTAGAGTCCAGTGCAGTTCCTCTGGTTCATGCCTGGGACAGACACCAGGAGCTATGGGGGGTCATGGGCGCTGAGGTGAAGGGGAAGTCCTCAAATTTAATGTCCACGTGTCCAGAAGGGGTGCTGTCCAACTGGGAGGACGTCTGTGGAGGAAAAAGGAGGCACGTTTAGGTAAGGAGTGTTTTTCTATTAGACATATGTTCTAAAATTGATGTTCTAAAAATTATCTAAAATTTAAAAAGCTGCATTGTTGTTGCATTGTCAAAATTGCATTGCCATTTGTCTAACAAGAAGAGCCTTAATAAAGGAACTATACCAAGTCAGTATCATGAGTTAGAAGAGAAATAAACCCAGACTAAACTGAAATTAACCAGTTCTGAGCTTGGACTAAACTTGGTCTTGTGTGAGTACTTCAGATTGTAATAATACTGCCGTATTATTACAATCTGAAGTACTCACACACTGTTACATTGCGCTGACTCTATCCAAGATCCTTTGTTATTTTGCCTCATATCTGGGACCACCTGGAGACTGCTGCAGGGTACAGTTATATGATCAGACTTATACATGTTTTGTGGCCAGATCTTTACCTGTTGAGTGCTGTGGGCGTTGTACACTGAGGAGCCCATCCCGGGGTCACGCTTGATGGGGGAGGCATGTTCGGATGTGGGCAGAGACCTGGGCGAGTCCGATGGAGTGGTGGTGGTACCTGACTTGTTCTTGGGCATCTTGGGTTTGCGTTTGCGAGTTTGGATGTTCTCTTTCTTCATGGCCAAAGGACGAGGAACCTGAGAAGAACCCAGAGTCAGTACAGAGATATAACAACCTCTGTCTCCACTCCTCCATCACTGTGTAACTGAATAACTGAATCCTAATGAACGTCAGAAAATGTGAACACATCACTCCCATTGCCCAATCACTGAATTGGCTCCCTGTCTCATTCCAGATTGAATACAAAATCCTTCTGCTGACCCATCACTGGTCTGATCTCATCACTCTTCAATTTTCTAACCGCACCCTCAGAAATTCAGGTAGGAAGAAGCACTTCAGGTCCCCTCCACTAGGCTCTGTACCATGGGGGACCGAGACTAATCTAAAGACTTCTCTATTTAGAAAAGCTTACTGTTGAGGATTTTAGTATTTAGCAACTAGTTCTTGTTTTATTGTAGCACTCTGAGATTCTATGTTATGAAAAGAGGACTATGGATAAAATGTATTATTATTATTATTATTTATTATTATTAACTGAGTCGTTAACACTTCCGCATGTTCTGTCATCAAATCCGGGTCTGGACTGAATGAAGAATGGTCTGTTCATAAGGCTTTGTAAATCGTCTTTGGGAACATGTGTCTGTAAAAAGCGTGATAGCTGTTGTTTTTATATATATACATATATATACATATATATACATATATATATATATATATATATATATATATATATATATATATATATATATATATATATATATATATATATATATATATATATATATATATATATATATATATGAGAACATGAGAGTTTCTCATGTTCCTTTTTCCTGACATTGCCATCGCTCAGTATTGCAATGTCACCACCACAGCTTTGTTCTCTCGCTTATCCAGAACCACGATGTCTGGTTGGTTCATCACCATTCTGTCAGTCTGTATTTGGAAGTCCCACAGGATCTTGGCCCGCTCATTCTCCACAACTTTTGGAGGCGTTTCCCACCTTGATCCTGGGGTTTCCAGCCCGTACTCGACACAGATGTTTCTGTACACTATGCCCACTACTTGGTTATGTCGCTCCATGTACGCTTTCCCTGCCAGCATCTTACACCCTGCAGTTATGTGCTGGACTGTCTCAGGCACTTCTTTGCACAACCTACACCTTGGGTCTTGTCTGGTGTAGTAGATCTGGGCCTCTATTGCTCGGGTGCTCAAGGCCTGCTCCTGTGCAGCCAGGATGAGTGCCTCTGTGCTGTCCTTCAGACCAGCCCTCTCCAGCCATTGTAGGATTTCTTGATATCAGCCACTTCAGTTATGTTTCGGTGGTTCGCCCCATGTAGGGGTTTGTCCTGCCATGATGGTCCCTCCAGCACATCTTCCTCTGTGCCCCACTGTCTGAGACATTCTCTGAGCGTCATCAGTCTGGGCCTTGTCACTGATGTACTTGTGGAGCTTGGATGTTTCATCCTAGACAGTGGTTCCCACACTCACTAGTCCTCAGCCTCCTTCCTTCCGGCTCGTGTACAGTCTCAGGGTGCTGGACTTGGGATGGAACCCTCCATGCAGGTCAGGAGCTTTTGTGTCTTAACATCCGTGGTCTGTATCTCCTCCTTTGGCCAGCTCATGATTCCTGCTGGGTATCTGATCACTGGCAGGGCATAGCTGTTTATTGCCTGTGCCTTGTTGTTTCCATTGAGGTTCTTAGGACCTGCTGTACTCTTTACAGGTATTTGGCTGTTGCTGCTTTCCTTGTTGCCTCGTCAAGGAGACATTTACCTGTGGGATATCAAGGTACTTGTAACTGTTCTCAATGTCTGTTATTGTTCCCTCTGGGAGTGAGACCCCCTCTGTGTGGACTACCTTCCCTCTCTTTGTCACCATCCTACTACATTTCTTGAGCCCGAATGACATTACAATGTCTGTGCTGTAGATCCTGGTGGTGTGGATCAGTGAGTCGATGTCTCGCTCGCTTTTAGCGCACAGCTTGATGTCATCAATGTAGAGGAGCTGACTGATGGTGGCCCCGTTTATGAGTTGTATCCATAGCCAGTGTGGTCGATTATTTGGCTGAGGGGGTTCAGACCTGTGCAGAACAGCAGTGGGGACAGTGCGTCTCCTTGGTATGTGCCACATTTGATGGGCACTTGTGCAAGTGTCTTGCCATTGGCTTCAAGGGTGGTTTTCCACAACTGCATCGAGTTTGCAATGAACGCCCTTAGAGTCCTGTTGATATTGTACAGCTCCAGGCACTCAGTGATTCATGTGTGTGGCATTGAGTCAGAGGCTTTCTTGTAATCAATCCAGGCAGTGCACAGGTTGGTCTGACGGGTTCTGCAGTCACGAGCGACTGTCCGGTCAACCAGGAGTTGGTGTTTGGCTCCCCTGGTGTTTTTGCCCCTTCTGTGCTGCGCTCATGTATTGATCCATGTGCCCGCTTATCTTAGCCGCGATGATGCCTGACATGAGCTTCCATGTTGTGGAGAGACAGGTTATTGGCTGAAAGTTGGATGGGACTGTACCCTTTGAGGGATCAGGACTGTACGCCCTTGGGTTAGCCATTCAGGATGAGTCCCATCCCTGGTTCATTTGTGCTGCTCCTGGATGTGTCTCAGGCATGAAAAAAAGGTTGGACAGCACCAGGCCCTGACATGATTTTAGGGTTATTCAGAAACAAAGCAGCCTCATCAAGTCAAACTTTATCAACGAGAACGTCCATTTGACAGACACAGTCCGATGAAAGTACCTCACATTTAGTTTTGCTTTATTTGGAGAATTCACCATCACAGGTATAATATTTCAGTTCTTACGGTTGTATTAGGAAGTGTACAATCAAAGTTATTGTTTAACTACATAATAAGGACTTCCCTATTGCTACTCTCTGAACTTCTGCTATCCCTCTGGCATACAGACACATGTTATAGACTCATAGATGTGCGTTATAGTCTCATACAGATGTGTTATATTCTCATACAGATGTGCGTTATAGTCTCATACAGATGTGTTATATTCTCATACAGATGTGTGTTATAGTCTTATACAGATGTGTGTTATTTTCTCATACAGATGTGTGTTATAGTCTCATATACATGTGTGTTATTGTCTCATACAGATGTGTGTTATAGTCTCATACAGATGTGTGTTATAGTCTCACACAGATGTGTGTTATAGTCTCATACAGATGTGTGTTATAGTCTCATACAGATGTGTGTTATAGTCTCATACAGATGTGTGTTATAGTCTCATATACATGTGTGTTATTGTCTCATACAGATGTGTGTTATAGTCTCATACAGATGTGTGTTATAGTCTCATATACATGTGTGTTATAGTCTCATACAGATGTGTGTTATAGTCTCATACAGATGTGTGTTATAGTCTCATATACATGTGTGTTATAGTCTCATACAGATGTGTGTTATAGTCTCATACAGATGTGTGTTATAGTCTCATACAGATGTGTGTTATAGTCTCATATACATGTGTGTTATAGTCTCATACAGATGTGTGTTATAGTCTCATACAGATGTGTGTTATAGTCTCATACAGATGTGTGTTTTTGGCGTGTTACTGACCCCATGCAGTTTCATGTAGAGCCCACAGGCGTTGCACACAGGTTCCCCGTCGGCGTTGCGTCTCCAGAGTGTGGTGGTGCTCGTGTGACAGTTTGTGCAACAAAGACCAGCACGACGAGAGCCAGACTGCTGTGAGAAGGATGAGAGCGAGGGAGGGAGCAGAGGAAATGGGGAGACACGGATGGAGGGATAAGAAAAGGAGTTCATATTATTTTACAGTATTTTGTCTTTTCAAAATGAAAAAAGATATATATTTGAGTGGGATAACATGAATGATCATAAAACAAAGAGGTCATATTATTTTTTTTTACCATGGAGGGAGAGAGAAAAAGAGAGAGCAGAAAAGTGGGGAGGCAGAGATGTCTTACATTTGAGTTATAGTGATTTATATTAGAAATTTTAAAAATATGATGTTCAAGAGAAACTTGCCCATATTTCACTTCAATAGAATCATTCTAAGAAGTTTTATGGGTTTACACAAGGTAAAGAGGGGATCAAATGGGTTAAAATGAAACAAAAACTAATGAATTTTCTGACATTCAAATATGCTTTTTTTTCTCACACACATCAATATTACAGAGAGAGAGGAAGAGAGAGAGAGAGAGAGCTGGAGAGCCCCTTCTATATGTGGCTCACTCAAGGGCAAGGCCAAAGCACGACAAATAAAAACAGAACAGAAAGAGAGAGAGAGAGGGGTAGGGAAAGGAAAGAGGAAGAGGGAGGAAGGGAAAGAGAAGGAACTGGGTAAAGAGAAAAGAGCAAGAGGAAAAGTGTTGCACAATCCCCCTCCACGCACTGAGCTCTACTGGGACAGATCCTGGGAACAAAGCAGTCGTGAAAACACCACACCCACTGTATTTACTTTCAGGTTGGAACCCACAACCACCTTGAGTTCACTTTAAAGGTCCCATATTACACTATTTTCTGATCTACTGCATGTCCTCATGTAGTTTCCTCACCACAAACAGACCTGGAGTTGCGTTTTCATTCACACACGTTTAATGCACAAACCCTGCATATTTAGGCTGAGCTCTTCTCTCAAACTGTCCCATGATCATAACGAAAGTGCTCCACTGTGTTTCCAAACTCTATACACTCGAACATGTGTGAATGAAACAAAACACAGCTCCAGGTATGTTGTGAAGATGTAACCACATTCAGGGTTAAAAGCTCACAAGAGACAAGTTTGTGTAATATAGAACCTTTTGAGTAATGTTTTGTCTTTTGTCTAATGTACGATCATTTGTGTAATGTAGGACCTTTTTTGTAATATATGAACTTTTGTATAATATAGGACCTTTTGTGTAATGTAGGATCTTTTGTGTAATATAGGACCTTTTGTGTAATGTAGGACCTTTTGTGTAATGTAGGACCTTTTGTGTAATATAGGTCCTTTTGTGTAATGTAGGACCTTTTGTCTAATGTAGGACCTTTTGTGTAATATAGGACCTCTTGTGTAATGTAGGACCTTTTGTGTAATATAGGACCTCTTGTGTAATGTAGGACCTTTTGTGTAATATAGGACCTCTTGTGTAATGTAGGACCTTTTGTCTAATGTAGGACCTTTTGTGTAATATAGGACCTCTTGTGTAATGTAGGACCTTTTGTGTAATATAGGACCTCTTGTGTAATGTAAGACCTTTTGTGTAATATGGGACCTTTTGTGTAACAAAAATAGACCAATATACTGATTCTGATACCACAATAATCCATAATCAATAATCCCATACGAACGCCGAGGATTCGCGACCCCCCTGGCACGACACTATCTCTTCCCGACAGCTCCTCCACCAGAAAAGTTACATAGTGTGCCTTTAAATGTTTCTTAGGAGTCTTTGCGCTCCTGCTGGCCAACTGTGAAAAATGACCGAAGGCCGTAATAGATTTTTTTGGCTTGTAATCATGCATAGAATGTAATTCCGAAATTTGGTACAAATCCAATAATGTTGACGTCTCATGTATATGGTAGGTGGCGCTATAGAGTTCACTTTTATCATATTTCATATTTCATCACATTCAGGCTGGGATCACACAATAGTGATGTGAGTTTGAGCTCTGTAGGCCAAAGCCTGTGGCTGTGAGAGGTCATCAAAGAAACAGGAAATGATTGTGTTATTCGCCGGCGTGTTACGGACAAACCGTGAAGAGGATCCCAAAAACAAATAATGTCTGTAATTGTGACATGTCATATCTGAGCTCGTTTGGACCAAAAACCAGTGACGTGAATCGTTTTGCAAACAAGCAGTCAATACGGCAGCAAATTTCTGATCCAATGTGGCCAACTTCCTGTTGGTCATAGGGATGCACTATGATGCTTTTTTGCTTGTCTTCTCGAGTTCTATCACTGCTCCAAATTTCATTGACCTACGGCTAAATATGCTTCTCGGCCTACCATTCATTAGAAAAGTTGGATTTTCCAGGGGGCGCTGTTGAGTGGGAACGCTTTGGGCATTGTCGCGAAGCCCATTTTATCAAATTTTTCACCGGACCGGTCGATCTGATACCCAGTTTGGGGACTTTTCATCAACGTTCAGGGGGTCAAAAATGCGATCAAATTGGCGGAAAAAGAATAATAAGTAAGAAACCAACAAAAACCAATACCCCTTGCCATTAACTTACTGGCGAGGGCCAATAATAATAATAATAATAATAATAATAATAATAATAATAATAATAATAATAATAATAATAATAATAAACTCTTTCTTTAAACAATAGAATGCGAGTTTCAGCATTAAACAATAGTACTTTTCTAGTCCGATGCAGTCTTATATGTGTGTAATGGACAGTATACCTTCATGGCCCACTACGGAAGTCTATGTGTCACAGTTCAAGTTTTGTCTTCACTGTCTTTTTTTGGTGTGTCTTATTGTTTGCCTCGCCCTAATGTGGTAAAACTGTGTCTCCGGTTCGTATATACCCTGTGTTCTCCTCTGCCCTTTGTTGGTCAATTGCCATTGTCTGTATCACATCTTCTGTTGGTTTCTATTTTAGATTTTTGTATTTTGGTTTCTTCTGGTCTTTGTTCTTGTTACATTAAACAGCTGTACAGTCCAGTCATGCATGTTGGGTCCTTTCATTTTAAAGCTATTCAGGAAAAGTTCATGTCTGTCCTTTTTTAGTATCGATACTTGCTCAAATGAGTGTCTATTTTTTGGTTTTAGTGTTATCTGATTTTCGATTCTTTTGACAACTCTAATATATGGTGATGAATCGCACAGACTTACTGTTTAACTCTAAACTGGTTGGAACGTCTCTACTTTCATGAGTAGAATGACCACGTGCATTGTCCCTTCAAATAAAGACTAGACTAAATCAAATGTCTTCAGTGGAGATGTTGTGGTTGGAGAAATACAGTGGGAGAATCAAGCTTGACACTGACAGAAATGATCAGGGAAAATTAAAAAAAGCAGATTTGCTGTTTGTAGCTTTGGTATACTAGCAGAGTGATAGAGAATGGTGGCCCCTGCTCCAGAGGGTCACATTCTGAGCGCCGATAGCAGAACCATGTGTAACACTTTCCAAACTGCTCTTGATAAGAGTCTATTTAAACTGTGGAGAGATAAGGGCATTCCCAGGTCATGTGCAGAGGCTGAGAGCTGCAATGAAGAAAACATTTTACACAACCTTACATTTTTTGCTTTCATTATTCAGATGGAGGGCAGCGGTCTATATTTTTTTATTTTTTTGCTGCTTTTTAACAAAACTTCCAAATTCCTGATCCACAAATGTTTCTCCTTCTCGTTATTTGTTTGGGATTGGCTCCACAAACTTTTCATATTAATCTTAAGGCTTAAAGTTCATTCACCTGACAACACGTCACGTCTTTGGGGTTGAATAATGGCTCCTACTGTATAATGTGGGGTTGGTTATGTGGGGCTGGATGTGTGGTGTTGGGTGTTACTCATCAGTCTCTTTGATGAGATGTGGCTCGATGAGGGGCCGGTTGTGCGGGGTCGGCCGTGGGGGGTTGGTTGTGTGGGGTTGGTTTTGTGTGTCGGTTGTGTGGGGTTGGTTTTGTGGTTTGGTTGTGTGGAATCGATTGTGTGGGGTCGGATGTGGAGAATCAGTTGTGTGGGGTCGGTTGTGTGGGGTCGGTTGTGTGACGTCGGTTGTGTGGGGTCGGTTGTGTGGAATCGGTTGTCTGGGGTTGGTTGTGTGAGGTCGGTTGTGTGGGGTCGGTTGTATGAGGTAGGTTGTGTGGGGTCGGTTGTGTGGAATCATTTGTGTGGGGTTGGTTGTATGAAGTTGGTTGTGTGGGGCCGGTTGTGTGGGGTCAGTGATGTGGAATCGGTTGTGTGGAATCGGTTGTGTGGGGTCGGTTGTGTGGAATCGGTTGTGTGGGGTCGGTTGTGTGGGGTCGGTTGTGTGGAATCGGTTGTGTGGGGCCGGTTGTGTGGAATCAGTTGTGTGGGGTTGGCTGTATGAGGTCGGTTGTGTGGGGTCGGTTGTGTGGAATCGGTTGTGTGGGGTTGGTTGTATCAAGTTGGTTGTGTGGGGCCGGTTGTGTGGGGTCGGTTGTATGAGGTCGGTTGTGTGGGGTCGGTTGTGTGGAATCGGTTGTGTGGGGTCGGTTGTGTGGAATCGATTGTGTGGGGTTGGTTGTGTCAAGTTGGTTGTGTGGGGCCGGTTGTGTGGGGTCGGTTGTATGAGGTCGGTTGTGTGGGGTCGGTTGTGTGGAATCGGTTGTGTGGGGTTGGTTGTGTGGAATCGGTTGTGTGGGGTTGGTTGTATCAAGTCGGTTGTGTGGGGCCGGTTGTGTGGGGTCGGTTGCATGAGGTCGGTTGTGTGAGGTCGGTTGTGTGGTGTCAGTTGTGTGGAATCGGTTGTGTGGGGTCGGTTGTGTGGAATCGATTGTGTGGGGCCGGTTGTGTAGGGTCGGTTATGTGGAATCGGTTGTGTGGGGTCGGTTGTGTGGAATCGGTTGTGTGGGGTCGGCTGTATGAGGTCAGTTGTGTGGGGTCGGTTGTGTGAGGTCGGTTGTGTGGGGTCGATTGTGTGGATTCGGTTGTGTGGAATCGGTTGTGTGGGGTTGGCTGTATGAGGTCGCTTGTGTGGGGTTGGTTGTGTGGGGTCGGTTGTGTGGGGTCGGTTGTGTGAGGTCAGTTGTGTGGGGTCGGTTGTGTGAGGTCGGTTGTGTGGGGTAGGTTGTGTGAGGTCGGTTGTGTGGAATCGGTTGTGTGGGGTTGGCTGTATGAGGTCGCTTGTGTGGGGTCGGTTATGTGGGGTCGGTTGTGTGGGGTCGGTTGTGTGGGGCCGGTTGTGTGGGGCTGGTTGTGTGGGCTCGGTTGTGTGGGCTCGGTTGTGTTACTCACCAGTCTCTTCTGTGGTTTGATGAGGGGCCGGTTGATGCCGTTCATTTTGTGGTACAGACCACAGGCGTTGCACAGATAGTGTCCGGTCCCATCTCGTCTCCACAGAGGAGTGGACACAGAGCCACAGTTCACACACTCCCGGCCCTCAGAGCTCAGGTCCTCCACGGGGTCTGACACACACACACACACACCAGCACCACAGAGAGAGATCACCCTTTATTATCATTGAAATGATTCATTCGTTCAAGCTTAAGTTCCCGTCACTGCCTGCGTTAAAGGGACAGTTGGGGATTTTGGCCTTAGATCCTCATTTCCTGGTGATCCAGAGTGTTGGAGACATGTGGAGACACTTTTGACATCCAGTCCTTGTATTTGCAGAGGTGCTGGTGCTGGGCTAGTGCATGTCAATGGCCATAGTCGTCCTTCCACTAAAAATAGTCTGACCCACTCCACAGACCCGAGGAAACTATTAGAACTCCAGACTGTCCCTGTGAACGTCTGTGTCACAGAATCATGTCTGAAACAAGAGCGTATATATGAGTGGACTAAGCGAGTGTGACGTTACCCATAGCGTTTAGCGTCACTCAAATGAGGCTCACGGTGCCACGGTTACAGGAGCAAATCTGGAGCCAGGCTCTATGTTATGAATAGCATTTTTTCAATGGACAAAACAGTGAAAAAAAAATCAGGATTATGTAGAACAGGTTCATACAAACATTTAAAGACCAAAATGACAAGACCACAGCAGGAGTTACAGAGAGAGGGACGATAAGATCTCAATGCAAGTCAATGGGAAAAAAGGAGAGAAAGAGCTGGAAAAAGCCTCCTGGAGCACTTCCTGTTTAGCACGCGGTGGCTAATGGGTTAGCTATGTGCACTCATATATACAGTCTATGGTTTGAAATAAAACTAACTGCATCACGAGTCGTTGCACGTTGAGGGTCTATTTTCTCATATATCAGTCCGCCGCTGCCGAGCTTCTATCAGGAAGAACAACTCACTGCTGCTCAGACAGAAATCATTCAGAATGCAACGCTTGGTTTGACTTCTAAAATTATTCTATTTATTTATTTGTTTATTTGATTGGGACAATACATGTTAATGAAGAGTCAGGACAAAATGCATGAACGTAAAAATTCTAGCCACAAGCCTAATTTCCAACTATAGTCCCACGGGTCAGGGTCACAGGGGTCAAAAATACATTAGTAACAACAGTAAAATTTACATTAAACAGTCACCAGACCTTAAATACAATGGTCCATACTCATCAATTGCACAATCATAAAGATAACCCTACAACTCATAGTCACTTTTACACAAAACTCCATTAACATTCACTCAGCTCAATATCCACACTCCACAGGCAACATACAACACTAAAAAAATTCCAGTCCATCTTAAAAGGTCCATAAGAGAGACAGTATCAGTAAACATAACATGGCATCTAGTGTGGGCAAGTTTGCAGTCTGGAGTTCTAATAGTTTCATCGTGTCTGTGGAGTGGGTCAGACTGTTTTTAGTGGCAGGACGACTATGGCTATTGACATGCACTAGCCTAGCACCAGCACCTCTGCAAATACAAGGACTGGAGGAAGATTTAAACAAGTGTCTCCACACGTCTCCAACACTCACCAGGAACTGAGGAGCTATGTCCAAAATTCCCAACTGTCCCTTTAAGTCACTCCCCCTTCAAAGTGACATCACAACAAAATCAGTGTGCTTCCCGCTCTGACACATTACATACACATTACAGTGATCCCTCGTTTATCGCGGGGGATACGTTCCAAAAATAACCCGCGATAGGTGAAATCCGCGAAGTAGTCAGCTTTATTTTTTACTGTTATTTTACAATGCAATATTTTACTGCAGAATGGAACAAAAAATAAAACCTCTTTTCAGGCCCAAAATGTGTTTAAGAAATAGAAATATTATATATTCTTACAAATAACTATAATAGTTTAAAGAACGGTGTTGTAAAACAATATTTTTTATATAGTAATGAATACAAGGTAGGAAACATTGTCACTCGCGTATTTCACAGTCCCTCCAGCTGCGCCTCTTCGTCCTGACTCCGCTGCGCTGTAGCGTCTTTTTCTACTGAAGGCTGCGCAGGGCTCTTTCTCCGAGAGAAGAACATCGTTATGGGTAGTTCTCTCACTCTTTCTCACTCTTTCTTTTTCTGAGCAAGAAGATTTTTATAAACGGACATGCCACCTTCAATTATATTTGAGAACTGCAATGAATTCTTGTGCCGCACGCTGAAGTTCAGTGGCCATTCTCATCATGGTTGCTAAGCGACCAAGTGTTAGTCCTTCCTCCTCTTCTTTATCAACAAGATACAGATTCACTGTAAAAAAAAGCACTGTAAAAAATTCCGCGAAGCAGCGAAGCCGCGATAGGTGAAGCGCGATATAGTGAGGGATCACTGTACATAGACATGACTTTACAACAAACCTCCCTCTGGGGTTGGCTCCAAGCTGCACAGAGTGCGAGGCCTGAGAGTCGAGAAAAACACTCCTGCTCCACAGGTTCAATCTCACTGTACGACTTACAAAGAGCCAAAACCTCCCTCTTCACTGGTACTAGGCATGTTAACCGTAAACGTTTGACTGGTGGTTGACCGAATCAACATCAACCAGTCAAAATGTTTTAACCATTGATTAAATGGAACCCTACGTAATCGGGCTTGAACATGACATGGTTCTACAGTCCGAGTGTGAGTACTCCCTAAATGATCATAGACAGGAGCCTAAACACACATTTTCTGTGGCGTGAGGTCTCGTTGCTGTGCACCGATGTCAAATGTTCCTTGTGTGATATCGTATTCAAATACAATAGTAGCACATCATCGATGACATATCATCTCAAAATGCGACACCCTCAAGCCTCTTCTACAGGTGAGAAAAGCCAGCCTACTGTGCTAACTATGCTAACCGTGCTAACTCTGCCCCACCGAGTGCTTTCTGTTTTTCTCTACAGCGCTTTAGGGCAGGTGGTTTGAGTTTCCACAGAAGTGCTTTTGTTGTGTAGGCGACTGTTGGATGTTTTGACGTTTTATACTCATGGTTTTGTGCATATATAGGCTGCACGGTGGCTGAGTGGCAACACTCAGCAAGAAGGTTACGGGTTCGATCCCCGGGTCGCCCGGGCCTTTCTGTGTGGAGTTTGTATGTTCTCCCCGTGTCTGGATGGGTTCCCTCCGGGTACTCCGGTTTCCCCCATCAACTCAAAACATGCCCGCACCCCTATGAACTAACATCAAGGACCATGACGTCCACCCTCCTGTGGGCTCACCACCTGCAGAGGGGTTCATAGGGGGGGTCAGGTGCTATGAGTATTGGGCAGCAAGCTGCCCCCGCGACCCAGCTGCATTAAGCGGGAGAAGATGGATGGATGGTTTTGTGCATATTGTGGACTGAAGTCATGACTGCTGGGTTAAACTGAGCCTTACGTGCGTGTCCGTGTATAAATGCTTCATGTGGCGTTGACAGACTTGTGCTCCACAGTCTATGAGCAGCGTCTCTTCGGAGCGGTCATTTTCTGAAATGAGCCACAGTGATGTTTCAAATTAGCTTCTAACACTTTATCTTCAGCACTATCACGTGTGAGAGGCGACAGCAGGTGCAGCTCCAGTCCAGATGGCTGTCATTTCAAATAGCGATTAGATTGAGAAGAGACTTTAAACTGAACTGTTAACCAATTTTAACCGGTTAAGGCTTGGTAGTAGGTCATGATTTTTTTTTTTTTTTTCACCATCCCTAACTCGTACACAGAAAAAGTACACGCAATAAACTCTGAGCTCCAAAGGAATATTGTTCCATCCCATTTATTGCACCTTGTTGATATAGTAATAACTGGGACAGGAGTTTAAAAACGCAAAGGTGAACGGGAGATTAAATTAGACAAACTTTATTGACCCATAAGGGGAATGATTTGGACAACTTGAAAATTCTGACCTCTCCGTAATAACATGTTTATTTCACCCTCAGCTAATTTATAGGTTACGTCAAAGTTTCGAAATCGGACGTGGTCTCTTGTCTGCGGTTACGCACCGGTCCGTGATGAATAGGGGTACACGCGCACGAAGGAATGCGCAGGCACGTCATCGTTCATTCAGGCTCGGGACACGTCACAGGAGAGACAGGCGTGGGACGTGCGAGCCCCGGTTATCAGCCTCGCGATCCATCCATCAAGGCGGTGACGCGGTGACGCACGCCGGGCATTACCAGGACGCATTCCCCAGAGTGTTCCTTGAGCTTCGGCCGGATACAGAGCGCTGTGACCCGGGCAGAGTGACGAGTGAGGCCGCGGAACGGAGGTCACTCATTTGGAGACGGTTGTGTTTTGTGGAGTTCAGAGACGCGTGGCATAGACCTAACCATTCACATGTCATCCGAAATATTTCATAAGCGTAATGAGATTCTGGTCAGGTTCCGCAATATGGCGTTATGGGCTCTACAGGGGCCATATACGCTTTTTCTGATTTTCTGATCTGTTTTAGAATGTTTTTGAAGTTGTGTTTTGTTTCATTCACACATGTTTAACACACACACCCTGCAAATTTCTTCTCAAACTGAAAACACTCTGTTCCACCGTGTGATGTCATGTGGTAATACAGAAAGTGCTCCACACCTTCACTTATTCACTGGGAGATTTCAGTCCTGCAACATGCAAATTCTACTGAACTAAAGGCAAAAGGAGCTGTTAATTTAAAAATATATATCACTTCATGACATCACAAGTTGAAACAGAGCATTTTGAGATCTGGAGATGTAGACAGAATAATAATAAAAGGTTACTCAAACATGAATGAAACAAAACACGACTCCGGCTCTTTTCTCATGAGGTAACATCATTATCACACGTCTTAACTCACTGGAGTGCATTTTGTATCATATAAGACCTTTCATTCGGAGAGGTTTCTGACATCATCACATTCTCCTGTCTGAAAACAAATTCGTTCATAGCTGGCACGGTTTCAGATAGGCTGGCACTTTAGATACGATGGCAGTTAAAATAAACAGGTGCCGTCTGCCGCACGATAAAACTGAGATACGCATCAACGTGTGGTCTAATTTTAGGCGCTCGTTTAATCCCTCACACGTCGTTGAGGTAAATGACCAGGTTATTCTGAGCGGACGATTGGAGCGCTCGTGTCCTGCGTGTCTTTGTCTCGTGTCTTGGAGCACTGTCCCTCTGAGCTGATCCCAGCCGCTGTTTGCGCAGACTTCTCCCCGCGCGCAGTGGAGTTTGCTCCGGGTGATAAGATGCTCTTTGGCCGGTCAAAGGGTCGCTATGGACTGGGGTGCGTGTGATGACTGCGCGAGTGGATTGAATTAACATTTTGATTGTGTTTTTAAGCGGCCTTTTGACAGAGGGTTGTGTTAAATGTGCACTGGGTAAAAAAACAACAAATAAACAAACAGCGCGTGCGGTGAATTGAATGGGCCTTGATTGAATAAAATCGGGTCTTGTTTTGATTTCCGTTATCATGTCGATGTAGTTAAAGAGGCTGTGAAAGTGCACTGGCCTCTTTCTCATCACATTTGGTGTGGTCACACTGTTTTACGCACGCGTCATTTTCTACGGAATGTTTCACAAGAAGAATATTCCAAAGAACATAAAGGCCTATCCTACTGCACTGATAGAAATGTGATGTATTTACTGTTATTAAAATGTTTATATATATATATATATATATATATATATATATATATATATATATATATATATATATATATATATATATATATATATATATATATATATATATATATATATATATATATATACACACACACACGAATACAGTTTGTGGTTTGTGTGGTCTGTCTGCATTATTATCATGCATAGGCACAAATTAGTGATGAATGTGCCAAAAAAGTTGAAGCGTTGGAAAAAAGAATGAAATAAAGCATAAAATGTCATTGTAATGTTCTTATTTTGAGCCATGTTAAATAACTGTGTCATGGATTCTGTTCACGTATGAAACAAACGAGCTCCAGTATGAGGCCTGAAGCTGGAGATTTCACTCACCCAGACTGGAGCGGCGGGCGGACAGCCCCTGGCGGCTCTGCAAACCCAAGACCCCGCTCTCGAAGGGCCCCGGGCCCCAGGAGGACGAGGCCATCTCCGGGCTCATGTACGCGTACGGGGACGAGTACGCGCCTCCCACCTGCCGTACCAAAGCGCTCCCGTACTGCTCCGGCCGCGAGCTGTTCCCGAGCACCAGCGGGCTCTGGTAGGCCGCCTCCCGGCCTGTGCTGGAGTTCATGGGCGGGCTGTGAGAGTAGGAGAAGCCCGGCGGAGGGTGAGGGCTGCCGGGCGTGAAAGCGCCGCTGTCCCCGGAGCTCTGAGGCCAGCCGTGGTGCGCGCTGAGGCCGTGGGTCTGTGGGGAGTCGCAGGTCTGAAGGTACGGCAGCGTGGGCAGCATTGCGGGCACGCGGGTGGTGGGCACGTACACCGGGGAGCTGGCGGGCGCGTGCACGTAGTTGCCCGTGTCGTGCGCGTACGGGGACTGGTTGGAGGACAAGGCCAGGCTCTGGTACATGGTGACCGAGGCTTCAGTGCCGCGAAGGAGAAGCGGAGGCGTCCTTCGTCTGTCCGAGCGCAATTTACAACATCAGCCCTGCGCGGAAAAAAGACAAATACCCTAGTGTTAGCACAACTGTGAGGGAAAACAAAAACAACAAAAACGGTTTTACAGAAGGATTCATGTGATGTCAAACCAAATCACATAAAAAAAATAAAAAAAAATCATTTTCAAAAAATTCACGTAAAAAATGACGCGTTTGGGAAAGAGAAAATCCAAGTGTTTTTTTAATATGTAAACGCCTCACCACAACCCGTGCCAAATAGGTTATACATATAAAAAAAAAAAAAAATAATGACCATAACTTCGATCCAGAACAGATACACTTTTAGATAATCGCCTTATTCTTAAACTCAACGCGCTACACAAGAAAAGAAAAAAAGAAATATAAATGCTCGCATGATGGTACCGGATCACTGTAAACAACTCAACCGCTGCCAGATAAATGTTGGCCCGAGCGCGGCACACATGGCACGGGAGTCTCCACGGCGCAGGGCCATCGCTCATATTTCACGCGTATCACTGGCTCCTGACGCGCCGTGGATTTAATGACCCCCTGTTGTCTGATATGTGTCCGCGTATCAGCCACGTAAAGATATTCTACATCCCATAATATACAGCTTTGTCTTTGCAATCACGGCCATAACGGAAACCAAATCAAACAAAGGCAGAGATAGGCGCTCGCGTTCTCTATCAATACGAGGCCGATCACATAAAGGCGCGATAGTGGCGGGGAGAGCGGCACTTTCCCTCCGTGTGTGTCGGTTTTATCTCACCAGATAACGGAGCCCCGGTGATAAAACTCCAGAGCGCCGCTGCGAGGAGAACGAGTCCGTGCCAGAGAGCGCAGACGGCGGACGGAGCTCCAGAAAACCGCCGCGTAACAGCCGTGCGTAAAAAAAAGTTTGTAGCCGAATTGCGCCTAAGTGGTTTAGTCTTTCAGAAGCGGGCGTCTTCCGCTATTCCTTCGCCGTATCCGGAGATATCTGCGTCGCTGATAATTTTGCTGATATGCCGCGGTGCGATGCCCAACCTGAAGATTTGTACCGGGCAGGACCACGTGACCACCTCGGCGCAGTGAGGTAAAGGCCGCGGGCAGGAGGAGGAGAGGGGCGGGGAGGGAGAGTTGTAGGCCGGGGAGAGGAGGAGAGGGGCGGGGAGAGAGGAGAGGGCACCCGGGGAAGGAGAGGACGGAGAGCCGGGATTGGACCAGCCTTCATAGCACCTGTGAGCCACTTTTGCGTTTTACATTTTTGGAGCTGGACAAACGCAGGCCCCAAACACTGATGTTTTAGTATCTAGACTAGACTTGTGTTCTTTTGAAAGTCAATAAGAAGCGTATTACCTTGGTGATATGGTTTGGCTGCTGCTCCAAGTCATCTTCAGAAGGTTTTGTTGAAGAAAACCCACGAAAAGGCCGTGTGGGTGCCTTCTTAGCCAAGATGCCATAAAGTATCTTAAATAGACCAGAGCCTTGGTTTTTAGTTTTCTGATTTGACTCTGCAGATAAATAATGATATATTTTCGAGTTAAATTTCATCAAAAGTCTCATAATAATATCGTGGACCATCACAATATGTCGAATCACAAGTCTCTTTGCTTAAATGAACAGTTCTGATGCAGAAATAGCTTAAAAAAAACAGAGGGAACTACATAGACCATGATCCTTTGCTCCGTTTCAGTGCAGACGACATAAAGAAATAACTGTTCTAAGCACTTTTACATCTTCATTCTTTGGATTAAATCTGTGAAGCATTTTTAGAGGAAAAATGTCACAGATTCACAGTTTTCAGATGTATATCCTCCTGGGGCCCGAAGAAAAAAAGTGCATTACAATATATATAGGCTATATATTGTAATTTTCTATCTATTTGGAGGTCAGTGAACACCTTAGCATTTGGATTTTGATCATTTTTACTTAGAATTGTGTAACCTCTGTAATGCATGCCGGGGACGTTTTAGTGTTAACCCCTTAACGCCGTTTGTCACAAATATGAAGCGTACACAAAGCGTTTGGATCAAGGTGGTGACTGCGTTCCCCTAATGCCGTTAGTGCAGATGCAGAACCTTCCTAGGAATTTTTGGAAAGCACTTGTTTCTAGTTGTCGTAAATTTGCAACAAACACATATTTCTTTACATTTTTTTGCTACAGTCAAATTAATAATCTCAATTTAAATTACCATCTACTTAAAGGCAAAAACACACAAAAAACTTTTTTTTTTTAAATAGACATATATATATATATATATATATATATATATATATATATATATATATATATATATATATATATATATATGTCTATTTAAAAAAAAGTTTTTTGTGTGTTTTTGCCTTTAAGTAGATGGTAATTTACTATATATATATATATATCCATGTGAAGTTAACAACGTGACAAACAACTTTTCTTCTTTTTTTTCTTCTTTTCTTTTTTTAATCATACTGTGGCCACAAACTAATTCCTAATTTTTATCCCCAGTCCTATTTAGGCAGAGGAACCTCAACCCCCCTTAAGAGTCTATTTCAAAACACTTAAAAGATCGACTGGTTAACTCATTGTCCACTATAAAGGACACACATGAAGGGGCCGGGTCTCAGGAGGATATCGAGGAAATATCGTACAGAGAGATTTGGATATTGTTCCATCCCTAACGACAATAAATGTTGTACCAAATGACTGGTCAAAGAATTTTAGAATGTCAGTCTTGTTATTCTGTAAAATATCGTAATATCGTGAACTTTCTGCAGTAAATATTGCAATAAGTATTGTACTGTGACATACCGTGACAAGATGTCACGCTGTCAGACTTGGATATCGTTACAGCTCTAGTGTCTAGACACAAGAACACAGTGTATTACAACAGAAAGCTGCTTCTTAACTATCTGAATTCAAGGTGCCCCCATGTTTATTAAATAACAGTGGTGTACAGAACGTTGTGACATCATCTGAAACCCTCCGACAGCACACAGTACACACCACAACATTAGAGTAAGAAAACAATATCTTGGTAAATTAAAAGTACTCAAATTAAGAAGATTTCACTTTATTTGAGTCGATTCAACTTGGCAAGTAAAATCTGCCAGTGGAAGTGTTTTTCTCTTAATTCAAGCAGCATTCGATTTTCTTTCTTATTTTAAGTGCAAAAAGTTATTTTTCTTATTTTAAGTGTTTGAAGATGTATTTTCATATTTTAAATAGAAAAATCGTATTCCACTGGCAGATCATTTTACTTGTCAAGTGAAATTGACTCAGATCATGGTAAAACTTTCTTAATCCATGTCCATTTTTGCTTGACGAGAGTTTGTTTTTTGCAGAGATTAGACTAAAAACACACACACACTTGGTTTGGATCAGTGAACACCTGATTCCTCTTGAGTCTCGTGTCATTTTCATTGGAAATGTGAAAGTGTTGAATGTGAAAATGTCTGTGATGTTCCAGGAGCTGCAGTCACCACCAGAGGAGCCAATATTTCAGTTTGTTTAGGGAGAGAATCAAACATATGTTATAGCGTAAAAAAGAGAGTTGTGTTTGAAAAGAGGGAATTCTCTTCATCTTTCTAAAGAATCTTAAAGTGCATTTGACAGATTCATATATTTCTGTAATTGTGACTTGGTTCAGTGGATACACTTGTATTAAATATTTATTATAGTTTTACATCAGCTTGTGAAGGAAAGCTGAAAAGAAAAAGTTGTAAATAACAGTATGTAGCAGTAGTAACATTTCTCAACAAATAAGTCATTTTTCCAACAATTTAAAGCTTCATTTCAGTAAATAAAGGTGTCGTCATGTATTTCCATGAATCTGATCAAACCTGTTGTGTCATTGATTAAGCTCCGGCCCATGTTTATTTATGGTTGTTAGGTAACAGTTAGAGAATTGCATCGATGCCATATCTGCTGTGTCCAACCAGGAAGTACAATTTTAAACTTTAAACAAAAGGACAAAAGTAGAAAAGAGAAATTCTTTAAAAAAAAACACTTTAAATTGCAATATTTCTACAAAAGTAAAGTCAATAATAATATAATAATAATGATAATAATAATAACAATAATAATAATAATAATAATAATAATAATAATAATAATAAACTGCTGTGTTTGCTGGTTGATCTTTTTGAAGGCCTTGGACAAACACCATTACGCCGTTACGTTACATAATGTGTTTTGTCATTTTAGAGCTCAGATAATTTGATTAATGATTAACAGTTGTTTATTAGGCAGTTTCACGCATATATGCGCACACACGCGCGCGCACACACACACACACACACACGCACACACACACACACGCGCGCGCACACACACACACACACACACACTCACACACACACACACACACGCGCGCGCACACACACACACACACACACGCACACACACACACGCGCGCGCACACACACACACACAATGTGTTTTACTTTTAACAGTTGTTATTGTGCAGATAATGCGGGGCGTTTCACGAGGACGTTATTCCGTGCGTAAAAGCGGCGCAGCTCCGATAAAACGCGGGCAATGAGTAACCAGAGCGCGGCCGTTGGACAGAGATAGGGCCAGGGGAGGGAGGAGGCTGCTCCGGTACGACACAAATCTAAATGTTCCCCGCACCGATCTCATTAGGAAGCTGCAATTTTGAAGCAATTAACGCGCGCATTTGGGAGTTTTGGGTTTTATTTTTAACAGTAGGCTACCTAATAACGTAAAAACTGAATGTGTGGAATTTGTGTTACTGATAACATCATTTAGGCCTTTCTTTTGGTTTACTTTTTCCCCAAACGCTAGTCTAAACAAATACAAATAATTGTATACAAATAGTTAGTTACTTTTTTTTTAGTTAGGTCCTATTTACTTTTTTTCCTTCCAAACGGTAGTCTAAACAAAAAATAATAATTTTATAGAAATAGTTATTTTTTTCTTAATGATTTAGATCCATCCATCCATCTTCTCCCGCTTAATCCAGCTGGGTCGTGGGGGCAGCTTGCTGCCCAATTCTCATAGCACCTGACCCCCTATGAACCCCTCTGCGGGTGGTGAGCCCACAGGTGATTTAGATCTATTTTGAAAATAAAACCTTTAAAAATAGACCGTTTAAAAATGCATACAAAAAAGTAAGTAAGTTAATACAGCACGTTTCACACATAAAAATCCCAAAGTGCTTTACAGAGCAAAGAACAACATAAACTAGAACAGATGAAAAAACAAACAAAAGAAAACCTTCTAAACACCGGAATGGAGGCTCCTGGAGGCTAAAGTGCAGTGGACCACAACGTGACTTCAATGAGAAAAGTGGGATTGACTTCAGAATATCACACATGATGAAAAATCCAGGGCACTTTGGAAAATGAACCCCAGATACACGTGAGTGAGATTAAATTTACATTTACATTGGCGTTTTACTTTATTTGTTCATTTAAAAAGTGATTATGATCAAGACTAAGAATTTTTTTGAAAAATCCACATTTTGAGGTTTTACTGGACAAATCCTGATCGAAAAGTTGGGTCCACTAGTTTATTACTTAATATACAGATATATTACATATTTCATCATTATTACCTATACGCTGAGAAGCTCAAATACTAGTTTAAGGTTAGAAAACTGTATTTTTCCCCTTCCTTCTTAACAGAGAAGCAAATGAACTAATATTTCCACCTTGGAAATTCAAAATGGTTGTTTATTTTTGTTATAATGTCGTAAAACCATCAGCTTTTAGATCTGCTCGTCAGTTAATCATGAGAAATATATTATGTCAGTTTCACTTTGCCTCCACTCGCCTCCATTCCTCAATTTAGAACATTCCGGAGAAACAGGATTTTAATGGGTCTGGTATTGGCTCTGTTGTTACGCATGACGCTCCAGCATAAATAAGCCAATTAACGAACCGCACGCGTGGGACTAATTAACAGTCTCGCGCCATGGAGTCTGCGCACTTCGGCACTACGCGCAATCTAATTTAGCCACGGTACGACGCGAGGTTTTCTGACGCTGTTCAAATGACAAATCCTCTGCTCCGCTTTAGCTGATTTACTTCTACAATAACTCATTTTAGACGAGCACGTTTTAGTTTATGTTCGAAATTAAATGCGCAAAAAAAAAGAAAATAAATCCACAGAGGGAAATAAAAGGTGATTCCTCGGATTTTCTTACTATAAATAGAACCAAACATATTCTAGACGTAAGTTCATCATCATGAAACCCAAACAAATAAAATATAAGTCGTAAAGTCTCCACGAGGAGGCTGTTATCGTGAGATTTATGAGGCACTGAGCACGAGCCTGTGTGAGAGGGGCTCATTTGTTCATGACGTAAACAAATTCACCTGTAATAATTGCAATGGTTGAGAATGAATGAATGAATTTAATGAGTATGTCAGAGTTAATATACAGTACATAATACCTTACATGTGTACATGTATGTACAGATTTAAATGATTGTCGACACCAGCTTAAAGAAATAATAATACATTTAAAAAAAGATTAATCTCTAAGCCATGTTTTTTTGCATTCACACCTGATGAATTTCCTGTTCCACCTTGTGATGTCAGGAAGTGGTAGTAGCTCAGTTGGTCGAGCATTTGTCCACTGATCCAAAGGTTTCCGCTCTTGACATACAAAATAGAGATGTCCCGTTCAAGGTTTTTTTGGCATCCAAAATGTCCATTAGACGAAAGC
The DNA here is from genome assembly GCA_030686955.1 of Odontamblyopus rebecca. NCBI lineage: Eukaryota > Metazoa > Chordata > Actinopteri > Gobiiformes > Gobiidae > Odontamblyopus > Odontamblyopus rebecca. Next base: position 40,758,778 of record CM060654.1, on the reverse strand, counting down.
CGATGTTTTCCACGACAGACAGCAGGTGATGAATTCAACAGTCCTTTGTTATTTTCTTGGACTTGTTGCCATTTTGACGTAGCTTTTCTCTTCTTTGAAATGTTTTTGCCAGTGTTTGCTGCTGTGGCTTTGCCGCCTTGTAAATCTCAAATAATAATAATTGTGGCCATACCGGCTCGTCAAAGTCTGATCCCGTCAGATCTCAGAAGCTCAGCAGGGCCGGGCCTGGTTAGTACTTGGATGGGAGACCACTGGGAATTCCAGGTGCCACAGGGGGGCGCCAGTGGCAAAAACTGTCGTAGTGTCCTTAGGCAATACACTTCACCCACATTGCCTAGTATGAAAGTGCTGTGTGCCTGAATGGTGGTGGTGGTCGGAGGGGCCGATGGCGCAGATTGGCAGCCTCGCTTCCGTCAGTCTGCCCCAGGGCAGCTGTGGCTACAATAGTAGTTTACCACCACCGGGTCTGGAGTGAATGAATAATGCTCTGTAATAATAATAATAATAATAATAATAATAATAATAATAATAATAATAATAATAATAATAATAATAATAATAATAATAATAATAATAAATATAGCCACACCTTACCCCCTAAGCCCTAACTCCTAAATAAACCCTAACTCCTTACACTAACCCCTGACCCTACCTGAACTCCTAATCCTAACCCTAATCTAACCCCAGCCCCAACCGCAGCCCTAATCCTAACACTAGACTTAACCATACCCCTAACCCTAACTTTAATCCTAACCCTAACATAATATTAACCCTAACCCCAACCTCTAGCACTTAACCTACGAATTATCGCTCTTCGAAGTTTGATGGCGAGCCGCAAAAACGAACCAGAAATTTGAGCCGTTGTCACGGCAACACCGTTTAATTTTTTAAAAAGCTTTTTACAACTTTTAATGTTCCACTCGTTGAGATGACACAGAATGATTCTGTGAGGCTACGTCAAAAACCCTAGGACGAGTTTGTTAGTACGGTGACAGGAAAATGCGCCTTCGGCGCCACATCGCCTGATCATTCCAATATGGCCGACTTCCTGTTGGTTGCCAAGCAACCGTGTAATACATTTTTTTGTTTGGAACGACAAGACCCAAATTTCGTTTGCCTATGACAAAGTTCATTTTTCAGGGATAGCCATAGGTGCAATGTATTTTGATTTTGCAGGGGGCGCTGTCGCACCATTTTTTTGAGTTTTTGGATGTGGGGTATTTGTGAATTCCTACTTTTACGTTCTTGAATTTTGTGCAAAATTTTGTGAGTTTTCGTCAGCGGGAAGTTGCCGAACTGTGAAAAAGTGGTTAGAAAAATAAGAAGAATTAAAGCCGCAAGCGGCATCGAACGGCCCTCGCGGGCCGCGCGTCGCATTCGGTCGACCTGACGCTCCTCTGGGTGTCGCTGATGAGCCTCTTGTCTCTGTGTGTTTGTGGCTTTGGGCTGAACTTGTCACTAAACGCATAAAGTCCACACACACTGGAGATCCTGATGTGTTAACATTGACAAATATGGGCACTTTGGGACATCGCCATGGCAACACCGTGCAAAATACAACTTTGGCCCCCGTTTGATGCCCCACTTCTCTAATTGACGTACGGCGATTTTCACCCCAGTGGGTGAAGCGCCTTCAGAGGAGTTTGTTGAAATGTGACGTGAGCGAAAATGCTGACTCAGCATGTTTTGTATTTCAATTCAAGATGGCCGCCTTCTGGTTTGTCAGGGGGCATGGCCATAATAATTTTTTTTTTCTGTCTTGACATGAGGAATGTCTGTACCGAATTTCGTGACTGTACGACAAACTTTACGTCGGGAAGTCTCCCATAGGCGCAATGTATTTTGACTTTTGTAGGTGGTGCTGTTGTGCCAGTTTTTTAAACCCATACATGCAATATATATTTTATCAAATTTTTCGGCACTTCTGAATTTTGGGCAAAATTTGGTGAGTTTTTGAGTGTGTTCAGGGGGTCAAATTAGAGCTCAAAGAGCAGAAGAAAAAATAATAAATAAATTAAAGCCGCAAGCGGCATCGAATGGCCCTCACGGGCCGCGTGTCGCATTCGGCCGCCCCAACTCTCCCCTGGGTGGCGCTGACACTCCCCCGGGTGGCGCTGATGAGCCTCTTGTCTCTGTGTGTTTGTGGCTTTGGGCTAAACGTGTCACTAAACACATAAAGTCCACACACACTGGAGATGCTGCTGTGCTAACACAGACAAACATGGACACTTTGGGACATCGCCATGGCAACACCGTGCAAAATACAACTTTGGCCCCCTGTGGGCAAAGCGCCTTCAGAGGAATTCATTCAAATGCGACATGAGTGAAAATGCTGACTCAGCAACTTTTGTATTTCAGTCCAAGATGGCCGCCTTCTGGTTTGTCAGGGGGCGTGGCCATAATAATATTTTGTTTCTGTTTTCACATGAGGAATGGCTGTACTGAATTTCGTGACTGTACGACAAACTTTACGTCGGGACGTCTCCCATAGGCGCAATGTATTTTGACTTTTGCAGGTGGTGCTGTCACGCCACATTCACCATCTCGTCGGGGTCCGCCATTGACCCCCCATTGATTTCCATTAATTTTAGCAGCTATAAATATGGCCCATGGCATGGGGGCTTGGATACAGCTTGATGTCAGGAGTGTGTTTTAGGGAGAGGAGGCGCTTCGCCCATTCACTCAATGTTGACGATGAAATATGCATGTCCCATGCCTTCGGCATGGGGTGCTAGGATACTGCTGTTCACGGAGAGAGCGATCGAGGGACGAAGTTCAGCGCGAACTTAAGACAGTTGACAGCAATAGCAAACAGCAAAAGCAATAGGCCCTATGCCCTGTAGGGGCTCGGGCCTAATAAAAAAAATATATATATAATTTTAGCAAAAACAATATATCCTTTAACATAGGAAATCAATATTATACATTTTTTGAAAGCTTTCGAGATTCCCTACGTCACCGTGGGGTCATTGGTGAATGACGGGCGCGTAAGCCATTGACCCCCATTGATTTCCATTCATTTTAGCAGCTATAAATATGTCCCATGCCTTCGGCATGGGGCCTTGGATGCAGCTTGATGTCAGTCTGTTTGGGGGACAGGAGGCACTTCGCGCTACTTCGGCATGGGTTGCTAGGATACTGCTGTTCACGGAGAGAGCGATCGAGGGACGAAGTTCAGCGCGAAGCCCAGGCATCATCGTTGCGAAAGCAATAGGCCCTACGCTCTGTAGGGGCTTGGGCCTAATAAATAAATAAGGAAACTTTTTTTTTTTTTAGCAAAAACAATATATCCTTTTACATAGGAAAGACATATTATACATTTTTTGAAAGCTCTCGAGATTCCCCACGTCACCGTGGGGTCATTGGTGAATGACGGGCTTCGTCCATTCACTCAATGTTCACTCATCGTTGCGAAAGCAATAGGCCCTACGCCCTGTAGGGGCTCGGGCCTAAAAACCAGAACAATAACAATATAGCGCCATGAATGGGGCACATATACATATCATTGGAAAGCACTCGCGTCCAGTAACGCACCTGTGGGGTCAATTGTCAATGACGAGCGCATTGACCTCTTCGGTTTCTGACATACCCAGTGCACGTTTTTGGCGTTTACCCGACTTAACGATTACAATTATGCCACTGTCGCAGCAATGGGCAGTGCCAGTCTGTACTACTGATGCCATGAGTGTCACTGATGAGTGGCAATGAGTGTTTGATCAGGGGGAGAGCGCTTCGCGCTCGGTTTTCGCGCTTCGTGCATGATGTCATGTGCGCCCTACGTTTTTGCGTGAACAATTACAATTATGCTGCTGACGCGGCCATGGCGATGCCACCATGCCAGGTCAGTGGGCACCAGTCAGTGACATGATGATGCCAGTGTGATTGGAATGGGGAGAGCGTGAAGCGCAGCACGGCAGAGCTTCCCATTGCTGAACAATCACAATAAGCCCTACGCCGTCGAGGCGCTCGGGCCTAATAATAATAAAAAAAATAATAATAATAATAATAATAATAATAATAATAATTATTATTATTATTATTATTATTATTATTATTAATTTTATTTATTAGGTGCCTTTCTGGACACAGCGTCACCTTACAACAACATAAACAAATTAAGTACGATTAAATATACAGTTAAAGTCTAAGGTTAAAGTGGGACCGTATTTCTTTGATAATAAACTCAGTTTTGATTTGCAGCTGCAGTATAGCACGTCAATGCCGCAAACACATGACTGAGTCTGATACTGTCCGATACTCATAAAAGACCCGGATCGGGAGACGATACCGATATTGAATATTGGATCGGACATCCCTACTAAAATGCATAATTGGGAGTGCGCTCAGATCCACTGGGCCACAGGTTGCCTGGTGTGATTCCAGCTGAACGCTGTTGTTGCGTCCCTGGGCAAGACACTTAACCCGCCTCACCCCAGGGTCTGTGTACACTGGTGTGTGAATAGGTGAGTGAATCCTTTAACCTGTTTCCACCCGCCTCATTCTGTCTGTGCAACAGTGACACAAATCCAAATGTCTCAGCTTATTAAAGAACATCTTAGACCCACAGGCTTGTGTGATGCATCATTTTAAAGCTTAGACCTTCTAGTTTCTGTAGATCTGCATATGAAGACTGTGAGTGCAGCTAACTTACAGTACAGATATTCAAAAATTCAAAAAATGTAATTTTTTTGCCTCAGAAAAACAAAACAAAATAATAAAGGCTGTAACTTGGGCAAACTTCATCCTGGGCATGTGTGGCTCACTACACTCACTGCTGAAGCTGTGGCAACAACTGTGTAAAATAAAAGGACTCTAGGCCTAAGTTTGGTGCTGTGACCCTTTGTGTAAAAATATGTCAATTCGGCACAAGTGTCCAAATATGGACCAGATGTTCAAACTGTGATAAGATGTAATGTGTAATAAATAAATCTTCTTCTGAACTTTAGGCAGGTTTTCTTAAGATAAAAACTAAAACAAGCCTAAAATGTGTCTCCAGAGCCTCTGGAGCCTCCTCCAGTGTCTGTGCGTCAGAGGAGGTCAGAGCCTCTGCAAACAGCTTTACTGAGCTGCTCTGTCACTATCTCACTTCTGCCCCACGTGGGGCCCACTGCTCTAAAGGGCTCCTCATTCGCTACTCAGAACTGTCAATCATTTCCTGGAAGAACAAATGACTGAAGAGCTTTTGCCGTGCAGCACTCGCTCGGACATGTGTAATACGCCGCTAACTGGACGCCTCCTTTTGTTCTGTGAGCTGTGCCCACTGCACCGAAGCTCGGATCCTTTCGTGGATGGTCTCGTTTTGTAGCTTAGAGTCTGAAGAAAACACACAGACCCCCACAGCACTAACAGGAGTGGACAGTAAGCTAAGCTAAAGGATGATAAGGAATAGGCATGTTTTCATGCATCACTCATCCATTTAGACAAACACGGTCTTTCTGGATTATTTCCCCACATGGAATTATTTTATGAAAAAAACACCTGGATATTCTTCTGTGGACTGTTCTTGTTCTGGACTAACTGAGCACAGCTGTTCCTGGACTGAAACAGTTTTGGACAGAACCGGCTCAAAGGTAAGAAATGCACATTGTTGTTTTGATTATTTTGGGGAGTTCTAAGTTCTTGCTCTTTGGGCTGCAGCATAAATGAATGATATGGTTGTTTTACTGAGGAATGAAGCTTTAAATGATGTACAGCAGGTCAATAGTGGAAAAATAATTAAGCTGAATATCTGACTTGACTGTTTAATGTGTAATCGCCCGGGACCAGGCGGGTGGGTGTTAAAGCACTTGCGCCTCAAAGGTGGGAAACTGCTTTATAAAAATTTACTATTGTTTTCTTCATACATCAGTAAACACTCGACATATCATATTTACCTAATTATCTCATCTCAGCAATGGAATTCATTATGACAATATTTTAATACATTTCTTACTTAACAAAAAAGAGTAACAATTCCTCAGTAAATTCATAACCGTTACTCATGTTTAAAAATGTTTGTGTTTAAGATATCACTTTGACACACTATATTAATGAAGAAGGTTCTTTTGAAAATATTTAGGCCCGAGCGCCAGAGGCTGTTGAAGGGCCTATTAGTATCACATAGTGATGCTCATAGGGGGCGGGAACTAAAGTGACGCGACATGACTCGCCCGTAGTGACCAGGGACCCTCACCATGACGTAGCACCAGAGGTTTCCGAAAATGTATTATTTGTCGGCCAAAAAACAGCGGAACATTGTTCTCGTATCAGTATATTCTTCTTTTGTTTTTCCTAACGCACTCACCCATTTTTCACCCAGTGAACAATGACGAAAAGCCACGAAATTTACCCACATATTAAAAAGTGCCTCTCTAACTTTTGACTATTTCCATTTTCAATAAATAAATAAAATGGCTCGTCAGCGCCCCCAAACATCACAAAAATGCATTAGGGAATACGAATGACAAAAAAAAAATTGCTCGTAGAATCATGAAATTTAACATAGAAGTCATGACAAGACGAGTAAAAAATATTATTATGGCCACACCCCCTGACACACCATCTTGGATTAAAGTGAAGCTGAACCGCACTCCTCGGCGGGCGTTGCCTGAACGGCCTCAGATTTGGTCACATTATCTCCAGGGGCCAAACATCCAAAAATATCCACATCCCAAATCCGTCTGACGTCTCTGAGCAGTGAAGCAGCAAATAATCAACACAAGTTTGGATATTTACAAACTGCTCATATTTGCTCAAACAAACTCTGATTTCAATGAAATTTGACACATTTCTTAAACTCTCTGCCCTAAAGTGACTGAATGTGAAAAAAATTTAATTTGGTGCATTAGTGCCCCCTATTGATTGAAATAAAACGTGACCCCCCCCCCCAAACACGTTCAGAAACTCACCAAACTTTGCCAAAAGTTCAGAAATGATGAGACATTTGAGAAAATATAGGTTTCATGAGTGGGGATCAAAAAATGGAGATGATTCACCACCTCGAATATTAGGCTCCACCCACTCCTATGGGAGCCGTCCCAGCTCAACTCTGTCGTAGAGCCACGAAATTCGGTACACACATTCGTCTCATGAGGACAAACAAAAAATATTATTATGGCCACGCCCCCTGACAAAGCAGAAGGTGGCCATCTTGGATTGAAATCTTCAAAATGCAGAGTTGGCCTTTTTGTTTGCTCATGTTGCGTTTGAACGACCTCCTCTGAAGGTGCTTCACCCACAGGGCTGAAAATCACCATACATCATCTAGAGAAGAGCTGAAAATTACCTACATCATCTAGAGAAGTGCAGCTTCAAAAATTTGCCCCAATGGTCACGGTTTACGTGCACCGAAGCCGCAACGTTCAATCAAAAAATTTAGACAATATTCAATGTGAAGATTTGCTCCCGTTGGCTCAGACTTAGTCTGATTGTGCTGAAATTTGAGTCACTGATGCTGATCTCGGCCTGAATATAAAACACTATAAAGCATATGAAAAATTACACTAGACATGAAACGCCAAAATTATTGGATTTGTACCAAATTTGGGAATTCAATTTTATACATGACTACGAGCAAAAAACATATTACGGACATGGGGAATTTTTAACTGTTGGCCACCAGGGGCACAGTTTCTTGTGACTGATGAAACTAGTAGCTCTGTTGCATTTTCGCTTTGCAAAGCAGCTCACCGGAGACCCCTGGTGTATGGAGCACCACTTTATGATGGCCTGTTTTCACATGGCATCATAAAGTGGAACAGGGTATTTTCTGATTGAGAGAAGAGCTCAGTCTAAATGTGCAGGATTTGTGTGTTAAACATGTGTGAATGAAACAAAACACAACTCCAGGTCTGTTTGTGATGAGGAAACTACATTAGAACAGAGATCTGAAAATAATGTGATATGGGCTCTTTAAGTACAATTCACTTCAATCATTATTAAGAACACATCATATCTGGATCATAGTATAAAAAATAAGAAGAATAAAAAAATACTGTTTTTATACTTATACTTTCAAATCAAATCATGTTCACATGAGGCTGCAGCAGGCACAGGGGGGTTCTGGGTATTGTTCCACGATGGTGCCCCCACCCTCCCCGCAGACGTAAAACTGGTAACTCCGTTCTCTCCAGGTGTACGATACTCTGCACATCCACACCAGCTCGACACTCTGACGCTGCAGGAGACAGGACACACATACGGGAGATACACAAGTGAGGATAAGACACACACACACGAGAGATACACACGTGAGGATAAGACGCACACACACACACACACACGAGAGATACACATGTGAGGATAAGACGCACACACACACACACGAGAAACACATGTGAGGATAAGATACACACACACACACGAGAGATACACATGTGAAAATAAGACGCACACACACACACACACGAGAGATACACATGTGAGGATAAGACGCACACACACACACATGAGAGATATACATGTGACGATAAGACGCACACACACACACACGAGAGACACACATGTGAGGATAAGATGCACACACACACACACGAGAGATACACGTGAGGATAAGACGCACACACACACACACACACACGAGAGATACACATGTGAGGATAAGACGCACACGCACACACACACACACATGAGAGATACACATGTGACGATAAGACGCACGCACACACACACACACACACACACGAGAGACACACATGTGAGGATAAGACGCACACACACACACACGAGAGATACACATGAGGATAAGACGCACACACACACACACACAAGAGATACACATGTGAGGATAAGACGCACACACACACACACACACGAGAGATACACATATGAGGATAAGACGCGCACACACACACACACACATACGAGAGATACACATGTGAGGATAAGACGCACACACACACACACGAGAGATACACATGTGAGGATAAGACGCACACACACACCAGACACACACGAGAGATACACATGTGAGGATAAGACGCACACGCACACACACACGAGAGATACACGTGACGATAAGACGCACACACACACACACGAGAGAAACACATGTGAGGATAAGACGCACACACGAGAGATACACACGTGAGGATAAGACGCACACACACACACAAGAGATACACACGTGAGGATAAGACGCACACACACACACACACACACGAGAGATACACATGTGAGGATAAGACGCACACACACACACACACACGAGAGATACACATGTGAGGTTAAGACGCACACACACACGAGAGATACACATGTGAGGATAAGACGCACACACACACACACACGAGAGATACACATGTGAGGATAAGACGCACACACACACACACACACACGAGAGATACACATGTGAGGATAAGACGCACACACACACACACACACACGAGAGATACACATGTGAGGATAAGACGCACACACACACACACACACAGAGACACACAGCATGTCCTTAATTTCAGTATCACACAATGCTATTTCTCTAATTCACTGGTTTTAGTAGTGATGTAACAATAACGTAAATCTGGTGATATCGTATCGTCAAAGGTCTCACAATAACATCGTGGATCATCACAATATATCGAATCCCAAGTCTCTTTGCTTAAATGAACAGTTCTGATGCAGAAATAGCTAAAAACAGAGGGAACTACATAGACCATGATCCTTTGCTCCGTTTCAGTGCAGAAACATGAAGAAATAACCATGTTTTATCCATCCATCCATTTTCTTTGGCTTATCCGGGGCCATGTCGTGGGGGCAACTGTCTAAGCAGGGACTCCCAGACTTCCCTCACCCCAGACACTTCCTCCAGAGGTGTTCCCTGGCCAGCTGAGAGATAGAGTCCCTCCAGCGTCTCCTGGGTCTTCCCCGGGGCCGCCTACCGGTGTGACATGCCCGGAACACCTCCTGACAGAGGCGTCCAGGAGGCATCTGGAACAGATGTCCTCCCCTCAGCTGCTCCTCTCCACGTGGAGGAGCAGCGGCACTACTCCAAGCTCCTCACCCTATCTCTAAGGGGGCGCCTGGCCACTCTGTGGAGGAAACTCATTTCGGCCGCTTGTATCCGCGATCTCGTTCTTTCGGTCATTACCCAGAGCTCATGACCATAGGTGAGGGCAAGAACGTAGATTGAGGTAAATCGAACCGTTGTGGTGAAGAACCCTCTTCACCACAACGGTCCGATACAGCGACCGCATCACTGCCGACACTGCACCGATCCACCTGTCAATCTCATGCTCCATCCTCCCCTCACTCGTGAACAAGACCCTGAGATACTTGAACTCCTCCACTTGAGGTAGAGACTTTGAAATCTTCATTGTTTGGATTAAGGCTTGTGAAGGCATTTTTAGAAAAGGAGCAGATTCACAGTTTTATATTGTAATAAATCTGGTACAGTGAGATGTTTATGGTGAAAATCTGGTCCAGAAATTTGGATTTCGTTCCATCCCTAATAACAATAAATGTACCAAATTACTGGTCAAAGCATTTTAGAGTCAGTGTTGTTATTCTGTAGAATATCGTAATGTCATGATATCACGATATGGTGGGCAATAAATATCGTACCGTGAGGTTCATACCATGATGATATCATATCGTGAGACTTGGATGTATGATATTTTCACCATTTTCGCCAGACTTGTGATTTGATATATTACATATATATTCGACGATATCATTGTGAGACCTTTGATGATGCGATATCACCAGATTTCAGTTATTGTTACATTATTATACTATATGCACCATGACAGAGAATCACATGCCTGGGGTGTTGTGAGGCAGTTGGTTTCCCACAACTCTTAGTAACAATGTGAAAAGAGGAGACCTTTTCACACTCTTTGAATTAGTTGATACAAACAGGGATGGGACTTTTGGCTCATTTATAAGATCCAAATCTTTTAGATCTGTCCATGTCAAAGAGCCGCTGAAAAGACTCTTATTATTTATTTATGTGACAAAAGCAAGCAATATAAGGTCTGATGTAATCTATAAAATAATCAGAGAGAAATGGCCAAGGCTCAGATGAGTTTAAAATGGTATTTATCTGGACAAGAATACAGTCCCTGACAAAATCTTGTTGCTTATCAATTTTGTAGAAACAAAATCTTATAACCTGACTTTCAATTAATCAATTGGTTTTAGAAATGTCTCATATGAAAGCTAAAACCCTCCCAAATTATGCTCAATATACTAAAATAAATTTGCTTCACTGAAGAAAGATTGATCATTTAATGAACACAGAAAGGTCAGATTTTGGCAAGACAAAAGTTTTGTCGCCTACAGAAAATAAAACAAATAATTTACTTCAAATACAAAAATCTGTTGCATAACGTCAGTGAATTAAGTAGTGGTGCTGTGAGATCCATATTTAATATCTTGTATGACTTCCATGAGCTTGAAGGACTGCATCCATGTGGTTCGACAATGATTCATACAATTTGTTGATGAAGTCATCAGGAATAGCAAAGAAAGCGTCTCACATGCCTCCCAGAGTTCATCAAGATTCTTTGGTTTTGCCTTCCATGCTTCCTCTTTCATTCTACCCCAGACATGCTCAGTGATGTTCATGTCTGGTGACTGGCCTGGCCAGTCCTGGAGCACCTTGATCTTCTTTGCCTTGAGGAACTTTAATGTAGAGATAGAAGTATGCGATGGAGCACCATCCTGCTGCAAAATTTGTCCCCTTTAATGGTTGGGAATGTAAGAGGTGCTAATACTTCTTGATATTTTAGGCTATTGATATTGCCTTCCACCCTGCAAATGTCTCGCACACCCCCCTACTGGATGTAACCCCAGACCATGATTTTTCCACCACCAATCTTAACTGTTTTCTGGTTGAATCTTGGATCCATGCGGGCTCCAGTAGGTCTCCTGCAATATTTGCGGCAGCTGTGATGCAATTCAACCAAGGATTCATCTGAGAAATCCACCTTCTGCCACTTTTCCAGTGTCCATCCTTTTAGCAGGCTGTGGGCCTTGGTAAATGCCACACGGTTTTTTTATTTGCCTTTTGTTTAGTGCTGGTTTCTGTGCACTGATTTGACCATGGAGGCCATTTCAAGACAGAATTCTACAAACCTGGTTGACACAGGGACTTGAGGTGACCAGGCCTGGTGGAGCTCTGCTGCAGTGGAAAAGGGGCCTTGGATTTTCCAATCAACAAACGGTCCTCCCGAGCAGTTGTCTTGTGGGGTCTGCCGGACCTGGGCTTGTCAAAAACATCTCCAGTCTTTTCAGATCTTTTTCTTATTCTTTGTACTTGACGCTGAGACACATTGAAGGTGTCAGCCACCTCAGCAGTGGATCTGGTCTTCAGCCTCTTGATAATTAACGGTTTGGTCTCAGGGTGGATCTTAGGCCTGTTGTCAGAGGTCAAGTTGCAGTTGATGTGAAGGTCTGGTGTGCTGGGGTTCTTTTTATACACATCCACCAATTGATTGATCAGTAACTGATCACAGGTGAGGCTGTAATCTAGGATTGGGTGCATCATATGACAAGGTGACTTTTGTCTTGCCAAAATCTGACCTTTCTGTGTTCATTAAATGATCAATCTTTCTTCAGTGAAGCAAATTTATTTTAGTATATTGAGCATAATTTGGGAGGGTTTTAGCTTTCATATGAGACATTTCTAAAACCAATCGATTAATTTAAAGTCAGGTTATAAGCTTTTGTTTCTACAAAATGTATAAGCGACAAAACTTTTGTCAGGGACTGTACACCACAATCTCATACAGACCGTTTAAAAGCTGAGATGAATAAATCTAGTGAAGATGTGTGGACTTCCTGGATTGATGACATCACAAGTGACATCACAGTTGTTAGTATTACTGCAGGGTTAAAGGTCAGACCTGTTGTAGGAGCTGGGTGTTGACTCCATTGTCTATGTATTTCTTTTCGTGTTTCTGGATGAACCTCTGAGCAGCGTCCACCACACTGGATTCTGGGAAATCTGTCAGCGGACGCACCTGCAAACACAGGGACTTTGAATAGGGTTTGAGAGATTGCTAGATTATTCAAACATGCATGGATGACATCTGAAACCTCTTCAGGTAGGTTTTTGATGAGGAACAACGTTATAACATGATAGGAAGCTCCAAAAAGTCAATGTCACATATTCCCCTCTTCAAGTGTCTCATGTTTTACCCTTTTAGCTGTGTGAGTGAGCAGGGTGCGCCCGGACAGCTGGTGAAGATGAGCCTCTTTAGATCCACACAAAATCTGATCATTGTAGTTGACCCTGACACAAACACAAGATCATTGAAATACTGAACAAGCACGTGAGTAAAAATACTTATACCATATATATATATATATATATATATATATATATATATATATATATATATATATATATATATATATATATATATATATATATATATATATATATATATATATATATATATATATATATATATATATATATATATATTATGGCATGCCGTTTAGGAAATTAAAGAATATATTGAATGAAACTTGAATATATGGAATGAATGTTTGAATATATGGAATTAAACTTGAATATATGGAATGAAAGTTTGAATATATGGAATGAAACTTGAATATATTGAATGAACGCTTGAATATATTGAATGAACGCTTGAATATATTGAATGAACGCTTGAATATATTGAATGAAACCTGAAAACGACGTCATCACGGCACTGGTGCCATCTTTTGTTTCTTTTATTTCATAGCCTACCTACCATTGTCAGCATGAGCGAGTCTGCAAGAAATTTAGTTGCAGCAATAATAAATAACGAGGAAGCAATCAATGCCCTGGCGAATGCGTGTAGTTTTATGAGAAATACACATTTTAACGTATACTGCTCTACGGACGAAGAAATTCATTCCTTTTTTAATAGAGGTAGACATGTGAACCCCACAGGTGTGTCAGTCAACCGTTTCAAGAAACATGCTGCGCCCTCACAGGAGGAACCTGCAGCCCCAACCTACAATCTACGTCCATACACACGAAAGGGCCCAAGACACAAGAGGTAAGGAAATAATTTAATACATTTTAATTGCGGTTGAGAAAAGTTTAATTTCGTTTTCTCTAATTAGTAACAACGAACAATAGAAATATTAGACATTTATCATGGACTATTGGCCTAGCCCAGTCCAGTATAAACACCTCCAGGGGCTAGGCTTAAGTTGAAGCACCAGGTTAAACGGGGCTGTTGTGCGTACCGTCTCCACAATCGCATGCAATTAGCCTAAACATGTTTAACATCTCAGATACCAGGGGAAAGTATCCTACAACCACAGAAACATACACTTAACTCTCACTACATGCACTGACATTTCTCATTAGACAGCTGGAATGGTTTGTCTCTTCTAAACCTTCTCCCTCTTTGAGTAAGATAATAGAAAAGTTGCTATTACTGTATAATTACCGCAAATTAGCGATTAGCATTACTGCTAAATAGTCTTAGAAGGTTTAACATGTCTAATATTTCTGTTGTTCGTTGTTACTAATTAGAGAAAACGAAATAAAACTTTTCTCAACCGCAATTAAAATGTATTAAATTATTTCCTTACCTCTTGTGTCTTGGGCCCTTTCGTGTGTATGGATGTAGATTGTAGGTTGGGGCTGCAGGTTCCTCCTGTGAGGGCGCAGCATGTTTCTTGAAACGGTTGACTGACACACCTGTGGGGTTCACATGTCTACCTCTATTAAAAAAGGAATGAATTTCTTCGTCCGTAGAGCATATACGTTAAAATGTGTATTTCTCATAAAACTACACGCATTCGCCAGGGCATTGATTGCTTCCTCGTTATTTATTATTGCTGCACCTAAATTTCTTGCAGACTCGCTCATGCTGACAATGGCAGGTAGGCTATGAAATAAAAGAAACAAAAGATGGCACCAGTGCCGTGATGACGTCGTTTTCAGGTTTCATTCAATATATTCAAGCGTTCATTCAATATATTCAAGCATTCATTCAATATATTCAAGCATTCATTCAATATATTCAAGCGTTCATTCAATATATTCAAGCATTCATTCAATATATTCAAGCATTCATTCAATATATTCAAGCGTTCATTCAATATATTCAAGCATTCATTCAATATATTCAAGCATTCATTCAATATATTCAAGCATTCATTCAATATATTCAAGCATTCATTCAATATATTCAAGCGTTCATTCAATATATTCAAGCATTCATTCAATATATTCAAGCATTCATTCAATATATTCAAGCGTTCATTCAATATATTCAAGCGTTCATTCAATATATTCAAGCATTCATTCAATATATTCAAGCATTCATTCAATATATTCAAGCATTCATTCAATATATTCAAGCGTTCATTCAATATATTCAAGCATTCATTCAATATATTCAAGCGTTCATTCAATATATTCAAGCATTCATTCAATATATTCAAGCATTCATTCAATATATTCAAGCATTCATTCAATATATTCAAGCATTCATTCAATATATTCAAGCGTTCATTCAATATATTCAAGCATTCATTCAATATATTCAAGCATTCATTCAATATATTCAAACTTTCATTCCATATATTCAAGCGTTCATTCAATATATTCAAGCATTCATTCCATATATTCAAACATTCATTCCATATATTCAAGTTTCATTCAATATATTCTTTAATTTCCTAAACGGCATGCCATAATATATAATATAAGTTTTCAATGGTTTCAAATCATAACACTTATTTGTACCATTTGACTCGGAGGCAGATGGACAGAATGGTCTTCTTGTGTCCCATGCATGTGAAGCATTTATTCTCACTCATCCCATTGCAATAATCACAACTAGAACAAAAGAAAAAACATGTGAGATATGAGGAGGAGAGGAGAGAGGGAGAACGAGAGGAAGTGCTCTATAGTTTGGTTTGATCTGGATCTGTACAAAAGCTGCTCATTCATATGATGAATATTAGCTCAACTGAACAATATCTACAGGGGCCACCAAGCCTCGTAAGTTCCATCCTATCGGTGTCCAAAAGGCTCTGGCAAAAAAATCAGTTTTTTTCAAATAACTGTGAAAATTATGCATTTAGGGCTATGGTGTCATTGAAAGTTGAATATAAATGTTGGCTTGTGTCATTTTTATATAGCGCTTTCACCAGTGTACGTAGACCCTAGGGCAAGATGTGTTAAGTGTCTTGCCCAAGGACACAACGACAGCATTTGAGCTAAAATCACACAGCCAATCTGTAGGTTGGTGGATCTGTTCGCTCAACCGTTTTCTTTTTATTTTATTTTATCATGAACACTAATTTTCGGCTCAGTGGGGAAGCGCTCTTACCAACTGAGCTTCTGAGCCACCCGTGGATAGACGAGTATGAGCCTTCTTGACATAGGCCATGTGTGGTCTATAAAAGCAAATTAAGATAATGATGAACAGCGCAGTAATTGCATCAGTTACAGAAACTTCAGGGTGTTTGAGCTACCTGTAAATATGACTGTATTTTCATAAAACTTTAAAGACCACAATTTCTCCTCAATTGGAGCATTTTTGGAAGGTCAGGCCATGATTTATAAGTTCATAAATAAGGACCACTCTACCTTACAACTGTTCCATTTCAGGACCTATTCCTTATTCAACGCCCTTGAAGTCCCAAAGAAATGACACTCTTGCCATATCTCAGAAAATAATGATAATAGAGACATAAGTCTGGTACCAAATGATACGCAATGCCCCTATTTATATTCAACTTCCATTGGTACTATAGGGCTAAATTAATTATTTTTGATGTTATTAAAGAAAAACAGCTCAGATTTTGAAAATTAATTGAATAGATTTAAGGCCTCCGCAGGCACTAAACTTCAGGGGCTCGGTGGACCCAGTAGACATCAATACAATTTTATGAAATTTCTCATGGAAGTTTACTTTGGCAAGTGTAAAAAATTGATACTAGGTACAGATTGATTTTCAAATTTCTTTAAAAAAAATTTGGCAAATGATGCACCCTGCTAAGGACACAATAACAGTTTTTGCAACTGTGAGATGAGGCTTTGTCATGGAGGTATAGCCACAATTTTGGAACTTTGCTGTTAGCAGGTTAGCTATGTGCAGTTATATACACAGCCTATGGATGGGACATACACTTCACTGCAGATGAGGGGAAGAAAGAGAGAGAGTGGGACATACCGGACATGCCCCTGTCCACTACAGATGTAGCAGTGATTGGTCAGGGTGTAGGTGGAGGCGTAGTTGAAGTTGTAACCACGCCCATTACAGTTATAACACTCCTCCTGAATACACATACACAAATTTACACTTCACAACCCTGGAACATTTATATGAGGCTTTATTTACTATGAGACTTTATTTACTGAGGCTTTATTTAATATGAGGCTTTATTTAATATGAGGATTTATTTAATATGAAGCTTTATTTAATATGAGGCTTTATTTAATATGAGGCTTTATTTAACATGAGGCTTCAGTTAATATGAGGCTTTATTTAACATGAGGCTTCAGTTAATATGAGCCTTTATTTACTATGAGACTTTATTTACTGAGGCTTTATGTAATATGGGGCTTTATTTAATATGAGGCTTTATTTAACATGAGGCTTTATTTAATATGAGGCTTTATTTAACATTAGGCTTTATTTAATATGAGGCTTATTTACTGTGAGACTTTATTTACTGAGGCTTTAGTTAACATGAGGCTTTATTTAATATGATGATTTATTGAATGTGAAGCTTTATTTAACATGAGGCTTTATTTAAATGAAGCTTTATTTAACATGAGGCTTCAGTTAATATGAGGCTTTATTTAATATGATGCTTTATTTAATTTGAGGATTTATTTACTATGAGGCTTTTTCTTAACATGAGGCTTTATTTAATTTGAGTGTTTTTTTTAATATGAGGCTTTATTTAACATGAGCCTTTATTTAATATGAGGCTTTATTTAATATGAGGCTTTATTTACTATGAGGCTTTATTTACTATGAGGCTTTATTTAATATGAGGCTTTATTTACTATGAGACTTTATTTACTGAGGCTTTATTCAATATGAGGCTTTATTTAATATGAGGCTTTAGTTAACATGAGGCTTTATTTAATATGAGGCTTTATTTAACATGAGGCTTTATTTAATATGAGGCTTATTTACTGTGAGACTTTATTTACTGAGGCTTTAGTTAACATGAGGCTTTATTTAATATGATGATTTATTGAATGTGCAGCTTTATTTAACATGAGGCTTCATTTACTATGAGGCTTTATTTAATATGAGCCTTTATTTAATATGAGGCTTTATTTACTTTTAGGCTTTATTTAATATGAGGCTTTAATTAACATGAGGCTTTATTTACTATGAGGCTTTTTTACTATGAGGCTTTATTTAACATGAGACTTTATTTAATATGAGGCTTTAGTTAACAAGAGGCTTTATTTAACATGAGGCTTCATTTAATATGAGGCTTTATTTAATATGAGGCTTTATTTAATTTGAGGCTTTATTTACTATGAGGCTTTACTTAACATGACGCTTTAATTAATTTGAGGCTTTTTTAATATGAGGCTTTATTTAACATGAGGCTTTATTTAATATGAGGCTTTATTTACTATGAGGCTTTATTTACTATGAGGCTTTATTTAATATGAGGCTGTATTTACTATGAGGCTTTATTTACTATGAGGCTTTATTTACTATGAGGCTTTATTTAACATGAGGCTTTATTTAATGTGAGGCTTTTTTACTATGAGGCTTTATTTAACATGAGGATGGACCTGTTTTGTGTGTATCAAAGTAACATTTGTTTTGCCCCTGTACAGTTATATCGTACAAATAGCTTTTAGACTATTCCAATTTTAAAGCATTTATATCAACCATGTAGAAACACTGGTGTGCTGTTAGCATGCTAGTTGTTCCTGTCACACAATACATGACCAGTGTAGTGCAGCAGCCTCTTTATGTGAACATTACATTTTAATAATATCATATTTTTATCAGTTGTGTGACACTCACTCTCCCGTTGTTGCAATCAGAGCAGGCAATCCGGCCTTTGCCAAAACACCGGCCACAGTCCTGACAAACAGAAAGGAACAAAATCAAATAAACATACACAAACAACAGTCTATTACAAGAGAGAAACCAACAAAAGGGTTACATCATGAAACAAATAGCTTGTTCATTTCATTCACTATTTTGAGTGAGTCAAGGCTTGACCAGGATATTTTCAGGCATGTTTTGTACTGGAGGCCTCATCATTTTACCAAGAAATGAAAGAAGCCATTAACCATATATTTACACACACAATTCAAATTGAAATGATTCTGCTTCAGATTTAATTCCTCTGTCCTGACCACTGGGGAAGAGATGGTAGTTCTTGGGTGACAGGTTGGAGCCTCTTTATGCAGACGCTGTACACCCTGATCAGTGCACTGTGGGGGAGTGAGCTGTAAATATGTGCCCGTACACTATTCCCAGCCTGATGTCCAGCGTGTGCCTTCATCTCTTCTGACAGGTCATGAAAGCCTGATACTCCTCATTCATTCATTCATTCATGCCTAAGTTCCTTTTCTCCTAGGTCCACATGTGGACCAAATCAGTTCCTCACTCTATTGAGCCCATAGGCTGTATAAAAAAGTGGACTAAACTAGTGTGATGTCACGCATAGCATTCAGCTCATGCTAATGGCTACAGATGCAACACTGCCTTTTATCTGTGTGCAGGGAGGAGCGAACTACACTGAAACTACTCCGAAAATAACATCCTACTTGGCCCAAAATGAGGGCAAGAGGTGTGAAAACATTCTTCATGGGCCTGAATGATTTTGCTAATTTGTCCCCACACTCAGTACAGATGAAAAGGCCTCACTAACAAACGGAAACTGTAAACATGGCGCCCCCCGATGCGAACGTGTTGTTTGCAGGCTCTGCTCCGAGATGCCGTTTTCTTAGCTTTTTTGTGTTCTCTGTATGTTATTTCTTGCTCTGGACATAGTGCACAAATGCCATGCACTGCGGATGTACAGCAGACAGGCATTACTGGACATTGCCAATTCATCCATCCATCTTCCATCCATCCATCTTCTCCTGCTTAATCCGGCTGGGTCGTGGGGGCAGCTTGCTGCCCAATTCTCATAGCACCTGCATATATATATATATATATATATATATATATATATATATATATATATATATATATATATATACCCTTTATGCTACTGCCCACCTCATACAATGATGACAGGCGATAAAACTTACGAGATGCCGGCTCAGACGTCGCCCGGCCAAACAAGGTCTGCGTCAGGTGTCGAGGATCCAGGGCACCTTGATGAGAAATGTGCTACTGGAACAAGACGGAAATGGGATGAACACAAGGCAACCCCGACGCCAGTTACACAGGTTAAGTGAAGTACCATCTGAAAGTCTGCTAGAGGATGTGAATGCAGCACTCAGAGCGATCCCTACCACAACCATCACTGAAACCAATGAGCTGATCTGCACTTCAGCAGCAGTGATCCTAGAGGTGTTGGGCTATAAGAGCAACCATGGGAGCTATGAGATACGATACCCACCATGGAAAAGATGGTTAGAGGCTAATCAAGGAAGTGCGGTGAGAAGTGAGCCAACTGTCAGAAGCCCAGAAAGGTGCAATGAAAAAGCGAGTACCCAAGAGGTACAGCCAGATGCCCTACCTGAAGCACTCGAAACTGCCAAACAAAGGCTCCAAGCCTTGGCCAGCCGCCTAAAGAGGTACACGAGAGAGAATGAAGCCAGACGAATAAACCGCCTGTTTGCAACACAACCTGCGAAAGTGTACGCTCAATGGCAGGGTAATAACAACAGAGCAGACCCACCAAGGCTGGAGACTGAGAGGTACTGGAAAGACATATGGGAAAGAGAAGCATCACATCACACCGATGCACAGTGGCTGGTGGCTCTGAGAGCAGACCACAGCAACCTCCCTGAACAGAAACCAGTTACCATCTCAGTGGCAGACATCCAGGAAAGAGTCTCAGGCATGAAAAGTTGGACAGCCCCAGGCCCTGACATGATCCACGCATACTGGCTAAAGAAGCTCACTGCTGTCCACGAGCGCCTAGCAGCACTAATAAACCAGCTGCTAAGGGATGACACTGAATGGCTAACCCAAGGGCGTACGATCCTGATCCTGAAGGTTCCCATAAAGGGTACAGTCCCATCCAACTATCGGCCAATACCCTGTCTCTCCACAACATGGAAGCTCATGTCAGGCATCATCGCGGCTAAAATAAGCGGGCACATTCATAGGTCTGAACCCCCTCAGCCAAATATTGGAATGTTATTCGGGCTCGGGAAATGTAGTAGGATGGTGACAAAGAGAGGGATGGTTGTCCACACAGAGGGGGTTTCACTCCCAGAGGGAACAGTAACAGACATTGAGGACAGTTACAAGTACCTTGGTATCCCACAGGCAAATGGCAACCTTGGCGAGGCAACAAGGAAAGTGGCAACAGCCAAATACCTGCAAAGAGTATGGTACAGACCACGGATGTTAAGACACGAAAACTCCTGACTTGCATGGAGGGTTCCATCCCAAATCCAGCAACCTAAGACTGTACACAAGCCGGAAAGAAGGAGGCCGAGGACTAGTGAGTGTGGGAACCACTGTCCAGGATGAAACATCCAAGCTCCACAAGTTCATCAGTGACAAGGCCCAGACTGATGACGCTCAGAGAATGTCTCAGACAGTGGGGCGCAGAGGAAGAGGTGCTGGAGGGACCATCATGGCAGGACAAACCCCTGCATGGGGTGTACCACCGGAACATAACTGAAGTGGCTGATATCAAGAAATCCTACCAATGGCTGGAGAGGGCTGGTCTGAAGGACACACAGAGGCACTCCCTGCTGCACAGGAGCAGGCCTTGAGTGGTTTGAGTGGTTTTAGATAAGCGAGAGAACAAAGCCATGGTGGTGGACATTGCAATACCAAGAGATGGCAATGTCAGGAAAAAGGAACACGAGAAACTCGAGAAATACCAGGGGCTCAAGGAAGAGCTGGAGAGCTATATATATATATATATATATATATATATATATATATATATATATATATATATATATATATATATATATATATATATACGATACGTGTGTGCTGCTATGTGCCCTAAACAGTGGCAACAGGTATTCAAGGTCCTCAAATGAATACATTCCATAATCCATGCATAATCCAGTTTGCTTGTCTTTGCTGTGTGGCTGGCATCTCTCAAAGCTGCTGTGTGCCAGTCCATGCAGTCTGGGTTATTTCCTCTATAAATGGTGGGTGAGCTGCGTAAAGTGCCCTGTTCGATCCAGCCTGGGAGGGTGCGTTTTTATTTCTAACTGCGATGTCAACAGTGGCCTGCAGCGGCCTTGGCACGGTGCCTCTGCTGCTTTGTTTTCTGCTGTTTTGTTTAGTGTTTTGTTTTATTTTGATTTATAATAAAGCACTTGTAAATGATGGAACTTGGCTCATTCTTTGATAGACTTATGTGTGTGCCTTTATACTGAGGTTAATCTTCCCACAGTAGATTTGGGGTAGCGTTGTTGCACTTAATTTATTAGGCCCGAGTGCCAGAGGCTGGCGAAGGGCCTATTAGTATCGCATAGTGATGCTCATAGGGGGCGGGAACTAAAGTGACGCGACGTGATTTGCCCATAGTGACCAGGGACCCTCACTATGATGTAGCAATGCACCAGAGGTTTTCGAAAATGTATAGTTTGTTGGCCCAAAAAAAGCTGAACATTGTTCTCGTATCAAAATATTCTTCTTCTTTTTCTTCTTCTTCTTCTTCTTCTTCTTCTTCACGTGTTAAAGACTCTGACTCTCTAACTTTTGACTATTTCCATTTTCAATAAATAAATAAAATGGCTCGTCATCGCCCCCTAACGAAACAAAAATGTTACTATGGCCACACCCCCTGACACACCAGGAGGCGGCCATCTTGGATTAAAGTGAAGCTGAACCGCACTCCTCGGCGGGCGTCGCCTGAACGGCCTCAGATTTGGTCACATTATCTCCAGGGGCCAAACGTCCAAAAATATCCACATCCCAAATCCGCCTGACGTCTCTGAGCAGTGAAGCCACAAATAATCAACACAAGTTTGGATATTTACAAACTGCTCCTATTTGCTCAAACAAACTCTGATTGCAATGAAATTTGACACAGTTCTTAAACTCTCTGCCCTAAAGCGACTGAATGTGAAAAAATTTAATTTGGTGCATTAGCGCCCCCTACAGATTGAAATAAAACATGACCCCCCAAACACATTCAAAATCTCACCAAACTTTGCCAAAAGTTCAGAAATGATGAGACATTTGAGAAAATATAGGTTTCATGAGTGGGGATCAAAAAATGGAGATAATTCACCACCTCGAATATTAAGCTCCGCCCACTTCTATGGGAGCAGACCCAGGTCAACTCTGTCGTAGAGCCACGAAATTCGGTACACGCATTCATCACGTGAAGACAAACAAAAAAAATATTATTATGGCCACGCCCCCTGACAAAGCAGAAGGCGGCCATCTTGGATTGAAATCTTCAAAATGCAGAGTCAGCCTTTTCACTCATGTTGCGTTTTAACGAACTCCTCTGAAGGTGCTTCACCCACAGGGCTGAAAATCACCATACATCATCTAGAGAAGAGCTGAAAATCACTACATTATCTAGAGAAGTGCTGAAAATCACCATACATCATCTAGAGAAGTGCGACGTTACCTAAATTTTTTTGAAAACTGTCACTTTTACGTGCGGTGAAGCTCCAAAGTTCAATAAAAATTTAGACAAGATTCAATGTGCAGATTTGCTCCCGTTGGCACAGACTTAGTCTGATCGTGCTGAAATTTGAGTCACTGATGCTGATCTCGGCCTGAATATAAAACACTATAAAGCATATGGAAGATTACACTATAGCGCCCCCTAGACATGAAACGCCAACATTATCAGATTTGTACGAAATTTGGGAATTCTAAATACATTATGGACATGGTGAATTTTTCACTGTTGGCCACCAGGGGCGCAAAGACTCCTCAAAAATCATTTAAAATGCACTATGTAATTTTTCTGATGGAGGATGTGTTGACCTGGGAAATTTGAATCACTAATACGTGATCTTGGCCTAAATACTGTATAATGCACTATAAACATATGAAAAGTGTGGTTGGGGCTTATGGTTAGGGTTAGGGTTAGTGTGGGGCATTGCATTTGCTGGGTGCGGTGTTTGCTGGGCACAGCGTTTGCACGGCGTGATGTGCAGGGCACATCGTTTGCAGGGCACGTAGTTTTGTAGGGCACACCTTTGCAGAGTGCAGCGTGGGCGCAGGCGAGGGCCAATCATCACCGCTTGCGGCTATATTATTAACATTTCAAATTGTTAACTCCTCAATTGGCACACATGTTGTAGGCCTCATTATTTACTTCCCCCAAATTGTATTTGGAGTGATTTGTACATTATTGAGAAATCTTTAACCACTTATTTTCAAGACGCTATATTGCGGAGTATGCAAAAGTACCTTGATCAGTGAGGTATATGGGAGGGGGATGTCTTTGGTAGCCATGGTGAATGGAGTCGGTTCTTCCACTGGAACACTCCAGGGGGGAGGGATGACCCCACACTCATTCAACTCCTCTCCTGAACAAACCACAATCCATTCATTACACATTCCTGGACCCAAGTCACTTCACAAAGTTTATTTAAAGCTGCGTCTCACCCTTGTATGGAGCAGTGTTCCAGCAAGTGACACGTTTCACCGTGAACGACTCCAGGCGATACTGAACATCATCAGAACATGTGAGAAGAACATAACAAACATCAGAACACGTGAGATGAACACAGCAAACATCAGAACACGTGAGAAGAACACAGCAAACATCAGAACATTTGAGAAGAACATTGTCTAAAGAAAGAGTGTTTTGTACTATCATTGTGGTATCAGAATCGGTATTGAGTATTGAGTCTATTCCTTCCATAGTAGACTGGGTTGTGAGTTTGATTCCCAGAGGAGACTGTGATTCCTCACCCTGTAGGCCTGAAGCATCTCCATGTTGGTGATCTCCGCTTCATTGGCTGGTCTCGGGTCCAGGCCATAGTCAGATGCGTACTTCCTCAACGCCTCCAGAGCGCCCTCTTTAGTCACAGAGGGGACACTGCAGCACAGGGGAGGAAAAGGGAGGAGGTTATACAGGTACAGGTTACACAATGTTCCTCCAGTACACATGAATGAAACAAAACTCCAGTGCACCTAGGCCACAGTTTAAACAGAGAAATATTCAGTTAATAGTAGATCAGATCAAGTAGAATGAATTGGATCTCAGAAGCTAAGGAAGGGCGGGTGTGAGTGATGGAGGTGGTACAGATTGCCTCTCTCCCATCAGTCTGCCCCAGGACATTTTCATAGCCTTTCCGATTGGTTTCACAATAATACAACTCAATAAGTAGCAATGGCGCAGATTTCACTTTGAAGAATCTGGATCTGACACTTGTTTGTCTCCATGGAAATGGGATTGCCTGGAATGTTCCACAAAATGAAATTAAATGTATCTGTCATGCATTTATTCAGATTCAGTTCAGCATTTTGTTTTGTTTTTTGCTTGAAAACTCATCCAAAAAAACAAGCATTCATCCAGTGAGTGGGCTCGCCTCTCCATAGATCTGATTTGTAACTTCATCTGATGCAAAAATAACATTTTTTGAAGATCAACCTATAAAAGATATACTATGACTAGCACCATTACTCCTACTCCTGTTATTACTATGACTACTGTTAACAATCCTATTTCTACTATTCCTACTACTATTCTTACTAATCCTACTACTCTTACTACTTCAACTACTACTCCTCCTCCTGCTACTACCATGCCTGGCTACTATTACTGCTGCTATTACTACAGTTTCTACTACTATAAGAACTACCAATACTTCTACTTTACTGACCTCCACTGTGGACAGGGTGGTGGGCTCTCAGGCTCAGTTTTTTCAAATTCTTGTCTAGCAGACTCCAGCAGACAGGGGTATTCCTCTGTACACAATAAACATCAACACATGTATGAAAAAGTACATGATGTCACATGTAAATGAGACTATTCAGTCAAAGATCTGAATACATGCATGATTTGATGTGAAATGATAAAGCAGATCTGGGCTGTACCTTGGCCGTCCAGGGTCATGTTGTTGTAGCGCAGTATTCGGCCCCAGTCGGCTTCTGCATGGACACTAGGGGGCAGACAGGAGCACACAAAACACCATTACACTTCCTGTTTTGAACAGACAAATGGGGGTTTCTTGGATTCTAGAATGTGATAATGTCATACTCCCATACGGAGGCATATACAGATTATCCTGATGATTAAATTGTTCTTCACCATGAAATATTCACAAAGTAACTTCACAAATGTTGAACCCATAGACTGTTTATATATATGGTCATAGCTAACCTGCGTGCCGCTGTGATAAAGCAGAAGAAGACGGATGGTTGCTACGTGAACATGCGGGCAGGTCCCAATGTTCCTCCCATACAAACTGGGGAACAGAGTTACCGGGGAACATAGATATGCACCCGCAATTCTGATTCACTCTGGAGCGACACGTTCGTACGTTGGTTCTTGCTCTGATCTTTGTTTTTCACATTCTATGTTGACAAAATATCCCACTGGAGTCAGCGCTGCATCTGGAGAACGTTCTGTTATTGGCCTGGTGTTGCAGAAGTGCAGAGTGTGAATTTCAGGCACAGGAGACGCGTATCCCCTCCCATGATGCATTTGGAATAGTTGATTTGGACCTACTGTCTATGGTCTGGAGACAGTTCACACCAGAGGAACCGCACTGGAAACTGGCATTTGTTGCAGAACAAAGCGGACCAAGACTTAGTGTGGATCTGAGTGCGACTGATCCTTTCACATCAACTAAAACAAGCCCAGCTAAGAGCTTTTGGTTCAAATGGACCATGTGGTGCACCAGCTGTCGGTGTGAAAGCACCCTTAGCCATGTTTTGAATTATGCTGTTACCTCCACAAAAACAGACCTGGAGTTGTGTTTTGTTTCATTCACACATTTCAGTAATTTTTTATATTAGTCTGTCTGCATCTCCAAAGCACAAAATACTCTGTTCCACCTGTGATGTCATGCAGTGGTATTTTTCAATTTCATAGCTCCTTTACATTTTTTCAATAGAGTTTGTCAATTCCAGGGCTGATCCAAATGATTCTAGTGAAGGTGTTTGGAGTTTAAAAACACAATGGAGCACTTCCTGTATTACCACATGACAGAAAACAAGAAATGCAGGAAAATACAGGTTTGCTCAAACATACAGGAATCACTCGAAATTCACATTTGTGTAAGATCCTGGTGAGGAAACACTGTGATGACAGGCTGGAAAAGCTTTGCATCACACCTCCCCTCGAAAGGTGCCTTCAGACTTTCATCTGAATCACCTCTTACTGATTTTCTATATTCTTCTCAAGCTTCTAATCATAGAAACTTTGTCATTGGGATAGTCTGAAGTCCTCAATATGGCGTCCGTGAGAAAAAGTGAGATCCCCTTTAGCATTAACATTAAAGGTCCCATATTACGCAGTTTGTCCAGCTCTGTTCTAATGTAGTTTCCTCATCACAAACACACCTGGAGATGTGTTTTGGTTCATTCACACATTAAACACACAAAGCCTGTACATTTGGACTTTAGAGTTCTTCTCAAACCACAAACACAAAATCTTCCACATTGTGATGTCAGGTTATAATACAGGAAGTGCTCCACTGTGTTTTTAAACTCCATACACCTTCTCTAGAATCGTCTGGATGATTTCAGCCTGGGAATTGGCCATC
Source organism: Odontamblyopus rebecca (assembly GCA_030686955.1). NCBI lineage: Eukaryota > Metazoa > Chordata > Actinopteri > Gobiiformes > Gobiidae > Odontamblyopus > Odontamblyopus rebecca. The sequence continues at coordinate 40,731,009 of CM060654.1, read as the reverse complement.
TCTACCGAACTTAAGGTGAAAGGAGCTGTTAACATGAATGAAACAAAACACAACTCCAGCTATGTTTTAGAGGTGGTAACAGCATTAGGACGAACAAAAAACAAACAAAACAAAAAAACATTTGCACAAAAACTTTCATGATGAGGCTTTAAACCCATAACGTACCTGTGGTCAGACTTTTCCATGACAGCTGTAGTTGTGTGGTTTTCCTCTCCTCTTTTACAGTTTTTGCCTCCTCTCCTCTGTCTTTCTCTGCTCTCTGCTCTTCCTGAGTCTTGAGTCTTGTTCAAACTCATGTGTGTGAAGTTGTTACCAAACAGAATCATGTCGAAACTCACAGCAAGTGAAGCAACAGGAGCGTCGTCATGGAAATCCCCATATGTCACGTTTGATTAGTCAACACTACTGGGGCATTTACTATAGAGGAAACGTGTTAAGGAATGGATTTTTGTATTGTAATTGAACCAGGACTGAACTAGGACTGAACCAGGACTGAGCCAGGACTGAACCAGGACTAAGCCAGGACTGAACCAGGACTAAGCCAGGACTGAGCCAGGACTGAACCAGGACTGAGGACCAAGAATGCAACACTGGATGGAAATAAATCTTGAAATTGCAGAAGTTTATCAAAACAATGCCACAGCAAATTCATTCATTTTTCACCAAGATCTTGCACTGATGATGGTCGAATCTGACCGCTGCGCAAAGCCTTCTCCAGCACATCCCCAAGATTCTCAATGGGGTTAAAGTTGAACTCCGGCATGTTTGAAGCTACAGTCCATTGCTAGAGGTGGTTGAATTCTGTCAGAATCAAAAAAACGGCACAGATCAGTGTTTCCTTGTCGGAGATCTCACTGTGGCAGTGAGTCTGTCAAGGCAACAAACTAGTGTAGTGATGGGGGCAAGTTCTTAACTTCCACTAAAACCCCAATTTGCTTCACACTGAAGAAGCTTAACACCACTTTAACCCATCTTACACCAACCATGAGTCTAACAAATAAAATGCTCTGCCTGGTTCACTCATTAGTGTCTGGAAACGTTAGAAAACAACTTTATAAGCAGCCTTACACTTCCTCTGTTGATTTCCCACTGCACAGGCCAAAGCCCAAAAGACTCGATCGTTAATGTCATTTCTGATGTAATTTATTTACCAGTGAATTATATTTTTTGAAAAACGCTAAAAAATACTTTCCCGAACCATTTTCTTTCAACAACTTTCAGTTTCTCTTCTTCACCATCAGTAGTTGATCCTTAATTGTTGCTTCTGGCGGCTTGAGCCTCTCACCACTGCTGGAGTCGACAATCAAGCCTTTTGGCCTTTTACACGTGCAGTGGGAAATCAACAAGCTAATGCTAAAGCTCCTTGAAAAATTGTTTTCTAATGTTTCCAGACACTAATGAGTGAACCAGGCAGAGCGTTTTATTTGTTAGACTCATGGTTGGTGTAAGATGGGTTAAAGTGGAGTTAAGCTTCTTCAGTCTGAAGCAAATTGGCATTTTACGTGGAAGTTAAGAACTTGCCCCCATCACTAGTTTGTTGTCTTGACAGACTCACTGCCACAGTGAGATCTCCACCGAGGCAACACTGATCTGTGCCGTTTTTTGGCTTCAGACAGAATTCCACCACCTCTAGGAATGGACTTTAGCTTCAGACGTGCCGGAGTTCAACTTTAATACTGAACATTTCGGACGTTAGAAATGGGACTGCATGAAGCAGTACAAAAATACATTGGTAAAGTTGATCAAACACTCTGAAACTTACACAGCTGGTTTAAAATCTTTGCACAATAAACTTAAATGTTCTGACCAAGTCTGAGTTAATAAAATGACCATTGGCCATACCGGCTTGTCAAAGCTAAGCAGGGCCGGGCCTGGTTAGTACTTGGATGGGAGACCACTGGGAATTCCAGGTGCCGCAGTGTGGCGTCAGTGGCAAAAACTGTCCTTGTGTCCTTAGGCAAGACACTTCACCCACATTGCCTCATATGAAAGTGATGTGTGCATGGCAGGACTCCCTTGAAAAAGAGATTAGTAATCTCAATGGGACTTTCCTGGGTAAATAAAGGTTAAAAAAAATAAAAATAAAAATACCTTTTTAGCCATACCTGTGGATAGATGGAAAGGAGCATAGGAGCATATATGAGTGGACCGAGCTAATGCACTATTTTGTCTGTCAAAAAATTGTGTTCATAACATAGAGCCTGGATCCAGATTGGCTCCTGTGACTGTAAGCATCATGAGCCTCCTGTGAGTGGTGCTGAGTGCGGTGGTGATGTTACACTCGCTTCATCCACTTTTTTATACAGTCTTTGGAGAGGAGACACTTAATTAGTCTGGCCACAGTTTGTTTAATTCTGAAGCTGGCCTGTGCTGTGTCCCTCTAGTCCCCATAGTAGCGCTAACAGCACCATCTACTGGAGTGTGAATTGCACCTAAATCAGGGGTGTCAAACTCATTTTGGTCCGGGGGCCGTATGCAACCTACTTTGATCCCAAAAGGGCTGGAACTGAGAAAACTCAGTTCTCTCTTCAAGTTATTGTATTTTTCTCCGTGTCTCGTAGTGGTGTTTAAGATTATATTCCTCGAGCAACGCCACTTGTTCCAAACACACTGAGCACAGATTTCCCATTCACCTCTGTCAACAAATAAGAATTAGACTATTTTTCTTGGGAAATCCTGAACTCAGCATCTGCTTTTCTAATTTTTTAACATTTTGCTGATGAGGGTCACAGTCGACAGTCAGAACGATCGTCCTTTAAGAGCGTTTGGAAAGAGGAAAGTCTTCATTTGTGCTGCTCTGGTGGGAGTCGCAACATACGGAAACGCTATGCTAAACGGTGCAGAAAATTAACAGAAAAATCTGAAAACTTTAAGTATTTTAATAGAAAAATCAGCCGAGGGCCAGATTAAAGGTCTTGGAGGGCCGGATCTGGCCCCCGGGCCGCATGTTTGACACATGTGACCTAAATGAAAAGATACATTTAAAATTATATATATATATATATATATATATATATATATATATATATATATATATATATATATATATATATATATATATATATATATATATATATATATATCTATATATATAAAGAGGGGGTGTCTGTTTCGATATAAAACTTTAAATATAGTGTTTTTCAACCTACTACACTACTTGAAAAATACAGAGAAAAACAGACATTCTGAGTGGAGTCGCCTCTCCACAGATCTGATCTGTAACTTGGTCTGGTTCGGTCTCTATGGAGATAGAAATGTTTAAAGCCATACTTTGAAACATTCCAGACAAAGCAATAACATCTCCATGGAGAAAAGCATGTGACAAACCCTCCACCAGAAAAGTTACACAGTGCAGCTTTACTCAGTACTGAAGAAGGGTTAAACCAGGACTAAACCAAGACTAAACAGGGTTTAAACTTAAACTTAACAAAAGACTAAAACAACACTAATATGGAACAAGGACTAAACCAGGACTGCACCAGGGGGTGACTCCTTATCCTTGGTATTTCCTGTACATTAAATACTGTTGCATTACAGGAGAGTACAGGGCGAGTGACTCACAGTGAGAAGGTCCCAGGTTCAATTCTCAAATTCCAACTAAGTATGTTTAAACCAGAAACAATTGTTTATCAGAGCAGCTAAAGATAAAACTGGAACTTTGACATAATATACAATGTTTACTTAATTGTTACAACTCAATTCAATCACATCATTTGTAGTTCATAATTTCATTCTCCCACTAAAATTCTAGAGACATTTGAACCATCCAGATCTCAGTCTAACACTACAGGTGGATGGGAGGGCATCTGACACACCTAAATATATGTTTAAAATCTGAACTTTGATACAAAATCCAACATAAATCACAATCACATCTAATCACAGTCACGATTCCCAAACGGTTCAGCCCCGGTCGTCCACCAGGAGGTGACAGAGAGAGGGGTGTGTCGGAGCGGGCGACCCCACCCCAGAGCACTGCAGCCTGGGGAATGTGCAGCCGGAGTCAGCCTAATCTCCAGCACCCATGGGAGACTGGCTCCTGTCTGCTGCTGCTCCACTATCAGTGCAACAGCTCATCTGTCACGACTATCAGAGAGAAGGAGAGGGGGCTGAGAGGGAAGAAAGAGAGGGAGAGGGAGGAGGACACAAGGAGATAGGGAAGGAGAAATAGAGGGAAGGGTGGAGGAGAGAGGAGTCCATTCTGCGGTCACTCATGTACAGTGATGGAAGCAGGCCAGTCCTAATACGTCCCTGACCATTTAGGCTTTAAACAGTCAGTCAAATCTATCAGAAACCTCCACTGTCCCTGGACACTGTGGACAGGGTCATGTGTGGAGAGGGACATGTGTGGACAGGGACACTGTGTACAGGGTCATGTGTGGACAGGGACACTGTGGACAGGGTCATGTGTGGAGAGGGACATGTGTGGACAGGGACACTGTGGACAGGGTCATGTGTGGACAGGGACACTGTGGACAGGGTTATGTGTGGACAGGGACATGTGTGGACAGGGACACTGTGGACAGGGTCATGTGTGGACAGGGACACTGTGGACAGGGTTATGTGTGGACAGGGACATGTTTGGACAGGGACACTGTGGACAGGGTCATGTATGGACAGGGACACTGGACAGGGACATGTGTGGAGAGGGACATGTGTGGACAGGGACACTGTGGACAGGGTCATGTGTGGACAGGGACACTGTGGACAGGGTCATGTGTGGAGAGGGACATGTGTGGACAGGGACACTGTGGACAGGGTCATGTGTGGAGAGGGACATGTGTGGACAGGGACACTGTGGACAGGGTCATGTGTGGACAGGGACACTGTGGACAGGGTTATGTGTGGACAGGGACATGTGTGGACAGGGACACTGTGGACAGGGTCATGTGTGGACAGGGACACTGTGGACAGGGTTATGTGTGGACAGGGACATGTTTGGACAGGGACACTGTGGACAGGGTCATGTATGGAGAGGGACACTGTGGACAGGGACACTGTGGACAGGGTCATGTGTGGAGAGGGACATGTGTGGACAGGGACACTGTGGACAGGGTCATGTGTGGACAGGGACACTGTGGACAGGGTCATGTGTGGAGAGGGACATGTGTGGACAGGGACACTGTGGACAGGGTCATGTGTGGAGAGGGACATGTGTGGACAGGGACACTGTGGACAGGGTCATGTGTGGACAGGGACACTGTGGACAGGGTCATGTGTGGAGAGGGACATGTGTGGACAGGGACACTGTGGACAGGGTCATGTGTGGAGAGGGACATGTGTGGACAGGGACACTGTGGACAGGGTCATGTGTGGAGAGGGACATGTGTGGACAGGGACACTGTGGACAGGGTCATGTGTGGACAGGGACACTGTGGACAGGGTTGTGTGTGGACAGGGACATGTGTGGACAGGGACACTGTGGACAGGGTCATGTGTGGACAGGGACACTGTGGACAGGGTTATGTGTGGACAGGGACATGTGTGGACAGGGACACTGTGGACAGGGTCATGTATGGAGAGGGACACTGTGGACAGGGACACTGTGGACAGGGTCATGTGTGGACAGGGACATGTGTGGAGAGGACAACGGTGGACAGGGACATGTGTGGACAGGGACACTGGACAGGGTCATGTGTGGACAGGGACACTGTGGACAGGGACATGTGTGGACAGGGACACTGGACAGGATCATGTGTGGACAGGGACACTGTGGACAGGGACATGTGTGGACAGGGACATGTGTGGACAGACACACTGTGCACAGGGACACTGGGCAGGGACATGTGTGGACAGACACACTGTGGACAGGGACACTGGACAGGGTCATGTGTGGACAGGGACACTGGACAGGGACATGTGTGGACAGACACACTGTGGACAGGGACACTGGACAGGGACATGTGTGGACAGGGACACTGGACAGGGACATGTGTGGACAGACACACTGTGGACAGGGACACTGGACAGGGACATGTGTGGACAGGGACATTTGTGTTGCTTCATTCTAACATGGCATAAAAAAGAAGTTAAAACGTCGCCCGCTCAGTCTTCTGTCTGTTAGGGTTAGGGTTAGGGTTAAGGTTAGGGTTAGGGTTAAGGATAAGGTTAAATTAAATTAGGGTTAAAATTAGGGTTAAAATTAGGAGTTAAAAGTTAAAATTAAATTAAAATTAAATTAAATTAGGTTAAAATTAAAATTAAATTAAATTAAATTAAATTAAGAATTAAAATTAAGTTAAGGTTAAAATTAAATTAAATTAAGAATTAAATTAAAATTAAAATTAAAATTAAAATTAAAATTAGGAATTAAATTAAAATTAAATTAAAATTAAATTAAAAATTAAAATTAAATTAAAAATTAAATTAAAATTAAATTAAAATTAGGAAATTAAATTAAATTAAAATTAAAATTAAGAATTAAATTAAATTAAAATTAAATAAGAATTAAAATTAGAATTAAAAATTAAAATTAGGAATTAAAATTAAATTAAAAATTAAGAATTAAAATTAAATTAAATTAAATTAAGAATTAAAGTTAAAATTAAAATTAAAATTAGAATTAAAATTAAATTAAATTAAATTAAATTAAAATTAAAATTAAATTAAAATTGGTAAATTAAATTAAAAATTAAAATTAGGAATTAAAAATTAAATTAGAATTAAAAATTAAAATTAAATTAAAAATTAAATTAAGAATTAAGAATTAAGAATTAAAATTAAATTAAATTAAATTAGGAATTAAAATTAAAATTAAGGTTAAAATTAAATTAAGAATTAAATTAAAATTAAAATTAGGAAATTAAATTAAGAATTAAATTAAATTAGAATTAAAATTGAAAATTAAAATTCTATTAGTATTAAAAATTAAAATTCTATTAAAATTTAAAATTCTATTAGGGTTGAAAATTAAAATTCTATTAAAATTAGGGTTAGGTTAAAATTAGGGTTAGGGGGTTAGGGTTCTGTTAGTGTTAGGGGGTTAGGGTTCTGTTAGGGTTTGGGGGTTAGGGTTCTGTTAGGGTTAGGGGGTTAGGGTTCTGTTAGGGTTAGGGGGTTAGGGTTCTGTTAGGGTTTGGGGGTTAGGGTTCTGTTAACGTTAGGGAGTTAGGGTTCTGTTAAGGTTAGGGGGTTAGGGTTCTGTTAAGGTTAGGGGGTTAGGGTTCTGTTATTTGATTTGATTCAGAAACATTTGGGTTTGTGCATGAGCTCTGTACAGCTGCAGGGTCCTCTGTGCTCTGCTCCTTCAGCTGTTCATATGAGAGCATCAGAAACCAGAGTTCGAGCCTCCATCTGATCAACACTGTGAACCCGAATAAGTCAGCAAAAAATGAGGTAATCGATTGTCTCAATTATTTTAAGTTGATTAATTTAAAAGTCACAATCTTTCAGAACTTAAAAGGTTGGATGGCTCAGCTGAATTAAAAGTGCTCATTTGGCTCAACTCAAATATTCTCACTTAATATGACTCATAGTTTTCTGTTAATCATTTTGAAATTGTCTTGTATTTTAGCATCTGTTCTATAAATGAAGTTTATTTTGAAATCATTCCTATTTGAAACAATAGAAATAACAGCACTTTTAATGACTTAATTTTAAGTTTGACCTCTCCGTTTTTAAGGTTTCACCCGGTTCCCCTGGACACGACTGTGACGCTGCAGGACACTTGTGTCTCTTCCACAGGATCTGCTGACCCTCCCTGACCAGTCCTGCAGTTACACTGACCTGAGACCTGTGACTGACACAAAGAGACTGAGACGCACACAGGAAATGTTTCTGCACCAACAACGGCTGAAAACTTGAATTTCCTTCAGGATCAATAAAGCATCTGTCTCTTTCTATCTCTGTGTCTCTTTTTCTCTGCCTCTGTCTCTCTCTCTGTCTCTTTCTCTCTATCTCTCTGTCTCTTTCTATATCTGTGTCTCTTTCTCTCCCTCTGTCTCTCTCTCTGTCTTTTTCTCTCTCTCTCTGTCTCTTTCTCTCTATCTCTCTGTCTCTTTCTATCTCTGTGTCTCTTTTTCTCTCCCTCTGTCTCTCTCTCTGTCTCTTTCTCTCTATCTCTCTGTCTCTTTCTACCTCTCTCTCTCTGTATCTTTTTTATCTATCTCTCTTTCTCTCTATCTTTCTCTCTGTCTGTCTCTTTCTCTCTGTCTCTATCTACCTCTCTGTATCTTTTTCTCTCTGTCTCTTTCTACCTCTCTTTCTGTATCTTTTTCTTTCTGTCTCTTTCTCACTCTGTCTCTTTCTCTCTATCTCTGTCTCTTTCTACCTCTCTCTGTATCTTTTTTATCTCTCTGTCTCTTTCTCTCTCTCTCTCTGTCTGTCTCTCTATCTCTCTGTCTCTTTCTGTCTCTCTCTCTGTCTCTTTCTATCTCTCTGTCTCTTTCTATCTGTCTCTCTCTCTGTCTCTTTCTATCTCTCACAGTCTCTTTCTATCTCTGTCTCTTTCTATCTCTCTCCGTCTCTTTCTCTCTGTCTCTTTCTATCTCTCACTCTGTCTCTTTCTCTTTGTCTCTTTATCTCTATCTCTTCCTATCTCTCTTTCTATCTCTCTCCCCCTCTGTTTCTTTCTCTATCTCTCTGTCTCTTTCTAGTTGTCTCTCTGTCTCTTTTTCTCTCTTTCTGTCTCTGTTGCTCTCTCTCTGTCTATCTCTATGTTTTTCTGTGTGTCTCTGTTACTCTCTCTGTGTCTCTCTGTGTCTCTGTTGCTGTCTGTCTTTGTGTCTCTCTGTCTCTGTTGCTCTCTCTCTCTGTCTATCTCTCTATGTCTTTCTATGTGTGTCTCTGTTACTCTCTCTCCCTCTGTCTCTCTCTCTCTGTGCTGTCTCTTTGTGTCTCTCTGTCTCTGTTGCTCTCTCTCTCTGTGTGTCTATCTCTCTGTCTTTCTATGTGTGTCTCTGTTTCTCTCTCGGTCTCTTTCTGTGTCTCTATTGCTGTCTCTCATTGTGTCTCTCTGTCTCTGTTGCTCTCTCTGTATGTCGCTCTGTCGCTGTTGCTCTCTCTGTATGTCGCTCTGTCGCTGTTGCTCTCTCTGTCTAACTCTCTCTGTCACTATCTGTTTGTCTCTCTCTCTGTGTCTATCTCTCTCTGTCTCCCTCTCTCTGTCTCTGTTTGTGTCTGTCGCTCTCTCTGTATGTCTTTCTGTCGCTGTTGCTCTCTCTCTGTCTATCTCTCTATCACTCTCTCTCTGTCTGTCTCTGTCGCTCTCTCTCTCTCTCTCTGTGTCTCTCTCTGTTTGTCTCTGTCTCTCTGTTTGTGTCTCTGTGTGTCTCTCTCTTGAATATTTCCTAACGTAACGTAAACATCAGGTAAACATCATATAAACAACATGGAAACAACATGGAAACAACATGGAAATGTCATGTAAACGTCATGGAAACAGCATGGAAACAACATGGAAACATCATGAGAACAACATGAAAACAACATGTAAACAACATGTAAACAGCATGTCTCTTTCATGTAAACATCATGTAAACAACAGCTAAATAGCATGTAAACACCATGTAAACATCATGTAAACATCATGTAAACATCATGTAAACACCGTGTAAACACCATGTAAACATCGTGTAAACACAGTGTAAACATCATGTAAACATCATGTAAACATCATGTAAACACCATGTAAACATCATGTAAACATCATGTAAACATCATGTAAACATCATGTAAAAATCATGTAAACACAATGTAAACATCATGTAAACACAATGTAAACATCATGTAAACACAATGTAAACATCATGTAAACATCACGTAAACACCATGTAAACATCACGTAAACATCATGTAAACATCATGTAAACATCATGTAAACATGTAAACACCACGTAAACATCATGTAAACATAATGTAAACATGTAAACACCATGTAAACATCGTGTAAACACAGTGTAAACATCATGTAAACATCATGTAAACATCATGTAAACATCATGTAAACACCATGTAAACATCATGTAAACATCATGTAAACATGTAAACATGCTCAGACTCAGGTGGGTATATCACTTAAACTATCACTACTTAAATGGTGCAGTTTTTGTTTAAAGGTGTACTGTGTAACTTTTTGGGCCCACTGCCCGCTTGTCTCCATGGAGATGTTATTGCTTTCGCTGCAATGTTTAGCAGTAAGGCATTAAACAAACAGTATATGTAGTAGTGTAGTGCTTTTTTTTCCCCATTACAGTTTGTATTGGTCAAAAAACACCTTGAAAGCAAAATACATGAGCTTGCCCTCCACAGATCTGGACATTAATAAGATGTTATGTTTTAATGCCATACTGTGGAGAATTTTGAGCAAAACAATATTATATTTATGGAGACAAACAGTTGGGGAACCCTCCACCTGTGGCCATACCGGCTTGTCAAAGCCTGATCCCGTCAGATCTCAGAAGCTCAGCAGGGCCTGGTTAGTACTTGGATGGAGACACTGGGAATTTCAGGTGCCACAGGGGGGCGCCAGTGGTAAAAACTGTTGTTGTGTCCTTGGGCAAGACACTTCACCCACATTGCCTAGTATGAAAATGATGTGTGCATGGCAGGACTCCCTTGAAAAAGAGATTAGTAATCTCAGTGGGACTTTCCTGGTTAAATAAAGGTTAAAATAAAATAAAATAAAATAAAATAAAATAAAATAAAATAAAATAAAATAAAATAAAATAAAATAAAATAAAATAAAATAAAATAAAATAAAATAAAATAAAATAAAATAAAATAAAATAAAATAAAATAAAATAAAATAAAATAAATTCAAATCAAATCAAATCAAATCAAATCAAATCAAATCAAATCAAATCAAATCAAATCAAATCAAATCAAATCAAAACAGTTACACAGTACACCTTTACATATCCCACATTACACATTGTCTGTTTCCTCATAAAACACCTGGAATTGTTTTTTGTTTCATTCACACATGTTTAACACACAAACCTGCAGATTTACACTGAGTTCTTCTCTCAAACTGAAAACAGTCTTTTCCACCTCATTATGCCGTGTGGTAATACAGGAAGTGCTCCACTGTCTTTTTAAACTTCATACACCTCCTCTAGAATCATGTGGATCATTTCAGCCCTGGAATTGGCCATCTCTACTCAGCTAAAGGTAAAAGGAGTTGTTCACTACCACTCCCACTAAATGACATCGCAAGGTGTAACAGAGCATTTTGAGTTTTGGAGATGTTACTAATATTTACCAGGAAAAACTGTGTTAAATAACTGTGGGTTTCATGGAGTAGTTCGTTTTAGTAGAGTTGACAGAGTATAATTTTTCTTCTCCTCTGGAAAGGAGGGTTTACACACAGTACAAATCAAGAAGGAATTTTCCAACTTCACCCTGACTGTTCTGAAGCTTCTGTGTGTCCTCTTGTCCTGTTCTATTACGCCCTCTGCTGGACATCTGCTCTTTCATCACATACATAGGCCCCTCCCCTTTTTCACTTTTTCTCTTCTTCTCTGTCTTTCTCACAATCTACATAAATAGCTTCAACCTGAGGAGAACAACAGGTTCTAGGACTAAACCAGGTCTAAAACAGGACTATTCCAGGTCTAATCTAGGACTAAACCAGGTCTAAAACAAGACTATTCCAGGTCTAATCTAGGACTAAACCAGGTCTAAAACAGGACTACTCCAGGTCTAATCTAGGACTAAACCAGGTCTAAAACAGGACTATTCCAGGTCTAATCTAGGACTAAACCAGGTCTAAAACAGGACTATTCCAGGTCTAATCTAGGACTAAACCAGGTCTAAAACAGGACTATTCCAGGTCTAATCTAGGACTAAACCAGGTCTAAAACAGGACTATTCCAGGTCTAATCTAGGACTAGACCAGGTCTAAAACAGGACTATTCCAGGTCAAATATAGGACTAGACCAGGTCTATATTAGGACTATTCCAGGTCTAGTCTAGGACTAAACCAGGTCTATAACAGGAATATTCCAGGTCTAATCTAGGACTAAACCAGGTCTAAAACAGGACTATTCCAGGTCTAGTCTAGGACTAAACCAGGTCTATAACAGGAATATTCCAGGTCTAGTCTAGGACTAAACCAGGTCTGTAACTGGACTATTCCAGGTCTGATCAAGGTCTAAACCAGGTCTAAAACAGGACTACTCCAGGTCTAATCTAGGATTAAACCAGGTCTAAAACAGGACTATTACAGGTTAAACCCAGGTCTAAAATAGGTCTGTTTCAGGTCTAATCTAGGACTAAATCAAGTCTAAAACAGGCCTAATCCAGGTCTAATCTAGGACTAAACCAAGTCTAAAACAGGACTATTCCAGGTCTAATCTAGGGCTAAACCAGGTCTAAAACAGGACTATTCCAGGTCTAGTCTAGGACTAAACCAGGTCTAATACAAGACTATTCCAGGTCTAATCTAGGGCTAAACCAGGTCTAAAACAGGACTATTCCAGGTCTAATCTAGGGCTAAACCAGGTCTAAAACAGGACTATTCCAGGTCTAATCTAGGACTAAACCAGGTCTAAAACAAGACTATTCCAGGTCTAGTCTAGGACTAAACCAGGTCTATAACAGGACTATTCCAGGTCTAATCTAGGACTAAACCAGGTCTAAAACAAGACTATTCGAGGTCTAATCTAGGGCTAAACCAGGTCTAAAACAGGACTATTCCAGGTCTAATATAGGACTAGACCAGGTCTAAAACAGGACTATTACGGGTCTAATATAGGACTAGACCAGGTCTATATTAGGACTATTCCAGGTCTAGTCTAGGACTAAACCAGGTCTATAACAGGAATATTCCAGGTCTAATCTAGGACTAAACCAGGTCTAAAACAGGACTATTCCAGGTCTAATATAGGACTAGACCAGGTCTATATTAGGACTATTCCAGGTCTAGTCTAGGACTAAACCAGGTCTAAAACAAGACTATTCCAGGTCTAATCTAGGGCTAAACCAGGTCTAAAACAGGACTATTCCAGGTCTAATCTAGGACTAAACCAGGTCTAAAACAGGACTATTCCAGGTCTAATCTAGGACTAAACCAGGTCTAAAACAGGACTATTACAGGTCTAATCCAGGTCTAAACCAGGTCTGAAACACGACTACTCCAGGTTTAATCTAGGACTAAACCAGGTGTAAAACAGGACTATTCCAGATCTAATCTAGGACTAAACCAGGTCTAAAACAGGACTATTCCAGGTCTAATCTAGTGCTAAACCAGGTCTAAAACAGGACTATTCCAGGTCTAATCTAGGGCTAAACCAGGTCTAAAATAGGACTATTCCAGGTCTAATCTAGGACTAAACCAGGTCTAAAACAGGACTATTCCAGGTCTAATCTAGGACTAAACCAGGTCTAAAACAGGACTATTCCAGGTCTAATCTAGGACTAAACCAGGTCTAAAACAGGACTATTCCAGGTCTAATCTAGGACTAAACCAGGTCTAAAACAGGACTACTCCAGGTCTAATCTAGGACTAAACCAGGTCTAAAACAGGACTATTCCAGGTCTAATCTAGGACTAAACCAGGTCTAAAACAGGACTATTCCAGGTCTAATCTAGGACTAAACCAGGTCTAAAACAGGACTATTCCAGGTCTAGTCTAGGACTAAACCAGGTCTAAAACAGGACTACTCCAGGTCTAATCTAGGACTAAACCAGGTCTAAAACATGACTATTCCAGTTCTAATCTAGGACTAAACCAGGTCTAAAATAGGACTACTCCAGGTCTAATCCAGGACTAAACCAGGTCTAAAACAGGACTATTCCAGGTCTAATCTAGGGCTAAACCAGGTCTAAAACAGGACTATTCCAGGTCTAGTGTAGGACTAAACCAGGTCTAAAACAAGACTATTCCAGGTCTAATCTAGGGCTAAACCAGGTCTAAAATAGGACTATTCCAGGTCTAGTCTAGGACTAAACCAGGTCTAAAACAGGACTATTCCAGGTCTAATCTAGGACTAAACCAGGTCTAAAACAGGACTATTCTAGGTCTAATCCAGGACTAAACCAGGTCTAAAACAGGACTATTCCAGGTCTAATCTAGGACTAAACCAGGTCTAAAACAGGACTATTCCAGGTCTAATCTAGGACTAAACCAGGTCTAAAACAGGACTATTCCAGGTCTAATCTAGGACTAAACCAGGTCTAAAACAAGACTATTCCAGGTCTAATCTAGGGCTAAACCAGGTCTAAAATAGGACTATTCCAGGTCTAATCTAGGACTAAACCAGGTCTAAAACAGGACTATTCCAGGTCTAATATAGGACTAGACCAGGTCTATATTAGGACTATTCCAGGTCTAGTCTAGGACTAAACCAGGTCTAAAACAAGACTATTCCAGGTCTAATCTAGGGCTAAACCAGGTCTAAAACAGGACTATTCCAGGTCTAATCTAGGGCTAAACCAGGTCTAAAACAGGACTATTCCAGGTCTAGTCTAGGACTAAACCAGGTCTAAAACAAGACTATTCCAGGTCTAATCTAGGACCAAACCAGGTCTAAAATAGGACTATTCCAGGTCTAGTCTAGGACTAAACCAGGTCTGTAACTGGACTATTCCAGGTCTGATCAAGGTCTAAACCAGGTCTAAAAGTGGACTACATCATTTCTGCTGTAGATTCAACAGAAATGGGGGGCAAATGAACTGTAAATGAACTGAAAAGCTCGCAGTCCCACTTGAAGGATCTGGACCACGGGTTGAGGAACACTGCTGTAGAGTATTGAAAATGGACTGCTGACTGAGAGCTGCACTGCCCAAAACAATTACTGAAACAAAACACATAAAAACATACATCACTACAGCGTTTATGTTTTTAATGCCATTTTCCTCCCACATGTGCAGTGTCAGCACCGGGCAGTAGAGGTCAGTATTGACACATTGATTCTCCCCTCACGCTGCCAAAGCACCAAACCCACATTTAGCCAAGCTCAAAGAAGTGAAGTTTTGTTTCGAAATGTGACAAGGACTTTGAAGAACTTTGTCTTCTGTAATTCAGAGACAGATTGTGAACATGAGAAAAATGAACTGACATTTTTCCCTGAAATGACCTTTGTGGCTAGAAAAAAGGGAGGCTTTCAGAAGTGGGGATAAAGACCTCTACAAGGACGCCAGGTACCGGTTTAGCAGGGAAGTGGACACTGTTAGACACCAGTTCTCTGAGAATATGCAGCAGCAGATTTCAGAGGACGACTCGGCTTCTCTGTGGAGGAGTTTTAGGAAAATCACCAACTACAAACCTAAAACTCCACACTCCACGGATGACCTGCCCCTAGCCAACAGTCTTAACGACTTCTACTGTCATTTTGATGAGCCATCAAGCAGCTCTCACACCTTCAACTGTCCCAACAGTAGAGACAACCCGGACACTCATCCCCCCACCGTTTCCCCCTCACCAGAGCCGTCTCCACCCTTTCACATTCATGAGGCAGATGTGAAGAAGCAGTTCAAAAGGATGAATGCCAGGAAGGCGTCGGGGCCAGACGGTGTCTCTCCTGCCACCCTGAGACACTGTGCTAACGAGCTGGCCCCAGTGTTTACGGGCATCTTCAATTCTTCACTGCAGGCTTGTCATGTGCCTGCCTGCTTCAAAACCTCCACCATTGTTCCTGTCCCCAAGAAGCCAAGGATCACCGGACTCAATGACTACAGACCTGTGGCTCTGACATCTGTGGTCATGAAGTCATTGGAGCGCCTGGTTCTGCCCCACCTCAAGACCCTCATGGCCCCCCTCCTGGACCCCCTGCAGTTTGCCTACAGAGCCAACAGCTCTGTAGACGACGCCATCAACATGGCTCTACACTTCACCCTGCAGCATCTGGACTCCCCAGGAACCTATGCCAGGATCCTCTTTGTGGACTTCAGCTCTGCCTTCAACACCATCCGCCCAGACCTCCTCCAAGGCAAGCTGTCCCAGATGAAAGTGCCTGATCCTCTCTGCAGGTGGATCACTGACTTCCTGACAGACAGGAAGCAGCACGTGAGGCTGGGGAAGAATGTCTCGGACTCCCGGACCATCAGCACCAGCTCTCCCCAAGGCTGTGTTCTTTCTCCTCTGCTCTTCTCCCTGTACACCAACTGCTGCACCTCCTACCATCAGTCTGTCAAGCTCATCAAGTTTGCAGATGACACCACGGTCATCGGACTCATCTCGGATGGGGATGAGTCTGCCTATAGGACGGAGGTTGATCGTCTGGTGTCCTGGTGCAGCCAGAACAACCTGGTGCTTAATGCCCAGAAGACAGTGGAGATGATTGTGGACTTTAGGAAGCACACAGCCCCACTCCCCTCCATCATCCTGACCGACACCCCCATCACCACTGTGGACTCATTCCGCTTCCTGGGGATCACCATCACCCAGGACCTCAAATGGGAGCCCACCATCACCTCCATCATAAAGAAGGCCCAGCAGAGGATGTACTTCCTGAGGCAGCTGAAGAAATTCAACCTGCCAGCACGGACAATGGTGCAGTTCTACACTGCCATCATCGAGTCCATCCTCACCTCCTCCATCACCGTGTGGTATGCTGGAGCCACCACCAGGGACAAACAGAGACTGCAGCGTGTTGTGCTCTGCTGAGAATTGGTTGGTTGCAACCTGTTCACTTCCAGGACTCGGACACGTGCAGGTCGAATTGCAGCTGACCCTTCTCACCCTGGACATGGACTTTTTGACCTGCTCCCCTCAGGCAGGAGGCTACGGTCCATTCGGACCAGAACATCTCGCCACAAAAACAGTTTCTTCCCCTCTGCTGTTGGACTCATAAATAATAACACTAGGACTGGTCCCACCCCCCACTCTGCTTCTGTCACATGACCCTGTGTTCTCGCACCTGCCTGTTTTGCACTGATCATTACCTGCACTGTTATAGTCTGATACTCTTATACTCTATATTATTATATTCCTCCAAATTTGTAAATTTTGTTATATTATATTATAGCTTTTTTTTTTTATTCTATTTTATTTGTCGCATGTCAGTGTTTGTCTACATCCTGCTCCAAGTACCGCAGCAATTTCCTAATGTTGTGAACCTGTTCACTCATATGGCAAGAAAAAAACATTCTGATTCTGACATTCTGATTTGGCTTGGACTAAAAAAAGAGTTAAGAGCTGGTGACTTATGCCATTTGAGAAGCCGTTGCTCCAAAAAGCAAGAGCACAGTGTGCATGAAGTTTCAATAAAAAACAGAGTGAAAGAGAGAGGGGAACAAAGAGAGCAAGAGAGAGGAGAGAGAGAGAAGAAACAGCAAAGGAGAGCAGAGTGAGGGAAAGAAAAAGAGGGGGAGTGAGAAGGTAGAGAGAGTATAGACAGAGCAGAAAAGTAAAGGAGAGAAAGAGTGAAGAGAGAGGAGGGAAAGAGGATAAAGAGTGAGAGAGGAGAAACAGGGGAGAGAGGAGTAAGAGGGGATAAAGAACAGAAAGAGATGAGAAAGAGGTGAGAGAGACAGAGGAGAAAGAGAGAGGAGAAAGAGGAGAGAGAAATGAGGAAGAAGAGAGAGAGGAAAAAGATGAGAGAGAGAGAGAGAGAGAGAGAGAGGAGAAAGAGGAGAGGAGAAAGAGGAGATAAGTCTGTGAGCAGTCATGTCCTGGTCTGAGATCATTAGGTTGTGGCTCTGGGGCCCGTCACTGCTGTGAAAAAACTCACCACCAACTGCACCAAAACTGCACTTCACCCCAGACCAGGCACTGTCCAGCTCCCGGCACATCCGACCCCTTTAACCTCATCTGGAATTACACAATAAACAGCTTTAATCATATGACCTCATGAATGGACTAAAGCTGCATTATTTTTATTTTAGAGATGTTTTTATGAATTTTTTAATAAAGCGACCTCACTTTTTCACAACATAAACTCTTCCTAGACTGACCAGCGCGTCAGAACAATGATATTTACAGCTTTTTATAAAGAAAAACAGTTACTGTAAAACACCAAATAAGAGCCGGGGCGTTTATTTGTTTCAGTCGCTTAACAGACCAGACATTTATTTGGGGCAGACGGCAATTTGGAGTGATTAATTCCTTCCTCTCAAAAGTCTTTTTCAGTAAAAGTGGGAAAATATGGTACTGAAATTATTTTAAGTCTTGCAAAGGCAAAAGGCAGTAACTTATCTGTTTTTGCACAACTCCTTATTTTTGCCACATGACACAAAGGCAGAGTACGGTAACTTCCAAATAAGTGTCAAAGGTCAATTTTGAGATAAATATTTTTCATATTCAAATATTTTTTTCATTATAGCAACTATCTGTCAAATTTTGGAAGCCCTGGCTATTATATGCTTGTCTGGACAAAACAGAAACTTTGAAGTAATTTTGTCAGTTTTCTCACAGATTTCCCACATTTAAAAGCGACTCCTGAATTACAGAAAGTCGTCCACAACACGCAGACATTTCTTTAGCCAAACAAACGACAGATGCAGCAAGTGTGGAGCAGCAGAGCGAGAACGTTCATCCACTGCATCAGGGCACAAGGAGTGAGCTGTTTTTGTCAAAGCTTATAGTTTATGCAAATGAGTCATGTGGTTTTAAAGGGATAGTTGGGGATTTTTGACGTGAATCTGTATGGCATCCCCGTCAGCAGTGTCGTGCATCAACACTGAGTTACCTCCCGACGCAAATGTTTCACTCTTTGGAACACAGATTGTTTTGAGAAGAAAAATGGTTTATTTTCGTGACCCCAGCCAACTTGCCAGACACTTTCATCAGCACAGAAACCGGGCAAGAACTCGGCTCACCGGGGATGCCATACAGATTTTTTTTTTTTTTTACCTTTATTTAACCAGGAAGGTCCCATTGAGATTACTCATCTCTTTTTCAAGGGAGTCCTGCCATGCACACACCACTTTCATACTAGGCAATGTGGGTGATGTGACTTGACTAAGGACACAACAACAGTTTTTGCCACTGGCGCCCCCCTGTGGCACCTGGAATTCCCAGTGTCTCCATCCAAGTACTAACCAGGCCCTGCTGAGCTTCTGAGATCTGACGGGATCAGGCTTTGACAACCTGGTATGGCCACATATTAGACAGATTAGACAGATTTATGTCAAAAATCCCCAACTATCCTTTTAAATTTGGTTTGTGTAGAGATGACATGAGCATCAGTCCTGCAGCACAACTTGTCTTCAGCACCAACATTAGACTCGCCATTTTTAACCGACGGTTATTTATCAAAATATACACCTGCAACCACAATATTTTCTGTCTCTCATGTGGCCCCATGAAAAAAAAAAAAACGCCCACCTCTGCTTTACACATTTACTCAGTTGTTTCTCACCATTTACTCTCCCCCTTCAGCTGATTTCACCGCCACCGGTACACACCCAATGAGATGTACTTTTTTAGATCAGAGATGCACTCATTTTGGTACAAATGTTAAAAAAAACAACTCTTCTTTAGTGTGATGTGCAGCTGTCCATAGGAGGGGCCCACATGGTTACACGGCCCACATTACCGTAAACTTGTCAGTGCGCCCTATAAGACCATGGGCTTTATGTATGTAATAATTCTGGTTGTGCTTACTGACCTCGAACTGATTTTATGTGGTACATGGCGCTCAAAAATCTGTCAAAATGTTTAAGTACTTTTGAAAGCTACGAAGCTGCACCGCTTGACGGATTGTTGCATGGAGCATGAAAGCTCTCAGACACACTTGGTGTGCATAGAACAGAAATCTGTGCATATTTGGTTCCAGCTGAGCAAAAAACAAACATCCGCAAACTCTCAAATGAGTTCAGTCGTGCGTAAAATGCACTGTGTATTTCATCCATTAGAATACAATTTGAAAAGTTATAACATCAAGAATTACAATCACAAAATGAAAACTTAGGATTTCTGCGGCGTTTACCAGGACTACAACAGAACTAAACCAGGTCTTAACCGAGACTAAACCTGGACTAAACAAGGACTGAACCAGGACTGAGTCCTGTCCTTATGCACACACGGGGACCTCAGCTGACGGCAGCAAACTCCACAAAACTAGTGAAGCTAAATGACCTGAGGCTGTGGAAAAGTCTGTTTCAGTCTTCAGTCATTTGCTTTTGATTCATATTTTATATAAAAATACAGACTTTTCCACAGCCGTTTATTGACACTAGTTTTGTGGAGTTTGCCACCATCATCTGAGCGGAAATGACGTCCTATAATTACTGCAGAAATAATAATGAATAATTTTAGAAATAAACTCACACAAATGAAAATTGTCACAGCACAAAACAGCACAAACCAAATACAAACGTTTTCTATAATTTCCTGCCTGTCTATTTAACATTTTGAGGGGCTGGACGACGTCATCGGCCAAAAATAAAACTAATAATGTAACGTAATGAGTGTTTAATTCAATTCAACTCAGATTTATTTCTATAGCCCAGAATCACAACAAGAGTTGCCCCAATGTTCTTCACAGTGAAAAACATGGAAACATGATCTAACATAGACATCAGCAAACACACTGTCCCATCCTCAGTCTCTCAATGAACACACGATCCCTTAGGCCCTGGGACAGATCTCTAGATGCCTCAAACATGCATGGATGGCATCTCCAACCTCTTCAGGTAGGTTTTTGATGAAGGAACAATGTTAGAACATGATGTTAGAGAGCTGTTTTGCATAATCCTATCTTTGTAAGTAATGAAACGGGCAAAGTTTTCTCATTTTAGTTCATTCTGTCTGCTTCGGTCTGACAGGTGTGACATGTGTGACAGGAGTGACAGGTGAAAGGTTCAGAACTAGACCAGGACTAACCCAGAGCTCTAGAGTGTGCACAGGAAAACTGAGCGTCATTAAATCATAGCTCCAGGAAAAGACACAAAGTTTTATCATAAACCTCCAAAATGCATCTCATTCTGCTGGAGGGACTAGACCAGGACTAGACCAGGACTAGACCAGGACTAGACCAGGACTGGACCAGGACTGGACCAGGACTGGACCAGGACTAACCCAGGACTAGACCAGAACTAGACCAGGATTAAACAAGGACTGAACCAGGATCAAACTAGGACTAAGCCAGGACTAAACCAGGACTAAACCAGGACTAAACCAGGACTAAACCAGGACTAGACCAGGATTAAACCAGGACTAGACCAGGATTAAACCAGGACTAGACCAGGACTAAACAAGGACTAGACCAGGACTAAACAAGGGCTGAACCAGGTCTAAACCAGGCCTAACCCGTTGTTGTGGGTCTATATAGATGTGTGGAGTGACAGTGCGCGGCGTAAGCACATTTCCACAGGCTAATTACAACTGCGTCTGGAACTGAGCCCAGAGAATTAACATCTCTCCACGGACCCTCAGCGCCACTCCTCCTCCCCTCCTCCTCCTCTCCTCCTCCTTTCCTCCCCTCCTCCTCCTCTCCTCCTCCTTTCCTCCCCTCCTCCTCCTCTCCTCTCCCTCCTCCTCCTTTCCTCCTCCTCTTCTTCTCTCCTCCTCCTTTCCTCCTCCTCTTCTCCTCTCCCTCCTCCTCTCATCCTCCTTTTCTCCTCTCCCTCCTCCTCTCATCCTCCTCTTCTTCTCTCCCTCCTCCTCTTCTCCTCTTCTCATCCTCCTCTTCTTCTCTCCCTCCTCTCATCGTCCTCTTCTCTCCCTCCTCCTCTCCTGCTTGTCTTCTCCTCTCCCTCCTCCTCTCATCCTCTTCTTCTTCTCTCCCTCCTCCTCTCCTCCTCCTACTCCTCTCTCCTCCTCTTCACTCCTCCTCTCCACTCCTCCCTCCCTTTCCTCCTCTCCACTCCTCCTCCTCTCCTCCTCTCCTCCTCCTCTAAACTAGACTAAAGCCAAACTAGACCAGGACTAAAAGGCCTAAGGAAAACTGAAATCTACTTTTGTGGACAGATATTTCATGGAATAAGTGTTGCGGAATTTCTAAATTAAAAAGAATAAAAACTGAGAAGTTGTTTTGAATCACAGACTCAATTGTGGTGATAATAATAATAATAATAATAATAATAATAATAATAATAATAATAATAATAATAATAATAATAATAATAATAATAATAATAATAATAATAATAATAATAATAATAATTGATAGTGTATCACAAAACATACAGAGCCCTTTTACTCCTTTATGCTCAGGCACAAATAGCAGGTTTAAGACATAACAGCTTCCTCAAGCGCTGATCAGACACAAAAACTAGATCATTGCAAAATAACATGTGAAAAAACAAGTTGGATCCATTGAGGACATAATTCTAAAACTATAAAAAAAAGTATGATCAGCAAAGGGATTACACGTGGCGACGTCTGCTGCAGCTCAAGGGTCGTCAATTAACCCTCATTCTGAATAAAAATCACAAGGTTATATTATGCACAGCCTATACTAGTAATTAGATGAATAATTATGTAAAATTTCCATTACAGTGTATTTTTGTGTCTTGAGAGTCCAAATCTAAAGAGCCTCAGAGGCATATAAATGTATTTAAAAAGGAAACATACAGATCATAATTTTCCCTTCTATTCTTTTGAAAATACTATATTCACCCAAAATAAAAATAAAAATGAAGTAAATGAAGTTCCTGTAGTGACCAAGGAGCCTCACCGGGAATATTGTTTTGGCACTGACACATTTACGTACATATGATACTTATTATTGACATTTTTATTGGGGCCACACACAAGTTCAAACACATAAAACAAACTGCAGTATGACGTACAAATTTAAAATAAATACATAAAAAAAGATTACACCAACACCTTCTGCTCAACCACCTGTGAGCCATATTTAATTAAAATCTGACAAGCTTGACTCAGCATTATTTCTTAACGTATTTTAACCCAAACAGACTCAAATTTGGTAAACATATGTCAAGGGCTGGGGCTCTCTAAGACTTATAGTAGGGCAAGGGTAGGATTAGCGTAGGGTTGGGGTAATGGATTAGGGTAGGGTTGGGGTAATGGATTAGGGTAAGGTTGGGGTAATGGATTAGGGTAGGGTTGGGGTAATGGATTAGCGTAGGGTTGGGGTAATGGATTAGGGTAAGGTTGGGGTAATGGTTTAGGGTAAGGTTGGGGTAATGGATTAGGGTAAGGTTGGGGTAATGGATTAGGATAAAGTTGGGGTAATGGATTAGGATAATGTTGGGGTAGTGGATTAGGATAAAGTTGGGGTAATGGATTAGGATAAGGTTGGGGTAGTGGATTAGGATAAAGTTGGGGTAATGGATTAGGATGAAGTTGGGGTAATGGATTAGCGTAGGGGTGGGGTAATGGATTAGGAGAAGGTTGGGGTAGTGGATTAGGGTAGGGTTGGGGTAATGGATTAGTGTAAGGTTGGGGTAATGGATTAGGATAAAGTTTGGGTAATGGATAAACGTAGGGGTGGGGTAATGGATTAGGATAAAGTTTGGGTAATGGATAAACATAGGGGTGGGGTAATGGATTAGGGTAGGGTTGGGGTAATGGATTAGGGTAAGGTTGGGGTAATGTTTAGGGTAGGGTTGGGGTAATGGTTTAGGGTAAAATTGGGGTAATGGATTAGCGTAGGGTTGGGGTAATGGATTAGGGTAGGGTTAGGGTAATAGATTAGGGTAAAGTTGGGGAAAAGGATAAGGGTAAGGTTGGGGTAATGGATTAGGGTAGGGTTAGGGTAATGGATTAGGGTAAAGTTGGGGAAAAGGATAAGGGTAAGGTTTGGGTAATGGATTAGGGTAAGGTTGGGGTAATGGATTAGGGTAAAGTTGGAGTAATGTATCTGAGCAAGGTTGGGGTAATAAATTAGGTTAAAGTTGGGATAATGGATTAGGGTAGGGGTGGGGTAATGGATTAGCGTAGGGTTGGGGTAATGGATTAGGATAAAATTGGGGTAATGGATTAGCATAGGGGTGAGGTAATGGATTAGGGTAAGGTTGGGGTAGTGGATTAGGGTAGGGTTGGGGTAATGGATTAGGGTAAGGTTGGGGTAATGGATTAGGATAAAGTTTGGGTAATGTATTAACATAGGGGTGCGGTAATGGATTAGGGTAGGGTTGGGGTAATGGATTAGGATAAGGTTGGGGTAATGGATTTGGGTAAGGTTGGGGTAATGGTTTAGGGTAGGGTTGGGGTAATGGATTAGGGTAAAGTTGGGGTAATGGATTAGCGTAGGGTTGGGGTAATGGATTAGGGTAGGGTTGGGGTAATGGATTAGGGTAGGGTTGGGATAATGGATTAGGGTAAGGTTGGGGTAATGGATTAGGGTAAGGTTGGGGTAATGGATTAGGGTAAGGTTGGGGTAATGGATTAGGACAGGATTGGGGTAATGGATTAATGTAATTGGGGTAATGGATTAGGGTAAAGTTGGGGTAATGGATTAGGGTAGGGTTGGGGTAATGGATTAAGGTAAGGTTGGGGTAATGGATTAGGGTAAAGTTGGAGCAATGGATCATAGTAAGGTTGGGGTAAGGGATTAGGGTAAATTTGGGATAATGGATTGGGGTACGGTTGGGGTAATGGATTAGGGTAGGGTTGGGGTAATAGTTTAGGGTTTGGATTAGGGTTTACATCAGTGTTTAGGGTTAGGAATAGGGGTTAGGGTTATGGTTAGGGCACAGTCAGGGTATACCCTAAAAAAAAAAAGTGGAGTATCAAACTGTCTCTCACAGAATCTATTTTAACACATTTTCAGGTTTTATATGAGTCCAGTCTGTTCTAGAGTTGATTTAACATTTTTGGAAATGTTAATTACATAACACTGGAGTACCTGTTGAACCCTGAAATCAAGTTATATTAACATTTTGAGAGTAAACAGATAGCACATTGTAAGGTTATCCTGATTTAGCTAAATAACACACAAAGGTGTTTTATTTTTATACTTACTTTTAGTTAATTTAACATCTTGGTGAGTTGTAACTACATGGGTTAGTTTTAGGGATTAGGCTAGGGTTTAGGTTTCGAGCCCTGGTTTAAACCTGATTTGGACCTGCTTCAGTCCTGGTTTAGTCCCGGTTCAATCCTGGTCTAGACCTGATTTGGACCTGCTTCAGTCCAGGCCTGGCAATCTGCACGGGGGTCCTCTAATGACCCTCTGTATATGCAGCTGCTCCACACTGGATTTTAGGACCAGGAGTTTGGTTCGGGTAAATGGGAAAACTTTATCCGATTTTTCCATTATTCATTTAAACACAAAATAGAAAACTGAAAAAAATTCTTTTTTTTCATTTTAGTTTTGGAGACAAATAATGAAGAAAAGAGTTATTTTTTGGTTTTCTAATTTTTGGTTTTATGTTGAAAAACAAATGATATGTGGACTCACTACTTGGTGCTGATGACTGTTCTGTTCAGTGAGGGAAAAAGGAGGGGAAGACAGAAAGAGAGAGTGAGAGAAGAGAAAAGAAGAGAGACAAAAAAGAGAGAGAGAGAGAGAGAAAGACAGGAGGAGCGTTCTGCTGACCAATCCATGGACTCACTGTAAAATCAATGAGTGTATAATTAGGGCAATCCAAGGATAAGAAAAACACACACTCTGCATCTCTCTCTTTACGTCCCGTTCATTCTCCCCCTCTCCGCTAAATACTGGCTGACAATATGTTTATTAAAACCATCTTTATTCTTCTAAATGAGAGTAAAAGCATCTCTTTGTGACTAAACCAGAGCCTGTTCTAAGTCTGCAGCTGATGACAAACTACACTGCCCGGCCAAAAAAAAAAAGAAAAAAAGAATTGGCCACCTGGATTAAAAAAAAAAAATTCTTTATTTCATTCATAAAGTATAAAATGACACTGACAGTATTACAATATCAAACATACAAGAAATGAATGAAAAGGGGCAGAAAGAAGAGTCATCTTATGTTATCTGCCCCCTTTTCCTTTTTCTAGACACATTCACACTGATAATCACTGTGAAACATTTCAAATAAGTACATTTCATTTCAGTTACAATTATGGATCAATTGCAAACAGAATCTTTCCTTTCATGCACAATAACTTAGTTTTCTTTTTCATGTTTTATGTGTTTTTAATTGCCTTCACTCTACTTGATTCTTTGATTTCTTTTTCAAAACTGTTCCATAACTGAACTCCTTTCACAGTAACGCTTCGCTCCATAACCTCAGTTCTGAATCTGGGTTTATGTCGGTTCCTTTGAAATTGTAGTGGCTTGTTCTCATCTCAAATAGTCTTTAAATATTTACAACACTTCACACTTTGCTTTGTACAGGACTTAAAGAGACTAAAGTCAACAATATCACACATTTTCAACACTTTAACAAAGTTTAACAAATAATGGATTGGATGGCTCCCTATAATGACTGTTGGTGATAATTCTCAGGGCCCTTTTCTGTAGAATAAATAAGGCTGTAGGTAAGTTTTACATGTTGACCCCCAAATTTCGACACAGTACATCAGATATGGTGCAATTATAGAGTTATATAAGGTTAATAAGGCTGCACTTTTCAGTGAGAACTTTACTTTATGCAGCACAGCAATCACTTTGGAAATGTTGCCTTTATTGTGAATTATATGAGACTTCCAGTTTAGACCTTCATCAATCATGACTCCTAAAAATTTGGTTTCATTTATTGTTTTAATCTGTATCCCATCTATTTCTAATGTTATGTTATCTTTTTTCATTTTATTAAATAAAATGAAATGAGTTTTTTTTTAACATTAAGAATCAATCCATTTAAATCAAACCAATATTTTACTTTTCTTAGCTCTTCATTTACTTTATTTGTGAGTTCTTTTATATCTTTTCCAGGATAAAATAATGTTGTGTCATCAGCAAACTGAATTTTTCCAAGTTCCGAAACTTTAACAATATCATTCATATATAAAATAAATAATTTGGGCCCAAGAATCGAGCCTTGGGGCAAACCCCATTTGATTTTGCACCTTTCTGATTCTGTGTCATTGATTTGTACATACTGTTTTCTGTTTCATAAATAGCTCGCTATCCATTGCTGCGCCACCCCACAAATACCATACTTCTTAATTTTTTGAAGTAATCTTGAATGATTGATTTCATCAAAAGCTTTTTGTAGGTCAATGAATATAAGTCTTATTGCAAACACCTTCTCCAAAATTTTTTAAAACTGTGGAAGCAGTGAGACTGGCCTATAGTTTGAGAAGCTGTGTTCATCACCGTTTTTTATAAAGATGAACAATTTTAGCTAATTTCATTTTGTGTGTCCAAACCCTCACGATCAGTTGATTTTTTGTTTCCACAGTTTTTAACTATTTTTATTATTTCATCTTTACTCACCTTGTCCAGAAAAATACTGTTCACATTATCAATATTTATATTTTCTTCTAAATTTGTAGAAGGATTACCTGCAAGGCTGAAGCCAACATTAGCAAAATATTCACAAAATTCAATTGAAATTAGTTTTTCATCAGTGTGGATAAAGCCTTAGATAAAAAGCCCTTAAACTATAATTACTGTAACATTTTGAGGAAGTACAATATCTTAGATTTTGAAAGTTGTCAGATGTTCTTGGATGCTTGGCTCATTTTAAAAGTTCTAAATGGGCTTGCTCCTCCACCTTTAAAGGATTTTATTAATTTAAAAAAAATAATACTGCAATAAACACCAGAGCATTAACAAGAGGAGACTGCAATATACAAAGGCGCAGAACTAAATTTTGCCAAACTGTGGCATCTATCAGAGGCTCAAAATGATGGAACACACTACCAGAGCACATTAGAAACTGTGGACACGACTCAACCTTCATACAAATCCTTAAGAACTGGTTGAAAACGCAGCAGTCGTGTACTCATAGATGACTGTCCATTTGTCTTGGGCTCTTTATACCCTAAACTGAGGCACTTCTATTGTAAATAGTGTAATATCATGTTATTGTGTTGTGTGTTTATGTCTCACTGGTGTAATGTCTAAATGTCTGTGTCATATTGAGTGTTTCATGTTTGCACCTGCCTTAGGACAACGGATGGAATTTAGCTCCAGTGCAAACTCCGGCATATTTATGTGAAAACTTTTTTGTAGACGCATTGATTAATATGTGCTGTCCTAATTCAAATAAATAAATAAATAAAAATAAGGATGTTTCACTTTCTTGCTCATCACTCCATTTATTATGCTCGAAGTTAACTTAATGTTATTTCTGTTTTTATTTAGTTCACTTGTTCTTTTCCTGATAATCCATACTAGTTTATTTTTATATTTCTTATACTTGTCTTCTGCCTCCCTTGACTGGATTTTTACAAATCATTTATACAGATTTTTTTTTTTTTTTTACATGCATTTTTTATTCCTTTGGTCATCTGTGGTTTTTCTTCCCTTTTCTGTCGGGAGGTTAATAAAGGACAATTTTTATTATACAGTTTTATCACAGTATCAGTAAGAGTTATATGCTTGACTGACATCACTGACATAAACTGCATCCCATTTTTGTGCTTTTAGATCTTCATTTAGTGCCTTCATGGCTTTTATTGATCTGTTTCTTGCCAATTTTACACTCTTGGTTAGTTTGATTTTGTGCTTGTATTTGCAAGCTGTAAATATTGGTAAATGGTCACTAATGTCTGTTATTAGGATCCCACTTAATACAATGTCTTTGTTTATATTTGTAAAGCTGTTGTCAATGACTGTTGGTCTTTGTGTTGTAATTCTAGTCGATTTGTTTATCAATGGAATTAAGCCCAGACTATTCATTGAGTTTATGAAGTTGGCTGCTTTTTGGTCCTCCTGGTTTCCCAAGTTAATATTAAAATCTCTACATACAAATTGGTTCATATTTCTTTAATTATCAAACATTTCCATTAGACTTTCAGTGAATTGTTAAGGACAATAGTTTGGTGGTCTGTATACACATCTTATTAATTTTTTAATTTTTTTTTTCTGTTGCAGATCTAATTTCCACAGTTACAATTTCGATTACATACTTTTCAATTATTGTTATTTCATTTACCATTTTGCATTTCAAATCCGAATGTATATATAATACCACCCCTCCACCTCTATTGCTCTTCCTGTTTACTGAGAACAGCTCATAACCCTCCAATTGTACCTCATTCATGATGTCATCTTTAAACCATGTTTCTGTGATTACAATGATATTGAACTCTTTCTTAAAGTTATTCATGTATTCTTTTATTTCTGATAATTTATTGTAGAGACTTCAGCTGTTTAGGTGGATGATAGTCAGAGTATCAACTACAATGATTTAATTGTTAAATTGTTCGTCATTATAATATTCACAGTCCTTTGTAACTGTATGTTCCTTTATTTTTGTATCTAATTCTTGTATGATTCATGTTTGTTTGTTTTAACCCAACACACAAAAGCTAGTTGTGCACCACCAACCGCAGAGTTTACCAACCTTCATAGTTAAGGCATTTCATTTTACTTGTTTAAATTTGTCTCGATCATCCATGTTCCCGACCTTCCTGTAATGCATTTGCTCGTTCTTTGACCTTTATCCTAACTTGACAGTTCCAGACCCATGTTGATAGTATTTGGTTTTGCCTTTTTAACAGCCTTGCCTCTCTTTCTATCGCAGCATTTTTTTTTTGTCAAGTGCTCATTCACTTATACATTTGTGCCTTTCAGTTTTTTGCCTGTTTCAGGAGATCATTTTTGTGTTTTCTGTTTGTAAATCTCACAATGATAGATGGTTTGTTTTTACCATTTCTGTTTGGAAGTGTACGTTATGCAAATATTGTGTCTTGTTGAATGTCAGTACCTTTTTGAGAAAAAAGTCAGTCACTTTCTGTTCCAGTGTGCGAAGCTCTTCAGGTGGTGCATCTTCTCCTGCAGCTCCACCTGGATTCACAACTCATATGAGCGATGTCTAGTTTCTAGTCCGGATATCAGCACATCCTTTTTTTCTGGAGTACTGCTCCAAGTCCTCCACGCGCTGTTCAAGTTGCATTATGAGTTTATCTTTTTCTCTCAGAAGAGCTTTCAGGCCCTGGATCTCCTCCAGTAAACCATCCAGACTTGACATCTTAATTGACAGGTCATTCAATGTTTTTTTTTTTTTAATGATTTCTAAGTCTTCCCCAAAATCCACACCTCTTTTCGGTGCCATTGCATCTTTTCAAGGATGTTGCACTCTTTTTTAGCAAACACTCACTGGTGTTCGTTCCCCATGGTATCCCAAGCAGTCGACATGAAAGCCGCACCCAAGGGTGAGACCCAGACATGCTGTGTAGCCCCGTGTGCTCATTTAATTAAGCAAACAAGACCGACGTTGCTGCAGCTGGTCAGGTCCAGGTTCAGCAACAGTGGGTGCTCAAAGAATGAGGTCAGCTGAACCTGAATATACAGAAGGACCAGGTTATTCCATCAATGGATTTTTTCTTCCCTGATGGCATGGGCATATTCTAAGATGACAATGCCAGGATTCATCAGGCTCAAATTCTGAAAGAGTGGTTCAGGGAGCAGAAGACATCATTTCCACACATGGATTGGCCACCACAGTCCAGGCCTTAAAGTTGAACTCTGGCACATTTGAAGCTAAAGTCC
The DNA here is from genome assembly GCA_030686955.1 of Odontamblyopus rebecca. NCBI lineage: Eukaryota > Metazoa > Chordata > Actinopteri > Gobiiformes > Gobiidae > Odontamblyopus > Odontamblyopus rebecca. Next base: position 40,700,645 of record CM060654.1, on the reverse strand, counting down.
ATTGCTAGAGGTGGTGGAATTCTGTCAGAAGCCAAAAAAAATGGCACAGATCAGTGTTTCCTCGGCGGAGATCTCACTGTGGCAGTGAGTCTGTCAAGGCAACAAACTGGTGTAGTGATGGGGGCAAGTTCTTAACTTGCACGTAAAACCCGCTGACGTCACTTCCCGGTGAGTGTACTCTGTTCTGCTGTATCGACAGTGTGCTAGCTTGTCTTCATGAAGCTACTATACTTGTCATTTTAAGTCTCTAGTGCAGGCCGTTCTTTGCTTTAAAAGTCTTAAAAATCATTTTCTGCTCTATGTGCATGTCCTAGTCACATAGACTCTCCGCTTACCTCTACTTTTGCATTTGCTTATCTGACAACATGGTAATATACACACATGGCAATAACAGTAACAAACAGTAACAATAATGCTGTCTTAAATTGAATATATTCAATTCATCATACTGTTTACCCGTCTAGTCCCTGGCAAATACCAGAAAACTGAAACCTCTGCAATCACTCTTCAAGCGAACTGTTAAAATTCTGGATAAAAAAACAAACCATTTTCACCACTGTCCAATACTCCAAAAACATCACTTACTCAGCCTGGATAACATGATCAAATACTCTAATCTCTGCCTAATCTATAAAATAATTCACGGTCTATCATCTCCACTACTCAGTCAGTTTATCTCCATCAGAACCACCAGCCACAGTAGAACTAGAGGAGCAGCATGAGGAGACTGCATCATCCCCCTCAGGAAAAGTTCCTTTGGGCAAACAGCTTTTTTTGTTCGCGCTGCCTTGGATTGGAACCTCACACCCAAAACCATCAGATCCGCTAACACTTACCATACCTTGGTATACAATGGTTACTTGCAAACCAGATCTGTGAACACTGACTTTATCCACTGTCGCTGCCCTCTTGCCCTGTGTCTGTGTGCGATTGTCATGTGTGTATGTATTTGCTCTCTTTATAAGTGCTGGTTTGGAGCTGAATGACTTGTGAGTCTGCCATCTTATGTAATAGTGTATATATTTCTCGACTGTTTTCTATGTATTTATTGTATTGTAATTTTTACTCTTGTTCTTAGGTGGACAGTATCTGTTGTCAAGGGACTACAGATGAAAAATAGCTTTTGGCTAATTCTGGCATATTTCATTTATATGCACTGTCCCTGAAATAAATAAATACATAAATTTGCTTAGTGTTTCTGTTAGCCTAGCTTGGCTGGGCTTGGCCTAGCTTGGCCTTAGCCATGGCGTCTACCTCTTCGCTCACCCCTCTGTTCTGATCAGCTTGCCATATGTACAGCGAGTCACCTGCCTCCTTTAGCGAAAAGGATAGCACCAGGTGTATTAAGTGTAGTTTGTTTTTAGCTTTGAAGGCCAGGCTAGAGCAGGTAGAAGCGCGGCTCCGCACAGTGGAGGAGGAAGGGAATCAAGTTAGCCAGGCAGCGTCAGGGACTGTGGACCGTGCTAACAGCAGTAGCAATGTTAGCGAGACTAGTCCCCCAGCTTCTCTCAGCAGCTGGGAGAAGAGGACGGATTTGTCACGGTTAGGAGGAAGCATAGTGCTAAACGCAAACACTTAGAGCACCCGAAGCTTCCCGTCCATAATAGGTTTACTCCCCTCAGCAACCCACCGGCTGAACCATCGACTCTGGTAATTGGGAGTTCTAAAGTCAGGGACATGAAGCTGCCAGTGGCTATGGTTAGGTGTTACCCAGGGCCAGAGTGGGTGACATCGAAGGATACCTTAAGATGCTAGCCCAGAGTGAGCGTAGGTTCCATCGTATCGTGATTCACGTTGGCGGTAACGACGCCCGGCGGAGACAATCAGAGCTGCTCAAATTGAACATAAGATCGTTGTGTAAACTCGCTAAGTCAGTGTTGGATGCCGTAATATTCTCTGGTCCCCTCCTGAATTTGACCAATAATGAAATGTAGAGCCGCTTTTCATCATTTAACTGCTGGTTATCTAGATGGTGCCCCGAAAACAACATAGGCTTCTCTGATAATTGCCGTGCGTTTTGGGGAAAACCAGGTCTCATTCGCAGAGACAACATTCATCCCACTTGGGATGGCGCTGCTCTTTTGTCTAGAAATATGGCTGATAGCATTATTCGCTTCATCTGACAAACCAGGGGTGCCAGGTCCCACCTCTTGTCCATGCTTTTATTTAATCAAGATTAGACTACTGTAACTCTCTGCTGGCAGCCTGCCCTAAAAGCTACTAAAAAGCATTCAGCTTGTTCAAAATGCAGCAGCAAGATTATTAACGGGAACATTATTAACAAATAGAAGAGAACACATTACTCCGGTGTTAGCTTCACTTCTTTGGCTCCTGGTCGAGTTTAGAAACACCTATAATGCTGTAAATGGGATGGCCCCATCCTATATTACTGACCTGATAGCACCTTACAAACCAAACAGACACTGCGCTCACAAAATGCAGGGCTACTAGTGGTCCCCAGATTTAATAAACTTACAATGGGTGGTAGAACTTTTAGTTACCAATCTCCTGTTTTATGGAAGCAGCTTCCACCTCATGTCAGAGAGGCAGACACAGTCTCTACATTTAAGGTTAGACTTAAAACATTCTTCTATGAGAAAGCTTATGGCCAGGCTAGAGGAGCAGGGTTAACTCCACAGCTGAAGTCAGGCTGCTCTAGGAGTTAGATGCTGGGGGAAGTATGGTGCCCTGAGCCTCTGTCCTCTTATTCAAACTGCTCCTTCTCCTTCATCTCTGTCCCATAACTTCATGTTTCACACAGACAAATCAGTTCACTGCTGTTCACCAGTGTCTCTCTTCTTCTCTTCTGCTCACCTTGGGGAGTGGAGCTGTTTCAGATGTTTCAGATGTCCTCCTGTGAGCAGACACTGACCAGACCTTAGCTCTACCCCTCTCCACTCATCTGCCTGGATGGAGCCCCCACCTGCCTGGATTGAGTCCCACCTGACTGGTTCAAGCCCTCAACTCAAATGAGCCGATGTCCAGTCCCCCACATGTCTGCCTGTCCGTCTGAACCTCTGCTTTTTATAAACTGACTGGTTCCTCAAAGCTCTCAGGTGTGAAGGTGCCGCACGGCGACAGCTGGTTGGCAACAGTGTCTGGAGAGAATTTTCCCATACTGCACCTGCCGGTGGGTTTTTTGCTCTCTGGCACCAAGGATTGTGTTGTTCATTGAGAGACTGAGGATGGGACAATGTGTTTGCTGATATCTATGTCAGATTATGTATCCATGTTTATTCACTGTGAAGCCCACTGAGGCAACTGTTGTGATTCTGGGCTATAAAAATAAAATTTAAAACCCCAATTTCCTTCACACTGAAGAAGCTTAACACCACTTTAACCCATCTTACAACAGCCACGAGTCTAACAAACAAAATGCTCTGCCTGGTTCACTCATTAGTGTCTGGAAACGTTAGAAAACAACTTTATAAGCAGCCTTTCACTTCTGTTGATTTCCCACTGCACAGGCCAAAGCCCAAAAGACTCGATTGCCGATGTCATTTCTAATCTAATTTATTTACGAGTGAATTATATTTTTTGAAAAACGCTAAAAAATACATTCCTGAACCATTTTATTTCAACAACTTTCAGTTTCTCTTCTTCTTCTCCGTCAGTAGTCAATTCTCACTTGTTGCTTCTGGCGGTGCAAGCCTCTTGCCGCCGCTGGAGTCGACAATCGAGTCTTTTGGCCTTTGGCCTGTGCAATGGGAAATCAGCAGAAGTGTAAGGCTGCTTATGAAGTTGTTTTCGAACGTTTCCAGACACTAATGAGTGAACCAGGCAGAGCGTTTTGTTTGTTAGACTCGTGGCTATTGTAAGATGGTTTAAGTGGTGTTAAGCTTCTTCATTGTGAAGCAAATTGGTGTTTTATGTGGAAGTTAAGAACTTGCCCCCATCACTACACTAGTTTGTTGCCTTAACAGACTCACTGTCACAGTGAGATCTCCACCAAGGAAACACTGATCTGTGCTGTTTTTTGGCTTCTGACAGAATTCAACCACCTCTAGCAACGGACTTTAGCTTCAAACGTGCTGGAGTTCCCCTTTAACCCCATTGAGAATCGTGGGGATGTGCTGGAGAAGGCTTTGCGCAGCGGTCAGATTCGACCATCATCAATGCAAGATCTTGGTGAAAAATGAATGAAATTGCTGTGGCATTGTTTTGATAAACTTCTGCAATGTCACAAGATTTATTTCCATCCAGTGTTGCATTCTTGGTCCTTCAGCAGCCCCTCGTGTTCTCTTTACAGTTTGTTTTTCTCATGTTCTGATGCCAGACCTGAACATTGCTTCAAATTCTCCTTGCAGGTACAAATAAAGTCACCTCAGGAGCTTTTGCTTGTTCTGCCTGTGCATTTGGAAAGTGTTTGAGCCAGTGAGAGTGACACAGGAGCGATCCTTACTCCTCATGAAAACCTCCTCATGTCACTCTCAAAGATTTACCCGTTATAAATTACTCTTTCTTCTCTCTTCCATCTCATCTGTCTCCCTCTTTTTCTCTCCTCCATCCTTCCGCTCCTCTGTCTCCTCCCATCGTGAAGTCTTCCTCACGTCACTCAGAAATTCATGAGCTATAAACCAGATCCTCTCTTTCTCCCCACTTCTCTCCCTTCCTCCTATCCTTCTCTCACCTCTTTTCTCTTCCACTCTCCCCTTTCTACCTTTTTGCTGTCTCCAGTGTCTCCCCCCTCTCTTTGCTTTCTTCTCCTCTATCCTCCACCTGTTCATCCCTCTCTCTCCCCCTCTTTTCTTTCTCTCCATCTCACACTTATCTCACTGTTCCTCTCCGTCTCCTACTCTTCACTTCTACTTTTTCACTCTATCTCCACCTTTCTCTCCTTCGCTCAGCACTTTCTTCTCTCATCCCTCCGTTAATCTGTCTAAGTGTGTTTCCGTCACTCCTGTCTGCGTGTCTGGTCCTCTCCTCCATTACCTGCTCCCTCGCTCCTCTCCTTGCTCTCTCCTCCTCACCATCCTTTCTTTTTTCTCTCTCTCCCTTGCTTCCTTTCTTTCAGTTATCCATTGCTTCTAGCCCCTATCTCTCCCCGTCTCTACTCCCACTCTTTCTTTACTTCTCTTTATTCCTTTCTCTTTCCCTCTCTCCCTTCATCTCCTCCCTCTCTCTTTCTCATCTCAGCACCCTCTTCTCTTCCCCCTCCTCCTCTGCTCCTCTTTCTCCCTTTCTCTACCTCAGCATCCCTCTTTTTCTGTCTCTCTCTTCCCTCCTTCCTCCCCCTCTCCTCTTCTCTCTCCTCCTTTCTTTAATCCCACCACGGCACTCTCCTCTTCCTCTCTCTCTTCCCTTTTCTCTCCATTTCTGCATCCTCCTCCCACTCACTCGTTCCTCCCCCCTCTCCATCTCTGCCACCACTCTTTTATTGCTTCTTTCTCCCCTTCTCTCTGCCCCTCCTCACCTCTTCTCTCCCTCTCTCTTCTCCATAAATCCTGTCTTTTATTGTCCCTCATGAGATGATCCTTAAACAGACACAAACTTAGCTCCAGCTCTCAGAGGGTCTGCAGCGTTTTACTCTCCAGAAGCAAGCCTCCAGTTTAACCATAGACCGTATATATATGAGTGTCAAGCAGGAAGTGCTCCAGGAGGCTCTTCCGGCTCCTTCTCTCCCTTTTTCCCATTGACTTACATTGGTATCTGAGCCCCTCTCTCTGTAACTTTTGGTCTTAAAATGTTCGTATGAACCCACTCTACATGATTTTTTCCGCTGTTTTGTCTGTCAAAAAAATGCTACTCATAACATAGTGCCTGGCTCTAGATTCGCTCCTGTAACCGTGAACATCGCAAGCCTCATTTGAGTGACACTAAACGCTATGGGTGACATCACTCTCACTTAGTCCACTCATATATAGAGAGACACAGAAGGATGGGTCAAATACAATTTAAACTCAGAGACACTGAAGGACGGGTCAAATACAGGTTTAACCCAGAGACACTGAAGGATGTATCAAATACTAGTTTAACTATTGCTGTACCTGAACATGTTCATACTTTGGGCAAACATGAACTGAACACTGAACTGTATTCCTGCCTGATGAACAAACGGTGAACATTCTGATGAAGCCAATGGCCAGTCCCCCACACGTTTGCCTGTCCGTCTGAACCCTGCTCTCTATAAAGTGACTGGTTCCTCAAAGTTTTCAGGTCTGAAGGTGCCGCATGGCCACAGCTGGTTGGCAACAGTGTCTGGAGAGAATTTTCCCATACTGCACCTGCCGGTGGGTTTTTTGCTCTGGCACCAAGGATCATGTGTTTATCAAAAGACTGAGGATGGGACAGTGTGTTTGCTGATGTCTATGTCAGATTATGTGTCCATGTTTATTCACTGTGAAGCCCACTGGGGCAACTCTTGTTGTGATTCTGGACTATATAAATAAAATTGAATGAATATGCCTCACCATCTTATTCCAACAGCCAGTGTGAGCAAGTCCATCCAGTGGTCCCACAGCCATCTGCACCAGATTGGGCTGGTCCGACAAATTCCTCAGAAATCATGCCAGTTTCTTCTCATCAGTCCTGCCTGCACATCGCCACAGTGTCTCCTTACATTGAACTCCTGAAGAATGTGGAATGCCTTTGGCACATTCATACACTTCCAAGCAGGACCAACAAGTCCTCACCCTTCTACAGACTACTTCTGTACAGGTTTCTGTGAATGGTATCCAGCGCCACTCTACTCCTCTCCTGCGTCCCCAACCAGTCACTGCCCTGTGCGCACCTCCTGATGCAGTGATGCCCAATCTATGCAGTACGGAGCGTAGGTTAGCCAAAGATCCTACACGTGCAGCCTCTTACTGCAAGGAGACAGACACACTTGTTAAAGCAGGTTGCGTTGCAGAGATCCCATCAGAAGAAGCTGGCAAGACTGCAGAATCATGGTATAATAATAATAATGCATTTTATTTACTTGGTGCCTTTCTGAACATCCAAGGTCACCTTACAACAGCTATAGTGCTTTTTCACAGACACATGTCCTCAAAGACGCTTTACAGAGCATTATTAACAGAGCATTGTTCATTCACTCCAGACCCGATGGTAGTAAGCTCACCAACACTCACGCACACACTGCTTTCACACCTATAGTGCATGTTTTGGGTTCATGGGGGAAACTGGAGTGCCCAGAGGAAACCCATCCAGACACGGGGAGAATATGCAAACTCCACACAGAAAGCCCCGGGCGAACCGGGGATCGATCCCAGAACCTTCTTGCTGTGAGGCGTGAGGGCTAGATATGGTGCACCACAACAGAAAGGACAGTCATTTTCAACTGCTCCTTTTCCTTCAATGGACAGGCCCTGAATGACCAATTCCTCCCCAGGCCCATGTTGCGTCCTACCTTGATTAGAGTCCTGCTCAAGTTGTGTTTCATCAGATCCAATTGCTGTCCAGTGACAGATCATTTCTCAGATTCCTTTTGGCAGAGCACAGGTAAATCATTGGAGCCTCGCATCTTCGAGTGGCAAGTGTTAGTTTTTGGCACAACTTGCAGCCCTTGTTTCACAGTGTATGTCCTACAACAGCACGTCAGGGACCATGAGTCACCAGATTCTCTCCTCATGCAAGTGGTCAAGCACTCGTTCAATGTCGACAACTGCCTTCATAGTTTGAGTGAAGCTGAAGACGCCAAGGCCCTGATCGATAACCTGCATGCACTCCTGAGTAAGGGAGTATTTGAAATCCAGCAGTGGGTAAGCAACGTGCCTGACGTTGATGCACACTTACCTCCCGGAGCACAGTCAGCTAGCAGCGAGCTGTGGCTATCCAAAGCCAGTGACAACCTCAGGGAACTCACTCTTGGACTTACCTGTGATTGCCTGAACGATACCCTCAGTTAAAGAGAACGGGGACGCTGTTCAACATCTCAACCTGCCACGTCCTTATGCACCAGCTTCTGCTGTTACAGCCACTGCCACCCAATGCATTCACATTTTCTGTAACGCATCAGAGCATACCTTTGGGTCAGTTGCCTTTATGCAGACAGAAGACGACACCCATGTGTCCTTTATGTTTGCCAGATACCAAGTTAATACCCAGAAAACAGCTGTCCATTCCACGTCTTGAGCTCAGTGCTGCTCTCATCGGCTCGCAGCTTGCCAGCATTATCAAGACAGAGCTTGCTGTTCCACCTGAGCACATTACCTTCTGGTCAGACTCCACAACCATGCTGTACTGGATCAAATCAGTGTCCTGCCGATACAAAATCTTCGTGGGCACTCGCATCACAGAAATCCAGAATCTGACAGATCCCTCACAGTGGTGCTACGTTGAATCACAATACAACCCCGCAGATGATATTACCCTCGGACTCCCTCTGCAAGAGCTGACACAGGAACATCACTGGAATAAAGGCCCACATTTCCTGTATCTTCCACAAGCTGAGTGGCCCACCATGCCATCATCTGATCCAGGACCGGACACCACCAAGCTGAGAAAATCCGCCTTCACTGGGACAGTGTCCAGCACCACGCCTTTGCAACTTCCTGACCCCAGCCTGTGCTCCACTTGGAAGCAGCTTCTTCAGGACACCGCTAGCTCCATTCCTGGGGCAGCCGATGGTAGCATCCCATCCACCTCCTCAGACACTGACTTCCTACAAGCAGAGAAGGCTGTGTTGCAAAGAGCTCAACATGACTGCTTTCCTGAGGAGATTAGAGCCCTCAAAGCCGGTTGTCCTCTTCCATCCGACAGTCGACTTGCCTCTCTTTCACCTGAATATGAAGAAGTCACTGGACTTCTCAGAGATGGTGGAAGGTTGAGACATGCTGAAGGTCTCGATCTGAATATGATTCACCCAGTTATCCTGGACTCAAGACACCTGGTTACAAAGCTCATATCAAGGGCACCGACGAGCCACTGCTACACCCTGATCCCGAACGGGTCCTCACCAAACTCCGCCGCTGATTCTGGGTTGTACGCGGCAGAGAGGGCATACGTAAATGTCAGTACTTATGCCTCAATTGCCAACAGTGGAGAGCCAAACCTGATTTACCCAAGATAGCTGACTACCCCCTGTTCGACTTCAATTCCATAAGCTGCCTTTTTATTCAACCAGAGTTGAATGTTTCAGACCTTTCCAGGTGAAGATTTGCTGTCGCACTGAGAAACGGTGGGGAATCATTTACAAATGCATGACAGCTCGTTCGGTGCATCTGGATCTGCTGGAGAGTCTTGACACGGACGCTTTTTTGATGTCATTGAGAAGATTTATCTCGCGGCGCGCCAAACCCTTTGAACTCCTCATGGACAATGGGACCAACTTTGTCAGTGGAGAGCAGGAATTGCAGGAATCAGTCGCCTTGATGAACACCTCAACTGAGAGAACAACTTACAGAACAACGGATCTCCTTCAAGTTCAACCCTCCGAGCGTGCCACACATCGGTGGCACATGGGAAAGGGAGGTAAAGTCTATCAAGACCGCACTCAGAGTTGTTCTCAAAGACCAATCTGTTCCTGAACCAGTGCTCATGACACTCTTGGAAGTGGAGGGCATTTTAAATGCTAACCCCCTAAGCTACCTGTCGTCACATGCCTCAGACCCGGACCCAGTCACGCCTAACCACCTCCTCAGGGGACTTATCTCTGCCTCAAGCAGTTTATGACCCTGGTGATTTAGGAAGGAGGCACTGGAGGCACAGCCAAACCATCGTTGATGACTTCTGATCATCTTTCATCTGACATTACTTGCCAAGGCTGCAAGAGGAAGAAGGCTGCAAGTGGAAGAAGGACGGCAAAGCACTCTCGGTTGGTCAAATCGTCTTGTGGATCCTCAGCTTCCTCGAGCTTCATGGCCTGTGGGACAGATCACCCAGACACATCCAGGAGCCGATGGATGCATCCGCACAGCCAGTGTTCAAGTGAAGGACCGCACCTACCTTCGTCCAGTTGCCCGACTCATCCTGCTACCACCTGTTGAAGATTCAGATGAGGACATCTCCACATAGCCTTTCTTCTGACTTTTAACTGCCATGTGGACAGTTTGGGGCGGCTGTGCCTATGCACCCAACACTGACATTTACAGAGTTCCCGCGAACGCCCCATCATGTGCACAGCGCGTGCACATCCTGCGTTCTTAATTGATTTTACTCTGCTCCGCTCCAGCGCAGAAGTGAGCGAAAAAAGGACAGTGTTCATTGTTCCGTGTGCGTTATTTGAAGTCCAAGTAAGTTTGTGATGATGTTTAATCTGTATTATTTTCATTCCGTTCCATTTTTAAGAATATAGTTTGCTAAAATCGTGTTTCTGTTTCATGTGGCCTTTTCCCCCTTATTAGGGCCTCTCGGTGACAGTCGGACTTATACTTTTGCTCTGTTTACCCTAATTTACATTAAGTTGCCTATGTCCATTGCCTATTCCCTCTGTATACATGTCCTGTGTGTATTTTCACTGTATATAAATTATAATTAACCTTTAGAATTACAGTTACCTTAAGTAACTTCATATTATTTTGCCTTTACTGTAGTTTTTCCAGTTTAATATTATTAATTGGTGTACATATTGTTAGAATATCAACTCTTGACACAATTCTTGTTTTTCTGTTTGTTCCAAACCACACACACACACACAGACCACAGGTCTATGCTAACCAAAGTCACTCTGCTGTGATATGTATGTAACTTGTATTTCTGTATAAATACTCAGAGCTCAGATGCTCTGGGGGAGATAGGAGGGACTCAGGGCAGAGACGGGAGGAGATGCTCTGGGGAAGAGGCTCAGAGAGACTATTGATCTTTGGCCAGGGCAGGCTTAGGCCCTGTCCTTATCTGCTGTAACAACCATAAACCTTTGTCTGTATTCAAAAAACTCACCAGGCTTTGAAAATGGATTCATTATTTTTTTCTTCAAGATCTACTCTTTTTTTTTCATAACAGCCTTAAATATTTATTGGAAAAAATATTCATTCTGACAACTCTTCCAGTGTCGCATCACCACATACATCATTGAAACAAGACAAAACAAAACAGCAGCGACTGTACCAGTAGCAACGAGGAATCAGCATCTAAACATTTAAAAGACTCTAGAACAAGGGAAGAACCTCACATTTATGTCCAAACTTTGCCCGCTGGCTTTCAACAGAAAATCCTAAAATGTGTCCATTTGTGTTAGTAGAGTGTTCTGTATGCCACTGTCCTGTTTTTCTTTAATAATTATAGAATGACCATCCGAGCAGCAAATTTTCCCTTATTTTTTTTGAGAATACACTGTAGGGGTGAAAGCTGCAGCTGCTCCTGTGGACTGAACGGACAGCCACACTGGGTAAATGCTGTTCCCTAAATGCTCATGTGAAGTCAGGTTGATATGAAGATGAAATCTAACACAAAGTTTCATTGTTAAAACTGATTAAATAATTGCCGTCTGTGATTCTATATCGGCTTTGGCAACTCACAGCAACGTATTGGAAAAAAAAAAAAAAAAGAACAATGAACTTTTAGTTTAGTTTATTTTTTGGAACTCTGAACTAACTATTGGGGCTTCAGAAGCCCCATATGATGAAGAACACTCAGAGGCAAGATACGTCGCCCAGATCGGCGTCACCGGGGCCCCACCCTGGAGCCAGGCCTGGGGTGGTGGCCGGGCCTTTTCCCACGGGGCCCGGCCGGGCGCAGCCCGAAGGGACGACGTGGGACCGCCCTCCCCTGGACCCACCATCCGCAGGAGGAGCCATAGGGGCCGGGTGCAGAGAGATCTGGGCGGCAGTCGAAGGCAGGGGCCTCGGCGACCAGATCTCCGGACATGGAGACTAGCTCTGGGGACATGGAATGTCACCTCGCTGGGGGGGAAGGAGCCTGAGCTTGTGCGGGAGGTTGAGCGTTACCGGCTAGATATAGTCGGCCTCACCTCCACGCACAGTTTGGGTTCCGGAACCCAACTCCTTGAGAGGCTGGACTCTCCATTTCTCTGGCGTTGGCCGCGGGGAGCGGCGGCGAGCTGGTGTGGGCTCATTGCCCCACAGCTCAGCCGCTGCGTGTTGGAGTTCACCCCGGTGAACGAGAGGGTCGCGTCCCTGCGCCTTCGGGTCGGGGACAGGTCTCTCACTGTGGTGTCGGCCTACGGGCCGAACAGCAGTGCAGAGTACCTGGCCTTCTTTGGGGTGGATGAGAGCCGTCCTGAGTACCTTAAGTCTCTGGGTGTTGTGGGGCTGTCTTGGCTGACACGCCTCTGCAACATCGCGTGGCGGTCGGGAACAGTACCTCTGGACTGGCAGATCGGGGTGGTGGTCCCTCTGTATAAAAGGGGACCGGAGGGTGTGTTCCAACTACAGGGAATCACACCTCAGCCTCCCCGGTAAAGTCTATGCCAGGGGACTGGAGAGTGAGAGTTCAGCCGATAGCGAACCTCGGATTCAAGAGGAGCAGTGTGGTTTTCGGCCTGGTCGTGGAACACTGGACCAGCTCTACACCCTCCATCGGGTGCTCGAGGGTTCATGGGAATTTGCCCACCCAGTCCACATGTGCTTTGTGGACCTGGAGAAGGCATTTGACCGTGTCCCTCGTGGTGCCCTGTGGGGGGTGCTCCGGGAGTATGGGGTCCGGGGCCCTTTGCTAAGGGCTGTCCGGTCCCTGTATGACCGGAGCAGGAGCTGTGTTCGCATTGCCGACAGTAAGTCAGACCTGTTCCCGGTGCATGTTGGACTCCGCCAGGGCTGCCCTTTGTCACCGGTTCTGTTCATTGTATTTATGGACAGAATTTCTAGGCGCAGCCAGGGGCTGGAAGGGGTCCAGTTCGGGAACCACAGGATCTCATCGCTGCTTTTTGCGGACAATGTTGTCCTGTTGGCTCCATCGAGCCAAGACCTGCAGCGTGCACTGGGGCGGTTTGCAGCAGAGTGTGAAGCGGCTGGGATGAGAATCAGCTGCTCCAAATCCGAGGCCATGGTTCTCGACCGGAAAGGTGGATTGCCCTCTCCGGGTGGGTGGGGAGTCTCTGCCTCAAGTGGAGGAGTTCAAGTATCTCGGGGTCTTGTTCACGAGTGAGGGGAGGATGGAGCGTGAGATTGACAGGCGGATCGGTGCGGCGTCGGCAGTGACGCGGTCGCTGCATCGGACCGTTGTGGTGAAGAGGGAGCTGAGCCAAAAGGCGAAGCTCTCGATTTACCGGTCAATCTACGTTCCTCCCCTCACCTATGGTCATGAGCTTTAGGTAATGACCGAAAGAACGAGATCGCGGATACAAGCGGCCGAAATGAGTTTCCTTCGCAGAGTGGCCGGGCGCTCCCTTAGAGATAGGGGGAGGAGCTCGGTCATGCGGGAGGAGCTCGGAGTAGAGTCGCTGCTCCTCCACGTCGAGAGGAGCCAGTTGAGGTGGCTCGGGCATCTGGTCCGGATGCCTCCTGGACGCCTCCCTCGGGAGGTGTTCCAGGCATGTCCCGCTGGTAGGAGGCCCCGGGGAAGACCCAGGACACGCTGGAGGGACTATGTCTCTCGGCTGGCCTGGGAACGCCTCGGGGTCCTTCCGGAGGAGCTGGTGGAAGAGGCTGGGGAGAAGGAAGCTTGGGAGCCCCTGCTTAGACTGCTGCCCCCGTGACCCGGCCCCGGATAAGCGGAAGAAGATGGATGGATGGATGAACTAACTATAAACAATTTGGAACTATGAACGAAACAGATCATTTTGAAATTTGTGAACTGAACTTTGAACTAGTTTATGTAGAAAAAGAACTCTCTCAACACAGAATTTAGCCCAGAGACACTGAAGGATGGGGCAGATGCAGGATACCCTATAACTGTCCACACAAAGTTCACTATTTAACTTTTATCAATCAATCAAATTTTATTTATAGTGCACTTTTCATGCAAAAAATGCAACACAAAGTGCTTATTTTATGGGAAATATGTCATTGCTCTGCCTGAAATGTTCCACAATATATCTTTAAATGTCTATCTTGTGTTGTATTAAGTTCATGCATCTTCAGCCGCAGATGCCACTGTTCACAGGCTGATCCAGCTCATGGTGCCCCATCTGACTCTGCAGTGCCCAGTGTGGCCAGCAGAGGGAGCCTGTCTCCATCTTCTGCACTACAGTACAGCGCGGGGACAGACAAATCTAACCTTCATTTATCATTATGAGGGCAGGAGAGAGGAAGAGAGACAGAGAGAACATGTTAGAAAGAGGAGCAAAAGAGAGGAAGAGGGAAAAGAGGTTTGATAGAAGAAAAAAAACATAGTAAGAGAAGAAAATAAGAGGTGGCGAGAGGAGAGCGAAGAAAGCACCTGCCTGTTTTTATCTTGATTTTCAAATAAAACTGTGAAATGTAAAGTGAAGTGGGCCCCTGCGCTTCACTTTCAAACAGAAGTGAGCCTCTGCTGATTCTTCCTGTTTTATATTTACAGTCTGTGGAGGAGAGGAAGAACTTCTGTGGTCTCTGTTTTTCTCCTTTTACTCAGTCTCTCCTCTCTTCACACTTTCTTTCCCCTCTCTCCTCTATAACTCTTACATTCTTTCTCTGTGCTCCCTCTCTCCTCTTCCTATATTCCAAGTCCCATTTATCTCTCCCCCTCTCCTTTTCTCCAACTTAAAGAGCAGGTCTTCTACTCCTGTGGGGTATTAACTGTAACACGTACCATATTTAGATCACCATGTTCCTTTTATCCATCCATATTCTTCTGCTTTATCCGGAGCTGGGCCATGGAGGCAGTAGTCTGAGCAGGGAGGCCCAGACTTCCCTCGCCACACACATTTCCTCCAACTCCTCCAGGGGGATCCCGAGGCATTCCCAGGACAGCTGAGAGACATAGTCCCTCCAGTGTGTCCTGGATCTTCCCCGGGACCTCCTCCCAGTGGGACATGCCCAGAACACCTCCCTCGGGAGGTGTCCAAGAGGTATCAGAACAGATGCCCGAGCCACCTCAGCTGCTCCTCTCGCCATGGAGGAGCAGCGACTTGGTGGAAAAAGGTGAGGGCAGGAACATAGACTGACCAGTAAATTGAGAGCTTTTTGTTCCTTTTATTGTTTTTATTATTTTCGCCAGATTTACGTATTAACATGTTTAATAAGTTTCACTTTTGTTTTTAAGTCACATCACAGTCGGCGTGTCTCCCACTAATCAGGCAGGTTTATGAAGTGTTAAAACATGGTAGAAAGTTAAAAAAAAAAAAAAAAAAAAAGTTGAATTTGTTCAGATTTTTTGCTGATTCTTTTACTTTAATGATTCAACAAGGTTATGATAAACCCATGTACTAACCCAATACAAATATACCTTGTAAAATCATTGATGGTTTTGAGCTATGGCCCTTGTCGGTATTATTGGGTTTTGGGATATTGTAAACTTAATTATTCTTGAGGGGAAGGAATGTACTTTTAATCCAAAAAATGCTGAATCCATAAATATTTTTGTATTTTTGTCAGCATGTAGAGGACTGTTATATTTCGGAGGAACAATGTGTTCAATCTGGAAAGGATAAAAAAATCTCATGAAAAACAGTGGGTACAAATGCCCCTTTTCAAAGCTGCGGAGAGAAATTGAGAAATCTTTTGACAGGTATGCTGCCATAACATTTGTGCATTTAAGTTTAGTTTATATACGTCTATTTATATGTGCAGGTATGTACACACATGTATGCATATGTATATGGACATGAAATGCAGGTATGTTTATATATGTAAAAAGAAGTGTATGAGTATATATGTGTATGAATGTGTATATGTAATATGTACAGGTGTGTAGGTATATATGTTTGTGTGTGTGTATATATGCATACTAGGGATGTAACAATAACAAAAATACTGTGATTGTGTTGTCAAAGGTCTCACAATAATATCATGGACCATCACGATATATCAAATCCCAAGTCTCTTTGCTTAAATGAACAGTTCTGATGCAGAAATAGCTAAAAAGAACAGAGGGAACTACATAGACCATGATCCTTTGCTCCGTTTCAGTGCAGACTACAGAAATAACTGTTCTAAGTACTTTGAAATCTTCATTCTTTGGATTAAGTCTTGTGAAGCATTTTTAGAGGGAAAAGGAGCAGATTCACAGTTTTATATTGTAATAAATCTGGTCCAGAGAGATTTGGATTTTGTTCCATCCCTAATGACAATAAATGTACCAAATGACTGGCCAAAGCATTTTAGAGTCAGTCTGTTATTCTATAGAATATTGTAATATCATGAGCTTTCCCACGATATTGCAATAAATATTGTACTGTGAGGTTCATACTGTGATGATATCGTATTGTGAGACTTGGATATCGTTACACCCCTAATGCAGTCACATGTATACGTATATGCATGTGTGTACAGGTATGAATCTGTATGCGTATGTGTATATATGTATGTGTATGTCTAATGTATTGTTATTGTCTGTCATGACTGTATACATGTATGTCCTACTTTTTCCACTGTCTTTGCAGGTTGGTATAATTTTAAAAAAGCACATAGTAAACATATTTATATTTTTAAAGACTTCTGAAGTCAGGTTTTGAAATTATAACATATCCCAACTTTGAATAGGCCAACAACCCTGCTATGGAAGAAGAAAAAAAAAAAGTCCTATATATTCTGTAATGTAGACTTTGTTAGGGATGGGACAAGATCTCTTGCCACAAAATCTCGTGAGATGAAACTGCCACAAGAGAAAAATGTGAGATTTTTATTCAACTGTTGACATTTGGACTGGACAAAAGCGTGACATGTCGGTGAGTTACATCTCTTACAATTCCAAAAAGCAGGACTAGAATGGAAACAAAACTATGAAATCAAATAAATAAAACATTGTGAGGCCAAAATTGGAAACTGGACTGTAAAAATGTAGAAATCATGTAGAAATGATGTTTAACTCTCATTTTGTCTCCTTCTCGTGGACCCAATCTTATATCTTGTCCCATCTTGTTGAAATTGTGTCTCATCCCGTCCCTCCTGTTTGTGTACTGTAATATTCAATAAAGAGAGTACTCAGATTAGCGACATTTGTGTTTACCCTGGACTAATGTGTGGACAGAGACAACAGGCACAGAGAGAAGATGCACAAACCAAGAGAAGACGCACAAACCAAGAGAAACACATGGTTAGCCCTCACGCCCCTGTGTCTGGGTGTACTGCGCATGTTCTCCAAGGGTCAGTGGTAAGTTTGCATGTTCTCCCTGCATCTGGATGGACTGTGTGATTTCCCTGTGTCTCTGTGGAGTTTGCATGTTTTCTCTATGTGTTGGGGTGTGTGCATGTTTTTCCTGTGTCTGAGCAGAATTTCCATGTTCTTCATGTGTCTGTGTGGAGTTTGCATGTTCTCCCTGTGTTTGTTTGGAGTTGGCGTGTGCTCCCTGTGTCTGGGTGGAGTGTGCATTTTCTCCCTGTGTCTGGGTGGAGGTTGCATATTCTCCCTCTTTCTGTGTGGAGTTAACATGTTCTCCCTGTGTCTGGGACTGTGCGTGTTATTCTTGTGTCTGTGCGGAGTTTCAATGTTCTCCCTATTTGTGGGTAGAGTTCAATTCAATTCAATTTATTTTTGTAGCGCCCAAAATCACAACAACAGTTGCCTCTCAGTGCGTTCCAAGATTTGGATGAGTAAAACATACACACAGACATATCAATACAGGAATAAACAACATTCATGTAAAGCCGCAAATGAAACATCGTCCAGTCATCCCCTGTCCTTAGACCCTCCTTCTCAGCAAGGAAAAAAAAAAAAAAAAACAGGGTCCTGGGAAAAAGAAGAAACCTCGGGGAGAACGACAGTGAAGGAGGGATCCACTCCCATGGACGGACAGGCTATAGATGTCCAGGCCCGTGGGCCAGTTCAGTATGACCACAGCTACCCAGGTGGGGAAGGAGCCGGGGAGGAGCCAGGCGAGGAGGAGGAGGCCGGGCGAGGAGGAGGAAGCCGGGCGAGGAGGAGGAGCCGGGCGAGGAGGAGGAAGCCGGGCGAGGAGGAGGAGCCGGGCGAGGAGGAGGAGCCGGGCGAGGAGGAGGAGCCGGGCGAGGAGGAGGAGCCGGGCGAGGAGGAGGAGATGGGTCCAGCTGCCATCAGGCGTCTGAAAGAGTTCCACTCCACAGGGGGAGTGGGACAGGGGACAACATGTGAATAGCAATGAACGAGCTACAGATGAGAACATAGTAAGTGATGCTGATGAGAAAATAGGAGGAAACAGAGGACAGTGCTCAGGTTGCCACACTTCCCCCAGCTTGTTATCTCCTGCGGCAGTTTATCTTAGTGACATCAACTAAGTAACCTGGTCATAAGCTATTCCGAAGAGGAAGGTTTTAAGCCTGGTCTTAAATAAAGAGACTGTGGAGCCTGTTTAACATCAACAGGGAGTTGATTCCATAACACAGGAGCTTGGTAACTGAAGGCTCTCCCCCCACTGTACTTTTAGACACTCTAGGAACCACTAATAATCCTGCATTCTGAGAGCGAAGTGCTCTATTTGGCTGATAGGGGACAATGGCATCCTGAAGATATGATGGGGCCATATTTTTTAAGGCTTTGTATGTCAGGAGGAGAACTTTGAATTTAATTCTAAACTCGAAGGAAGTCAGTGAAGTGATTTTAACACAGGACTGATGTGATCACTTCTTTTAGTTCCTGTTCGGACTCTGGCCGCTGCATTTTGGACCAACTGGAAGCTTCTTAAAGTACCTTTAGCGCAGGCGGTGAGCAGAGAATTACAGTAATCTAGTCTGGATGTAACAAATGCATGGATACTTTTTTCAGCATAATTTTTAGGCAAAATATTTCTGATTTTAGTTATGTTTCACAGGTGAAAATATGCAGTTTTACAAGCTTGGTTTATCTGAGCTGTGAATGAGAGATTTCAGTCAAATACGACTCCAAGGTTTTTTACAGTAGAGCTAGAGGCCATACTCACATTGTCAAGTGAGATTATCTGGTCGGACAGAGAATCTCTCTGACCTTTAGGACTGACAACAATGACCTCTGTTTTTTCAGGATTGCATGCATGTTCTTCCAGTGTCTGGGTGGAGTTTGCATGTTCTCCCTGTTTGTGGGTAGAGTGTGCATGTTCTTCCCGTGTCTGGGTGGAGTTTGCATGTTCTCCTTGAGTTTGGATTTGAGAGATGAGATAGTATTTGCCAGCTAGCTGACTTTTTGAGCTCAAAAGTTCCACACTGGGGCTTTAAACACACAGGTGGATGTCACACGGTGATGTCCTCAGGAGGAACTGTGCACTCAGGGCACCCACAGCACATCAGTCACCCGACAGAGAAAGAGGGAGGAGAAAGAGAGATAAAGTAATGGTCACTGTGGAAAGGAGAGGAAAGGGGAAATGGTTGACTGAAAGAGAGGGGGGGGTGAAAGAGGGACAGAAAAAGGGGAAGAAGCAGAAGAAGAAAGAGAGGAGAGGGGAGGAGTGTGCAAGGGAGAGCAAAGGAGGAGAGAGGCGAAAGAGGGGGAGGAGAGAGAATGTATTCTGTGTGATGGTGGTCTTTGTTAGGTTAGAGAAGAGAGAGAAAAGGAGAAGAGAGGGAGAGAAGGAGAGGGAGGAGAGGAAGAGAGAGAGTCTTTGCGAGGCAAAAGTGAAGTCTCCCCCTGGGTCCAGTTTGGCTCCCGTTAAAGAAAGAACAACCTTGAAACGAGACGAGGAACAATAAAACATAAATCACGCCAAAGGAGGAGAGGAGAGAGGGAGCGAGGGAGGAGGAAGAGGGAAGGAGGGAGGTGTGAGAGTGAAAGAGGGAAGATATAGAGAGGGGGAGGGAGAGAGAAAAGAGGAAAGAGCGGTGGGAAGGAAAAGAGATAGTGGACTGAAAAAGAAAAGACAGGTGGAGAGAAGAGGAAAAAGGGAGAGAGGAGAGAGAGAAAGAGAGAAAGAAAGGGGGAGAGGAAGAGAGGAAATCACAGGGGATTGAGGGGAGGAAAGAATTAATAAAGGAGATATGAAGGGAGGAAAAGAGAGAAGAGTGAAAGAAAGCAGGGAGAAGGTGGAAAGAGAGGGGGTAAGAGAAAGAGGAGGAGAGAGAGTGGTGGAAAAAATAGAAGAAGAGAAGAGGTGATGAGAGAGAGAGGGGGAAGAAAAAGAAAAGAGGAAAGAGGAGAAATAAGGCTGAAAGTGGGGGGGGGGGGGTGACCAAAAGAGAGGGAGGAAGGAGAGAGGGAGAAGAGGGTGTGAAAGAGGGCAGACAGAGTGAGGGATGGAGGAGGGGGCGACAGCTGTCTTTTCCAGTTTGTTTTATGGACGTCAGTGATTGGTCGAAACATCAGGTTTGAGTCAACTCAGCAAAATAAGAGATCACTCACTCCAACCAACGAGTGACCTTCAGGGGGGGGAAGAGAGAAAGGAAGAGCGGTGGAGAGAAGAGAGGGCAGAAGGGGGAGGAGAGAAAGAAAGGAGAGAGGAGAAGCAAGGAAGGAAGGAAGGAAGGAGGGAGGGTGAAGGGGAAACAAAAAGATTGAAGAGAAAGAAGGAGGAGGGAGGTAGAGACAGGAAAAGGATAGAGATGGAGAGAAAAGAATTTGGAAGAGAGGGATTTCAGACAGTGAAAGAGAATAACCTCTCTCATTCAGTGTTGTTTTTTCTTTTTCTTTACTACTTTCTGCATTTCATATCCTCGTACACACAGAGTTTAGCATTTTTAGATTTTCATTTTCAAATCCTCGCCGTCTCCGCCTGTTGCTTTGTCACCAGTGCTGCAAACCCTGAACCTTCTCTCAATGAGTTTCATGATGGAGTCTCTTGAAATGGTTTTCACTTCGCAGCTGTGTCAGGGTCAAGAGATGACAAAAGTGCAAAGAAGTGTTTCACATGCGTCCTCCCGAGTCACGGCACTTTGGTGAAAATCTGCATATTCCCAGAGATAAATGCAAAAGGGGGGGGAGGGGTGATAAATCTGGTAATGTATTAGTGTGTTCAAATGTGCCGTGTTTTATAAAGTGCTCCATGAGCCGCTCTCAGACACTTTCAGCTCTCCCTCTGGAACATTAGTGTTTAAGTCCACACAGGTTCATTTACCATCGGCCCCATCGACACCTTCCAAACAGGAAGTAAACATGGACGCACCTTGACTGCATCGGCTCCGGTTCAGTTTTAGGGCTTTTCAACTACACTACCAGCATGGACACCACTACACGGTGACGCTTGTCCATGCAGTTGTTACCACCTGGAGGTGGGTGGAGCAGTGGGGTCAGTGTTATTAGTGTCACACCACAGTCTTCACAATCTGCTCCTTTGTTTCTCCTCTGTTGACGTGTTCGGTGCGTTTGTGTTGTCGTTGTACTTTTTACACACGGTGGGTGATTATTTCTTCTGACCAATCAGTAGACAGTCTGTCCACGTCACATTGTCGTATCGGCTCAGCACAGTTAGAACTGCTCCAAACAGGTACAGGTACGGAAAATCGTAATGACTCCCAGGTCCAACCCCCAGTCGAAAAGCAAACATGCTGTGTCATGCTGTGCCGTGCTAAACAGTGCCGGGGGGAAAGACCTGTTAGTGTGGAAAAACGTGGCCCTTCTCTCTGTACCTGCTGCTTTCATTTTGACCTCCATGTTGGTCTGAACCTGGTCTACATGAGCCTGGGGATTTTAGTTCAACATTTACCTCCTAAATCTAGACCTGAACATTAGTAACAGGCCAGTCAGGTGCTGTCCTTTCCCAAAGTTTCTCCCAATAGTGTTAGCAACAGGTTTGATTGACAGCATTGCTAAGCACCCCCCCCCCACCTTTTTTTTTTTCTTCAAGCTGTACAACCCCAGATACTGTGCAGAAGTTCCTACAGTAACCTTCACTAGTAAGGACCACACCAACAACACATGTGTGAAGAGAAAAGAGTTTATTATATGGAGACGAGGTGGGTCGGCTGGGTCGAGACTCAGGGTGGGGGTTCAGTGTCAGTCTTTACATGGATCAGTAGGAACGGAACCCCCCTCGTAGGCGCCTTATGTTTGGAAGTGAACAGATCGGGGTTGGTAGGGTGGGGTCGAGTTATTCGGGACAAACTGGGTTGCCAGGAAGGCTGCTACAAATAGGCTTCTGGGAAACTGAGGTGTGAGGAGGCGAGGGCAGCTGAGGCGTGGTCCTGCTCCTGCACCTCTTAACTTAATCAGATTAACTACATTTATTTAGGGCCATCCACATTTTTGAGATCCATCCATCTTCTGGTGGACCCATGTCGTCCTTTCGGGCTGAGCCTGACCGGGCACCGGGCGACGTCACAATCCTTGATCTCATACAGTTCATAAGGGATTTTTGCAATCACTTGGATCAAATAGACTCTTGAATATAAGGTGTTTTACTGATAAATCATTGCTGTGTGTGTGGAAATTGCGTATTTAAACTGTTAATAAAGGTTAGAAAACAGAGCTGAAGAACATCTGAAACAGAACTTTGCTCAAATACCATTGTTTTTGCTCCTGTTTCCAAGAATATATTCATAGGCAATATAACACACTGAGACAGAACACAGAAAACACACATTTAAAACAGTTCTTCCTCCTGATCAGCTCTTTGGTTTTGCCTTTGGATTTCCAGTATATGGTCAATGTCTGTAAATTAGCTGCTGCAGGCCTCGATCAGCTTCATTTGGCTGGAGGTGAATGCTATATGGGACATCACACGTTCTATGGTATACCTCCCCACCCCCTCATCATCCCCACACAGCTACAGGAATCATCATAATCGATCGGAGAAGAGGCGAGACGAACTGGAGAGCGTCCAAATTATAAATGGAACGTGAAATATTCTCTGCACAAAGTCTAACCACAATTTAGCAAACACTTCATCTGAGGGAGCAGGGCATCTGTAACAGGGAGAGGGGCCGAGAGAGGAAAAAAGAGGAGAGAGACTGAGGGAGAAAGGGAGGAGGGAGTGGAGAGAGGAGTGTAAGCTGGAGAGAAAGTGCTCCTGGCTTTTGACTTTTGTTATTTCTGCTACTTTCATTAATTTGAATGTTGCTATTGTTTATGTTTTTTTACTTTGTCCAAGTCCAAGTCAAGAGCGTGTCCCATAGTCTCATATTTAGTGAGTGCAGTGGTGCAGCACTCTATCTAAATAAATAAGTCAAAACAGTTCACATATGATAAAAGAGTTTGCTTTGAAACACACAAGTTTTCCATTTGAATAAACAACAAAACACAGTGCTAACAGGTTCAAGATCTGGAGATGTAACTCCTGCAGCACTGAAGGAAAGTCCCTGCCCAGACCAGACCAGATACAGACACAGATCCACTCAGACTTTAGGGTCACGGACAGGAGCCAATAGGTCAATATGTCCCTCGGAGGGGCATCTGTGGGGCAAAGACGGATGAGAAGGACGAGGAGTAATGCTCATTAAGCCCCAGTGCTCTGACACAGTTGTAGAAGCAAGGGTGCGAGGAGCAGGGGAGAGGATGAGGAGAGGATGAGGGGGTGAACAGAGTGAGAGGAGGGGCTGATGGTCATTAAGCCCCAGCGCTCTGACACAGTTGTAGAATCAGCACAAATGTAAATGGGACAGAGAGACAAACACGGGATCAATCTCTGATCAATAAGTGCATTTAAAAGACTCATAGGTTTATTACACCGGTATTACACACAAGGACTTAAAGGGACAGTTTGGGATTTTGGACATAGGGCCTCGTTTCCTAGTGAGCCAGAGAGTTGGAGACTAAAAACAGTCTTACCCACTCCACAGCGCACCTGTCTGTGTCCATAGAATAATGTTTGAAATAAAACTAACCTTGCATCGTATGAATCGTCTCATGTTGAGGGACTACTTTCTCATATATCAGTCCGTCACTGCCGAGCTTCTATCAGGAAGTACAACTCACTGCTGCTGTTCGCTTCCACAGGCACATCCGCAGGCACCTCCATCTTCATAGGCACCTCCATCTTCACAGGCGCCTCCACCTTCACAGGCACCTCCACAGGCACCTCCACAGGTAGTTCCACAGACACCTCCACAGGCAGTTCCACAGGTAGTTCCACAGGCATGTCCATCTCCTCAGGCACTACCATAAGTACCTTGGGACTATCTGAACTCCTCTCACTACTTTCTGAATACTCACAGCCAGCGGACGAGCTCTTGCAGTCTGAGCAACTATTTGAAATACAATAGTTGTGCATAACAGGTATATTTTATGTATTTGTATGTAAATGTGTTGAAAACCAGTGCTTTTGTTTTTCAGTAAGAGTAAATCATCTTGAGCGATGGTTCAATATGAGAGGAAAAAGATAAACAATTTTGGCATCTGGCCCAGTGCTGGTGTACACATCAGGAGAGGAGGATGGTTCTCCCTGTGCCCCTTCACTCCTCCTCATCAGTATTCTACAGTCACACAACAGATAAAATGACATTTCTATCAGTTTGGGCACAAGCACCACAGGACACCTTCACTCTCTCCTCTGTGTACACCTCTCTCCCCTCTCCTTAACTCACTCCCCTCCCTCTTTCTCTTTGCTGTCCTCTTTAATCTATAGTCAGACTACAGGGAGATGTGAGGGACATAATTAAAGGCGTGTGAAGGAGAGCGAGGAGCAGATGGTAAACACTGCAGATGTGGACGGGTCATTTCAGATATTTACTCACAAACATTACCATACACAAACTCCTGCTTGTCTTGAATGTTCCACAGTATGGAATGACTACAGAAATCCACCATCATCTCCACTGTCTTCAGATCATCTCTACTGTCTTCAGAACATATCTACTGTCTTCAGAACATCTCCACTGTCTTCATATCATCTCCACTGTCTTCATATAATCTCTACTGTCTTCATATAATCTCTACTGTCTTCAGAACATATTCACTGTCTTCAGAACATATCTACTGTCTTCAGAACATCTCCACTGTCTTCATATCATCTCCACTGTCTTCATATAATCTCTACTGTCTTCATATAATCTCTACTGTCTTCAGAACATATTCACTGTCTTCATATCATCTCCACTGTCTTCATATAATCTCCACTGTCTTCAGAACATCTCCACTGTCTTCATATCATCTCCACTGTCTTCATATGATCTCCACTGTCTTCATATAATCTCTACTGTCTTTATATCATCTCCACTGTCTTCAGAACATCTCCACTGTCTTCAGAACATCTCCACTGTTTTCATATAATCTCTACTGTCTTCAGAACATCTCCACTGTCTTCAGATCATGTCCACTGTCTTCATATAATCTCTACTGTCTTCAGAACATCTCCACTGTCTTCAGATCATCTCCACTGTCTTCAGATGATCTCCACTATCTTCATATCATCTCCACTGTCTTCAGATGATCTCCCCTATCTTCAGAACATCTCCACTGTCTCCTGCTTTTCTTGAATGTTCCACAGTATGGAATGACTACAGAAGTCCACCATCATCTCCACTGTCTTCAGATCATCTCTACTGTCTTCAGAACATATCTACTGTCTTCAGAACATCTCCACTGTCTTCATATAATCTCCACTGTCTTCATATAATCTCTACTGTCTTCATATAATCCCTATTGTCTTCAGAACATCTTCACTGTCTTCATATCATCTCCACTGTCTTCATATAATCTCCACTGTCTTCAGAACATCTCCACTGTCTTCATATCATCTCCACTGTCTTCAGAACATCTCCACTGTCTTCATATCATCTCCACTGTCTTCATATAATCTCCACTGTCTTCATATAATCTCTACTGTCTTCAGAACATCTCCACTGTCTTCAGATCATGTCCACTGTCTTCATATAATCTCTACTGTCTTCAGAACATCTCCACTGTCTTCAGATGATCTCCACTGTCTTCAGATGATCTCCACTATCTTCATATCATCTCCACTGTCTTCAGATGATCTCCCCTATCTTCAGAACATCTCCACTGTCTTCACATCATCTCCATTATCTTCAGATCATCTCAACTGTCTTCAGAACATCTCCACTGTCTTCAGAACATCTCCACTGCTCTTCAGAACATCTCCACTGTCTTCATATAATCTCCACTGTCTTCATATAATCTCCACTGTCTTCAAAACATCCCAACTGTCTTCATATCATCTCCACTGTCTTCAGATGATCTCCACTGTCTTCATATCATCTCCACTGTCTTCAGATGATCTCCCCTATCTTCAGAACATCTCCACTGTCTTCACATCATCTCCATTATCTTCAGATCATCTCAACTGTCTTCAGAACATCTCCACTGTCTTCAGATCATCTCAACTGTCTTCAGAACATCTCCACTGTCTTCAGATCATCTCCACTCTTGTCAGATGATCTCCACTGTCTTCAGATGATCTCCACTGTCTTCAGAACATCTCCACTGTCTTCAGATTATCTCCACTGTAGAGCTCCTGTGCTGCCAATAACATCTTTAAAATGAGATGAGAGTGAAAGCCTTTGTACCACTGATTCTCCAATCAGAAAGCTGCATGAGCTGCATGCTCCTCAGTGAACTTCTCAGATGCCAGACCCTAAAATCACTTTGAAATAAATCTTTAATTCATATTTGCTGCAGGTTTGTGTTGTTATCCAGTGAGCTCTTGGCTTTAGTCACTCATAGAAGTGATCAGGTTCAACATTTGTAAATTTATTTGACTATTTAATGATAAAGTACAATGCACTTGCCTCCATCTGGGAGTGTGACATCATCACATTACACTAGAATCTAAACACCACCAATTCATGCTTTGCTGAGGCATCTCACTGGGGCTTTGCGTGTATATATATGGCAGAATGTTCAGCAGTTACCAAGGAGACACAATGCACATAATAGCAAATACAACCAAAATAAATTTTAAGAAAAGTTATTTAAACATTAAACATTTTCAGGAGGCTGTGATCAACAGTGCTCGTGGTCCTGTTTTAGGACTTTAAGCTTTAACAAAAAGGTGAGAGTGGGCTGAGATTTGAGGAGCCCTTTAGATGTGTATGGACTTCCTCTTGACTCCTGGTGCCCACTTCAGCCTGCTCCAGCTCCTCTGGCTCCTCTGGCTCCTTCGGCTCCTCCAGCTCCTCTGGCTCCTCCGGCTCCTCCAGCTCCTCCAGCTCCTCTGGCTCCTTCGGCTCCTCAGCTCCTCTGGCTCCTGTGGCTCCTCAGCTCCTCTGGCTCCTCCGGCTCCTCTGGCTCCTCTGGCTCCTTAGCTCCTCCGGCTCCTCCTGCTCCTCTGGCTCCTCTGGCTCCTTCGGTTCCTCTGGCTCCTCTGGCTCCTCCGGCTCCTCTGGCTCCTCTAGCTCCTCTGGCTCCTTCGGCTCCTCCAGCTCCTCTGGCTCCTCTGGCTCCTTCGGCTCCTCCAGCTCCTCTGGCTCCTCCGGCTCCTCTGGCTCCTCTGGCTCATTCGGCTCCTCCAGCTCCTCCAGCTCCTCTGGCTCCTTCGGCTCCTCAGCTCCTCTGGCTCCTGTGGCTCCTCCTGCTCCTCTGGCTCCTCTGGCTCCTTCGGTTCCTCTGGCTCCTCTGGCTCCTCCGGCTGGGCTCCTCTGGCTCCTCTAGCTCCTCTGGCTCCTTCGGCTCCTCCAGCTCCTCTGGCTCCTCTGGCTCATTCGGCTCCTCCAGCTCCTCTGTCTCCTTCGGCTCCTCAGCTCCTCTGGCTCCTCTGGCTCCTCTGGTTCCTCAGCTCCTCTGGCTCCTCCGGCTCCTCTGGCTCCTTCGCTTCCTCTGGCTCCTCCGGCTCCTCTGGCTCCTTCGCTTCCTCTGGCTCCTCCGGCTCGGCTCCTCCGGCTCCTCCTGCTCCTCCGGCTCCTTCGGCTCCTCTGGCTCCTCCGGCTCCTTCGGCTCCTCCAGCTCCTCTGGCTCCTTCGGCTCCTCTGGCTCCTCCGGCTCCTCCAGCTCCTCTGGCTCCTTCGGCTCCTCTGGCTCCTCCGGCTCCTCCAGCTCCTCCAGCTCCTCTGGCTCCTTCGGCTCCTCTGGCTCCTCTGGCAAAGGCAGAATTTCATACCAGTGATTGGTGATGCGTTCAGCTGATGTTTTTTAAAATAAGCACTTTCACAGCACATTCACCCATATCATTTTATTAATACAATTCTGATGGCCCTGCAGAGTTCCTTTTATGCCAAATGTGTGGTTCTGACATCTGAAAAGCACCAATACACTAAATATGGTGTAAAATTGAACTGAATAAAATTCTCCTGGTTAAAATGACTTTCTCCTCTTGTTCCCTGTTTAATGAATGTGATCACAGGACCCTCCCCCCTCACTCTGTCACTGTGTACAAGCTGCAGATGTTTACTGCACTGCAGAACGCCCAGAAGGAGGAGGAGACGGAGGAAGAGGGAGAGGAAGAGAAGAGGAGGGGGACTCGAGTGAGGACTGTAATGAACCTCTCCTCCTCTTCAATATACTGCTTCTCCTCTTCAACTCACAGACTCACACTTTTCTCCTCTTTTTCTTTGTCTCTTACCTCTCCTCCACTCTCTCCTCCCTTGCTCCCTCCTCTTCTCTCCCCTCTCCTCCTCTTCTCTCTCCCCTCTTTCTACTCCTCCTCAACTTTCTTCTCCTCTCAGCATTGCTCGTATTTGAGTCTCATTTGTTTCCATGCTCCAAGCCGATCCCTCGTGTCTTCCTCTCCTCCTCTGTGTCTCTCTTCTCTGTCTCTCCCTGATTACACATTACTCCTCTCCATTCCTCTTCTGTTTTTAATGCTCTACGACGTGTGGGCTCGGTCACTGTTTGGAGAAACGGAACAAAAAGTCTTCAATCAGACTTCAGGTTCATCTTTGTAAATGGGTCTCTTACGCAGTGACGTAAGGCTGGGGGTGTTTGACATGTATGTCTATGGCGGAATGTTAAGGAATAACCATGGTGACACAATGCAAACATTAGCATATGAACTTAAAATGTACGTATCATATTTTCCAGACTATAAGTCACACCAGCAAAAAAAATGCACAATGAAGAAGAAAAAAACATATATAAGTCGCACTGGACTATAAGTAAATTTAAGGAAATTTATTTGATCAAATCAGACACCAGGAACAGACATTTCATGTTGACAGACAAGTTACAGTGATAACAATAAAACAGAGAAGAACAGGCTGAACATGTGTCTGGTGAGTTCACGTCACATATGAACCGTTATTCACAAAACTAGAGCAGAAACAACAGAACAAGTTTACCAAACTCTCCATCTCGCTCCAAATCACTAAATCCACTGAATTCTTCATCCTCAGTGTCACTTGTGAGTAACTCCACCAACTCCAGATAAATCTAGTTTTTAGCTCACTATTAACTATTTTGTTTTCTTCATTGCAGTTCAAGTATCCTCTTTTTTCTCGTCAGTCAAGCTTCTCTCTCACTCCAAACTTTCTTTCTGCTGCTCGATTACTGTTTTTAGCTTCATATTTCATGACTTGCAGCAGGACAGCAGGGGCACAGTAGTCGCACCTGAGTATAAGTAAAATCATGAAAAAAGTGTGACTTATAGTCCGAAAAATACAGTAAGTTTTTTTCAATTATTATTATTTATATAGCGCTTTTCACAGACATACATCACCGAGCATTATTCATTCACTCCGCACCACCATCATCATTCACGCACACACCACTTTTATACTAGACAGTGTGGGAGAAGTGCCTTGCCTAAGGAGACGGTTTTTTTTGTTTGTTTTTTTGTTTTTTTTTTGTGACTGGCGCCCCCCTGTGGTACTGGATTTTCCCAGCGGTCTCCCATCCAAGTACTAACCAGGCCCGGCCTTATTTAGCTTCTGAGATTTGACCAGATCAGGCTTTGACAAGATGGAAAAGTTTAAAGATCTGACCTCTGAAAACTCCAGAAAAAATACAGAATGAATGGATTTAAAGAGCACATTTTCAGGAGCCTGTGATCAGTCATTCAGGGTGCTGTTTAGGCACAACAGCACAAATCAGCTCGCCTGTTGTACTTCTGCTAAATCAGTTCTTTATGGTCAGATTGTGTTCAGATGATCCTCAGAGCAGAGCCTCCTGTTAGCATCACAGCCCCAGGACATGTTGAGGACGTCAGCTGCAAAATGTCAGTTGTACATATAAAAAGTCCATTTAAAGATGCACTTGTAACTTTTCTTGGAGTTGTTGTGACTTTGTCTGGATTGGAATGTTCCACAGTATGGAATTAAAATTATTGACTTTCAAAGAGGCATAGTAACTCAACCAGACCAAGTTACAGATCATATCTGTGAAGAAGCGAGCCCACTCACTATAAGAACACATGTTTTTCGATGTATTTCTGAGCAATATAAATTTACAGTTTTTTCTACCTTCACAGCTCAAAGCACTTTACATCAAGGAACCACTCACCCATTCACACACACTCACACAGCTCAAGTGCCTTTTTTCCCCCTCTCTACCTCCTCCTTCAGTATTTCCCCTTGAATCCCTCCATACCTCACCCTTCCTCTGCCTCCTCCTCACACTGCGGCTCATGTGCAGAGGAGCTCCACACTCTAAACTCAGCCCAAACTCTGGACTCAAGTCAATTTAACACCAATCACACAACTGATAAGAACTGCCCCGCACTGTCCCTGCATCATGAACACCAGAGGAGAGGGGGAATGGAGAGGGGGGAGAGGGGGAATGGAGAGGGGGGAGAGGGGGAATGGAGAGGGGGGAGAGGGGGAATGGAGAGGAGGGGGAGAAGAGAAAGGAAGGAGAGGAGGAATGGAGAGGAGGGGGAGAAGAGAAAGGAGGGAGAGGAGGAATGGAGAGGAGGGGGAGAAGAGAAAGGAGGGAGAGGAGGAATGGAGAGGAGGGGGAGAAGAGAAAGGAGGGAGAGGAGGAATGGAGAGGAGGGGGAGAAGAGAAAGGAGAGAGAGAGGTGAGGAGGAAGGGGAGGAGGATGAAAGGGGAGAAAAGGGGAGACAGCAGGGACAGAGGGAGAGAGGAAAAGAAGGGGATTCTGCAGTGGCCTGGTGATGTCCATTGCTTGACTCCATGGAGATAGGTTTAATGCCATATTGTGAAACATTCCAGGTAACATAACATCTCCATGGAGACAAATAGGCGGCTAACCGTCCACCAGAAAGGAATTTGTAAGTAGCCAGTATGTCCGAGGCTCATTTAGAAGTAGAACAGCTCAAAAGCTCAAGCAAAACCACGGGGAAAAGTTCTGTACTAGAGCGTAAAAAGCACCTGCAGGAAATACAGCACTGGAAATCAAACTGTAAATCTGTCATTTATTAAAAAGTAAAGTTAAAAAGTAAAAATATGAATGATTGTGCCTGAGATTGTGAAGAAGGTGATCCTCCTCTACAAAAGGGACAGGTGGACTGATACTATGTTATCGATATATTGATGCTGAACCAACTGAATCGATGCTCATATTTTGATTTAGGGGTAAAACTGCAAAGTAAAAGCATCAGGATCATGCAGAGTGTGTTAGTACGAACATTTAAAGACCAAAATGAGGCCCGCAGCAGCAGGTCCAGACAGAGAGATGAGAGTTTTTCAATAGAAAGTGAATTCAACCACAAAATCAGTGAGGTGAACTGCACTCATGCTCACTTCCTGTACAGTCTATGGGATAAATATTGTTATGCAAATATCAATGCTGTTTTGTTGTGTTTTTAATGAGAAGCATACATTTTAGACCTGTCAGGGGCATTTTTTCCTTGTTTTGTGTCTTTTATGTCTTCTTTAGGTGTTTGGTTTGTCTTTTAGAGCCTATTTGAAGCTCTTCTTTAAAGCATAACACTGTTTAGGGTAATACTTTTTTTTTTTTTTTTTTTTACATTAAAGGACACCTATTGTGTCCACTGATCCGAAGGTTGGCGGTTCGAATCCCGCTCTCAACATAGACATCATTGGTCAGATCCACTGACCCACAGGTCGCTTGTGTGATTCCAGCTCCCACAGATGAATGCTGTCGCTGTGTCCTTGGGCAAGACACTTAACCCACCTCGCCCCCAGTGTCTGTGTACACTGGTGTATGAATGTGTGTGTGAATGGGTGAGTGGTTCCTTGTTGTAAAGCACTTTGAGTGCCTTGAAAAGTAGAAAAGCACTATAAAAATACCATTTATTGTGCAAAATTGACTTTTCAGAGCTTTTAAGCACATTATAGCTGTTCCTTCTTCTCTTTGACCCTCTGGAGTTGTATTTGGAGTGAAGTTTGAGTCATTTTGGAAGTTTATTTTCCCTATTAGTGATACGTGAAGCATTCAGCAGTGTAACACAACAAAAAAATGGGGTGATGTGGGCATGGCCTTGCACGGGCCCAGCATTAATAAATCTAATATTTAATTTTAAACGCAGTATGCGTGATTTTTTTGAGTGTATTTTACATCATCAAATCATCTCAAAAGTATCTATCAAGTATCAAAGCGGGCGCGTTACCTTGTTAGAGCGTGAATGCAACAATGAGTGCACAATGTCCCGGACTGATCACGGCCTCTTGTGTTGACTCCAGTGGACAGACGAAATACTCACTGTGGGTCGCAGACAGGCAAACTTTTTTCTCACTGCTTTCCTTTAGTGTATTCAATTCAATTTCAATTCAATTTTATTTATATAGCCCAGAATCACAACAAGAGTTGCCCCAATGGGCTTCACAGTGAATAAACATGGACACATAATCTAACATAGACATCAGCAAACATATTGTCCCATCCTCAGTCTCTCGATGAACACGATCCTTGGTGCCAGAGCAAAAAACCCACCGACAGGTGCAGTGTGGGAAAATACTCTCCAGATACTGTTGCCAACCAGCTGTCGCCATGCGGCGCCTTCAGACCTGAGAGCTTTGAGGAACCAGTCACTTTATAGAGAGCAGGGTTCAGACGGACAGGCAGACGGGTGGGGGACTGGCCATCAGCTCATTTGAGTTGAGGGCTTCAACCAGGCAGGTGGGGCCCCATCCAGGCAGGTGGGCTCCATCCAGGCAGGTGGGGCTCCATCCAGACAGGTGGGGGCTCCATCCAGACAGGTGAGTGGAGAGGGGTAGAGCTAAGGTCTGGTCAGCGTCTGCTCATGGGAGGAACATCTGAAACATCTGAAACAGCTTCACTCCCTAAGGGGAGCGGTAGAGAAGAAGAGAGACACTGGTGAACAGCAGTGTACTGATGTTGTAGGGTGACCATATTTCCGTTTGTGAAAACAGGACACCGTAGTGGGGGTGGGTGGGCATGGCCTCCTTCTGAGTGTACAGAGAGAGACTGAAGGCTCTCAGGGATTACATGACATGCCACATGTGTGCACAGTGCTCTAGTGCCGGTCAACTTAATGGCCCAATGAAAGGTAGTGAAAACCTTTCAAAAACATTTCCCTCAGTTTATAAAAAATAACCCAGACACCGAGGACAGGACATGAAAACCAGACATGTCTGGGAAAAACAGAACATTTGGTCACCCTACTTTAGATGAATGCACACAAGTGCATAAATCCACATCTCCACTTCAGACAGGGCACAAAGGAAGGCACAGAAAAAACTGAACTTTTGGCGTCGGCCACGGGGCCGGGGCTCTCTGCGGGACCGGGGCTCTCCATGGGACCGGGGCTCTCCGCGGGGCCGGGGCTCTCCATGGGACCGGGACTCTCCATGGGACCGGGGCTATCCGTGGGACCGGGGCTCTCCGTGGGGCCATGGCTCTCCGTGGGGCCTGGGCTTGTGGGTAATCTCTTTTTACTTTGTGCAGGCTCAGGTGCTGGTCGCGTGCAGCTCTGTAGCTGTAAACAGAACTGAACCCCTCCCTCCAGACTCGCACTTGTGCGGGGCCCTAATGTAAGTGAATGAGGCGACTATTTTACTTTCAATTTCAAATCTCGGCATAGGCATTTTCATACATGAAAACCTGTATGCTTCGACCAATATAAATAAATAAATAAATAAAAATTTCCCCTGGAAGGGCAACTTCAGTCGAGGAGGCCATACGGGCAGTTGCCAGGGCAACCAAAGCAACCCCTCTCTGCACGTCACTGCAACCAAACTTAAATGAAATGGTCTTATCAGAATGCACACTGTCCTGTCCTCTCCTCCTCTGGTCCTGTTGTTTTCTCATTACGCTCCTTTGCTCTGCTCCTCTGTTTTCTCTGTTTACGGCGCTGTAATGGCCTTTATCATGACAGGTATTAACCCAATTACCAAGAGAAGTACGGCCCCCGTGTGCACTCGCTGGGTCCCTGTGTGAAAAGCAACGTGGAGAAGCTAATGCCGTGCATCCATCCAGGAACCATAACAGAGGCCATTACAGAGGAGGGTGTAGGGTGCAGGACGCTGTATATTCACAAGGCCAGTGTAAATCAGATAAGAGTAATCTGATAACTGGGGTAATCCGATACCTGGAGTAATCAGATAACCCAATAATGACATCTAATTTCAGTGTGTGTTTCCAGCACAGTTGAAGGTACAGTAACTTTCTGGAGACTGCACATCATTTGCATAATTCTATGGACGCAGAAAGTTAAAACCACACTTAGGAACCTTCTCACTCAGTCAAAATGGTATTTGTATAGCACTTTTCATGCACACACAGTGTAGCAGGAAGTAGAGATCATTCTGTGGAATTTTACACCCTGAGGATAAGGGATGTAACGATATCCAATTTTCACGATATGCATCTCACTGTTCGATATTTATTGCAATATTTCGTGGAGCCTAACAAAACTGTGAATATGCTACTTTTTCTTCATCATAATCCAAATGATGAACATTTAAAAGTGCTTAATAATTTTGAAATTTTGATAATGTTATTTCAGCCTGTAGATTGGACTGAAACAGAGCTAAGGATCATGGTATACATAGTCACTGACAAGCATGACAACTTTAAGAGCAACAGAATCACGTTTTTTAAAAAAGCTTTAAAAATATTTGACAGAAAATCTTTATCTTTTCATCATTGTCAGAAATATAATATCTTAAATTGGTCTTAAATTACACGCTCCACCACCTCTGGAGTTCAAATCCATGACTAGTGTCGGGTAACAAGAGCCTCTACCAGAGCCTCTATCTGAGAAGAATAAAACTGGAGAAAAGTTATCTTAATTCAGAGAGTCTGGATTTTTTAAAGCAATTACCAAGAAACACAATGTGCACACAATTACCAAGAAATAATGAAAAGAAAACCTGTCCTTCACACGAGGTCCATCTCACCCAAATCTGAATGGCAAAAAACAGGCTTTTTATACAGTTGACAAACGTCATAAAATCAACCTGAGAGAAAACATGCGATAGGATTGATCAAAGCAATTCTCAAAAGGAGAAGACATGTCTGGGTGAGCTGGGGCATCAATTAGATTGAACTCAAGGGTAACAATAAATCTAAATGATGAGAATGAATAGAACAACAGCTTGTTGTTTTAACCATGATGGATAAAGACAGAACAGAGTGACCTGCCTTCATTTAGCCCAAGAACAGCAGATCACACCACTGCCTGTGTACAGGGATACAGAAATGCTTTAGCAGTTGTGAGTTATCAGTTATCTAAACCCATAGAATACACTCTTTAGCTTAACAAAGTAAGATATTCCCATCACACAAACATGGGTACAGAAATCTGGAACAGCATCCCAGCTGCAATAAGAGACTCCACCACATTCAGTACATTTGAAACCATCTGAAATGACGGCTTAAGAGAAACCAGGTCTGTTATCACGAATGTTCTGCTTCTGTGTAAATGTCAGTGTTGTATGTCAGGACTGTGTCTTATTGTGCTGTTTCTACATGCTTGTCCTGTGAACTGTCAGTTTGTTGCGAAATTTGATATATTGTGACAGCCCACGATATTACTGTGAGATGTTTGACAATACAATTACACTATATTTTGGTTATTGCTACATCCCTACAAAAGAACTTCACGCAAGATAAATAAGAGGTTTGTGGAGATGCAAGCCTGCTCAAAGTAAAAACAAAGAAATCAACAACCAAACAAAAAAAGATCTTAAAGGTGCATTATGGAATTCTTTGTGTTCATCTACTTGTTTCTATGGATGCTTCCCCTGAAATGTTCCACAATGTGACATTAAACAGCTCTACCTTATATTATTCAATTACAAGTGTTTTTATAGCTCAAAAATACCTAGAAAAAACAGGCATTCTGACCATGAGCGGGGTGGCCTCTCCACACATACGGTGAGACCATACGGTGAAACATTCCAGACAAAGCAACAACATCTTCATGGAGAAAAGCATCTGACAGACCCTCCAGCAGAAAAAAAATTACACATTAAGTGTAATAATTTTTGTGGCTTTGATCGGTGGATCTTTATACAAACTTGTACTAGAATTAATCAAATGAACCTAAAAAAAGAAGCGACAGTATAGCAAACCCTGTGTGCACTAAATCCTGATCAGTGTGGGGTTCGCCAGGTGGAGCAGGTCTTCAGACTGAACAGATGATCCTCTCATGAACTTGACCTCCAGCGAGACACAAACGCACGACACTTCTCCACACGCTCCGATCATCATCACTCTATCTCCTCACCCCATCACCTCTGTGACCTTCAACAGATTCTGCGTCTGCAACCATCCAACTTGAAACACCTCTTCCTTCTCCATCTTTCTCCTCTCCATTCTCTCCATCTCTTGTGTGATTTCTCTCCCTCGTACCATCTCTTTTCCTCCTTACCCTTTTTCTGTTTCCTCATCAAACTTTATTTCAAAAGCACTTTTCATAAAATCCATAGAAAAAAAACTGAACACGTGCTTTCAGTCATCAAAAACAATGTCTGTTTTTTCTTCCACCCTACTTCCTCTTCCCCCCTCCTGCCTTGTTTTCTTCCAACATCTCTCTCTCTTCACCCCATCTCTCCTTTTCTTTCTCTCCCTTGCTCCTCTCACTCTTTTCTTTTTTCTCTGTTAACAGGGCTCTATAAACGATGGATGTATTCTTCACACTAATATTGTCATGAACTGTCTCTTTCTCTCCCCTTTTTCATCCTGCCCTCCCCCCCCCCCCCCCCCCCCACTCTCTCTCTTTCTGTTCCTCTCCCTCCCTCCATCCCTCCCTGTTAACGCTGATGCTTACAAGCTCAGATGGATGTATTCTTCACACTAACATTGTCATGCTCCGTTTCCTTCTCTCTGTACATCAGTCACTAAAAGGGGCTTTACAAGTCAGCTCTGCGTAGCGGCACTCTGGCAGTTTAAATCAGGCTCACAACACTTCACATCACTTTATATAGTTTATTCTGAGACCTACTTTATACACTCAGGGTTTCACAGTGTGGTGAACTGTCCCCAATCAGATAGTCATGTATTTTTTGCATGACAGTACCAGGTGTGCATGTAACAGGTTCTGATGATTCTCTCTGTTTTCTCTATTTTTCTTATTTTAAATTTGGTGTGATAATACCTGTTGTAAATATAAATTATACTTTTGCATCAGTCCTGAACCAATTTGTGAAGAAAAGTTGAAAAATATGTTGAAAATTACAAGAAGTAGAGAACTCTAAAATATATTCATGACATCAAACTGAGGAGACTGGGCCTGGTCAAGACTTGAGCCAGTGGAGGGATGGGAGACCACTGGGAATACAAGGTCCCACAGTAGGTGTTTCTCAATTTCCAGGATCCATCCTCCAAAGATCCCTCCTGTGGGCTCACCACCTGCAGAGGGGTTCATAGGTAGGGTCAGGTGCTATGAGGATTGCGCAGCAAACTGCCCCCGTGACCCAGCTGGATTAAGCAGGAGAAGATGGATGGATACTCCAAAGATAACTTTGTAGCACTCCTCCAGAGTGTCCTGCTCACAGCTCCTGGAGTGCACCTGGAACAGGCTCTGAAGGGAATGACTGTGTCACATGACCAGATCAAACATAATGAAACTCAAAATTTTAATTAACATCAATTCTTCTACAAAAACAAAGTGTTCATAGGTGTTTTTATGTGTCACAGGCTTTAAAGCATGTGAATAATAAAGGCTGGGGACAGGTGCAAAGCTCAGGTGTGGACAGGTGCAAGGCTCAGGTGTGGACAGGTGCAGGCTCAGGCATGGACAAGGCTCAGGTGTGGACAAGTGCAAGGCTCATGTGTGGACAAGGCCCAGGTGTGGACAGGTGCAAGGCTCAGGTGTGGACAGGTGCAAGGCTCATGTGTGGACAAGGCCCAGGTGTGGACAGGTGCAAGGCTCAGGTGTGGACAGGTGCAAGGCTCAGGTGTGGACAGGTGCAAGGCTCAGGTGTGGACAGGTGCAAGGCTCAGGTGTGGACAGGTGCAAGGCTCAGGTGTGGACAGGTGCAAGGCTCAGGTGTGGACAGGTGCAAGGCTCAGGTGTGGAAAGGTGCAAGCTCAGGTGTGGACAGGTGCAAGGCTCAGATGTGGACAGGTGCAAGGCTCAGGTGTGGACAGGTGCAAGGCTCAGGTGTGGACAGGCCACCATGTCCTGCACAGTAAAACCTTTTTTTTTTTTTCATTTTTATGATTGAATTGTATGTGTTTCCATTGTGTCCTGTACTTGTTCATAATGAGCTGGTGCTTTCACACATATTGACTTTTGGACCTGATATTGTTGAGCATTGCTGGTGACATGGTTTGATGGATTCTCTGTGTCCTGTTTGTCCCATAGAACATATTGAATATACTTTCTCCATATTAATTATATCACTAACACAGACATTTTCAGCTTGTGTTTCATTCGAGGTGATTTTATTGTTCAGAGATACCTTTAAGAACATATATTCCAGTGGAAACGAGCTTGTCTCTCCACAGAACTGATCTGTACCTTGGTTTGCTTCTCTCAGCTTCCATTAAACACAAGTATGATTAATGCTGCACTGTGAAACATTCCATACTGAACAGTTATGGAGACTAGCATGTGGTGTACCCTCCCAAGGAAAAGTTACGGAGTGCATCTTTACATTTCTGGTTTTGACCGATAGTGCTTCTGTGTGTCTAGAGTTCTGACCTCTGACGCCATGGATCTTTAGGTTAAAATGTGGATATTTTAATAATAATAAGCAAGAGTTTTACCCAAGGTATGGTTACTATAGCAACTGCAACTGCAGGCCACTGTATGTGGGCATGTTCAGTGTGAAAAATTGTACAAATCTGGTCATTTTTGTTTATTTATTTTTCATTAAATGTCTTGCAATTACAAACATATTATTATAAACACAGATACAAGAAAACATACAAACATATTAAAATGTATAAACCATATTGGGATTGGTACAACTGTCAATGAAAACAGTAAAACATGCTAATGATACTAATGAAGCTAATGACGCTAATAAATGCCCAATTTGTCACTTGTATCTGAAACAGGACCAACTCAGCTCCAAACCGGTCTCTGGTCTCACTCATAGCTGAGGTCTCTCTCTAGTGCCACCTCTGGCCCTGACCTGAAACAACAGCATTAAACAGTTCAGAAATCCAGGACTAAACCAGGACTAAACCAGGACTAAACCAGGACTAAACCAGGACTAAGCCAGGACTAAAGGTCAGTACCTTTCAGTAGCAGTAGTACATGGGGAGGATGTACAGGAGCTTCAACAGAAGAATCACCACGACTCTGAAGTCACCCTGAAGTTGCCTCTTGGTTCTTCTAGTCCAGGGGTCAGACCCGTGGCACCGGAGCCGCATGCGGCTCTTTCCTCCTTCTGTTGTGGCTCCTGTGACTTTGGAAAATAAACAATGAGTATTTAATTACATTGTACTTTTCTTTTAGTTAGTTCATTTTTAAATGTGATTCCAGATTTGTAGATAATGGTAATCTTGTAACATTGAAATAAAACGTCTTTAGAGCCAACGGATGGAAAACGCAGAGTCGTCAGCGTGAGTGAAATGGAACAAAAATCGACCTGAATTCTTTAAAATATTTGAAAGAAACACCACTTAAAACTGATAATCAATGTGTAGGAGACGCCTTTTTCTGGTTTTGGTATGCGTATAGATGGGTACGCTGCGTGAACCAACAGACTGTATGCTCCTCCCTACGCCGCGCACACCGCATCTCCTCCCGTACGGCACGCACACCTCATCTCCTCCCATACGCCGTGCACACCTCATCTCCTCCCGTACGCCACGCACACCTCATCACCTCCCGTACGCCGCACACACCTCATCTCCTCCCGTACGCCACGCACACCTCATCTCCTCCCGTAGGCCACGCACACCGCATCACCTCCCGTACGCCGCACACACCACATCTCCTCCTGTACGCCATGCACACCTCATCTCCTCCCGTAGGCCACACACACCTCATCTCCTCCCGTACGCCGCACACACCACATCTCCTCCCGTACGCCGCACACACCGCATCACCTCCCGTACGCCGCACACACCACATCTCCTCCCGTACGCCACGCACACCTCATCTCCTCCCGTACGTCGCGCACACCTCATCTCCTCCCGTACGCCGCACACACCGCATCTCCTCCCATACGCCGCGCACCCCGCGCGTGGACCGTGGTTTGTCGCATACGCTGTGTGGACCGCGCTTCCTCCTGTGCACCTCTAAACCAGAACCAGGACAAAGCCAGGTCTAGCAGATGTAAACCAGATCTAAAACCAGGACTAAAAGGAGAAACAAAACTTAAAACCGCATGGCTAAATTTGCATAAACTCCGCTGTAAACAGCTCGGTGCTGATGCGGTCAGCTTCTATCAGAATAAAGGATATGACTCAGTGAATTATTTGTGTTGTATTTTCATTGATTTCATACATGCAACACACTATAGTCTTTTATACAAAGCAGACAGGTAAAAAAAAATCATATGCAATGTGATCCTCATTTTAGGGTTTTGTGCCTCTGCGAGTGTTTTCTTTTCTGTGGGAGACTCTCCAAATGGCTCTTTGAGTATTTAAGGTTGCCGATCCCTGTTCTAGACAGATGTATGTTTTGAATGCCTGGTCCTTATATATATTTTAATGGGTTGTATGTTGTTATTGGACTTCAGTTCCCGCTGTAGTTTTGAAATGACTATTGTGCAAATCAGGGACGTCACTGTACTGGGG
Organism: Odontamblyopus rebecca; assembly: GCA_030686955.1. NCBI lineage: Eukaryota > Metazoa > Chordata > Actinopteri > Gobiiformes > Gobiidae > Odontamblyopus > Odontamblyopus rebecca. The sequence continues at coordinate 40,659,937 of CM060654.1, read as the reverse complement.
CAAAGGCCCCTTTCATTTGTACTTACAATTGTTCTTGAAAGTCTGATGTAGTGCACCTCTTTCAAGCGGGAAGGTCTGGAGGCCACCCACCTCCTCAAAAAATCTTGTGGAAAACAAATGTAATTTCCTGTAATCTGGTGGATTTGGATGAATAAATGCCTAAGAATGTCCTAAAGTGCTATGAGGATTGGGCAGCTGCCCCCACGACCCAGCTGGATTAAGCGGGAGAAGATGGATGGATGGATCTCTCATTGGAGAAAATATTGTTTATTATACAATCAAAGGCCAGTGGACTCTCAAACTGTTGTTCCCTTTTTGCTGAAGCGGATGACAAATAAAATGAATAAATGATCTTTGTAAAATGTGATCAGGTTTAATACCACTGTCTAACTGCAGTACAATAGTACATTCTTATAGTACATGTAATTAGTTACTATCAAAAGAGACATCAAATAACTGGCACCATGAATCAAATGTCAGTATAGCGTGAAAAATATTCAGATAAACTTATTATGAGCAAATATTTTCAGTTTTGTCTCACACACTTGTTAAGATCATATAAAGCCACTTTATATGACATCACGGGACACAAGAAACTACCACTTTAGTATTTTACTTCTACAGGAAATTAGAAATGAAAGCTAAATTGCATGTCACACATCATTATCATTATCACCAGCCAACAGTCCTGTGGCCCCAGCAGTGTGTGTCCTCATACAGGAGGCTGCAGAGGAGAAAAGAAACTGAATATAAAACATTTCAACAGTTTTCTCATTGTTATGACATTAGATGTGATAGGCAGGACAGACACAGATGTCCAGTATCTACACCAGCGTCTGCACAAATCTGTTAAATGAGCCTAATGTCCATGTTAAATCTGACCTGTCCAGGCAGTATTATTTACTCTTCACTTTACAAACATGTACGGATTGTAAAAAGCAGATCATGTATTCCCAGAATGAATGGCTTATATTACATGATGTACGTGAAGTAAATATAAATTTAGATATAGTAAAACTATGTCTTTTAAAAAGTCTAATCCATGATATAATGTGTGTTTTTATCTTACCTCCGAGCATGAAAGCGTGGCATTTCCTCCTTGTAGCTTCATTAATCACTCTGTGGGCTTCGTTTCCCCTAACAGTAAAAACATTATTAGTGTTTAATGGAAATCTGTCCAAATATGAAAGTTTGTGGGGACTTTCAATCGTGTTAGCTGCAGATTACTAGGCAAACTTTTAGCTCAAATCTCTGAGGTTCACACAGTTATAAACAAACTTATTTGACAGTTGTGTGGGTTATGACTGTATTTTACATTTACAGTTGTGTTAGTGATGATTTCCTAAAATCATGTACTCCCATGTTTTATCTTCCCTCCAGACGTGTATTTGCTCTTGTGTTTTCTCTCCATGTTTATGAACATCTGATTGGCATCGTGCGGTGTACGGTGGAATATTGGAGGCCGCAAAGGATACTCGGATGTGTCCTTCGTTCACGGCCGATCTCCATGAAAACTTGGGCCACATTTGTGGGCTGCATTTGGACAGGCCTTGTTGCACCAGTCATGTGTCACCTTATGTGGCTGGAAATGTAGCTGATGGAGTGTACTGAACAGAAAGTGGTATGATTGCGAAACAACTTGAAACCAGTCCACACAGGACTGGTTTCGAGCAGGGCAAAAGGAGGTGTCTGTGGAGAGGATTGGCCTTTTTCACCCCAGCATAAACTGTATCCTCCCATTTGTGAGTGAGACTCTTATGTGAACATTCCTTACCAGAACACGATCACCTGGTTCCGAAACTGATGTTGTGATTCTTTGGTCAAAATTAACTTTGTCTCGTTCTGCGTTTTTTTGCAGCATTGTGGGATGTAATCTGATAACCTTTTTTTGAACTGAGATTTGCCACATATTCTGAGTGTGATTTGTGCTGTGGTTCCTGAACAGGTAAACTGAACAGAGAGTGTCCAAAAATAAGTTTGTACAGTGTATAGCCAGTCATGTATATTGTGTGTAGTTATAAGTGTGCAGTGCACTAATGGTTTTACATCTTTTTTCAATTTAGATTTCTGTTTATTTTCCAATGTCCCGAGCAGAGTGTTTTGTTGAATCTTTGCACTGGATTCCCAAGTGGATGCTAACGTGTGGGTCAACCTTTCTTGATTCCAGTGACTTTGCAGAGTTCTTTTATGAGGTTTGACTCAAAGTCTGCGGGATCAAGGGGTTTCACAATGCTGTGAGATTATGGCTTGACATGCTCCAAGATCTGTGATTACAGTGAGTGGGGGAATGAAGAGATCTTGCTCTGCCTCGTTGGTAAATATGACAGGTACTTTTTAGGGTGATTGAGATGGGAGCTTGATGAGACAGGTCTTGACAAACAACCCTCCAAGTAATGACAACCGGGGGTCCCCATTAGCCAGATGAAGACTCAAGCAGAACTCCCAAGGGTCATGGTTTGGCCAGCAGGCATACACAGTGGGGTGCGACAGTAGCTCAGTTGGTAGCTCAGTTGGCTCGTTTGTCCACTGATCCGAAGGTTGGCGGGTCGAATCCCGCTCTTGACATAATTCATAATTCATTCTTCTGATGCTGTAGATCAGGCATCTTCAGCATTGCTTTACAGCTATGAAACTGTGGTTGGAAGGCTGGAAAGCTGCTTTGGAGGAAGTGTGCGTGTTACATGGCCAGGGTATTAAAACAGACGCCTGACCATATGACTTTGGGTCTGGAACAACAAGAGCAATTCAATTCAATTAAATTTTATTTCTATAGCCCAGAATCTCAACAAGAGTTTGCCCAATGGGCTTCACAGTGAAAAACATGGAAACATAATCTGACATAGACATCAGCAAACACATTGTCCCATCCTCAGTCTCTCAATGAACACATGATCCTTGGTGCCAGAGAGCAAGAAACCCACCGGCAGGTGCAGTATGGGAAAATTCTCTCCAGACACTGTTGCCAACCAGCTGTCACCATGTAGGCACTTCAAATTCAGAGCCAAGGAAGTCTTTGTGAAACTTGACTGTAAGTTCCATGTAGCCCAGACACAGGACTGGTTGACCAGCTGCACCCTCGATTTGCAAGAGATTATCTGATGAATTTACAGGTACATCTGACAGATACTGGTTGTAGAATGAAACAGGAAATGCAGAGGTCTTTAATCCTGTGTTCAAGAGACAGCTAAAATCTTTGCCAGCAATAGTTACAACAGTGATATATTTGGAGCCAATTAAGCTTTTTGGCAATCCAGCCGTCTTTACAGCAGACTGTTTTGTACATTTCATTTGGACGCTTTCATCTTTGTCTTTGATAGACCATTGCTTGTCCACCTCAGTTCTGGTCTGCTCCCTAACAGGAACTGGAATTAGTTTAACGGATTATTGTCAGTCAGTTTCTGCTGCTGTCTTTGGAGTTTTTCATTTAATTTATTTTGTCAGCTGGCAACACGGCACATTGGCATTGCAGACTGATGTGGCTCTCTTCCCCACACTGGAAGCAATACCATGGTTTGAGTGTGGAAGAGGAGGTTCTTGCAAGTGAATTTACCCGGCTTAGTTCTTTGACTTGGACTTTGACTGTACATTGACTGACTTGGGTAGGACTGGTTCTTGTGGGACTGACTGGTGTGAGCAGCAAGATATTTTTGCCTGTCACCCATTTGCTTGGCACGTTGCTGAGTGAGAGTGGTCAGAGCAGCGACGGAATCTTGTTCATTGCCACCACCAGTGAGTTGGAACATCTGAAGCCATTTGTTTCGCTCCACCAAGATGCCGCTTAATTCTAACTGCATTCTAATTCATTCTAATCTTCTTCTGTTCTTAGGAGCAATAGCTGTATGCAGAATCGGGTTGTTGGAGGTACACATCAGGCAAAGTATCTGAGCATAAATATTTGACATCAGACCATCACACAACTGTATCTTTCATTATCAGCACAGCGATTGTACCAACAATCTGTACCATCATCTCTTGCAGAACTTTTTTACTGTTTTACTGGTTGCTTTTGCCCTCCTGTGGGCTCACCACCTGCAGAGGGGTTCATAGGGGGGTCAGGTGCTATGAGTATTGGGCAGCACGCTGCCCCGCGACCCAGCCGGATTAAGCGGGAGAAGATGGATGGATGGATGGTTGCTTTTGCCAGTAGCTCAGTTCTGAGTCTGAGTCTTAGTAGTGTCCACTTCAGCCACGTATATTTCAGAGAGACCATGTTCCTGATTGAACAAAAATATTGTAGCACTAATCTGATACATGGATTAGTTTTAGATCAGTTTTATAATCCTTATCTTTATAGATCTTTATAGTGTTTGTCTATTTTTAACTTAACTGTACTTCTATTGCTGCTACTGTTTCTTGCTGTTCTCTTTACTGTGCATTGCAACACTGAAATTTCCCCATTGTGGGACAAATAAAGGATATCTTATCTTATTATTATAGTAATTAATGATTACAGTTGGCTCCTCTTTATCCCAGATAACTACTGCAATATTTTCCAGGTCATTGCCTTTCTCTAAGAGTCTGTCTTGTTTAACAAATGTAGCACAATCTCCGGCTCTTCCACGCTCAGTGTCTTTCTTTACAACAGAATACCCATGAATCAAAAAAAAAAAGCCTAAACGAGGTTTCCCGCACATAGATAAAATCTAGTTTAAGTTATTTAATGAAATGCTTAAACTCCTTACCAGCTCACAAACTAATCTTCTTCTTCTAAAGTGTCTCCGGGGATATGTGCCTGTGAAAAGCACTATGTAAATGAAGTTACCTTACCATACCTTCTTTACAATTAACTGAATGTTCTCATTTTTGGGTTGGATCACAACTGTGGTGTGTTTTACTTCCACAGTGAGGGGATTTGTATTTATCTGGGAAGCCCTCTGGGCTTTAGCCACCCTCTGTCCGGTCACCATTCTGTTCTTTTTGGTGCACACACACACACACACACACACACAGACTGGACATATTAAATAAGTTTTTTTCTTTTATTTATTTATTTATTTATTTTCAAGTTTCAGCGCAATGATAAAAAAAAATCAAGTAAAGGATATTGACCTATGAATTAATGTTATTCATTAATTAAATGCATGTTTATATTTGGTTTGGTTCCTGCTGTTAATATCATATGTTCTCCAGTTTTTTGTTTTTTTTTTAATCTGTGATACACATAGTAATTTTGGTACAAATGTAAAAAAAAAAAAAAAAAGAAAAAGGAAAAGAAAAGAAAATGCTCTGCTCTAGTGTGATGTGCAGCTATCCACAGTAGGGGTCCACAAACACTGTTGTGATCATGTTTACAGCGACGTCAACTCCCACTAGACACCACAGTTGTTGTTTGGTTGTTGTCGTTTTTTTTGTAAATGAGAACCTTAATGAATGAACTAAAACATGAATAAATACATTAACTGGCCTAAAATGATTATGGGATTATTTTTCTATTAAATATTTAACATTTTATTTTACACTTTGACAAACTTGTGGGTAGAATTTTCCCTAGTGTGATGTCATCAATATGGACCCCTCTCACACTCCTCTGGCCCTCTACCCCCCCTCCTATCCCCTGGAGTGGAGCATTGTGGGATTGACTAAACCTAATGTACTCTGCGTACTCTGCCCCAGTGCCTGAACCCCTCCACACTGCGACGATGAATAAACTGCTGATGCTTCAAGTGAGGCGTGTGAGGTCAAGGAGAAGCACAGGGGGCGCTCTAATGATTTTACACTCTTTTAGTGTGAGAGGAAAGGCCACAGGAGCAGAGGAGCAGCAGAGCCAGAGCAGCAGAAGAGTAGAGCCAGAGGAGCAAAGCCAGAGGAGCAGAAGAGTAGAGCCAGAGGAACAGAAGAGCAGAGCCAGAGGAGCAGAAGAGTAGAGCCAGAGGAGCAGAAGAGTAGAGCCAGAGGAGCAGAAGAGTAGAGCCAGAGGAGTAGAGCTAGAGGAGCAGAGCCAGAGGAGCAGAAGAGCAGAGCCAGAGGAGCAGAAGAGTAGAGCCAGAGGAGCAGAAGAGTAGAGCCAGAGGAGTAGAGCCAGAGGAGCAAAGCCAGAGGAGCAGAGCCAGAGGAGCAGAGCCAGAGGAGCAGAGCCAGAGGAGCAGAGGAGAAGCACAGGGGGCGCTCTAATGATTTTACACTCTTTTAGTGTGAGAGGAAAGGCCACAGGAGCAGAGGAGCAGCAGAGCCAGAGGAGCAGAAGAGTAGAGCCAGAGGAGCAGCAGAGCCAGAGGAGCAGAAGAGTAGAGCCAGAGGAGCAAAGCCAGAGGAGCAGAAGAGTAGAGCCAGAGGAACAGAAGAGCAGAGCCAGAGGAGCAGAAGAGTAGAGCCAGAGGAGTAGAGCTAGAGGAGCAGAGCCAGAGGAGCTGAGGAGCAGAGCCAGAGGAGCAGAGCCAGAGGAGCTGAGGAGCAGAGCCAGAGGAGCAGAGCCAGAGGAGCAGAGGAGTAGAGCCCGAGGAGCAGAGCCAGAGGAGCAGAGGAGCAGAGCCAGAGGAGCAGAGGGGCAGAGCCAGAGGAGCAGAGCTAGAGGAGCAGAAGAGTAGAGCCAGAGGAGCAGAGCCAGAGGAGCAGAGGAGCCAGAGGAGCAGAGGAGCAGAAGAATAGAGCCAGAGGAGCAGAAGAGTAGAGCCAGAGGAGCAGAGCCAGAGGAGCAGAAGAGCAGAGCCAGAGGAGCAGAAGAGTAGAGCCAGAGGAGCAGAAGAGTAGAGCCAGAGGAGTAGAAGAGTAGAGCCAGAGGAGTAGAGCTAGAGGAGCAGAGCCAGAGGAGCTGAGGAGCAGAGCCAGAGGAGCTGAGGAGCAGAGCCAGAGGAGCTGAGCCAGAGGAGCAGAGCCAGAGGAGCAGAAGAGTAGAGCCAGAGGAGCAGAGCCAGAGGAGCAGAGGAGCAGAAGAGTAGAGCCAGAGGAGCAGAAGAGTAGAGCCAGAGGAGCAGAGGAGCCAGAGGAGCAGAGGAGCAGAACAGTAGAGCCAGAGGAGCAGAGCCAGAGGAGCGCTAAGAGCGAGCGAGACATCAACTCGCTGATCCACACCACCAGGATCTACAGCACAGACATTGGAATGTCATTCGGGCTCAAGAAATGTAGTAGGATGGTGACAAAGAGAGGGAAGGTAGTCCACACAGAGGGGGTCTCACTCCCAGAGGGACCAATAACAGACATTGAGGACAGTTACAAGTACCTTGGTATCCCACAGGCAAATGCAACCTTGAAGAGGCAACAAGGAAAGCGGCGACAGCAAAATACCTGCAAATTTCCTAAAATTTTCTTCGGGGATGAATAAAAGTAATTCTGATTCTGAAATAGTACGTCAGGTCCTAAGAAGCTCAATGGCAAGAACAAGGCACAGGCAATAAACAGCTACGCCCTGCCAGTGATCAGATACCCAGCAGGAATCACAAGTTGGCCAAAGGAGGAGATACAGACCACGAATGTTAAGACACAAAAGCTCCTGACCTGCATGGAGGGTTCCATCCCAAGTCCAGCACCCTGAGACTGTACACGAGCCGGAAGGAAGGAGGCCGAGGACTAGTGAGTGTGGGAACCACTGTCCAGGATGAAACATCCAAGCTCCACAAGTACATCAGTGACAAGGCCCAGACTGATGACGCTCAGAGAATGTCTCAGACAGTGGGGCACAGAGGAAGAGGTGATGGAGGGACCATCATGGCAGGACAAACCCCTACACAGGGCGTACCACCGGAACATAACTGAAGTGGCTGATATCAAGAAATCCTACCAATGGCTGGAGAGGGCTGGTCTGAAGGACACACAGAGGCTCATCCTGGCTGCACAGGAGCAGGCCTTGAGCACCCGAGCAATAGAGGCCCAAATCCACCAGACAAGGCCCAAGGTGTAGGTTGTGCAAAGAAATGCCTGAGACAGTCCAGCACATAACTGCAGGGTGTAAGATGCTGGCAGGGAAAGCGTACATGGAGCGACATAACCAAGTAGCGGGCATAGTGTACAGAACCATCTGTGCAGAGTACGGGCTGGAAACCCCAGGATCAAGGTGGGAAATGCCTCCAAAGATTGTGGAGAATGAGCCAAGATCCTGTGGGACTTCCAAATACAGACTGACAGAATGGTGATAAACCAACCAGACATCGTGGTTCTGGATAAGCGAGAGAACAAAGCCGTGGTGGTGACACTGCAATACCGAGCGATGGCAATGTCAGGAAAAAGGAACACGAGAAACTAGAGAAATACCAGGGGCTCAAAGAAGAGCTGGAGGACCTGGAAGGTGAAAGCATCAGTGGAGCCTGTGGTGATCGGACACTTGGGGTCGTGACACCCAAACTGGACGAGTGGCTGCAGCAGATCCCTGGAAGGACAACAGACATTTCAGTCCAGAAAAGTGCAGTACTGGGAACAGCAAAGATACTGCACAGAACTCTCAAGCTCCCAGGCCTCTGGTAGAGAACCCGAGCTGATGAGGGTGAGAGACCAACCACCGTGGAAGGTGAGAAACGTGTTTATATATATATATATATATATATATATATATATATATATATATATATACACACCTTTGAGTAAATACATTTGTTTCAAACATGGACCACATCCACCGTCAATCCAACCAATCCAGGACCAGTGCGCTCCGGATTTAGAAACAAGAGTGGACTTTTGTGCTCGGATCACGCCTTTTCCCTTTTCTCCAGACATGGCGGTGCCAGGTCAGGCAGGGCCTCCTCATGTCCAGCTCGGTATGGTCTCACTAGTGGCTGTGCTTGTCATGTAATAACTGCATCTGACTCACTGGGGCTGATAATCTCACCTGGAAATTCAAATGTTCTGGCCATAGTTGATCCTAAAAAGGCCGTTACAGACATGGCTTTGACCAAAAATACCATTTTTTAACAAATATGCATGAAAATGCCAAAATAAGGCCAGGGAGAGGGATACACTCCTCTATTAGACCCATTTACACAGCTGATCAGTAGAAAAAAGTGATTTTGGTGTTTAGTGGCCCTTTAATTATAGGACCATGTATGTCGTGCAGAGTTGTAGAGAGGAAAAGTTTGAGTGGCGGTGCGTCTCAGAGCGGCGGCACGGGACTTGGTAATAACAAAGATGAATGGAGTGGAAGGAGGACAAGCAGCGGCCATCTTTGCACTGTACCATTATTCATGACCAGAGAAAAGTCCGCCTTCTGAATAATGTCACTGTATCTGTGAAGCCAGCCTGAAATATGAACATAACACATACATCATGATAAATATCACACCGTTATTTCAGTTGAATAAATCTGTAAACTGCAGAAAAACACATGTTTACATGAGGTGACAAAGATGACATTTTTAGTTAAATTCATTTCAATTCAATTTTATTTCTATAGCCCTGAATCACAACAAGAGTTGCCCCAAAGGGCTTTACAGTGAATAATCATGGAAACATAATCTGACAGACATCAGCAAACACATTGTTCCATCCTCAGTCTCTCGATGAACAGTCCAGTCCAGTTTTAGACCTGCTTTAGTCCTGGTTTGGTCCTGGTTTACTCCTGGCTAAATTGTGGTTTAGTCCTGTTCTAATCCTGGTTTAGTCTTATTCTAGTTCCAGTTTAGTCACAGTGTAATCCTGGTTTAGTCCCTGCCAGAGGTGGAATGAGTCTCTGGCCCATAAGTCCAAGTCAAGTCCAAGTCGTCTGCTTTGAGCTTCAAGTCATTTCAAGTCTTTAAACCAAAAAAGTATCGATATATGTTGCTTAGATGTTTGCTATTTATTTGACTTTTAAACTAAATTGTACTTAAAAAGTCATGGTACATGAGTATTTATAAAAGAGTTGTAGAAATGTTGAAAACTGAGTCATGACAATCAGAATCGAAAGAATCCAGATTTAAAAGTGCTTATTAACAGTTCTGTCATGTAGTCTGCATTGAAATGGAAGGATCATGTTCTCTGTTGTTCCCTCTGTTTTATTGTATTGTACTGTATATTACTATAGTACATTACCATCTCACTGTACTTCAGTTACATCCAAAGTAACAAAAGCAAAAGTGGGAGGGACATACACCAGTTTGTTCCTGTAAAATGAAGCACCGCACGTGTCAACTGAAAAGAGAAAAGTATTTTCTAAAACCATACATGTTTTCAGAAGCATCAGGTCTTCTCAAGACACAATTCTCAAGTTCGAGTCAAGTCCCAAATCACTGACATTCAAGTCCAAGTCAAGTCATAATAGAATTTTTTTTTTTTTTTTTTTTTTGTGGAGTGAGGATACTGTTCGGTTTTACTGTTTGAGGTAAAGATGATAATATTGGAAACAAGTGGGAAAATGCCTTATTTTTTGCATTAAATTGAGCCAAAGTCATGTAGAAATGTGTTTTAAGAACTATTGTACTTTTTGCATCTGGAACGCATCTATTGACATCTTACCACTGAGGATTTCAGGAAATTTTTCACTTTTCAAAATTTTCTATCAAAAAATGAAGGGTACATACACTAAAATGACCACTGTTTTTTTATTATTTTTTTTCTCGATATTTCCGGCAGAACAGATCCTACAATTATTGGTCCTTAGGGTCAAAGTTAACAAAAACCTGCAAATAAAAAGTATGGCAGGCTCAACCCATTTTCGAGACAAGTCTTAGTCCATTTTATCAAGTCAAGTCTCAAGTCCTAAAAATGGTGACTTAAGTCCAAGTCACGACTTTAAGTCCCCATCTATGGTTCAGGCTACAAAGCCTAGAGACACTACTCAAAGTGCATTTTCTCCTCTCCTCACTTTGTCCATCTCATTTTCCCTCTCTCCGTTGAAGCTTTGACATTTTGCTCAATCTCTCTCTCTCTCTGAATATTCATTGAGCATCGATTTTGCAAGCAAAGGAAATGGACATGATTCTCCTCCTCTGATCCCTCCTCTTTTTGGTCTCCTCCTCCTCTTCTTCTCCTCTCTGTTTTCTCTTTATCTCTCCTCCTCTCACCGTGCTCATCTTCTCTTCTCCTCCTCCACCTCCCCTCTCCTCATATTCAATCCTCCTTTCTTCTCCTCTCCTTTCTTTGATCCATCCCCTCTTCTCTCTCTGGTTGTAGAATACAGAGCTTAAGGTTAATTAATAGAAAGTGCCTCTCCTCTCCTCCTTTCCTTTCTTCCTCTCCTCCTCCCCTCCCTTCTTCTCTCTGTCCTGGAACTCAGACCGAGCTAAAGGTTAATTGACACAAAGCGCCGATGCAGCAGCAGAGAGATACACTTAGTTTTAGAGCTGTATTAGCTAAACTAGATCCTCAATTGAGTGAGTACCAGTACTAAAAAAACACATTCAGAGGGCAGAAATGAACCTTTCCTGGATAACTTTAGAATGATCCTGAGCTGCAGCTTGCTTCGCAGGTGACATCCAACCCAGCATCCAACATTCCACCCTCGCAAACTGCATCTCCAAAATAAAATCCTGGCTTCAGTCAAACTTCCTCTAACTCTGCTGCAACAAAACTGAAATAATCATCATCATTGGTTGCCAAACACTCCCCAAAACCCGCAATAACCTCACCTTCTCCATCAATGGCTCCTCAGTCTCTTCCTCCTCCCACCCCCATAACCTTTTCATCATCTTCGACCAGACCCTCTCCTATGAATGCGTTGCCAAAACCAAATTCTATCGCCTCCGAAACATCCCTCTGAAACCCTCATCCACGCCTTTAACACCTCCGCCTCGCCTACCGCTATAGTCTGCTCTACATTTCACCCTCCAACCTTCTTCCGTGAACATGAATGCAAACACTGCAACACAAATGCAAAGGCCACAACACAAATGCAAAGGCCACAACACAAATGCAAATGCTGCAACACAAATGCAAAGGCCACAACACAAATGCAAACGCTGCAACACAAATGCAAAGGCCACAACACAAATGCAAAGGCCACAACACAAATGCAAACGCTGCAACACAAATGCAAAGGCCACAACACAAATGCAAAGGCCACAACACAAATGCAAATGCTGCAACACAAATGCAAACACCGCAAAATTATTACTATTATTATTTACAAAGGTCAAACAGTGGCATTGATCCTGGCCACAAAACAATTAATTACTTTTACTTACCTTTCCAACTTTGTTCGCTTCCCCATTCCTTTACTTTTCCCATTCTTCTTCTTCAACTTTTCCCATTGACTTCCCACTTGATTGGTCCATCGGAAAAGAGTCCCACGCATTGAACATATATATGAATGGACATAGCTAACATGCTCCAGGAGGCTCTTCTGGCATTGGGAGATTGTGGCTCCTCTCTGTAACTCCTGCTGTGACCTCGTCATTTTGGTTTGAAAATGTCCGTATGAACCCGCTCTGCATGATCCTGAATTTTATTTTCTTGCGATTTTGTCTGTCAAAAAACCCTGTTCATAACATAGAATCTGGCTCCAGATTCGATCCTGTAACTGTAGCATCTCAAGCCTCATTTAAACGGCACTGGCGGTTATGTATTATTATTATATCAGAACAAGTATAAGAGCACATAGACTAATATAGGCCCATAGACCACTGTCGAACCACTGAGGGATTACACAGATATCAGGGCACATGGGAATAGAAAAAAAGTACTACCATTTAATATTAAAAATCACATTCTAGGTGTATAGAAAGAGAGTTGAATATTGAGTCTTTTCCTTAGTATCGAAATAGAGACATTTTATTATTGTAACAACCATAGAAGATTGGAGCCTTTAGCCCAGCTGTGAGCTCCTGTCTGGGGGAGAGGAGCTCGTCTGAGGGCTGGTGCTTTGGTTCTATTGTGGATTTATGAATATTAATAGAGATTTGACACAGTTATGGGCCTGAAATTCTGCTGAAAATGGCACGATGCCCGGATCTTCACAGAGCTGTAAAAGTGAGAGCATCTTTGGTACTCTCTCTTCATGATGAATGTTCTCCTGATGGTGCAAACATCTCCGAGTGAGGACAGAAGAACAGAGCTGGAGCAGAGCCATGTGTTCAAACAGCGCCATCATCAGACCATATGCTGCATAATCACACTTATGGTTTCTCTCATTCTGGTACACACTGTTTGAGAGTGAAGGTGTGATAACTGTAAAAACAAACACCAGGGTGCTTTCACACCTTGCAGGCCTTTCTGTTTGGTTTGGGGAAAGGTGGCGGTCTTGGTCGAGGCTATAGTCTGGTTCTGTGCAGTGCAAACGCCAAGATTCAAACTTGGACCAAATCCTGGAAGTGGCACATTCAATCACGCACAGATGAGAGAACATGACGAAGAAAAGCCCAAACGTGAGGAGAAAAGGGAGAGCATGCTACAGTGGAGATAAACTACAGTAAAGTCACAGAGACCTCTTGGTTTCATCAGGGGTCCAGTTAGCAAAGTGAGAAACAAAATAACTGCTAACCACTCTGCCAAAACACAGCCTGCTGCTTGTGAGTGTGAAAGATCAACTTTATTTGTCCTAAAACCATCGCATGCACCACAATCTACACCAGTTCAGCACAAAACGACCACCACCAAATATAAGGAAACTCTTTCCACGCGCCTAACGCTGCTTCTGATTGGTCTTTTTTTGTTGATCTGTTTTACTCATCAAGCCTCATCTTGCTCAGGTTTACATCCCAAAATAAAAACTTTGCAGCTCCTCGATGCTCTGCCTTCAGTAGAGACAGCTCCAGAGAAAGTCTCATAGTTCTAGGCTATAGTATAGTTAGCCTCTCTTCTGTCAGTCTGCCCCAGAACAGACCACGTGTGGGATGAATGAATCATGAATCATGACCACAGTGTAGCACAGGCTTAGACAAGCCTGTGAAGTGCATCACCAGTGTGAGGCATTATTATTAGTACAGTTATAGTACAGTTACAGTATAGTGAGAGTATAGATATAGTACAGTTATAGTGTAGTTATAGTAGAGTTATAGTATAGTTATAGTACAGTTATAGTGTAGTTATAGTACATTCATAGTACAGTTATAGTATAGATATAGTACAGTTATACTATAGTTATAGTATAGATATAGTACAGTTATAGTACAGTTACAGTATAGTGAGAGTATAGATATAGTACAGTTATAGTACTGTTGTAGTATAGTTATAGTACAGTTATAGTGTAGTTATAGTACATTTATAGTATAGCTATAGTACAGTTATAGTATAGATACAGTACAGTTATAGTATAGATATAGTACAGTTATAGTATAGATATAGTACAGTTATAGTGTAGCTATAGTACATTTATAGTACAGTTATAGTACATTTATAGTACAGTTATAGTGTAGTTATAGTACATTTATAGTACAGTTATAGTATAGATATAGTACAGTTATAGTACATTTATAGTACAGTTATAGTGTAGTTATAGTACATTTATAATACAGTTATAGTATAGATATAGTACAGTTATAGTATAGTTATAGTACAGATATAGTCCAGTTATAGTATAGTTATAGTACAGTTATAGTATAGATATAGTACAGTTATAGTCCAGTTATAGTATAGATATAGTACAGTTATAGTATAGGTATTGTACATTTATAGTACATTTATAGTACAGTTATAGTGTAGTTATAGTACATTTATAATACAGTTATAGTATATATATAGTACAGTTATAGTATAGTTATAGTACAGATATAGTCCAGTTATAGTATAGTTATAGTACAGTTATAGTACAGTTATAGTATAGCTATAGTACAGTTATAGTCCAGTTATAGTATAGTTACAGTACAGTTATAGTATAGCTATAGTACAGTTATAGTCCAGTTATAGTATAGTTATAGTACAGTTATAGTATAGGTATTGTACATTTATAGTACATTTATAGTACAGTTATAGTGTAGTTATAGTACATTTATAGTACAGTTATAGTATAGATATAGTACAGTTATAGTACAGTTATAGTATAGTTATTGTACATTTATAGTACAGTTATAGTGTAGTTATAGTACATTTATAGTACAGTTATAGTATAGATATAGTAGAGTTATAGTACAGTTATAGTGTAGTTATAGTACAATTATAGTACAGTTATAGTGTAGTTATAGTACAGTTATAGTATAGTATATAGTAGCTATAGTACAGTTATAGTACAGTTATAGTACAGTTATATTATTTCATTTATTCATTTATTAGGACAATGTACAATTGCATTAGGCACAATGGCAGAGATGCTTGTACCAGACTCTAGTTTTACAGCTAATTTCTGTCTGCAGTCCTCAGGGGGAGGGGTCAACAAGGAGGATTTACATATATACATCAAGATATAAAAGTCACAACCTCTGTTGCTTCCACAACACATTCATACACCCATTCACACAAACTGTATTCACCAGCTAGCAAAAACGGGTGTATTTAAAAACACAAAACACACATTGCAAAGTCAACATTCACATTCCGGTCTTACACGTCATTCTTAATTGTGCGTACATGTTTGGTTTTCTAAAAAACATGCTTTCACCTCTGTATTGAAGACTGAAAGACTGTTTAAGCTCAACAAGATGGGAGTGTGTACCATTGTTTAACAGCCCCAACCTTTTCCATGGCTGAAGTTAGTTTAGTTGTTTTGTCTTCCCTGTTCTTCCCATGGGTATAAATAACAGTGTCGTCAGCAAATAGTTGTATCTTGACATCCTTAAAATACTGTTGGCAGGTCATTAATGTAAACTGAAAAAAGAACTGAACCCAGATTTGAACCCTGGGGAAGACCAGTAGTGCAGCATTTAGAGCTTGAGGTGACTTGTTTGATCCTTACTGACTGTGTACGATATGAACCAGTTTACAGTGTTTTCAGATAAATTTAGTTTGGACAATTTAGAGAAAAGTATGCCGTGATTAACTGTGTCTAATGCCTTCCATAAATCAAGAAATATGGCACCTACAACACCTCCTTTGTCTAAAGATTGTTTTATATTTTCAGTAAGATAGCAACATGTCGTGTCTGTAGAGTGCCACTTCCTAAATATGAATTGCATGGGATGTAGCAGGGTATTGGTTTCTAGGTGATCCACTAGTTGTCTTGCGACCACTTTTTCTATATCTTTGCTTAGAACGGGTACAATACTAATTGGCCTATAATTTGACATTTAGATTTTATCTTCTGCCTTATGTATTGGAACAACAACCAAATGTTTTAGAGAGTTAGGGAATATACTCTGCTGAATTGACATATTTGTTAGTTTTGTTATTGACTTTATAAGTGATTCATAATTATTTTTAATGATGGCGGTATCTAGACCTTGTACATCTTTGCTTTTGGAGTTTGACAATCCAGAGGGTATTTTCCTTATCTCAGTTTCATTAACAGGGACTAAATTTAGCTCAGTGTCACATAACCGGATGGTATTGGGGAAGTGGACTGATGCAAATTTGAGTCTTCAATCAGTGACTGATTTTATTTTTAAAAATCATTCAAAAGATTTGCTGTTTCTTTGCTTTCTGTCTACAATATTCCCTCATGTTCAGTCTGTTCAATTATATTTTTTGGATGATCCCTTCCCATTAATTTATTGATATTTTGCCATATGATTTTATAATTGCCTCTGGCTTCTTGATGATGTTAAGAAAGAAGTTGGCTTTGGCCTTCCGGAGTTCAGATGTTACTTTATTTCTTAGACTTTTGAAAACCAAATGATCAGTGCCATACGTGATTTAAGATTTTTTTTTTTTTAACGCTGCATCTCTGTTTTTTAATAGATGTTATAAGCTTTTGTTAAACCAGGGGATATTTGGCTTTTTATTAATTTTATTTAGAACTACTTTGGCATATTTAGATATGATTTGATTTAATGTTGATATTAATCCTTCAGCTATCTCCTCACAGTCTGAACCTGAGTTTGTTTTGTTCCAATTGATACATTGTAACTTATTTTCTAAAAGGTGTTTGTTTCTTTTTGGCACAATTGCAAAGGTATTATCTTTCACAATTGTATTTTTGTGTCGCAACTTGGGTATTTTTCGAGCCACAAGAGTAAGGTTGTGGTCTGATATGCCAGTAACAAGATTATAGGTTTTTGTGACTAAAGTTGTTTGAGTGGTGCTTGTCCTCCTCCTCGCCCGGCTCCTCCTCCCCGCCTGGCTCTCCTCCTCCTCGCCTGGTTCTCCACCTCCTCGCCTGGCTCCTCCTCCTCGCCCGGCTTCCTCCTCTCGCCCGGCTCCTCCTCCTCGCCTGGCTTCCTCCTCTCACCTGGCTCCTCCTCCTTGCCCGGCTTCCTCCTCTCGCCCGGCTCCTCCTCCTCGCCTGGCTCCTCCCCGGCTCCTTCCCCACCTGGGTAGATGTGGCCATACCGAACTGGCCCACGGGCCTGGACATCTATAGCCTGTCCGTCCATGGGAGTGGATCTCTCCTTCACTGTAGTTCTCCCCGAGGTTTCTTCTTTTTCCCAGGACCCTGAGTTTTTTGGAGTTTTTCCTTGCTGAGAAGGAGGGTCTAAGGACAGGGGATGACTGCACGGTGTTTCATTTGCTGCTTTACATGAATGTTGTTTATTCCTGTTTTGATATGTCTGTGTGTATGTTTTACTCATCCAAATCTTGGAACGCCCTTAGAGGCAACTGTTGTTGCGATTCTGGGCGCTACAAAAATAAATTGAATTGAATTGAATTGAAAATTGTAGGAGAACTAATCAGTTGTGATAAATTATATTTTGAAGTTATGTCTTTTAATTTTTTCCTGCGATTCTTATCTAGCCAATTTAGGTTGAAGTCTCCCATTAGAAACATTTCTTTATTGTTAAGTGATTTAAGCATGTCTGTCAAATGATCAAGAAAAGAGTCAATTCAATTCAATTCAGTTTTATTTATATAGCCAAGAATCACAACAAGAGTTGCCCCAATGGGCTTCACAGAGAATAAACATGGAACATGATCTAACATAGACATCAGCAAACACATTGACCCATCCTCAGTCTCTCGATAAACGTACGATCCTTGGTGCCAGAGCAAAAAACCCACCGGCAGGTGCAGTGTGGGAAAATTCTCTCCAGACACTGTTGCCAACCAGCTGTCGCCATGCGGCACCTTCAGACCTGAGAGCTTTGAGGAACCAGTCACATTATAAAGAGCAGGGTTCAGATGGACAGGCAGACGTGTGGGGGACTGGACATCGGCTTATTTGGGTTGAGGGCTTCAACCAGGCAGGTGGGGCTTCAACCAGGCAGGTGGGCTCCATCCAGGCATGTGGGGCTCCATCTAAGCAGGTGGGGCTCCATCCAGGCAGGTGAGGGCTCCATCCAGACGGGTGAGTGGAGAGGGGTAGAGCTAAGGTCTGGTCAGCGTCTGCTCACGGGAGGACATCTGAAACCTCTGAAACATCTGAAACATCTGAAACATCTCAACTCCCCAAGGTGAGCAGAAGAGAAGAAGAGAGAGACACTGGTGAACAGCAGTGAACTGATTTGTCTGTGTGAAACATGAGGTTATGGGACAGAGATGAAGGAGAAGGAGCAGTTTGAATAAGAGGACAGAGGCTTAGGGCACCATACTTCCCCCAGCATCTAACTCCTAGAGCAGCCTGACTTCAGCTGTAGAGTTAACCCTGCTCCTCTAGCCTGGCCATAAGCTTTCTCATAGAAGAATGTTTTAAGCCTAACCTTAAATGTAGAGACTGTGTCTGCCTCTGACATGAGGTGGATTCCATAAAACAGGAGATTGGAAACTAAAAGTTCTACCTCCCATTGTAAGTTTATTAAATCTGGGGACCACTAGTAGCTCTGCATTTTGTGAGCGCAGTGTCTGTTTGTCTGAGTCATTAGCTGAAGGTGGTCGATAAATGGTTACCACTATGAATATTATACTTATAGTACAGTTATAGTACATTTATAGTATAGTTATAATAATGTGAAAGCAAAAGTACAGGGAACAAACAAAAATAACAGAACACTTTGTACGTTGTTGAGGACGATCAGATGTGATGCATATGTGACATAAAAAGTAAAGGTGCTGTGCTTGATCTTTATTGTCCTCAAAATATGGGGAAAAAAATCTATTTCATTTTCATCAATAGGTGTGTTTTACAGTTTTTCTCTTTGGTTTGGCTCATTTCTTGAAACAGAAATGACATTCTTAAAACTATCAGACTCTCATTTGGCCCAACAGTGTGACAGCTCTGCACAACATTACAGCTTACTAGCAAAAGGTCATATCTCTCCCAAAACTGTTCACACATGCTTCAAAACTAGATTCCATTCCCATGTAAAGAGTCAGTACCATCAAAATAGCAAAGATCCTTCTCACAATTGCTTTGGCTCATTTGCATTCACTTAGTGCTTTTGCCAAAATAAACTGGATGGTTCAGCAATCTCCCAAATCAGTTTACCCATGTCAAAACTAAACTCCTTCCTCATGGAAATAGTCACTGCCCCCAAATGCATCGTCTCTTTGGCCTCGTGTAAGCACTGCAAGGTAAAAGGCCTCGATGTCTGGTCACTATGGCAGAGGCCTAGCTAACACAATACAATTATATTCAGAATTATAAGAATATAATCAGCTCTAGACATTTTTTACAGTATATGGCTCTGGACTGGAATCTATTTAAACCTGTTTTAATCCCGACTAATGAAGCCCAATCCCCTGGTCTCTCTGAAGCTTACACACACACACGCACACACACACACACACAGACACACACACACAGACACACAGAGACACACAAACACAGAGACACACACACACACACACACACAGACACACACACACACAGAGACACACACACACAGAGACACACGCACACACACAGACACACACACACACGCACACACACACACACAGACACACAGAAACACACAAACACAGAGACACACAAACACAGAGACACACGCACACAGAGACACACACACACAGACACACACAGACACATGCACACAGAGAGACACACACACACACAGAGACACACACAGACACGCACACACACAGAGACACGCACACACACACAGACACACACACAGGAGCACGCACTCTGCATAAACTCTGCATAAATTCTGCATAATTCCCCTGCAGCTCAGTCATGTACCTACTGTATGCGAGTGAGTTCAACTCTTTCAACCTTTTATGTATTTAGCACACTAGACCTGTAAAGTATGACTCTTGTGTTTAGAAACAGGAGGGAAGTGCACCACCCGCCACTTTCTTTTTAACCAATCGTAGCAAACCTGAATGAAAATGATGTATCCAACTTGGTAAGATAAGAAATGGTAACATTTTATTTATATAATGCGTTACACAGAAACATGTCCCCAAAGACACTTTACAGATCATTACTAACAGAGCATTCTTCAATCACTCCAGACCCGGTGGTGGTAAAATACTGTTGTAGCCACAGCTGCCCTGGGGCAGACTGACCAGCGCAATTGGCCCCTCCGACCACCACCATCACTCACGCACACACCGCTTTCACACCTATAGTGCATGTTTTGGGTTGATGGGGGAAACCAGAGTGCCCAGAGTAAACCCATCCAGACATGGGGAGAACATGCAAACTTCACACAAAAAGGTCCAGGCGACCCGGGGATCAAAACCAGAACCTTCTTGCTGCGAGGTGTGAGTGACACTCAGCCACTGTGCCACTTGTACCAGGAGAGGGATCTTGTCGAAGCCTGATCTCGTCAGGTTCCAGTCACAAAAACTGTTGTTCAATTCATAATCTGACATAAAACCTATTCACACGGGATTAGTATTAAATGGGGACGTCTGGTAATTTGCAACCAAAATTTGGATTTGTGGATTTGTGCATTTGTGGATTAATAGTTCTATTTAGATGATCAAGGGTCCCATAGAAACCCATAGAAATCCTGTTCTATTTAAATGACAAGAATGTCTATGGGACAACAGCAGAAAGGCAGAGAGAGTGAGTGAGCTGAAGGTTTGGGATTTTTTTGGTATTTATCTGGAAAAAAGCTTTAACTCATGATACACATGTTGAATCTGTCTTTATATACATATATGGTTTCCTTGTACTTGTTTACTTTCTGGATAGTAGTTTTTTTTAGGTGCAGTCTTGTGAGTGCAGTTTGAGTCAGATACATAGAGCTACAGAATAGCCTGGAGAGCATTTACCACACCCCCTTTATAGTTGACCAATCGATCAACAGGACATGTCTTTAGTTCAGCAAGAATGTATTTAGTTTACTACAGCAGGGTCTCCATGGAGATGAGCAGTGTTTTTACACTGTTTAAAGGAGCGGCATTGAATCCACAAAACCATCTTTAAGTCCAGACGCTGCTGAGGGCGGTCCAATCTGCTCCTCACCGCCCCCTGTTGACCTTTGCAAAATGGATTCCATAAAGTGGAATTAATCATGCTATGCAGTAGGTCAGGGACAGGGGGCTCCACGCACTACTGCTTTAAAACGCAAATGTGATTTAATAGGTCAAACAGAAACAGTATGTCCGCAGGTGGATGTGAGCAGGTGCACAGGTGAGAGCCAGATCAGGTCTACACATTTGGGTTGTCAAATTTTCACTGACCAAGATTCACAAAAATAAGTTACAAGTTAAAGTGGGCTCCTGTGGGCTCACCACCCGCAGAGGGGTTCATAGGAGGGTCAGATGCTATGAGGATTGGGCAGCAAGCTGCCTCTGTGACCCAGCCGGACAAAGCGGAAGAAGATGGATGGGTAGAGGGAAGTTAAAATAAATCAATTTTCCCCATGTATTTAGGTAAAATGTGTCTTGCCCCAGTACAGATGTATTGTACAAGCAGCTCTTCAGGTCAAAATAAGTCAGCCATGTACTGTCTGCTTTTAATTATGAAGTGGTTTATTGACTGAGAATCAGAAAGTGCAAGTTGTACTAGCTGTTGTTTAAGAGGGAGCGTTTGAAGCTTAAGTCCATTGCTAGAGGTGGTCGAATACTGTCAGAAGCCAGTAAACAACACTGTTGCCTTGGGAGAGATCTCACTGTGGCAGTGAGTCTGTCAAGACAACAAAATAGTGTAGTGATGGGGGCAAGTTCTTAACTTCCATGTAAAACTCCAATTTGCTTCACACTTATAAGCTTAACACCACTTTAACCCATCTTACAACAGCCACAAGTCTAACAAGCCTTAGCCTTACCTTTGTCCCCACTTCGCTTGTGAAAGCCCAAAAGACTCGATTGTCGACTCCAGTGGCAGCGAGCAGCTCGAGCTTCCAGAAGCAACAAGTGACAATCGACTACTGACGGTGAAGAAGAAGAGAAACTGAAAGTTGTGAAAGAAAATGGTTCAGGAATGTATTTTTTTTAGCGTTTTTCCAAAAATATACTTCACTCGTAAATAAATGACATTAGAAATGACATCTGCGATCGAGTCTTTTGGGCTTTGGCCTGTGCAGTGGGAAATCAACAGAGGAAGTGTGACGCTGCTTATAAATTTGTTTTCTAACATTTCCAGACACTAATGAGTGAACCAGGCAGATCGTTTTGTTTGTTAGACTCGTGGCTGTTGTCAGATGGGTTAAAGTGGTGTTAAGCTTCTTCAGTGTGAAGCAAATTGGCATTTTATGTGGAAGTTAAGAACTTGCCCCCATTACTACACTAGTTTGTTGTCTTGACAGACTCACTGCCACAGCGAGATCTCCACTGAGGCAATACTGATCTGTGCCATTTTTTGGCTTCTGATAGAATTCCACCACCTCTAGACACGGACTTTAGTTTCAAATGTGCCGGAGTTCCCCTTTAACTGCACCTTCATGGCAAAACTCCGCTCTGGTCTCTGAGAGCTGTGAAAAGTGCTTTTAAACTCGACGTGGTGAATAATTAGGATGCTCTGAAAGCATAAAATTGAGTAAGTTTTCTAAAGCGACGGTTCCTCTTGCAGCACACACTGGGGATTGTTGTTGCCACAGCTGCCCTGAGACAGACTGACACAAGCAAGGAAATGCTCAGACAATATGTGGTTTGCTTTATGGAAAAAACAAATGCACTTTCACACTTTTTGACTGGTCAAGTTTTGTATAAAAGCGTGATCTAAAGCTTCTACGGGCATGTTGAAAGGTCCCATATGACGCATATACAGCAACATATTTAGTTTTATTCACACTTTTAACTCACAAACTCTGCAATATTTAGGCCGAGTTCTTCTCTCAAACAGAAAACACTCTGTTCCACACTCTGTGATGTCATGTGGTGATACAGAAAGCGCTCCTCTATGTTTTCAAACTCCACACACCTTCACTAGAATCATTTGGATAATTTCATCTGGATTTACCCATCTCTACTGACCTAAAGGCAAACGGCACTATTAACATGAAAACTACCAGAACACGACATCACAAGGTGGAACAGAGCATTTTGAGCTTTGGAGATGCCGACAGACCAAACATGTGTGAATGAAACAAAACACAACATGACACAACACAACAAGTGGCATGAGGCATGAGTGGCTAGCACTCATGCCTCACAGCAAGAAGGTTCGATTCCCGGGTCACCCGGGCCTTTCTTTGTGGAGCTTGCATGTTCTCCCCCTGTCTGGATGGGTTTCCTCCAGGCACTCCGGTTTCCCCCATCAACCCAAAACATGTACCGCACTTGTGAAAGTTGTGTGTGCGTGAGTGTTGGTGAGCTTACCACCATGGTGTCTGGAGTGAATGAACAATGCTGTTAATAATGCTCTGTAAAGAGTCTTTGAGGACATGTGTCTGTGAAAAAGCACTATAGCTGTTGTTGTAAGGTGACCTTGGGTGTTCAGAAAGTTGCCAAATAAATAAAATGCATTATTACAACTCCAGCTCTGCTTTTAAAAATGAACATAAGAATATGTGTCAGGGTTTGGTGTTTGTTGTGTGTTCCCCCTCTCTTCTGTGTCTGTCTGCTCCTCTCGGGGACGTGGCTGGGCTAATGCTGCAGGGTGGTTCACCTGCAGCTCATTGTCTAACCAGCCCCAGTACTTAGTCCTGTCCTTGTCCTTTTGTTCATTCCTCGTCAATCCCTTGTCTATTTCCTCGTCCTGCCTGTTCACGTTGTCCTGCCTGACCTTGTCGTCCAGTCTGTCTACCCGTGAGTCTACACCAGTGTTTTCCCTCCGTCCTTCTCCAGCCAGTTCACTCCTGATGACCCTGAGCCCATGCCCGTTCCCATTCTGCCTACTTCGTGTGTGTTTGAGGAAGCTGATAACTTGTTGGAGGATTCTCCTACTTTCCTGGTCGCTTCTGTTTTTTGGGAGATTGAGAGTGTGGTACGTGAGGCTCAACAAATCCAACCTACCCCAGGTAACTGCCCACCTAACACTCTATTTGTGCCTGAATCAGTGCGTGCTCGGGTCCTCCAGTGGGGGCATAGTTCTAAACTCACATGTCATCCTGGGTTCCACCAGACCTTGTCCTTCATTAAGCAGAGGTTCTGGTGGCCATCTATGATTAAGGACACTCAGTCATTTATTGCTGCCTGTACCACATGTGCCCGAAGCAAGTCTAGCTATCAAGCTCCATCTGGTCTCCTCAACCCCTTAGCTATTCCCAGCAGACCATGGTCCCACATTGCTATAGATTTTGTCACTGGGCTCCCGGACTCAGATGGTAACTCTGTTATACTCACTATTGTGGACCATTTCTCAAAGCAGTGCATTTCGTACCCCTTACTAAGCTGCCAACTACCACTGAGACTGCTAATCTGTTGGTACTTCATGTGTACAGGCTCCACGGTATTCCTTTAGACATTGTTTCTGACAGAGGACCACAATTTACATCTCAAGTGTGGAGGGAGTTTTGTCATGCTCTGGGAACTTCTGTCAGCCTCATCTGGGTACCACCCTCAAACCAATGGTCAGACAGAGCGGACCAATCAGGATCTGGAGACTGCTATGTGCTGTGTTACCGCCCGCAACCCTGTCACATGGAGAACTTATCTGCCTTGGATTGAATACACCCACAACTCTTTAGTATCCTCCGCCACAGGTATGACCCCATTCATGGTTTCTCTTGGTTTTCAACCTCCACTTTTCCCAGATCAAGAGGGGGACATGCCAGTTCCATCGGTTCAGTCTCACCTAAGGGCTGTCAGCATGTTTGGAGGGCTGCTCGTACTGCACTGCAGCGCACGGCAACTCGCAACCAGAGGTTTGCCGATAGACATCGTAAGCAATCCCCTCCTTACCAGCCGGGTCAGAAGGTTTGGCTGTCCACCCGCGACCTTCCTCTTCAAGTAGACTAAGAAACTAGCACCCAAATTTATCGGTCCAAATGTCATTGAAAGAGTGATAAATCCTGTTGTTGTCCGCCTTAAGTTGCCTTCCACCCTGAACATCCATCAATCCTTTCATGTTTCTCTCCTTAATCCAGTGTCATCCTCTCCTCTCAGCCCTCCGGCCGATCCCCCTCCTCCCACCTGTGTCATTGACGGTTACCCGGCCTACACTGTGAGCCGTATTCCGGATGTTCTGCGCCGGGGGAGGGGTTTTCAATATCTGGTCGACTGGGAGGGATATGGTCCAGAGGAACACTCCTAGGTTCCCCGCTGCAACATCCTGGATAAGTCCCTCCTCCGGGACTTTTACAGAGTGTTCCCCGATAAGCCTGGCAAGACGTCCGTTAGGGGCGAAATACTGTCATGATCTGTGCTCCCCTCCCTTCCTTCCCCTGTGTGTGTGTGGGCGGAGTCTCCTGGTCCTGATTCTACTCACCTGCTGGCAATCAAGCTCCTGCTTTTCCAGTGAGACTCTGCCAGATTGTTGTCAACCTTCACATGGTGAACCTCTTGGCTACTCAAGTTTTGTGACCTACCAATCGGATATTTTGGACTTCCCTGTTTTTCTACCTCCAGTGATTCTCGTCGTCTCCAGTTTTCTTCCTACCAGTTCCAGCCCTGCTCCCGTCTTGCTCCCGTTCCACTCCAGCCCTGGTCCTGCGTTGTTTAATAAACTCCCCTTCTCTTGCTTTTTCCATTTTGGTCTGTTGTCCATTTTTTGGGTCCTTCCATTGTCGTGCCATAACAATATGACTTCAAAATGACTTGAATTTTAGGACCTTTAAAAGTAACTTTGTAACTCTGAGTAGTATTTTTCTTGTATACTTCTTTTATTTAACTACAATTTTGGCAGCAGTACTTGTAAGAGTACATTATTAGCCAAGTAACTGTACTTTTTCTTGAGTATTCATTTTCCGTCCTCTTTTCACCACTGTATATTAGATCTTCTGTGGTCATAGATTCTTTAACCTTTCCTCAAAGGTTGCTGAAATCTGTTGTCTGAGTTCTGGTAACCAACTAACAACCCCCTGACCCATCCCCCCCGTCCCCTCTCCAGGACGAGGCACAAAGCAGGGCTGTTCAATGTGTTCTTCATCACAGTGCCTGCAGCACACAAGCACACAGCTCTGTCTCCTGTGGGTTTGTGTCTGTCTCTCTCACAGAAAGGTCACACAGTGTCCTGAGTCAGCACATTTAACCTTCTCTATATTCTGGATTCTCACTGTTTCTACCTGAGGTTACCTCCTGTTTTACTGTCCCCATCACAAACATGTACAGTTACAGTTGACTTAATGGTAATATACACTGCTCAAAATAATAAAATAAAAACACTGAAAACGCATTAGAAAAAAAATGTTGGAGGTCTTTCCAAATATGGACAATTTGATGTCTTGGGGACAACAGGATGCCAACTCTTTTAATGGAAATAACGTTTTCAGCCACAGACGGCTTCATATTATAGACACCCTGAAATTCAAAGTCAAATAATGTGCAGAGTAGCCCATTTTGACAAAGTTTAATTTGTGCAACTCAAAAGTCTTCTCAATATCTTGTGTGGCCCCACATTATTGTATACAGGTCTAGCAATATAGACACATTGTGTCCGCTCCTAATGAGACAATGGATGGTGTCTTGTGGGATGTCCTCCCAGATCTGTGTGAGGGCATCCCTGAGCTCCTGTAGAGTCTGAGG
Source organism: Odontamblyopus rebecca (assembly GCA_030686955.1). Lineage (NCBI taxonomy): Eukaryota > Metazoa > Chordata > Actinopteri > Gobiiformes > Gobiidae > Odontamblyopus > Odontamblyopus rebecca. The sequence goes on along the minus strand of CM060654.1, from coordinate 40,633,180 downwards.
AGCAACCTCGAGCATCTGATGGACCCAAACATAATGTCCCAGAGGTGTTCTATCAGGTTTAAGTCAGCTGATTGTGAGGGACCATTCATCCAGGTTCTGCTGCAGACTCTTCTACATGAGGCCGGGCACTGTCGTGCATCAGGAGGAACCCTGGACCTACTGCACCAGTGTAGGGTTGACAATGGGCTAAAGGATTTCATCCTGATACCTAATGGTGTCAGACTGGTGTTTTCTAGCCCGTAGAGCTCTGTGCCTCCCTCCATGGACCTGCCTCCTCAGACCATCACTGACCCACCACCAAACCGCTCATGTTGAACCATGTTGCAGCAGCAGAGTGTTCTCCTCATCTTCTCCAGACTCTTTCACGTCCATCACAGGAGCTCAGGGTGAACCTGCTCTCATCTGTGAAAAGCACAGAGCACAGTCCTGGTGTTGTCCAGCAAATACCAGTGAAGCTCCATGGTGCTGAGTGGTGAGCACAGCGCCCACTACAGGACATGGCGCCCTCAATCCACCCTCATGAAATCTGTTCCTGATTGTTTGGGCAGAGACATTCATACCAGTGTCCTGCTGGAGGCCATTCTGTAGGGCACGGGCAGTACTCAGCCTGTTCCTCCTGCACAAAGGAGCAGAGTTGCATTTGAGGATCTTCTATGGCCCTGTTCAACTCTCCGAGAGTAACTGCCTGTCTCCTGAAATGTCCTCCATCTTGTAATGTGCTGGGAGACACATTCAATCTCCTTGTAACTGCACATTTGGAGGTGCCATGGACAAGTTGGAAAATCTGTGCAGAATCTGTAGGGTTAAGGAATGGCCTCAGACTTCCAGTAGTGATAATCACTGTAGCCAAAGTAGCCCTAGTGGAAAACCAGCCAAAAATCACCAAGAGGGAGAAACTTGAAATGACCTCCACATACATAAAATCAAACTGTTCCTTTATTTTTTGGAGCAGTTTGTAGACAGCTGCCCTGGGACAGATTGACAGAAGAGAGGCTGCAAATCTGCACCCTCAGCCCCTCCCTCCCTGTCCACATTCATATAGACAGTGTGGGCTCCTCCCTGGGGTCTCTCCTCCAGACTCTGTAACAAAAAAGTTACACAGCTTTCCCTCCCTCTCTTCCCCCTTTTCTCTTCTCACTCTTTCTTTCTTTCCTTCTCGCTCTGAGCCTCTGAGCTGCTAACATTAAAGTAACAGCTCATGAAATTATCTTTTCCTTCTTTGCTTCCTCTCGCTCTGAGTCTCTTCCTTTCTTTCTTTGCTCCCTCTACATTTCCCTCTCCTTCCCTCTCTCTTTGTGTATTTCTCTGTGTGAAATAAAAAGAGAGAAACAGAGAGGAGAGAGAGTAGGAGAGAGAGACAAACAAGAGAGAGAAAGACAGTTTTCCAAAAAGAGAGAGGGATAGAGAAGGAGGAGGGATAGATAGAAAAAGCAAATACAAACCACAAGGGGAAGGCACATTATGAGAGCACAGAACTACATCTCTACCCTCCCTGCTCCCTGTATGGAGGAGAGGAGGAGCAATAGAGGACATGTATTCTGAGCTTTATCTCTCTCCTGCTCCCTCACTCCTATAGAAGATATAAGCAGAGGTTATAATTTATCATTTTTAAATCTCAATATTGATCTTAAATGACTTAATTAAAGAAACAAGTGAGCCAAGTTCTAGAAAACTGTGGTGTCCAATGAGAGCTGAGGAGGGCTGATGGTCCATTCCTTCTGCCAGATCTTCTGCCACATATGGTGTAATAAAAAAAACACACCTGTATCATCTCAATTCCCTTAGGTAGCAGGTAGCATCTTACACACTCTGTCGCACGGATATGTAAAAAAAGGAAATTTCACACAATCCAATAGTACCTTGTGTCCATCGTATTCCCTCTGCCACTGCAAAATTCTAGTCAAGATAAGATGACTTGAATTAACCCCTAAATGCCTGAATTTATATAGATGTATATAAAAAATGTTTTGTGTTTTTTTTTTTTTTTTTTTTTTGCCTTTAAGAAAATGGTAAATTAAGTTGAGATTATTAATTTGACCAGACCTTAGCTCTACCCCTCTCCACTCACCTGTCTGGTTGGAGGCCCTCACCTGCCTGGATGGAGCCCTCAACTCAAATGAGCTGATGTCCAGTCCCCCACACATCTGCCTGTCCGTCTGAACCCTGCTCTTTATAAACTGACTGGTTCCTCAAAGGTCTGAAGGTGCCGCATGGCGACAGCTGGTTGGCAACAGTGTCTGGAGAGAATTTTCCCATACTGCACCCGCCGGTGGGTTTTTTGCTCTCTGGCACCAAGGATCATGTGTTCATTGAGAGACTGAGGATGGGACAATGTGTTTGCTGATGTCTATGTTAGATTATGTCTCCATGTTTATTCACTGTGAAGCCCATTGGGGAAACTCTTGTTGTGATTCTGGGCTATACAAATAAAATTGAATTGAATTTGACTATAGCAAAAATTTAAAAAATAAATTGACATTTGAAAACATGCTTGCCAAAGATTCCTAAGAAGGTTCTGCAGATGGAGATGCAGATGCACTAACCGACACTGGAGGAATGCAGCCATTATCTCTGCTTATATCTTGATCCAAACTGTTTGTTGTATATTTGTGACAGTTGGCATTAAAGAGTTAAGAAAGTTTTACTATGATTTGAGTAAATTTCACTTGAAAAGTAAAATGATCTGTCAGTAAAACAAGACTTTTTGTATTTAAAATATGAAAATATATCTTGCTACACTTAAAATAAGAAAAACAACAACTTTTGCTTGTTGCTTGAATTAAGAAAAAAACACTTCAAACTGATCATTTTACTTGTCAAGTTGAATCCACTCAAAGTCTATTTCTGAACTATTCATCAGAACTATTCATTTAAGCAAAGAGGGTTAGGGTTAGGGTCCACGATATTATTGTGAGACCTCTGACAATACGATATCACTATATGTTGGTTATTGTTACATCGCTGCATTTTAATCCTCAAAACAGTGCATATGTCAAATGTGTAAACAAGTTTCCTTCTATTAAACAAGCAACAAAAATGTAGCGCTATAACAAAATCATTTAGTAAAACATACCAAAAAGTACTCTGGACAATATATCAGTACAGCACTCCATCACATCTATATTGACCGCTCTAGTCAGCACCGACGCCTTCTATGTTTCGAGGTGCATAGTGGGAAATTTTGAGTGTGCTACTTTGTTACCAACCATTAAAAATGGCGTGATCCCTAAATGGTGCCCTCAGTGTGGACATTCAGCCCACATGATCACAGAATAAACCACAGACTCCAGCACTATACATGTTCTTGAACCTCAGAGCCGTTCAGATTGTTCAGACTATTGTTGGTTCTCGATATTCTAACTTTAACACTGACTTTTTGCAGTGTAAGATTTATGAGCAGAATAAAAGTCACTGAACTCCATGTAGTGACTAATGAGACCCTTTAATTGTGTCTCCAGCTCGTCCCCCTGAACACGGGACATGAACGTGCTGCAGACCCGCCTGCTCCTCTGTCTCCTCTGTGTGCGTCGCTCATCTATTCTCATGAATGCTGGAAGTACGCTTTCACTACACACTACTGTAATGATCATTTCATTACTGAAACCCCCACAACACACACACGCACGCACGAGCACACACACACCCACAACACACACGCACACGCACACACACAACACACACACAGACACACACACACCTACAACACACACACGCACGCTCGAGCACACACAGACACTCACATGCACACACACACACACAACACACACACAGACACACATATGTTGGGTTTCTATGCTTGTTGTGGACATTCCATTGACTTCCATTCATTTCCACGGGAGAACCTTAAAGGGGAACTCCGGCACATTTGAAGCTAAAGTCCGTTGCTAGAGGGGGTCGAATACTGAAGCCAAAAAACGGCACAGATCAGTGTTGCCTCGGTGCAGATCTCGCTGTAGCAGCGAGTGTTGATTTCCCACTGCTCATGTGAAAGCCCAAAAGACACAATTGTTTCTTATCCCATTTACGAGTGAATTATATTTTTTGAAAACACTGTGGTTAAATATTTAAATCATCACCACAATATTGCAGAGCATGTAACAACATGGATAGGCATTGGGTAGTGCTTTCTACCTTTTGCAGTCTTTCTCTTTTGACTCCAAGCTGAACTCTCGCTCTGAACTCACCTGTGAGTTCGTTGTTGCAGGAAGAGATACTACAGCGGTGGCAAGAGGCTAGTACCTCCAGAAGCAACAAGTGAGGATCGACTACTGATGGTGAAGAAGAAGAGAAACTGAAAGTTGTTGAAAGATGGTTCGGGAATGTATTTTTAGTGTTTTTCAAAAAATGTAATTCATTTGTAATTAAATGGCATTAGAAACGACGTCAGTGATCGAGTCTTATGGGAGTCTTTTGAGGAGCCGGATCTTCCGGATCGCGTCAGGACAGCCCAATGAGTGGAATTATTTTTAAGAAGAATAAACGTTTACATGATCCAGGAATCAATGATTTCAGCTTTTAAAATCAGAATAAACCACCCACTTAATTTAATTCCAAGTAATCATTTTCATTAGAAATTAAGTGTTTACGTGGTCTTTTTAAAGTGGAATAATAATAAATAATAATACATTTTTATTCAGAATTAAATGATTTTTATTCAGATTTAAAGCTCTCATGTACGTGACAAGTGTCTAGCAGGTATCCACACTTCAAACTCAACTCTTACAGCCAGGTGTTTGTATCCAAAACACCTGGGAAGATCTGTGTGATGTCATGTAGTGCTTGAAATTGCAAAGGCTGCAGGAGGCAGCACACAGTCAGTTTTGAATACAATCCTGCAAATTTACAAAGTTTCCACTAAAATTGTTATAAATGACGAGTAGAAAACACTATTAAAATATCACAGACACCGTTTAGAAGCAAATCCATGTTTATTTACCGTTGTTTTGTCCCATGAGAGAGGCAGGTCTCTGGGATGTGAGTGCGAACCGAGTTTAGACCCCACAGTGGGATAATTATCATTTAAACACAAACACACACACGCAAATGAGGGCAATGAAAACCAGTGGGCAAAGGCAGAAGAGGAGGGAGGAGAGAGGGAGGAGATGGGAAAGGGAGGAGAGGAAAGAGAAGGGGAGAGCGGGAGGGGAAGAGAGGGTAATTGAGGTTAATGGAAGCAAGTTTTCACTAAAAACACATTAGTAGAGTAATTAAAAGCTACATGGAGCGGTTTATTAGCGACACAGAATGAGACAAAAGAGAGGATTTCACTGACTCTGCACTCACTCAGGGTCTGTGTTTAGAACAGTTCCACACACAGCTCACGTTCTCATGTGCAAGTCTTGTTTTCTGCTTAATTCACATTTTCACTTCTGACTTCTGTTTTTAGAAAACTGCGGTGGCACATCAGTGACCAAAATGACTCTGATTAAGAAAATTAAACTGGAGAAGGATGGGTAATATAGTGTGTTGAAAAAAAGTGAGTAAAAATGACTCAAACAGTGGGCCAGTTAGAAGGAAACAGCTATAACATGCTTCAAAGCTCTGAAGTTGAGTTTGCAGAACAGTTCCTCTTTTTATATCAATCTGGTCACCACTCCCACCGTCGCCCCTCCAGCCACAACCAACCACAACTGTCCAATCAGATTTGTATATGTCAAATGAAGGAGGTTATCTAGTTAACGTTTCCTTATCCAGGGTATCCACAGGTTTGATTGCCATAAATTTAAGACTTTTTTAAGACCTTTTTAAGAGCACTTAAATGAAAATGAAGACCAACATCACATGTAATAATAATAATAATGACTATTACACAGTGCTTTAAATAACAAAAAATACTTTCTCATCCAGAACTCATTTATGCATTGCTTGTCTTTAAGTTAAAACAAATGACAGATGCAGCGAGCGTGGAGTGTCAGAGTGAGAACATTCATCTGCTGCATCAGGGCACGAGGAACATCTGTTGAATTCCAACTAAGGGTGTCGAATGATTAATTTTTTTAATCGTGATTAAGATCAGTGTGACGGAGCACCCGTAGAGCGCCCGTCAATCCCTGACTGGCGCGCCTCTCCCTGGCCCAAGAGCGCCTAAACAGACAGAGTGCATGGAGTGAACCCCCTTCATTACTAAACTGTTTCCCTGCAGGCCGCGTCTGCATCCCTGACTCGCTAACCGGACTCTGCTATCGCTTGGCGTTTGAGGGTGCACACTCGGCTTGACCACTTACCTCCACTGTCTCCACGCTGCTCTGACTCTCTTTTGGCTCCTACTTTGCAATGTTTGCTCACTTGTAAATACTGCACTGTGCACTTTGGGCTGTGTTTCAGATCAAATTTGCTTAAGTGAAGTTTTTTCGACTGCGCCATCATTTGTTACTTAATATTTGGATGAACCCATGGCAATCAGAAATTCCATAGTTAATCACGATTAATCACATACTGAATTGCATGTTTAAAATGGTTTTATTTTGCATTTCAAGACAGTTTTAAAACCATAATGTAAAGCCATTCATGTCCATTTAACAATCACTGTGGTTATTTTCTTTGCCGTGTGATTATCCACAGGTCTGTGGCGACTCTGCCAAATGGTAGTTTGTCTGATCTGAGGGTCGCTTGGCTGGGATGCTCCGGTTGCTGCACCAGGGGGTTTAGCTCGGAGGTGCTAATTTAGCCCAGACGTACTTCGCTGGTGCTGAAACTCTGTTTGACAGGCTGCATTTAACTCTTGACTTGTAACATGTAGCGTCTGGATGTGTAGAAGGGACGAAAAGTCAGCGAACTCTAACCGTGTGTAAAAAAAAATTGCGTTATGGATTGCATTAATCTCGTCGCAATTAATGTGTTAATGCTGACAGCCCTAATTCCATGCGGAATTGCAAGGCCAGGCCCACATCACAGTGACTACGTGGTGCTGCAGAATGCTTCACATATCACCGACTGAAAAAATAAAACTGTAGAAGGAAGTGGCCGTGTTCCGGTGGTGGCAAACACAGGGCAGGATCAGCAATATGACGTCTTTGAAAATAAGTGATTAAAGACGACTCAAACTTGCACAAATCACTCCAAATACAACTCTAGAGGGTCAATGAGAAGAGGGAACAGCTATAACATGATTAAAAACTCTGAAAAGTCCATTTTAGATAATAAGTGTCTTTTAAAACCAGTGACGTGACAACTTAAAGAATGTGTATTATGCCAGAAAGATGTTTTTGTTTTTGACCATGTTATAACGCTGTTTTCTCATCAGAAACATGCCTGAAGAGGTTTTAAATGTCACCCGTGCATGTTTGAGGATTTTAGCAAGACGTAGAAGTAAAACATCCTGTCTTTAATAAATCTAAACAAATTGAAACTGCTCAGAACAGTTTTTCCCAGTCCTCATGTTTGTGCATGTGTGCAAAAGTGATAGTGCTGCAGAGAGGACAGAGACATAGAAATCGATCTGTTTTCACTGAAAGCCCTGGTGTTGCAGAACAGAGACAGGAAGGAAGTGTGGGTGGAGGAGAGGGGGAGGAGAAAGCATACTACGGAGCTGTGTGCGGCTCACATCTTTACTGTAAAACCTGACAAAACACACTTAAAACCAGACTCTGTACCTGATTTGAAACTGTAGTGGTCCAAAGTTCTTCCGCACTTACCTTCTGTATTCTGAGCATCCTGATCATTCACCCAGAGTTTGTAAGCTCTTTTCACAACTTTTATAGTGTATAGAAAGGAGATAGGCCACACCAGCATTACTTTCTGGTTCAAGGATGATACAGTTCCTTTATAATTTGATGCAGACGGACATATTTTGGCCCTAAAAGCTGCTCAATATGATGTCAAATACTCCCCATAGAAGTAAAATAGCCCCTTTTAAAACTCACTTCATTTAGATTCAGATCAAACGCGCAAGTTCAAAATATCTGATTTTGTAGAACTGTTACATTGGATCAGAACCCAAACCTGACTGTGACTGGTCTAAAGGGAACGGACCAGAGGGACTCACCTCTATGACGCGATACCAGACCCTCTTCCTCCGTTTTCACAGAATGTCCACTACGGTTTCTGCCCCTGGCTCCTGCTCCAGAGTCTCTTGTCTGAGACACTCGAGCTTTCCTCATCTCTGTTTTCTCCTCCGGAAGAGCACGACCTGTCTGCAGCCAGAGGGGTGATCAACGAGACCTGGTTTAGACCTGGTTTTGTCCTGGTTTTGTCCTGGTTTAGCCCTGGTTTAGTCGTCATATCCATTTTACCTCAGCAGATTTCGGTGATGAAGCTCTCTGAGTGATTTTAAATTGAACGGCTGCTCCTCAGAGACTGAAGTGGTGAAATAACAGAGGTTTATGTGTCTGTGGGGCAGGATCAGAGGGGGCACTTAGTATTTCCCAGAGGGCCATTTTCCATCATATATGTAATTTATAAATGGGCTCTTATAACAATAAGGTTGTGGGTGCAATTCCCAAGCTGTGGAGCCTTTCTGGATGCACTATGGTTGTTCTTTCAATTATGGATCATTTTCAGTCTGGCAAGTCCAGACTCTCTGTGTATGTTTCAGACAGACGAATATGAGTCTAGGCACCATTCTTTCTGTCTTGTCTCATCATAGACTGTATGAAGCAGTGTGACGCCACTCACAATGTTTGGCTCCAGTCAAAAGAAGCTCATTGAGGCCTGCAGGTTTGGTGGCAAATCGACCTTTTTCACAATGGCTGGAAGTGCCCTGCTGTACTGTCCTACAGAACAAAAGAGCTTAACTCGCCAGAGTGTGAAACTGAGAAAAATGACTTCACAGTTTCTGTTTTGTCTAGGCAAAAGTACAGGCAGGGCTCCCTGAAATTTGACAACTATTGCAATAATAAAGAAATATTTGTAACAGTGTCAGTGTCTGCCTTTGCCTTTGCAGGACTCCTTATTTTACACTGTTACTGCCTTTGCAGGACTGCTTATTTTTGCCACATGATAGAGTAACTGCCAAATAAGGTTCAAAGGTCAATTTTGAGCTCAATATTTTTCACAATATTTATTCACATGATAAAGGAGGTGTGAAATACCCCCAAAATGACATGACTTATTTTTGACCAAACATGATGTCACGGTGTTCTGCCTTTGTAGGGCAGTATAGGTTTGTTAAACTTCTGATTAATGGTTTTCTGTGGCAAAATGTGTGTGGAAATGTCTAGCGCATTGTCCTCCCGGTTCATAAATCTGCCCCATCACCAAGATAGATCAACGACGAGCATTAACGAACTACTGAGCAAAACATTAGTTCGTCGTTGTTCTCCTTTAAGATTTTGTCTTTCTTACCTTGACAGTTGTGAATAAATTCTTCATGAAGATTGTTTATCCTTTGTGGACCTTGTTGGTCGAAGTTTTGGTGATGGGGCAGATTTGTGAACCTGGAGGAGAATACGACATTTCCACACAAATTTTACAACAGAAAACCTGGATGTTCCTCAAACCTACAGCGGGGAACTTCCGGCCATTGTGAAAAAGGTCTATATGGAACCAAGTTCCATATTTTGAATTCCACCCGTCAATATCATAGTAACCAAAGAGCCAATTCAGGTTTGATTGGCGATCAATCAAACCAGCAAAAAAGTACAGCTCAGTCGTATTATTAATGTTTATTTCTTCATTTAGGGACAAAACAGTGGAATAAAAATGCCAGGATCATGTAGACTGGGTTAATATGAACATTTCAAGACCCAAATGAACAGCCTGACAGCAGCGTTTTCAACTGAAAGTGAATTGGAGCCGAAGGAGCAGGAAGCGAGCTTTTGCTTCCTATTTCGAATGTGGCGGCTATGTCCATTTACATATAAAATATATGGTCTCCAGTCAGAACCAAGTATGACTGTCCAATCAGATGAGTTTATTTCAGTGACATGTGTGAAACAAAGGAGTTGGTTGGGCACCATCATTTACGAACAAAAGTACATTTCTCTCTGCTTCAGTGATTCTGCAGAAACCCTTCATGTTTTTCAGTTCCCTGTGATATTTTAGTTCTTTCTTTTTTCTTCATTTTTTTTGCTGCAGACAGACCATCCCTGTCCCTGATTGGCTCATCCACCTGTCCATCCATCTTCACAAAGGAGCAAAGAAGTGCGTGTTCTGGAGCCCAGGCAGGATCATTTGCATTTCTAAAGTGGATTTTTATTACTTTTGTCATCCTGCTCTCATTTGTGGTGTTATACCCCCCTTCCCCTTCTCACACTCTCCTTCCTGCACATGGCCTTTACACACATTTACACTGGAGAGAATCACAGGTGGATAAACGGCTCTGTGATGGATGGCCCTGCTCCGTTTGGCTCGTGCTTCTCTTGTAATTGCGACGCATTTGAATAGAGTTCTGCAGAGACGCTCTGTAAACACTGTTCTGCGCTTTGTAATGTTTGTAATTGTGAATGCTCCACTCCAAAGCTCACGCTCCGTCTCCCAGTCCAGACCAGCCCTGCGCCATCTGCTAGAACTGTCTCCATGCAAATGAATACCCCTGAGCGCAGGTCATGTGTTCAGAGGACTATAGACGACTGAGCTGCTTTGATACACATGAAGCACATTGTAATATACTACCAACAAAAATTAAAGGATCACTTGGAAAACACATCCGATCTCAGAAAATATGTTGGATCTAGACAAATATGGACAGGACAATGTCTTAAGAACAAAAGGATGCCTCATATTTTAATGGAAATGAACAATCAATCACAAACAGACTTGAAAACACCACGTCCTGTAGGGGGCGCTGTGCTCACTGCTCAGCACCATGGAGCTTCACTGGTATTTGCTGGACAGCACCAGGAGTACAAGTTCACCACTGGTGCTCTGTGCTTTTCACAGATGAAAGCAGGTTCACCCTGAGCTCCTGTGATAGACGTGAAAGAGTCTGGAGAAGACGAGGAGAACGCTCTGCTGCTGCAACATGGTTCAACATGAGCGGTTTGGTGGTGGGTCAGTGATGGTCTGAGGAGGCAGGTCCATGGAGGGAGGCACAGAGCTCTACGGGCTAGAAAACACCAGTCTGACACCATTAGGTATCAGGATGAAATCCTTTAGCCCATTGTCAGACCCTACACCGGTGCAGTAGGTCCAGGGTTCCTCCTGATGCACGACAGTGCCTGGCCTCATGTAGCAGAACCTGGATGAATGAATGGCCCTCACAATCAGCTGACTTAAACCTGATAGAACACCTCTGGGACATTATGTTTGGGTCCATCAGATGCTCCAGGTTGCTCCTCAGACTCTACAGGAGCTCCGGGATGCCCTCACACAGATCTGGGAGGATGTCCCACAAGACACCATCCATCATCTCATTAGGAGCAGCCACAATATTACCAAACACATACAAGCACATGGGGCCACACAAGATATTGAGAAGAATTTAGAGTTGCAGAAATAAAATTCACTCAAAATGGACTAGCCTGCCACATCATTATTTCACTTAGATTTTCAGGGTGTCTATAAAATGAACCTGATTGTAGCTAAAAATGTTATTTCCATTAAAAGACTGGCATCCTTTTGTCCTTAAGACATCAAACTGTCCATATTTGGATAGATATACAATTTTTTTTTCACATTGAGATCTGATGTGTTTTAAAAAATGTTGAGCAGAGTATACAGTTGTGCTCATAGGTTTACAGAGCCTGACAAAATTTATGATTTCTTGGCCATCTTCCAGAGAATATGAAAGATAACATAAAAAACCTTTCTTTCATTTATGGCCAATGCTTGGGTGAAGCCATTTATTATCAACCAACTGTGTTTCCTCTTTTTAAATCATAATGAGAACAGAAACTACACAAATGACCCCATGACATCTTGGAGTCTTTTGTGATAGTTGTGGATGTGTTATTTTCTCTGATGGTAAAGCTGCCCATTCTTCTTGGCAAAAGGCTCCAGTTCCTGTAAATTCTTGGGCTCTTGTCTGAACTGCAGCTTGAATCTGCCCAGAGGCTCAGTGATACTGAGGTCAGAAGAGACGAACACTCCAGAACCTTCACTTTATTCTGCTGGAGCCAGTAACAGGTCCACTTGCCTTTGTGTTTTGGATCATTGTCATGTTGGAATATCCAAGTACGTCCCATGTGCAGCTTCTGGACCAAGAAATCAGCAATTCTGCCAGGGTAAACTTATGAGCCCAAATGTATGCAAAATCTTCCGACTAGGTACTAACCAAGATCCTGACTAAGAACTGCTCTACTGCTGAGAGGAGAAGCAGAGCAGAGGAGGAGAGAGACGAGGAGAGAGACAAGGAGAGAGACAAGGAGAGAGGCAAGAGAGAAAGGAGAGAGGAGAGTGTAAACAGGCCTAAGTAGTGCATATCCTTTGGGCCAGTATTCATCCATAAGAGCTGCTTGGAGTCCGTTTGTAGAAAATCTGTTTCATTGAGGAACGTCTCGTTCATTTTACATCAAGGTTTATATCACATTTAATCTGAACACCTCACCAGCCGCTTCATCACTATGACAACGCTAATACTGCAGCATGTACAGGGTCATTATCACAGGCTTATGTCCAAGTGTTACTGAAAACTAATGTGGTACGGTCCCTCGCCTCCAGCTCCTGCAGAGTGTGTGTGTGTGTGTGTGTGTGTGTTTGTGTAATAAATTCTGTTTTTGATGTATATCTGCTGTGGGAGTCATCGCTTGTGATTGGTGGACTGCTCTTAACCCTTTTAACCCTATAATAATAGCTATATTTATTGAAACACCTGGTCTTTTTACATACTTGCTTATTATGAACCATGAACCATGAATGTGTTCTTAATAAAGATTGAATAGAATAGTCTATTTTTGTCAATAATTGTGTCAAAAAATGCCCTAAGTGTAAATAATTCACACCCTTTTCCAGGAGAAGTAGAACGGTGAAGTATTTACCATTCTTATGTTATTAAATACCTAAAAGTGTGTGATATAAGACGAAAAGGCCAAAAAGGATTTGCATTTTCTTCAACTTTCAAGCCTCATTTCAAGCACTGTTTTAAGCTCACAGCTTTCAGGGGCAGTTTGAATGATTAAAATTGCATGAAGTAGCGAGGAGTTATGGTAATCTGAAATAGTGGGGTCCCTGGATCTGATTGGCTTCTGTAGCTCCTGTGTCCTTGATTGTATGGAATCAATTTTGAGTCAAATAGTTCAAAGAGCATTTTTAAAACAACAAGCAAAAAAGTATGAATCAAAATATCAAATAATAATAATTAAAAAAAAAACAAAAAAAAAGGTTATTTGTGTAATTGTGTATCTGTCTTTACCTGTTTTGTTAACATTTTGGTTTTATTCCTAGTCTTTTCAGTTTTATTTGATGCCTTTTTTTGGTACAATTCCAGCATTCTCGTTTGCGCTCACTGACTTTTTGCTTGCAGCTTTGGCACAAATGAGTGATGCCTTTCTGTCTCACAAAAAAATAACTTTATTCTGAAAAAGTCAGAGGGCATAAAACTCATTATCACTCTCGAAGAAAAGGCATGTATGTGTGTATTTATGTATCCTTCTTCCACTCTTTCCTCGTGTATGTATGACCCTCTCGTGCCCTTGTCCCCCACCTCCACTGACCACTGCAGTGTGCTGTAGAAATGACCAGGCTGGGTTTAAACATGTGTCCAGAGGAGCTTTTATTGATTTGATATGAACAGGACATGAAATACACACGTGTGCTGTTGTGTGCTCATGTTACACACAATATCCGCTGTGGTCTACAGTCACCTTCAGTCCAACTGTTTTACAGCAAACATGCAACACAACAAGAAATCACTTTCAGGCACGATACACATCCGGCAGTACATAATTAGAAAAGGATAAAATCATGTGTATGTGATTGCAATTTAAAGCTCTTATATTACACACAACTGACTCATATGAGCTTTAAATCAGAACTAAGTAACATTTTTACCTTTTTTAATTAAACGTCTCTAAAGCCCCTCTGATGGTCACATACATTTTGGGGTGTTTGAAGGGTTCACTGGTGCCTCCATCTGCCTCTGGAGGAAAAACCACACATGCAACTTGGCTCATACCGACTGGAATCCAGCTCTCAGGGTCTGTTCTGTTCTCACTAGAGCCAAACTGCTCTACCACACTTCAGCTACACACAGCTAACCGAGCTAGGAACACACCCCGTACTGATGCTGTCCACAGCTCACTACAGGAATAAATATCTGGTGTTTAGTGTGAGGTTTCAGCCATGGCCGAGGATGCAAGAAAAAGAAAGCATGAATCGGACAGGGCCCGAGCTCACACATGAGTAAATCTGTGGAAGGCGTTTGAAGAATGGCGAGAGATTCAAGGAAAGAAAAGAGTGCAAGAGCAGCGCAGATCTGGCTATATTGTTATTGATACTAAATTACATAAGCATTGCTCATATCATTGTTATACTTATGCAGTTTGAGTAATTGTTAGCTTTAGTACGCAGTTATCTTGTTCGTAGATGCTATTATTAATGTTACCGTTTACCAGTCGTAAAGGTAGCAACAAACAACTTTAGCCCAGATGTAAAATCAGCGCTAACAGTAACGCACTTGTGTTGGACCAACCCATTTCGAGGGGAATTTAGAATGGGCTCATGTATAAGATTCAAATCAATCATCATTAAACAGAGTTAAAAAAAACATAGACATTGTGTTGCGTACATTGTTCACTGACTATGTGTAAACAAATGTGAGCGCAGATGAGCGGTGGGGGAGGGGGTGGGGAGAGTATTTACGACATATGGCTCATTATGTTATTATTTACACATTTGAAATTGCGATATTCATCTAAAATTACTGAAGAAAGTCCGCAGATTACTGCTTTAGAAAATTGCAGTGAGAGCTGACGTCGCCGTAAACATCATCATGAACAAAGTCGGTGTTATGGATTTGTTGGGACCGGTGTGTAAATTGCTCATATCACACACGCCACAAAACTGCCCTCTGCAGACAGACACCTTTCCCAGAGCCTCTTGGGGACACTGTCTAAAAAAAAAAAAAAGTTCTTCTGTGGCTTCCTTTACGCCCTGTTTGAAGTGGAGATGTGGATTTATGCACTCATCTGCACTAAAGGCGTGCACTTATCACTATATTCACGCTCAAATATGCTGACACGCACGCTGCCCTACAAAGGCAACAGACCTTAACTCTTGGTTTGCTGTAATGGTGAAATACTAGTTGTAAAATTTTGGGAGCCCTACCTATTATACTTTTGGACAAAACAAACACTTTAAAGTCATTTTTCTCAGTTTTACACTCTGGCAAGTTAAGGTCTTATGCCTTTGTAGGACAGCATGCTTTGCCACATCTGTAGCTCGGGGATGATTTAATAAAGTGAAAGGCACACAAACATGTATATCAGGTTAAAAACAAAATATTAGGTTTGTTAAAGCTGGGTCTGTGCAACACCACGCCCACATTGCCCCTTATGATATATCACCATCAGCAGATCTGCAACACTGACAACTCCTGTGGATTTCTGTACATCACGATAGCGAGTAGCAGATTTTTTTTCATTCACAACAAATGACGCTACACTGTTGAATGCTTTACGTCTCACTGATTGAGAAAATAAAGTTGTTGCACAAATCACTCTAAATACATCTTCAGAAGGTCAATGAGAAGAGGGGACAGCTACAACATGATTAAAACCTCTGAAAAGTTGAATTTGCGTTATAGGTTGTGCAATGTTTCATAGTATGGCATTAAAGTCCTTCTTGGAAACAACCAAATAAAAGAAACACCTGGAATCCAATACATATAAGATCATGTTAAATGCCATACTGTGGAACATTCAAGGCAAAGAAATACCTTGTACATTCAGAAAAGCAGTTAGGCGACATTCTACCAGAAATGTTACACAATGCAGCTTTACAGATGTATTTTATACATTATTCAGTCTTTTTTGAATCACATTTGGACTGCTTCACTTTTAAATTCCATGTAATAAAGCCTAAAATACACCAAAAAAATGAATGCAGATACTGCATTCATAAGCATCAAATGAGCCTGGTAAAGTGAGTGGGCTTTAAAAACGCAGAGGGGCACATATGTTTACCACCTGATGATGTCACGAGGTGTAACAGAGTGCTGTGAGCTGTGCGGAGGGAGACAGACCAGAACCATGTGTGAATGAAATGAAACACAGCCCCCAGGATGGTGTTGGACGAGGAACATGAAATGATTTAAAAACATGCACATCTGCTGCCTGACTCAGTTACATTTATTTGTGTACTTTTTAAAGAAACTGTACTTTTCAGATTACCTTTAAGCCCTATTCACAAGAGATTAGTGTTACCTCTGGGCCTTTGGTGATTTGTAATAATTGCGGAGGTTTTAATACTGTGTGAATGTGCCATGTAAATAATAAAATAAAAATTCTCCTGCAAATTACCTACTATATTACTATTCACCAAAACTGACGTTCGGTGAAAATACTAGTCCCATGCAAATCTGCATCTCTGTCAGTCTCAGTCAGTGTCAAGCACTACTGATAGGGAGGATGCCATGACTTGTTTGCCAGATAACACCCGGATGGAGTCTGATTGGATTGTGCAACATGCCAAGAGGCCTGGCTGGTCTGTGCACCAACGAAGAGGCGCTAACTCTAAACCATGGTGGCCTCCCACTATAGTTTGCATATAAAAGTCATTGTATTCTATTCTACAGGAACTGCAACTACAGCTACAATGACAAGCTGCCACTGACCAACTCACAATGGTTATCAAGAATCAAACTCATGCAATCCAAGCTCTAAAAGAAATTCAAAAGTCACAGGATGGACAATTACAAACAATAGCTGACACAGTAATAGACAATAGACAGAGCCTCAAAAAAACCAGCTTGACAGGAACACTGCAAACATCTTCTCTGAGTCCTACTAAATGTAAAAAGCCAACACAGGGAGTAGCTGCTGACGAGCCACTACATCTCCAGATAAAAGAATGAAATTGTTCAAAAAGAACATTTGCCAATGAACACAAACACAGAAGGACCTGGTACAGGAAGAGGAACATCTCCAGTTTCCACAGTCTGTGGTGGATGCAGTTTCATTTCATTCACCATGCACATCCACTTTATCCTGTTACCAAGAGCTGGAACTCAGACCACAACACCAACACAGGGATAATCAGGAAAAGGAAAAGGAAGCACGCAGGTTAGAGAATGAGTACTAGATCCAAATCAATTCTCAATGTACAGTACATGGAAAAGAGGAGGATGGTGACATCGATGACTACAATTCTGGCATCAACCTAAAGAGGAACCTCCATCAAATGTGATGCAAATGCCTCTGAGGCACCACCTTGGGATGGAGAGACCTGTCAGCCCTAACAAAAGATCTTCCGCCAATTGAAAGAAATGTAAATAAGTGGACTGAAAGAATTTGAAAACCAAACAGTTGGAGAAATACTTTGCAAAGCAGACTTAGGTGCTGTCCTCTCCAGATGTATAAATAAGCACAAGGCAGACAAAATCCTGGATCCAGCCACCAAACATACCTCATGGAACCACACTGCCAAAAACCTGTATGACATACTAAGAAGAGAATTCCTGACGCCACCAGACTTCACACAACTTACCTCAGTGAAACACTAGGCTCCAGAAGAATGGTTTGAATACCTGCAGAGAACACAGAAACTATGGAGAGAAGTGTAGGGAGAACGTCATGATATCACGCCTTCACAGGAATTGTTATTCAGAATGAGTGTGCAGCAGGGCCTTCCAAGACCTGTCCAACGTAAACTTGAAGAAGTGGTGGGACTGACATCTATGCCTGAAGCTCAATGGAAAACCATTTGCAGCCACCACCTGAGAAAGTGGCAAGAAGATCAGGAGGACAAGGATGAAGATCTGTCTACCCTGACGAAGACTCTGCTCATGCTCCAAATCAGAGCAAAGCGCTGAGTATAAGAAGGATGAACATGAGAAACAAGCCAACCACATGGCAGTCACAGACACGCTCAATATTCCTAGCATAGTTGCTCAAACAATTTCAGCAGTGACACAATATCAGACTCCATCTGTTCTGAACCAAACCCCATCACAAACCATGGTCCAATCAAGACCACAAACAAAGAGAAGATATCAAAGATGGGGACAAGAAGGATGGGGCCATGGAAGACAAAGAGGAAATAATCAATCAGTTCAAACCAGTAGAACAAGAAATTATTTCTGCTTTGGCTGTGGAAGGAATGATCACTGGGTGAGAAACTGTACATATGAAAACCCAATCCCAAATGCAACAGCACTGGCGAGGCCCACAGCAACCAGCATATTATAGCAGAATTTGCAGACAGCCATGGGCAAGCCATTCCACAAGATGGAAAACCATTCTACCATCCGGTACATGGTCACATCTCTTGGCATGACCGGGTACAGAAAAAATCATGTCCCTGGCTACACAGAAGAGGGTGAAGACACATTTGTGGCCACCAAGCAAACACTGGCAAGAATTTCTTCAGAAAAAGGAGAGAGAAACAGAAAGCAGAGTCAAAGGAGGGTACAGATGTATTACAGCTCCACCAACTATGAATGAATACCTGCCATGGAGTGGTATCATTCACACACAACAAGAAGGCTGTACATTTCTGCATAATTTAGCCAATTCCAGATTAATTAAATTATTAACCCAAGATAAATAATCTCATCTCTAGGAAGCCTTGGAGGTCTCCAGAAATAGAAGACAGACTTTTTGACTGGACATATAAAGGACTAGCTGGGGACAGTTATGCATATCAAAGTTCCAAAAGGACATTTGGGTTGCCTAAGATTCACGGTTCGACTGTACTGCTTTTCATTTCATGGTAAATGGGAACATTTACCATAATTTGTGTATTCACACTTTCTTTCTTTTTATAGAACCAAATTCTTATCACAGTGCTACTTCCCACCCAGATGGACTTCACACTGCCAGCACCACAGGACCGGACAAGGAGGGACAGGACATGGATGATGAGCTCGGAGGACAAAGAGAACCCTCTGAATGGTCCCAAGCCCAAGTGGACAGTCTCTGCATGGGGATGTCGGAACAGACTCCTTGTACAAGTATGCCCTTCTAATATTTGAATAAGTAAATTATCTGGACTTTATTTGTTTCAAGTGTATTTTTTTTATCTAAGCAGAAACTAATGAACATGTGAGGAAAAGGCTGTTTTCCTCAACAGAACTTAAATTGAGAAATATACGGGCTCTATTCACACTTACGTCACAAAATTGGTAAATGCTTGGAAACATGCGGATGAAGACTTCCTTTGGGTTCTGCTGATGATAGAAACTCCAGGAATAACCCTGACAAAATCTGAGAAAACAGAAATGGCCTGGTTTTCTTCAGTGCATTTATAAATTGCCCCTAAAAAAAAAGAAAACACATGTCATTTGTGTTTTGGTTATTTTTCTGCAGCTTTTTGTATTTTACCTAAAGATATGACCATTTCTGCCTCTCTTTACTGTTGGCAGGGATCAGATTGGTCAAAAATAGGTTCAACTGGGACATTTTTTATATAAACAAATCAGTGGTTTTGGATAAATCTGCTGGGACAGGGGACACAGGGCTCAAAACTGGGACTGTTCTGGGTAAATAGGGACGTCTGGTCACCTTAGTGTAAGTAAAAGTTCTTCCTCTTCCCACTGTGAGTGAGTCTAGTGACACAATCTTTATGTGACAATCTGAAATGATCTGAACATTTGTGTTTCTTGCAGCTCCTTCAGATCGGTTTTAGTTTGTCTCTTTTTGTGTCTGTCCTTTGAAAACACCAGATTTATTGAATGCTTTCTCATTATGTTAGGTTTTTAGTTTACTTTTTTACTCTTGCTTGAGTAATTAATTCGACCACTACCTTGTACTTCTACTTGTGTATTATTATTTTGAAGTAGCATTACCATTGGAGTACAGTTTTTGTCTACTGTACCACAAGAAGGTGTCTTTTACCAGGGATTTTCAGCTTGGGTAAATGTTTCTCCTCCCCTTAGAGTAGGTACAGACAGCCAAGCCTCCCTCCTTCCCCAAAATCCCATCCTGCCTTTAGTGTTCCTGCAATGATGAGTGTCAGTAACAAATGAGTATATATATTGTATATTGTGGTGTACTGTCCTGATCTTTTCCGGTTGCTCCGATCCTCTGTCCTCGAGGACAGCTGCTGGTTCCGATGTGGTGCAAAGCATCCGGACAGAAGCATGAATGTAGTTGGGTTCATTGCATGTTGTTCCGAGGGGTCCGTCCTCCGTGCTCTTGGTTCTTCCCGGGGAAAGTGCTTCTCAGGCCGAGGCACAGAACCACTCCCCGATCCAGCTCCTCTGATCCCAGCCTGAACCAGAGCTGCTCCTGCTGGTTACATGATGTTGTGGGAGAGGTGCAGTCTCAGAACCCGACCAGGTGAAACCACCCATCCATCTTCTCCCGCTTAATCCAGCTGAGTTGCAGGGGCAGCTTGCTGCCCAATCCTCATAGCACCTGACTTCCCCTATGAACCCCTCTGCAGGTGGTGAGCCCACAGGAGGGTGGACATTATGGTCCTTGATGTTAGTTCAGGTGCTGCATGTTTTGAGTTGATGGGGGAAACCAGAGGCTGGAGGAAACCCATCCAGACACGGGGAGAACAGGTGAAACCAAACGTTGAATACTCAGGATCAGATTTCCTATGTGTTTTGCTGGGTTCTGTCTCCTCCCTTGCTGCTGATTTCTGTTTAAACGATGCATTTTACACACGCAAAATGACACAGATCAATAGTGCTGCAGATATGTACACATGTGGACTGTTTTTATATTTATTTTTTTTCGCACGTGTGTGTCACACCTCCCCTTTTGAAAATCTCTGTCCTGTATAATTAGAATAGATAGTAAATGTTCTGTTTAGGATGAATAAAAGGACTTCACAAACTGGACCATTTCATGTTTCATAATCAGATAATCAAATGCCAAGGGACACATGCAAATTATAAAAATGACTTCAGAGCGGCACAGAGTAAAGTCTACACACACACCGCACTCACACAGACACAAAACGCACACACCGCACACACACACACACACACACACACACACACACACACACACACACACACACACACACACATTAGAACAGTAGAAGAAGAGGATTTAGTGTGGAAAATCTTCAGGGCAAACAAATCTCTGTACAATGTAATTAACATGAGCCAAACACAAGGCGTTTCCACAGAGATCTCTGTAATTACACCTCCCTTTAACGAACCTGCACTGCCTTCTGGGTAATCTGTCTGATAAAGATAAATACATTTCAGGTTTGAGGTCAAATGCACCTCCTCGGTCCAGTGGTTTTGTTTTAAACTAATTAAAGTCACATATTTTTACTGTTTGTGGCTTTTTCCATTGTTCTTGACCAAACCAAAATAGAAAAGTGTAATGCCATACTGTGAAAAATTCCAGACAAAGCAATAGCGTCTCCACGGAGAAAAGCATTTGACAGACCTTCAACCAAAAAAGTTACAAAATGCACCTTTAAAGAGAATAGTACTTGTAAAAAATATGTTCTTTCTGAATTCTTGAAGTAGCGTCTAATGCCCTCTGCTGGTGAGACTTGTAAAGAACAGCAATTTAAAAAGATGAATTAGCAGAGTGGCTCATATGACCTTGATACTGCACAGACGTTTTGTTGTTTTCACAGTGAAATGGTCAGACATCTCATGAGGTTTAGTGCATTCTGTTTACCTCATCTGGATAAAGACACCAGACGGTACATTTTTATTTCACTGAACCCAAAACATGCACAATGCATTTCTCAACCCAAATCTCAGATAAATGGTGTCCCAAAAATTGAAATTATTTTTAAAAGCAATTATCTTGAAGTCCAGATTTGTTTGTCAGTTGGTGAAGTTTTTTCCAAATTTTGCACTGAAGGCGGCACAGTGTTGGGTGAGTGTGTGGAGCAGATTCTAGGATGTAAAATGACTTCTCTTTGGGAGTGAACGGTTCAGCCTGAAAACATTAAATAGAAAATCTTTAATCTGTTTCTATTACGGGTGTAACAAGATCCAAGTCTCATGAGATATGATATTGTCACGGTCTGAACCTCACGGGACAATATTTATTGCAATATTGTGGGAAAGTTCACGATATTACGATATTTTACATAATAACAAGACTGACATTCTAAAATGCTTTGACCAGTCATTTGGTACAACATTTATTGTCATTAGGGATGGAACAATATTCAAATCTCTCTGTACAATATTTTCACCATAAACATCTCACCATATCTATTTTATGGATACTCACAATACTGAACTATGAATCTGCTCCTTTTTCCTCTAAAAATGCCTTCACAAGACTTAATCCAAAGAATTAAGATTTCAAGGTGCTTGGAACTGTTATTTCTTCATGTAGTCTGCACTGAAACTGAGCAAATTATCATGGTCTATGTAGTTCCCTCTGTTTTTTAGCTATTTCTGAACTATTCATTGAAGCAAAGAGACTTCTGATTCGATATATTGTGATGGGCCACGATATTGTGAGACCTTTAATGCTGCCGAAATTATTGACCTGTGAAATGAATTTTTCGGGACACCCTGTGTATGCTATTTTACCAGAGGCCGTACACAGTATCCTGTTTTCAACGTGTTGTACATTTACACCTCACTAAACCAAATGATAAAAACATGTTTTCCATGAACACGCTTAAATGAGGTTAAAACTCCACAGACAATATTACTGAACTTTCCTTGACAGTGACAGGAGCAGGTGCATCTCCTGACAGAAGTGTCTCCTGACAGGTGCATCTCCAGTCAGGTGGGACAGGTGCGTGTCAGAGGCAGATTAATGCACAGCTACAGCTGGTTGAAGGGGACCAAATCCATTCAACAGCTGATTTGGTTCCATTTTACCAGCTTTAGCAAAGCATTTAAGGACACTGACGGAAGAGCAAGAGAAGAAGAGACGTGGAAAGGAGGAGGCAGGAGGCTGAGGAGACATCTAAGGAGAAGATGAGGAGAGAAGACGAGGAGGAGGAAACCTGAAACGAGAGAAAGAAAAGAGAACAAAATGATCGTTCAAGGTTTAGATCAGGACTAAATTAGAACTAAACCAAGTCCAAAATGAGACTAAACCAAGGACAAGGTACTTCATGTTTAGCCCAGAGTCCTGCACAGATTCGGGTACCCGCGGATACCCGACGGGTGAACCGTAAATTTGAATGAAAAGGGTGAAAAATGTTGTGCTGTGTTGGATGCTGGTTCAGGTCGGGTCAGAAGCAGGAGAGCGCGGGTCTAATCTGCAGTTTACAAAACATCATGTGCGAACAAAAAACAGGGCTGTATTTTAGTGAAATGCAAAAATGCTTTTACAAGATGATTAAATGTAAAATCCATGTTTTTGCTGCACGCATTCCCACAAATCTCTGCCACTTTCATTTTCAAACCCTAAAGATGTGGCTCTTTTTTGGCTCTCGGACTGATTTTCATTCGGGTGCGGTTCGGGTGTCGGTCTGTATTTATAGAGGGTCGGATCAGGTGCGGAATTTAATTTCAATTCTATCCGAAAATGGGCCGGGTGTGCATTGAGGTATGACGGGTATACGGATGCATGTGGTTTGGCAAAATCAGACCCATGCAGGACTCTGGTTAAGCCCATAATTTATTAAACAAATCCTGAGACTGCAGTGGGCCCCCTGCGCCGCCACAGGGACGTCTACCAGTTTGAAAAACACTGTATTAGATCAAATGGGACAAAATATAACCAGAGAAACTCTTAGTCACACTTTAATTCTATCAAACTATTATTTTTATTATTATAATTTTATTTATTTATTTATTTACTCAGCCAAAAGATTAAGAAAAAATAAATAAACCAAATGAAATGAGCACTCAGGCTCCTCGCAGACATGAGCAGACTGTGCAAAATCAAAGAACGGGAAGAAGACGCAGACACGACTCAGCGTTTATGGATTATCGGAGGAGAGAGCGCCCTTGGAACAGCACGCTACTGCTAATCTGCCACCCAAAACACTACAAACGGCAAGAAACATGGAAAAGTGCCGGATTACAAAGGAGAAGAGGAAGAAGGGAGCAGGAAGTAAGAGAGAGAGGAGAAAGAGGAGTGACCGATGGAAGAAAGCAGGAAAAAAGAATTGAATCCATCAAAAGTGTCAATCAGGGAATGGCTAACGCAGCAGAGAGAGGAAGAAAGAGAGGAGGGGGAAGGGGGGGGGGGGGGATGAGAGGAAAGAGAGAAAAAGAGGAGAGAGTGAAGAGTCTGCATCTTTACAGCAACTTTGGGCTTTTATGCAAAGTCGGTGATTAACAATTCAAAACAAAATCCAATATTTTTTGAACGGGTAAATGTCCTCTTCTGCGCTCTCTGTTTCCACCGATCTCTCTCTTTTTACTCCTCTCGCTCTATCCTCTCTCTTCCTGCTCCTGCTCTCTCTCCTATCTCTCTCTGTCTTACATTCTCTTTCTCCAATATCTCTCCCTTCCTCCTTTCTCTTTCTCCAATATCTCTCTCTTCTTCCTTTCTCTTTCTCCAATATCTTTCTGTTCCTCCTTTCTCTTTCTTCACTCTCTCTCTTTCTTTCTCTCTCTCTCTTCCTTCTCTCTCTTTCTCCACTATGTCTCTTTTGTCTCTCTTCCTTCTTTTTCTTTCTCCACTATCTCTGTCTTCCTCTCTCTCTATTCCTCCTCCCTCTTTCTTTCTCCATTGTCTCTCTTTCTTTCTCTCTTCCTTTTTCTCCACTATCTCTCTCTTCCCCTTTTCTCTTTCTTCACTATCTGTCACTTTCTCTCTCTCCCCCTTTCTCTTTCACCACTTTGTCTTTCTTTCTTCCTCCTTTCTCCTTCACTATATCTCTTTCTTTCTCTCTTCCTCCTTCTCTTCCTCTCTCTCTCTACTATCTTTCTCTTCCAGTTTACATCTCTCACTTTTCTTTCATCTTTTTCTTCTCCCTTTCTCACTTCTTTCTTCCTCTCTTCCTTCTTTTCATTCTCTCTCTCACACTTTCTCTCTTTCTATTCTCTCTCTTCCTCTATCTTCTCTTCCTCTCTCTCTCTACTATCTTTCTCTTCCAGTTTACATCTCTCGCTTTTCTTTCCTCTTTTTCTTCTCCCTTTCTCACTTCTTTCTTCCTCTCTTCCTTCTTTTCATTCTCTCTCTCACACTTTCTCTCTTTCTATTCTCTCTCTTCCTCTATCTTCTCTTTCCCTTTACTCGCCCATACATCCCTTTCTCTCTCCCTTTCTGTCTGTCATCTCTCCTCCTTCTCTCTCTCCTCTCTCTTTCAGTGTGCATCCCTCTCTATTATCCGTCATCTTTCTTTCGATCTTTTCCCCTCTCCCCCTCCTCTATCTTCCACTCTCCCTTTCCCCACCCTATCCCTCTCTCTTCTCTCTCTTTCTTTCCGTTTTTTTCTATCTCTCTTCCACTTTACTCTCCACTTTATTCTCTCTCTACATCTCCCTTCACTTTCATTCTTTCTGTTTTCTCTTACTCTCTCTGTAAAGACATTTATTCTCTGAGGATCAGGAAGTGTGCATTGCCATACTAGTTATTCCCCTCTTCTCCATCCTCCTCTCTCCTTCCTTTCTCTCACTCTCATCCCTCTATGTCCTCCTTCCTCTCATCTCCATCCTCATCTCTCTCCTCTCTCTCCTCCCCTCTTCATCTCATTTCCATCATCCTCTTTCTCTTCTCTTTCTCATCCCTCTCTGTCCCACCTCCTCCACTCTTTTCTCCATCACCATCCCTTTCTCTCTGACCTCTCTCATCCCTCTCATCTTTAATCTCTCCTCCCCTCTCCTCACCATTTCCATCCTCCTCTCCCTTTCTCTCTCTCACTCTTCCCTCTCTTTCTATCTCTCCTCTCCATCTCCATCCCTTCCTTTTTTGCTCTCCCTCTCTCCTCATCTCCATCCTCGTTCCTCTCTCTCTCATCCCTTTATGTCCTCTCCTCTCCTTTCTCTCTCTTTCCTCTCTTTCTCTCTCCCCCCTCCTCTCCATCTCCATCCTTCTCTCCCTTTCTCTCTCTTCCCTCACTTTCTTTCCTTCCCTCTCCTTCCCTCTCTCTCTCTTCCCCTCCCCTCACATCTCCATTCTCCTCTTCCTCTCGCTCTCTCATCCCTTTCTGTCCTCCCTCCTCCCCTCTTCATGTCATTGCCATCCTCCTCTCCCCATGATCTCTCTTTCCTCCCCTCTCTTCCCTCTCTTTCTCTTTCTCGCTCTCCTCCCCTCTCCTCTCCATCCTCCTCTCTCTCTCCTCTCTCTCTCCTCCTTCTCTGTCCTTTCTCTTCCCCTCCTCATCATCTCCATCCTCCTGTTCCTCTTGCTCTCATCTGTCCTCCTTTCTCCCCTCTTCTCTCCATCCCCATCCTGTTCTCTCTTTCTGTGATCCTTCTCTCCTCCCCTCTCCATCTCTATCTTTCTCTCCCTTTCTCTCTTTCCTCTCTTTCTCTCTCTCCTCTCTCTTCCTCTTCTCTCCATGATCCTCCTCTATCTTTCTCTCTCTCTTCCCTCTGTTTCCCTCTCTCCTACCATCTCCTCTTCACCTCCATCCTTCTCTCTCTCCAGTGTTTAATAAACTTGTCACCCTCAGGACCAACAAATTGATGAGTGGTGCATCCTTGACCGAAAGAGTGAGGGAGGAGCAGGTGAAACAAAGGAGAGTGAGAGAGCAGGAGAAAGACATGAACAGAAGAGAGAGGGAGGGAGGAGAGAGAGGAGGAGGGTGTAGGGACTGAGAGACAATGAAAAGAGAGGAAAGGGAGAGAGAGAGGGTATGGGAGTGAGAAAGGAGAAAGAAGAGTGAGAAGAGACGAGGAAAGAGAGTGAAAGGTAAGAGAGAGAGGAAGATAGAGTGGAGGTGAGAGGACGAGTGTGTGAGCTGGCCGTGTGGTGCAGGCAGTGTTTCAGTGGAGTGATACAGTCTCTTATAGAGTGATGCAGTCTCTTATAGAGTGATACAGTCTCTTATGGAACAATACAGTCTCTTATGGAGTGATACAGTCTCTTATAGAGTGATACAGTCTCTTATAGAGTGATACAGTCACTTATGGAGTGATACAGTCTCTTATGGAGTGATACAGTCTCTTATGGAACAATACAGTCTCTTATGGAGTGATACAGTCTCTTATAGAGTGATACAGTCTCTTATGGAGTGATACAGTCTCTTATAGAGTGATACAGTCTCTTATGGAGTGATACAGTCTCTTATGGAGTGATACAGTCTCTTATGGAGTGATACAGTCTCTTATGGAGTGATACAGTCTCTTATGGAGTGATACAGTCTCTTATGGAGTGATACAGTCTCTTATGGAACAATACAGTCTCTTATGGAGTGATGCAGTCTCTTATGGAGTGATACAGTCTCTTATGGAACAATACAGTCTCTTATAGAGTGATACAGTCTCTTATGGAACAATACAGTCTCTTATGGAGTGATGCAGTCTCTTATGGAGTGATACAGTCTCTTATGGAACAATACAGTCTCTTATGGAGTGATACAGTCTCTTATAGAGTGATACAGTCTCTTATGGAACAATACAGTCTCTTATGGAACAATACAGTCTCTTATGGAGTGATGCAGTCTCTTATGGAACAATACAGTCTCTTATAGAGTGATACAGTCTCTTATGGAGTGATACAGTCTCTTATAGAGTGATACAGTCTCTTATGGAGTGATACAGTCTCTTATGGAGTGATACAGTCTCTTATAGAGTGATACAGTCTCTTATGGAGTGATACAGTGTCTTATAGAGTGATACAGTCTCTTATAGAGTGATACAGTCTCTTATGGAGTGATACAGTGTCTTATAGAGTGATACAGTCTCTTATAGAGTGATACAGTCTCTTATGGAGTGATACAGTCACTTATGGAGTGATACAGTCTCTTATGGAGTGATACAGTCTCTTATGGAACAATACAGTCACTTATGGAGTGATACAGTCTCTTATAGAGTGATACAGTCTCTTATAGAGTGATACAGTCTCTTATGGAGTGATACAGTCTCTTATGGAGTGATACAGTGTCTTATAGAGTGATACAGTCACTTATGGAGTGATACAGTCTCTTATGGAGTGATACAGTCTCTTATGGAGTGATACAGTCTCTTATGGAGTGATACAGTCTCTTATGGAGTGATACAGTGTCTTATGGAGTGATACAGTGTCTTATAGAGTGATACAGTCTCTTATGGAGTGATACAGTCTCTTATGGAGTGATACAGTCACTTATGGAGTGATACAGTCTCTTATGGAGTGATACAGTCTCTTATGGAGTGATACAGTCTCTTATGGAGTGATACAGTCTCTTATGGAGTGATACAGTCACTTATGGAGTGATACAGTCTCTTATGGAGTGATACAGTCTCTTATGGAGTGATACAGTCACTTATGGAGTGATATAGTCTCTTATGGAGTGGTACAGTCTGTTTTGGAGTGATACAGTCTCTTATGGAGTGATACAGTCTCTTATGGAGTGATACAGTCACTTATGGAGTGATACAGTCTCTTATGGAGTGATACAGTCACTTATGGAGTGATACAGTCTCTTATGGAGTGATACAGTCACTTATGGAGTGATACAGTCTCTTATGGAGTGATACAGTCTCTTATGGAGTGATACAGTCTCTTATGGATCAATACAGTCTCTTATGGAGTGATACAGTCACTTATGGAGTGATACAGTCACTTATGGAGTGATACAGTCTCTTGTGGAGTGATACAGTCTCTTATGGAGTGATACAGTCACTTATGGAGTGATATAGTCTCTTATGGAGTGGTACAGTCTGTTTTGGAGTGATACTGTCTCTTATGGAGTGATACAGTCTCTTATGGAGTGATACAGTCTCTTATGGAGTGATACAGTCACTTATGGAGTGATACAGTCTCTTATGGAGTGATACAGTCTCTTATGGAGTGATACAGTCTCTTATGGAACAATGCAGTCTCTTATGTAGTGCTACCATCACAGTGGGCATGTACTGGTGGAGCTGAAATTGGGGGTGATCACCAAAATGGCATCTTGAATATGGGAGAAAAAAAGCCGACTCACAGACAAGTCACTCCAAATACAACTTCAGAGGCTCAGTGAGAAGAGACATAACATGTAACATGGTCCAGAGCTGTGAGGTCCATTGGCAGAACAAGTCTGATGGGAAGAAACAAGCGAATGAGTTAAAAACACCTCCAGGTCTGTTTTACTCTTCGAACAAGAGAACAGTGTTATAACAAAGTCCCTTCAGTGAAATACAGCTCCTTTAAAGTGCTTCAGACGTGACACTGCAGAGCTCCTGACTCAGCTCTGTCCTCAAATCTGATTGGACGAGAGCAAACGGGAGCGTAACCTGAGATACTTCCTCTGCACACCTCCTCTCGCTCTCTCTCCTCTATTTCTTATCTCCTCCTTGTTCTCTCCTTCCTCTTCTCTATCTCCCCTCCTCCTTTTCTCTCTTTTTGCTCCTTTCTCCTCCCTCTTTTCCTCCTCTCTCCTCATCACCCTTTTTCTCCCTCTGCTGTCTTCTCATTCTTCTTTTCACTTCTACTCTTCTCTTTCTCCCCTCCTCCCTCTCTCTCTCTTTCCATTCTTGAATCGAAATCTAAAACTAAACCTGGACTAAACTGAGACCCAAATAAGTATCTCTGCGTAGTCCAGAGTGCCCCCTGCAGTTTATGAAATGCCACTCTAACATGTCTACATGTCTTCAAACCGAGCATGCCCAGATATTTTGGCACACGCGCTGCAGTTGCTATAGTAACCATAGTAACCATACTTTTACAAGAGAGATTTGAGATTTGTTTGATCAGAGTGACTCTTGGGGAAAAAGGTGTTTTACTGATGAATCCTCAAAAAGAAAAGTCTGTAATTAAAGTGTGAGTCGTTCTTGGGGCTCATGCTTCTCCGTGTCCCTCTTTGCTCTGCTTTTCCTCTTGGTGGGACATAGATTTTCACACAAACTGAGCCCCTCTGGCTTTTTCAGGGTTCCCACGGTCATTGAAATCCTGGAAAAGTCATGGATATTGAAAATGTCATTTTCCAGGCCTGGAAAAGTCATGGAATTTTGCAAATTCAATGAAAGTTTGAGAAAAGTCATGGAATTTTAGTATCTCTTTCACACAACTGGAGCATTCTGTTAAGTTCTCATGAGGCTATTATGATTATTTCCAAATGTCTGCTCAGCCGCTACAGCAGAACAAACACAATAAGGTGTTTTGTTTAAAAGAGACAAAAAATGCACTGATGGGATTTTGAATGTTAAAATCTTGGAATGCCGTTAGAGGCAACTGTTGTTGCGATTTTGGGCGCTACAAAAAAATTAATTGAATAAAAAAATATATATATACCGATTGGAAAGAGTTAACATTTCATATTTTTCTCTAAAAGTATGAGAAATTCTGCACATGTAGGTGCCGCAAAGTCATGGAAAATTCACTTTAGGTTATGAAAAAGTCATGGAAAAGCTCTGAAATTTTGTCAGTGAAAAAGAGTGGGAGCCCTGCTTTTTTTCATTTAACAGAGATACTTTGAAGTGGATCAATATTGTTTAGATTATGTTTCCAATTGTGTCCTCTGCTTCCCTCCATCTTTCTCTCCATCACCACTCTCTCCTCTCTCTGTCTCCCTCTTTATGTCTTTGTCTTTCTGTCCTCTCTCAGGTTATCTGAGGGGATTTGCAAGCAGGCATTTGATTGATTAGTTTTACAGTCATTGCATTTATATCAATCATTACATTTATATTGCACCTTTCAAGACACTCAAAGCACTTTACAGTTCATTCACTCCACTCTCAGTGGTGGTAAGCCACAACTGTAGCCACAGCTGTCCTGGAGCAGACTGACAGACGCGAGGCTGTTAATCTGCACCATCAGCCCCTCAGACCACCCCCAACACTCACACTCCACTTTCATACTAGACAATGTGGGTGAAGTGTCTTGCCTAAGGACACAACAACAATTTTTGCCACTGGCTATCCCTTGTGGCACCTGATTTTCCCAGTGATCTCCTATTCAAGTACTGACCAGGCCCTGCTGAGCTTCTGAGATCTGATGAGATCAGGCTTTGACAAGCACGTGTGGCCATTTATTTTGAGTTTGTGCCAAAAGAGAAACAATAATCATACACATACTACATAGACATTGTAAAGAACAGAGTAGTACATTTCTCGAAAAGGAAAAAAACGTATATGACCCACCCCTGTTCATGATATAGTCAAAAATGATGTGGTTTCTTATGTACACTGAACCTGCTCCTGTTTCGCCCTAAAACATGCACAGTAACCATCCAGCCAGAGACACTGAAGGACGGGTCTAATGAGGTTTAACCCAGAGACAATGAAGGATGGGTCAAATGAGGTTTAACCCAGAGACAATGAAAGATGGGTCAAATGAGGTTTAACCCAGAGACAATGAAGGATGGGTCAAATGCAGTTTAACCCATAGACACTGAAGGATGGGTCAAATGCAGTTTAACCCAGAAACACTGAATGGTGGGTCAAATGAGGCTTAACCCAGAGACACTGAAGGACAGGTCAAATGAGGTTTAACCCAGAGACACTGAAGGATGGGTCAAATGAGGTTTAACCCAGAAACACTGAATGGTGGGTCAAATTCACCTTTTCCACCTAAAATAATTTAAAAGAGCTGGTTTGAATAGTGCACTAAAGAAAGCCCTTCTCAGGTCTGGTACTAAAGTCGAGGACTCTAGTAGGCCTAAATCTGCATCATGTTTTCTGATCATTCATGTTTTCTAAATGTAATATTTATTTAGAGTCAAATATTATTGGCTGATATCAAAACTCACAAAATGATGAGATTGGCAGTTAAAGGGCACATGGAACACTATTTTCTGATCTATCTTATGATTCTAGAAACAGTGTTTGGAGTTTAAAAACACAGCGGAGAACTTCCTCTATTACCACATGACATCATGTGTGGAACAGAATCTTGTTCTTTGTTTGAGAGCACACTGCCCTACGAAGGAAAAATGCAGTAACTGAATACTTTGTCAAGTTGAGACCAAAAACATTTCTGTCACACCTGGCTTATTTAGTGCACAGTTTTTTGGTTCAACTCAGTTTTGGAAATCTTGATGGGAAATTTGCAGTATTTTTTTTTTCCACTGATCCAAAGGAAAGAGAAGCGACAAATGCTGTAAGTGGTGAATTCAAACAGACAGTGCAGTGTCTGTTCACATCACAGAAGCTGCTGCATGTTTTAGATCTATTTATGAAATGACTACAGACTTGAAACTTAATTAATTAATAAAATAATTTCTTATTCAACACATAAACTAGAATGTGTTTTTGGTGGTAAAAGATCTCCCCAAATATGTTTTCTTAGACCACCTCATTTTCTGTTCTATAGCTGTACACTCAGAGGTCAAAGGTCAAATCAGTGGTGATGCCTGATTGAGAAATCTGAACTCATCATATGGTAACACATACACACATGTATTTATTCATTTTTACAATTAATTGAATTGTTTGCATCGTCTGTTTTTCTATGCCTTTTGTATGCTATTTTTATTGTTCTTTGTGGCTTCTACAGAACTTTTTAAACCATGTTTTTTATTATTCTTAATTATGTGTTCCGCTGACTTACACAGAAGGGATGACGTCTAAATTTGCAGTTTTCCTTCGTTAACTGTCTGACCTAATGGAATGTACTACAGTATAGTATTAAACCAAGCTTCATTTATTCCAAAATATATTGAAAATTATTTGTACTGTGTGGGCTTGCTTCTCCACAGGACTGATCTGTAAACCCACCACCTGCTTATATCCATGCAGATAGAAACGTGTTACCCCCGGTGCACACTGATTGCAGGGGCGGTTCAGGTTCGGTGTAGTTTTACTGTGACTTGTGCAACACTAACTGTGCTCTCTGCTGCTGTGCGGTCACGGCGGGCTGCAGTCAGAGTGTGGCACCTGTGCTGGTGAGACGACATGTTTGTGAGGATTCATGCTCTGAGGGGGAGTTTCACACTACAACCACTTTAATAATACTAATAATAATGCATCAGTTTTATACAGCGCTTTTCTGGATGCTCACAGATGCTTTACAGTCAATTATTCATTCACTCCACACTCTGGTGTAAACTACTATTGTAGCCACAGCTGCCCTGGGGCAGATTGACAGAAGCGAGGCTCCAATCTTCACCATCAGCCCCTCCAACCACCACCATTACTCACGCACACACCACTTTCTTCAAGGCAATGTGGGTGCTTTTGGATACCGTGGATATCTACAATCGGTAAGTATATTTGCTCAGTACCAGGAGTGTGCAGGTAGATTTTATTCTGAAAATATTCTGGATCTGTCAGTTCTGCACATCTGATTTCCTGTTTTGCTCATGTAATTTTATCAGCTTGATGTCAGAGACTGCTGTAGTGTCCTGCAAAAATAGACTTTTTGCAGATTCTTTCCGCAGGCCCTGCTCCACCCGCACCCACGCTGATGCCAGTGTGGCAGGGTGCTACTGATTTGAATTGACTTTTTGCAGGTCCTGTGTGTGTCCTGAACCGCGCCTGCACTCAGTGTACACCGCACTATGCTATACTGTGGAACTCCATGCAAATAAGCCAAAAAGTTACACAATGCACCTTTAACATGTCCACCTCAATTGTATGTATGTGTGTTAGTTCCAGTTCACCTCCAAATTAGAGTTTAGCCTGTTATAAATTAAAATAACTGTTGTTTAGAGAGTGTCTCATTAGCCGTATCATTGTGTTAGTGCCGGAGATAAAGTAAAAGGGACGACAGAGTACTAGAGTTTGAATAGACGGTCCTTCCCTCTGTGTGAGTGCGATTCTCACATTCAAAAGTGCAAAAAGAAACATCACATCGTAACCGCTTTAACGACCCACTTAGTCCCGATGTGAGTGAATATATACGGCCTTTAATACGCCACAAAGAGCCTACACGGTAACACTAACCCAGGCGAACCACGCGCCACACATTCATTACTGTAATGAGATGAAAAATGAGCGGTGGAAACAGCGCGTCCGCTAAAGCCACACTGCGGGATTTTATGTGAGACAAAACGCTGATATGAGCCGCGTGTTAAATGGATGTGTCCGAAGATGCTGCTACAGGCAATATGTGTAATTATCAGGCCATAAAACGACAGCAGGAGAAGAGATGTATGGTCAGAGCGGAGATGGGTGCACACTCTTGAAGCGTGCATGTGAAAGTGTGTGTGTGTGTGTGTGAGAGAGAGAGAGTAAGAGGGGACTTAGGGTAATTACAAGGCCATTTGGAGCCAACTTGAGACATTTACAAGACGAGACGTTACATTCACCTTAGCTCTGCGAAAACGAAATACACACACAGCAAAATGATGCAGTACAGTTGATTTTAGGTCAAGTGGTGCTACCTTTTTTCATTTAATTAAGTAAAACGTGTCTTGCCCCAGGACAGATATATTGTACGAGCCGCTCTTGAGGTCAAAACACAGTAAGTCCTTCTCAAATAGTGTGCGACCTCGGGGAACATGCTTTTTTTTTTTTTGCTGTAGTAGAATAAAGTGTAATTGCACATCCGCTACAGTAGTTGGCAGTACACACAGCACAGAGCAGGAGATATGAAGTGCAATGAACAAACCCGAAAGCCGTGTCCCAATTCAGAGGCTGTGAAGGCTGCAGCCTCTGGAAGCTGCATAGGCTGTAGCCTTTGAACACACCTCTGCGGACCGCATGACCGTGGTGAAATGGGACAGGTCCAGCCCACGGAGCGTACGTCAACAGGTGCCTGTGATGTCACGTTAACACGTCGTCGCCTAGCAACCGGCACAGGTGTATAAAAATGTACAGAAATATTAGACACTGGCACAGGTGTATAAATTGCGCAGAAATATTAGCCACGAGAAGTGATGGAGCCCGAGGTTCTGACTTGTTTATTTATGATAATTTATTTAATTTTGGAGGAAGAGGCAATGCAACGCCGTTACAGGCGCCCAGTTCTGCTTAGATTAAATGAAGTAAGTAATTAATCTTTCCTTTTGAATATTAACCTATTATACACGTATTTCCTTATTCACGTATCACAGCATTTCGTTACTGCTGTAGATAGTAGGCAATTACATAACTTTTCAAAAGAAATACCTTCATAAAACCAATAAAATTATAATTTTATTGCTTTCTTGTCTGTGATGACGATTATATTCATACATTTATTAATTTATATATGATTTAGTACCACTAGAGGATAAAGTTCTACACACACGCTTGCGTCATCCATTATTATATTAACCTGTATTTATGTAGGTAGTACTAAAAAATATTATTATATTATATATTATTTATTATAATCGTTGATTATTATAGTTAACATGTATTATAATTATTGATTATGGGGCATTGAGATCGAGGTCCTGGTCTTCCTCTTCTGGCATGTGGGACATCATACCGGGTGGTCTCCCGGGTGTTTGGAATACCCCGCTCCACTGTCCACCACAATAACCAGCGCGTGAATGAAGTAGCGCGAGAATGAAGTAGCGAGCGAATAACTAGCATGCGGTGCATGCTGGGATATTGGAGGCCGCGAAGGATACTCTGGTGTAGCCTTTGTTCACGGTCCGATCACCATGGAAACGAGGCCGGTTTTAAGGCCGCATTTGAAGGCTGCACGAAATAAAATGAAATGGGACAGGCCTTGGTTTACCGGAAGTGACGTATGCAGCCTTAAAACCAGCCTCCGGAGGCTGCAGCCTTCTGAATTGGGACACAGCCAAAGAAAGGCAGAGAAAGACAGAGATAATGAAACAGGGTGTCCTCTCTGTTTCACTGACAAAATTTCAAAACTTTCCCTGACTTTTTAATGCACTGGAAAAAAAACAATATCGAGGTAAGTTAAAAAGACTTAAATTAAAAACATTTGACTTTATTTGAGTAGATTTATCTTGGCAAGTGAAATGATCTGCCAGTGGAATAATGTTTTGTTTTTTTTCTTAATTCAAGCAACATTTGATTTTATTTCTTTCGAAATGCAAAAACTTATTTTTTCTTATTTTAAAGGGACATTCCAGAATTTTGGACATAGGGCCTCATTTACTAGTGAGCCAAAGTGTAGTCAATGTTTGGAGACTATTTTTAAAATAATTCATCCATTCCTTATATTTGCAGTTGACAGTAAGACTAGGCTAGCGGATCTGAATGGTGCCTGTTAGCCTACCATGAAAAACAGTCTTACCCAATCCACAAAGCACCTGAAGCAAATGTGTTATTACGCCAGACTATTGATGGAAATGTCTGTGTTGACAGAATGATGTTTGAAGTAAAACCAATCTTGCATTTGAAGGATTTATGTCAGCAGCAGCAGTGAGTTGTACTTCCTAACAGCCGCTTTGCAGCAGCAGACTGGTACACCCAGCTGCAGGTAAACAAACTTACTCAGCGGAATCTGTTTACCTGCAGCTGCCGTAGCCGTATGTAGAGCACATGAAGAAGCCTGTTCCAGATATGGTCACGTTCGGAGGACCCGATGATTATGAGGACAACGATGAACAATTGCTTTTTACCAACGAACCTGTACGAGGCGGAATCCATAGATGAAGGGTTGAGAGATGGAAACTCAAAGGGCTGAACGAGAGAGAGTGTCTCTGCTGAAGCTGCTGCAGAAAGCCGTGACAGAAGAACCGGAGATTGGTGGTGCCCGTGTGGAAACTGCATAAAATATAGTGTAAGTCCTGGGAATAGCGCCTCCTGGGAGAAGATTTGCATAACGGAGCACCAGGACTCCTTCCCCCTTCTCAAGTGCAGAGTACTGGAAAGTTGGATGGCACCGCAGTCGTTTTCAGAAAAGGTCTTATTTTGGACTTTGTGATGTCGTTTGGACTGAAATGATCACTACAGGTCACCTGGGAATGTAACGTCTCCATCTGTGTGTTCGTGTCCAGCAGCGAGAAGCCAGAGTTTCGTTCTTTCAGGATCTTTTACTGGAAACTTTGTGGTGTTCATCTTTGAGCTTTATTATCGCAATTGGTAAATGCACTGATTTACCCCGTGGTCACGTCCATCCATCCATCCATCCATCCATCTTCTCCCGCTTAATCCAGCTGGGTCGCGGGGGCAGCTTGCTGCCCAATACTCATAGCACCTGACCCCCCCTATGAACCCCTCTGTGGGTGGTGAGCCCACAGGAAGGTGGACAACATGGTCCTTGTTGGAGACATGTGGATACACTTTCCATCGAGTCTTTGTATTTGCAGAGGTGCTGGTGATAGGCTAGTGCATGTCAATGGACATAGTCTTCCTGCCACTAAAAACAGTCTGACCCACTCAACAGACCTCAACAGTCTGCGTCCATAGAATCATCAATCAATCAATCAAACTTTATTTGTATAGCACTTTTCATACATTGGAGATGTAGAACAAAGTGCTTCACATGCAACAGAAAAATGATAATGATTAAAAACACCACCCCACCCCATTGTTTCTCCCATATATACAACAGTTTAGATAGACTAAAAAAAAAAAACATAAAGCTTTTAAAGGTTATAGTGAAAATAAAAATGGAGAGCTAAAATTAGATAGAGATTAAGTAAAATATTAATCATTTAATTTAGAACAAATATGCTAATAATAATTAATAATAAAAATTAATATAATAAAATATATAATAAAATATATAATACAAATATTAATATAAAAATAATACTAATAATATAAAACAAGTAAAAGTTTCACCAAAAATATTCATTTTGTCTTCTTGGTACTTTAACTTCTTCATCACCATCAACAAAGGGAGACAAGTTCTCAATAAAACTAACCAACCCCCGAAAAAAACACAGCAATCCAATAAAGGGCAGCAGGAACACCAAAACACAGTCACACTACCATACATCAGAGGAATCACCAAACCCATCCAGAGAGCCATGAAAAAAACACAACATAAGCACAGCAGTCAAACCATACACAAAACTCCACCAACAGTTAGTACACCCCAAAGACAAAATACCACCAGAACAAAAATGCAACGCCATCTACGAAATCCAGTGCAAATCGTGCAATAAATCTTACATAGGGGAAACAGGCCGGGCATTTCACATCCGAAAAAAGGAACACCAAAATGAATGCGAAAAAGAAACAGAGGGGAGACTCACCAGAACACAAAGAGACAAAGCAGAACAGGAAAACTTAAAATCTGCCATATCAGACCACTGTAAAAGAAATAACCAATTATGGATTGGGACGGGGCTCGGGTCATTGGTTCGGAGAACAACAAGTTCAAACGCTGGATCAGGGAGGCCATTGAGATCAGGAAACGAGGCACTGACAGCATCAACTGTGATGACGGCGCGTTCCTCCTTTCACACACCTGGGACACCCTCCTCCAGAGACCACCGGGCGACAGGAGGTGTGGTCAGTCTGGGCGACCTGCAGGTCCCATCAGGCTGACCACGCCTACAGGAAGTAACAACAGCTGATATACGACACGTCACCACTGTAGTATATTGATAATATAACTACTAAGCTAGACCCCGGTATATTATTTTGTAGTTAAACAGTGCCATCTAGTGGTGTATGAGTTATGCCGAAATGCCCGGATGTTGTGCCTGTGTGTGCGTTCTGAGAGTTCAATAAAAACAGAAGCAGACGTTTAGAAGTTGGTATCCGTCCTTCATTTACTGTTATGGTTATATTAACAGTAGATCAGTCCAAATATATTACAGTGGCGCCGAGGATGGGATTCCTTTTTATGCGAGAAGGAATTCCAGTTCAGAACGAGTGATTTAGAGTGTTTTACTTGACGGTAACGTTACAGCGAGATAGCTAGCTGCTAGCAAGACAAACTAAGCTAACGTCAACTGTGGAGCGCGCAGTTAATGGTGCAACATGGCATTTTTCATCGGAAACCTTGGAGAGTACAAGGAAGGACAAGAGGACTTTGAGTCATATTTAGAAAGATTTGAGCAATGGATGATCGTAAATGAAGTGGAGGAAGATAAACAGGCCAACGTTTTCATGTCTGTAGTGGGCGCAGAAGCCTATGGATTGTTAAAAAATCTCTGTATACCAGATAAGCCAAGTAGCCTCTCGTATGAAGTACTGAGCGGGAAACTGACGTCTCATTACAAACCCAAGCCACTAGTTATCGCCGAAAGGTTTAAATTCCAAAAAAGGAACCAACAACAAAATGAATCAGTGTCGGATTATGTGGTGGCATTAAAGCATTTGGCCACACACTGTGAATTCGGTCCTCATTTAGACGAAGCTCTGAGGGACAGATTCGTTAGTGGTTTGAGAGTGGAGTTTATTCAGAGGAAGCTCCTTACGGAACATAATCTGACATTTGCAAAAGCGTGTGAACTGTCGTTATCGATGGAAATGGCGTCCAAGAACACGTTGGAGTTTGCCAACAAAATGAAAGGACCTGCTATGGTGAATAAGATAGACAAGAAAAGAGCAAGCAAAGGTGCGTGGAAAAGCAAATCAGCCAACAGCGAGTGGAAAGGTAAAGCCACAAGTGACGGTTCCAGACCACCACAGAGAACAGACACGCAACAGTCCTGCTACCGATGTGGCGGCACCAATCATGCAGCGCAAGCATGCAGGTACAAGACTGAGACATGCCACAAGTGTTCAAAGGTAGGACACATTGCAAAGATGTGTAGAACTAAAATGAGACATGGGCATACACAGTATGTAACTGAGAGCAACAGTCAAGATGTCATAGCGGAGAATGAAAATGAGGATGAACTGTTTGGCCCATATTTCATGAATACAGTGTACACTACCAACACCATTGGAAATGGAAAAAAGGATATAAAGGTAAATGTCAAGTTAGAAGGAACACTAGTAACCATGCAGCTGGACACAGGAGCTGCTGTAACACTTGTTTCGGAGATGGTGTATAAGAAACACCTCTCTCATCTGCCACTGAAGGAAAGTAAAGTTCGACTGTCAACCTTTTCCGGGGAGGACATTCCCTTGATGGAACAAGTGACTGTCTATGCAAAATATGGAAATCAGAGTGGAAATTTACCCCTTGTGATTGTGAAGGGTGACAGACCAGCCCTCCTGGGCCGTAACTGGCTCACAAATTTCAAGCTAGACTGGGCAAACATATTTTCAGTTAGGCCAGCAGGGGGCAGTAACAATGCAGATGTGGAGACAGTGTTGCAGAGGCACAAAGCAGTGTTTTCTGAGGAGATGGGCACTATTTGGGAGTTCAAGCCCGGCGTCACGGTAAAGCCACATACCAAACCAGTCTTCAGGAAGGCAAGACCAGTGCCGTATGCGCTAAAGGACGCAGTTGAGAAAGAGTTAGACAGATTGGAAAAAGCTGGCATTATCTCAAAGATAGAGCAAAGTCAGTGGGCTTCCCCGATAGTAGTTGTACTCAAATCTGACGAGTCAATTCGTATTTGTGGAGACTACAAAGTCACTGTAAATCAGAGTGGGGGCACTCTTTTTAGCAAATTAGACATGTCACATGCCTACTAACTGCTTGAGTTAGAGAAGGACTCCAAGAAGTATTTGACAATAAATACGCACAAAGGACTGTATGTCTATCATACACTCTCCTATGGGGTGTTTAGTGCAAATTCTCTGTTCCAGAATGTGATGGACCAGATCCTACAGGGCTTGGAGCATGTGACCTGCTTCCTAGATGACATACTGGTCACAGGCAGAACGAGAGAGCAGCACCTGAGGAACCTAGAGGAGGTACTTAGTCGGCTGGAGAGCTATGGAGTAAGAGTGAAAAGGGCAAAATGTTCGTTCATGCAGGAGAAAGTGGAATACTTGGGGCATCTGATAGAGAGGGACTTCACCCCACTGAGTCAAAGGTGGCCGCTATCAGAAATGCCAGAAATGCACAGCAACCAACAAACGTCACAGAGCTACGGTCATTTCTAGGACTGTTAAACTATTATGGCCATTTCATGAAAGACTTGTCCACTGTACTGCAGCCGCTACACCAACTTCTAAAGAAAGAAGTGGACTGCGAATGGATGCCAGAGTGCGCAGCAGCATTCAAAAATGCAACAGAACAGTTAGTCAGGAGCTCAGTCGTAGTTCACTATGACACCAAGAAACCCCTGAGATCATCTTGTGACGCATCCCCTTATGGGATAGGTGTGGTCATGTCACACATAATGGAAAATGGGGACGAGAAACCAGTCACTTTCGCATCACACTGACAGACACAGAAAGTAAATACAGTCAGATTGAGAAGGAGACTTTGGCCATAATCTTTGGCGTGACCAAATTTCATAAGTATCTCTATGGCCGCAAGTTCAGTTTAATAACTGACCACAAGCCCCTCCTGGCCATATTAGGGCCCAAGTCTGAAATCCCTACACTTTCCACATTGCGTATGTAGAGATGGGCGCTGAGACTGATGGCGTATGACTACATAATAGAGCACAGAACGTCAGCAGAAAATGCAAACGCAGATGCGTTATCAAGGCTGCCAGGGAAAGGAAAGGATAATACAGCAGAAGAGAACAGCATCTTTTATTTCTCATTAGTAGATGAGCTTCCCGTGCAGGCCACAGAGATTGCACAGAGCACTCTAAAGGACCCAGTCCTATGCAAGGTACTGGAGCTGACTCGTTCCGGATGGCCGAGTTATATCAAAGATGACACGCTGAAACCATACTTCACCCGAAGGAATGAATTGTCTGTGGAACAAGGATGTATTGTATGGGGAATTCGAGTTATCATTCCACCAGCACACCAAGACAGGCTACTGCCCGATCTACACCAAGGGCACCCTGGTGGGTGCAAGATGAAGAACTTGGCTAGGAGCTACTTGTGGTGGCCCCAGTTAGACAGTGATATAGAACGTGCAGTACAGCAATGTGATGCCTGTCAGAGTGTGAGGAAACTACCAGCCGTAGCACCTTTACACTGCTGGCAGTGGCCTGGGAGATTATGGCAGAGAATACACATTGACTTTGCAGAGAAAGATCAACACCACTTCCTGGTGTTAGTGGACAGTCATTCTAAATGGCTTGAGGTAATCCCCATGGCAACCACCACAGCCGCCAAAACGATTGAGGTGTTGCGGAACATCTTCTCTTCCTACGGTCTCCCAGAGGAGATTGTTTCTGACAACGGTCCACAATTTACCTCTCAGGAGTACAAGACATTCTTGTAAAGCAATGGCATAAAACAGACCTTGGTACCAGCCTACCATCCCGCTTCTAATGGAGCCGCAGAGCGAGCAGTTCAGACAGTGAAAGCCTCAC
This sequence comes from Odontamblyopus rebecca, assembly GCA_030686955.1. NCBI lineage: Eukaryota > Metazoa > Chordata > Actinopteri > Gobiiformes > Gobiidae > Odontamblyopus > Odontamblyopus rebecca. Next base: position 40,591,090 of record CM060654.1, on the reverse strand, counting down.
TGCTGAAACAAGTGCTCGATGAGAAGAAACAAAATGTCACTACAACACTGCAGCACAGACTAGCAAACTTTCTTATAGCTTACAGGATTACACCACACAGCGTCACAGGTTGCGCGCCAGCTGAACTGTTCCTAAAACGTCAGATCAGGACCAGGTTCAGCCTGCTGAAACCAGATCTTGCTCGTGTGGTGGAAGTCAAACAACAAAAACAGAAAGTCTACCATGATCAAACCGCCGCCGAGCTGAGACATCTGTCAGAGGGTGACTCAGTTCTGATCCGAAATTTCCACGGAGGAAAGGAGAGGTGGACAAAAGGAACAATTGGAAAGAGACTCGGATCAGTCGCCTACCTGGTGTGGAACGGGGTTAACCATCGCTCAGTCCACATTGACCATCTGCTGCACAACCGATCGTCCTGTCCAGAGACTTTTGGGGTTCAGGATGAGCAAATAGACATCACCAACACCTACCCTGCAGTGGGTCATGCGGACTTGGGGTTAAAAGGCACACCTGGAGCAGTAGGTGGTAGCCCGTACTCACCTGAAGCGACACCGTTGGCACATAGGGAAGCTAAGGGGACACTTGCAACACCCTTACCAAGCCCAGTGAGCTGTGACAAGGCAGTGACACCTGCAACCCGCACAGCCGTTTCCCCTGAGGTGTTAGGGTGCAGGTACCCTCAGAGAGAGAGGGCGCCTCCAAACCGAATGACCTTTTGATCATTCCGTTCCCAAGGAACTGTGTTCTTGAAAAAAAAAAAAAAGTTCGTGTTCATAAAAGAATGTGAAAAAGAGTTCCTGAGATTGAAATGTAAGGGAAAAGGGTTTAATAGGTTGTGTCGGCCGTGATGATGTAGTTAAACGTTTTTGCCGGAGCACCTGTTTTGGGTTTTAACTATGAGTTATTATTAGTGGGAACATCTTAGTTTAAGGGGGAGGAGTGTAGTATATTGATAATATAACTACTAAGCTAGACCCCGGTATATTATTTTGTAGTTAAACAGTGCCATCTAGTGGTGTATGAGTTATGCCGAAATGCCCGGATGTTGTGCCTGTGTGTGCGTTCTGAGAGTTCAATAAAAACAGAAGCAGACGTGTGGAAGTTGGTCTCCGTCCTTCATTTACTGTTATGGTTATATTAACAGTAGATCAGTCCAAATATATTACAACCACCAACACTGGTGACAGTTCTGAAGATGGCTCGCAGCTAGCAGTAAAAATACACTTGGCTACATTGAAGCCACAAGAAGCTAAGAAGTTAAAGTAAAAGTTTCAATTAAAAGCTAAATTAAAAAGATATGTTTTGAGTTTACTTAGGGTTAGGGTTAGGCTAACCCTAACCCTAAGTATGAACACTCGCAGCGGACCTCAGATCCTCAGGTCGACTGTTCCACAAACAGGGGGCTGTAAAAACTGAATGACGCCTCACCATGAGTATTAGTTTGGACTCTTGGGACAGTTAAAAGAAGACTACCTGAGGACCTGAGAGTCCGAGAGGGCTCATATGATAAAAGCAGATCAGATAAATAAATAGAGCTAAGACCATTAAGAGCTTTATAAACCACTAAAAGAACTTTAAAATCTATCCTGAAGCTCACAGGAAGCCAGTGCAGAGACTTTAGCACCGCTGTGATGTGCTCTCTCTTCCTGGTCCTCGTCAGCAGCCGAGCTGCAGAGTTTTCTAGTAGTTGCAGTGGAGCCGTACTTTTCTTTGGAAGACCAGAAAGGAGAGCATTGCAATAGTCAACTCAACATGGTTTGTGATAAAAGCATGTATTAAAGTCTCTGCACTGGCTTGACAGAGAAGTGGTCGGACTCTGGCAATATTTTTAGATGATAAAAACCTGATTTTGTGATTGACCTGATGTGTGGCTCAAAGCTAAGCTCACTATCACTGGGGGATGAGTGAGTAGGTTTGGAGCCTAGCTTTAAGCCTCTCTCTCTGAGCTTCAGGACCAATAATTACAACCTTGGTTTTGCTCTGGTTGAACTGGAGGAAGTTTGCTGCCATCCAGGTCTTAATATCTAAAATGCAGTTAAAAAGGGTGAATTATGTTTGAAATAAAACTAACCTTGCATCACATCACATGTTGAGGTACTATTTTCTCATATATCAGCTGACGAGCTTTCTATCAGGAAGTACACTATGGACACAGATATTCACATGGACAGTCTGAATTTCTAATACTTTTGCCTCAGGTGCACTGTGGAGTGGGCTGACATGCACTAGCCTAGCACCAGCAACCTCTCCTAATACAAGGACTGGATGAAATATTTCAACAAGTGTCTCAACATGTCTCCAACACTCTGGCTCACGAGGAAATGAAGCCCTATGTCTAAAATTCCAAACTGTCCCTTTAAAGACATTACACCCCAATTACGCTGAAAAACCACTTGAGTTTTTTTCAGCGAAATCATGGTTGAATATTTCCAACAATCCTCTCACTTTGTGAATACAAATGATGCTATTTATAGTCGTGGCAAAGAGTGGAGGGGTGAATAATAATTGAGAAGCATTGTAATACATTAAGTCCACTGTGCACTGTCCACATTGTTCACTAATCAGGAAGGGCACGCAAGCATGCTAGTTGTTGTAAGCTTTACTGTCACAGAAAAACTCTGCTTTGGCCCCTGAGAGTTACATGAAAAGCACCTATTATGAATTGAAGTGAATGCTCAGATAATAATAAGGTAAGTGGGGAATAACTTCGGACCATCGCAAACAGTTTATGTATCCATGACGGTGCTCTGAAGGGGGAGCGACGTAGCCAAGGCAGAGAGGACTTAAAAATATTCAAAACGAAACGGAAACTTGTAAAACATGTCAATACGTTGTTACTTTTATGGAATTTTCACAATAAAAGGTAACATGTCGATCTGTTATGTGTTAGCAGTCAGTACCTCCATATTTTGCACACATATTTCCAATGTATTTGAGCAAAAGGTGTTTGGTCTAGAGCAGGCATGTCCAAACTATGGCCCGGTGGCCAAATGTGGCCCTCAGTCCAATTGTTTTGGCCCTCAGGCTTCCAGGTGAATTGGCCCATACTACCACAAGTAGCACTTTTTACTGCATGTTTTTGAAATCCATCTTGATCAAACAAATGTAGTGTGTCCTTTTGAGGGTCTAAGTGTGAACAAAGCTCTGGAGGGTCATTCAAACCCCTTGTAAATGCACATATTTGAATTACTCACTGTTTTGACCATCAGTCTATGACCCTCAAGTGGCCCTTACGCTGGTCTGTGTTTTAATATGTGAGCCTTGATGAAAAAAGTTTGGACACCCCTGGTCTAGGATGACCAGACGTCCCTATTTACCCAGGACAGTCTCAGTTTGGAGCCCTGTGTCCCCTGTCCCAGCAGATTTACCTTTTCGGTCTATATATTTTAAATGTGACTGTCTATGGAATAATGTCAGAATATGCTTGTGATCATAATAAATTAATTAATCAATCAATCAATCAAAATTTGTCTCAGTTTTATACAAGAAATGTCTCAGGTGTCCCTATTTTTGACCAATTTGGTACCTACCAACAATAAAAACAGGCATAAATTATCACTTGTTTAGGTAAAATACAGAAAAGCTTCTGAAAAATGAGCAAAACACAAAAAATTTGACTATAGTGACTCACAATTTTATTATTACCAACTACCCCAAACTGAGGGTGTTCCAGTTTTTGATTCTGAAAGTCTGATCATCCTAGCCTTATCCCAGTAGAGATATATTATATGAGCAGCACTTGAGGGTAAAATAAATCTGCCATGAACTGTCTGCATCTACGTATAAAGAGTTGTATTGTCTTGTATTGTATTGTCAAAACTCCGCTCCGATCTCTGAGAGTTGTGAAAAGCTCTTGTAAACTCATCGTGGTGAATCATTAGGATGCTCAGAATGCATAAGGTAAGTGAGGAAGAACTTTGGATCACTTCAAACTTAATTAGTTGTGTTCTTCACGTTTTAATGACAGTAAAAATCAGGTCCAGACGCAGTGAATATGTTAGAGACATTCCACTTTTCCAACAATCTCCTTTTATCCCCAAGCCGTGCGATCCTATAAAACGCTCCAGTAAAACCGTTCATCAGCGTTTTGAAGCATCCCTCAGTGTGGATTTAAAGACAAGGAATAACAGCTTCTGCAAAAACGATTCTACTGTTAAAGCTGCACTGTGTAACTTTCTGGTAAAGGGTCCGCCAAGTGCTTGTTTTGACATTATTACTTGACCCAGAATGGCAAATCAGATACTCATCGACAGGCTAATAAAACTATAGTACTAGTAACAGGTACAGCCAGAGTTTTAATGTAAACGTGAAGTCACTTGTACATATGCCTGTGTGTTGTGCCTCTGGGCAAGGCATTTTAAAGACAGAGCTAAAATAATGTTTGAGATTAAAACAGCTTGAGATTGAATGCTGAGCGGAGCCTAAAGGACGGACATTGCTGCTAAACATTTACCCCCGGTGTACGTTGACTGCAGGTGATTCGCGTTTGGTGCAGTTTTACTGTGACTTATATGCCCCACTGACCACGCTGTCTGCTACTGAGATTCACACTCTGGTCGGGAGTCCATGTGATATATTAGATTATGCACAAGAAGCCTTTTGGGAAACAACAGCAGCATTTCACACTGCGACCACTTTCTCATGCTTTAGGATGCCGTGGATATTTACAGTGGGTAAGAACCAGGGATGTATCAATAACCAAAATATGGTGATATGATATCGGCAAAGGTTTCACAATAATATCGTGGACCACCACAATATATGGAATCCCTAATCTTTTTGCTTAAATTAAGAGTTCTGATGCAGAAATAGCTAAAAAAAAAAAAAAAAAGAAAAGAAAAGGGAACTACATAGACCATGATCCTTTGCTCCGTTTCAGTGCAGACGAAATAACTGTTCTCAGCACTTTGAAATCTTCATTCTTTGGATTAAGTCTTGTGAAGCATTTTTAGAGGAAAAAGGACCAGATTCACAGTTTTGTGCCTCCACAAAATATTGTAATAAATCTGGTACGGTGAGATGTATATGGTGAAAATATCGTACAGAGAGATTTGGATATCGTTCCATCCCTAATGACAATAACTCTTGTACCAAATGCACTGGATGGCTTTCTTTTCTGGCTCTTGGTGATGGTGGACACTTTTTCTCTCCTCTCCTGCCCCTGATCTTTCCTGCTTTGTTTCGATGTTTCGTCTTGTCTAATGTGTCTTATTCTTCCAGAGACTCTCTCCGCTCTTTTCTCCAAAACTAAATTAACTATGGATTCGATAAATTGGTCTTTTAACAAAACTGACACTTTAACAACAAGACAAGCAGGGTCGGGAGAACCTGTGTGTTCCTCAAACACAGAGGATCTATCTATTCCGAACCAGGAATACAGGACTTTGCACTTTGGATCACGCATGAAAGTACTGAGACAGCTTTTCAAAGCCCCACTTGGCTGCCCAGAAATTGGACTGTGAGACAGACCTTCAAGTACTTGAACTTTGTGACTCTGGGCCGGGGTCACAGTCACTGACCGCTGATGGACATGCTTGGTCATGGTGGCTCTAAATCGCAATTTTTGGATAAAATCTGGAGGAAACTTGGAGTTCTGCATATGTAAAGAGACCAAGAGACAATAGAGCTGCTGTGAAAAGAATGCAGTTGCTCGACCCAAAGCCAAACCATGACAAATCTGATCTATTGGCCTCCCCCAGTGGCCTTGGCCCAGACTGACTGGTCAACTCGCCCTGAGAGATTGGAGCAGTGGGGTGCTCTTTTCCTCCCTACATTTTCTCTATGCCCTCGCAGCTTCTTTGCCCAACCCAGCATGGTGGACGGGTCTGCTGTAGCCAGCGTCCCCTGGCTGCAGGATATGGATACTGTCTCCACCTCCCTGACTCCTCCTCCCGCTGCAATGTTGTGTCATAATTGAATGGCTTGTCATAATGTATATATGTGTTCTTTTTGTTGTTCTTCCTCAATTTTTCTTTTTTCTCTGTAGTAGTTAGTTATAGTTATTATAGTTAGAATAGAGTGTTATGAAAGATAGTATAGAGATAGAAAGAGTTATGAAAGAGTGTATCACAGCAGTAATCTCATAGCTTCCTGTTTGAGTTAGAAGTAAATAAAGATAGTTTGGAATCACTGTAAAGCGCTTTGTGTTGCATTTTTGTATGGAAAGCGCTCTATAAATAAAGTTTGATTGATTGATTGATGACTGGTCAAAGCATTTTAGAATGTCAGTCTTGTTATTCTGTAGAATATCATAATATCATGAGCTTCCCACCATATCGTAAGTTTTCCCACCATATTGCAAAAAATATCGTACCGTGAGGTTCATACATGACAATATCGTATCATGAGACTTGGATATTGTTACACCCCTCATAAGTACATTTGCAAAGTACCAGGAGTGTACAGGGATATTTTATTCTGAAAATACTCTGGATCTGTCAGTTCACATCTGATTTCCTGTTCTGCTCATGTGATTTTGTGAGCTTGACGTCAGAGACTGCACCAAGATCAGTGTGGCAGGGTGCTACTGATCTGAATGAGTTTCTAAGTCTTACAAGGCCCGCTCATGTCCTGAACTGCACCTGCATTCATTTTACACTGGACGTTACACAAGAAGAGAATGTTGCAATACACATTTACACATTTGAGATTACAATTACACGAGTAATCTGTGCCCTGCCTCTTCGCTCCTACACTCACATGTGAACCTGTGTCTCTAGAGCCTTCACCTGCAGATAGAGACACATCCAAGTGTGTCTCATTCTCAGTATATGGACAGACCAGGCCTCATGTGAAGATCAGAACCTTCAGAATCTCCTCCCTGAGCTGCAGAGGCTGCACTAGCACTGACTCATGACTGGTGCAGGTGCTAGGGTTTAGGGAGTGACGGATCAGCTCAGAGAGAGGCATTTTAAGATTAAACACAATGGATTTTCAGCATTGAACCTGGCAAAATAAATGAGAAAGTCATGTGAGACTTGTTCTGCTTTCTGATGACCTCAGTTGCAAAGTATCAAAGTAGTAATAGCATTTGTATTTCTTTAAGTTACATGATGTGACCGTTCCTGTACCTTGTCCTTCCTATTACAGTGATCTCGTATTCCTATAGTCTGGCATCCCCATGTGGACTGTGTTGGGGTAAAGTGCAGAGTCACGGTGGCGTCAAGGTGGGTGGGCTGCTCACTCCAGGAGTGCTGGCCATCCTGTGGCCTCATAACGCTGAGGCGGTGATGGGGGCGTTAACTTCACTGTAAAAGCTAATCACCAAGGAGAGAAGCACTGTATAAAAGCACATCTATATCTGTCCCGTGTGTGTGTGTGCGTGTGTGTGTGTGTGTGTGTGTGTGTGCGGAGACACTGAGAGACAGGGCAGATGCTAGAATAATGATCCTACGGTCCACTATGCTCTGCTTATGTTAAAATGCATGAGAGCAGGGAGACATATTTCAGTCAAACTCAGTTAACAACAATCAATCATCTTGCCTGTAGTTGAATCATTTAGGAGAGATTTATAATGTTACTGAAATACTTCTGGACACAAGCAGCAGATGTGACATTCATGGAGGTGATTTCATAACTGTTACCGAGCAACCATAATCCTATACAACAGTCAAAATTATTATAATAGATACATAAATAGATAGATCGTATTTCAGGCAGCATACTGTACATTACATAATACAATATATAACATTGATTTATATACAAGGTGTCCCAAAAACTTTGACAGCATGTCACAGGCCATTTTAGCAATTCTTGTTGAAATAACCTCAAATTTTTAACAGAATATATAGAAACAGATCATTTTATATTTAATGTTTTATTTTTGTACTGTTTTCAGGTTAAGCCTAACCCACTCCAGAAGAGAAGTAATTTTGCTTCTGGGATAGAAGTGTAACGATATCCAAGTCTCATGATACAATATCATGTATGAATCTCACAGTATGATATTTATTATGATATGATGGGAAAGCTCACGATATTATGATATTCTACAGAATAACAAGACTATTTCTAAAATGCTTTGACCAGTGACTCTATAAAGTGTCTGGTTCCTCAAAGCTCTCAGGTCTGAAGGTACCGCATGGCGACAGCTGGTTGGCAACAGTGTCTGGAGAGAATTTTCCCTTACTGCACCCGTTGGTGGGTTTTTTGCTCTGGCACCAAGGATCGTGTTGTTCATCGAGAGACTGAGGATGGGACAATGTGTTTGCTGATGTCTGTGTCAGATTATGTGTTCATGTTTTTCACTGTGAAGCCCATTGAGGCAACTCTTGTTGTGATTCTGGACTATATAAATAAAATTGAATTGAATTTGGTACAACATTTATTCCATTAGGGATGGAATGATATCCAAATCTCTCTGTACGATATTTTCACCATATACATCTCACCGTACCTGATTTATTACAATATTTTGTGGAAGCACAAAACTGTGAATCTGGTCCTTCTTCCTCTAAAAATGCTTCACAAGACTTAATCCAAACAATGAAGATTTCAAAGTGCTGAGAACAGTTATTTTCTCTGCACTGAAACGGAGCAAAGGATCATGGTCTATGTAGTTCCCTCTGGGTTTTTTTTAGCTATTTCTGCATCAGAACTGTTCATTTAAGCAAAGAGACTTGGGATTCGATATATTGTGATAGTTCATGATATTATTGTGAGACCTTTGACGATACGATATCGCCAGATTTCCATTATCGTTACATCCCTAGTCTTGGAATATGCTCGGACACAGTCACCTCAGGCTGTGCAGCGTGAAAACTTCACCAACTGCAAACAAAGTCCCATAATAAACTTATAATGTTCAACACCTAAAATGTTCCATTTCAGAGCTCGACTTAGTAGTTTTCAAGATAACTGCTATTTTGGGGCACCCTGTACATTTATTAAATTATAATAAATGATGTAATGTCTACATGACACAATAATTCTGATTCGACTAATACAAATAAATGATAACTCCTGGATTTAGTTTACTGAAGGTTCAAACTGTAAATGATCACATTTTTATGCAGCGCTTTTCCACCTTCAAAGTTCTCAAAGCACTTTACAATAAGAACCACTCCATTCACACACACATTCATACACCAATGTACTCAACCACTAGGGACAAGGTGGGTTAAGTGTCTTGCCCAAGGACACCACAACAGCATTCATCTGTGGGAGCAGGAATCGCACCAGCCAACCTGACCACCAATGATGTTTATGTGGAGAAACACTACCATCTGAGCTACTGTCGCCCAAAGTACCAGAAAAAGTCCTTCATTGTTACTTTTTTCCCCCACAAACTGTCACTTCACTGATGTAAAACTATGATAAATATTCACCACAGAAAGTACCCATCAAACCAAGTCACAGTGAGACAAACACGAAGCTGCCATCTGCACGGTGTCCCTGTCATTCTAAAGTGTGGACATCTTGTATCGTGTCCATGCTGCTGGGCTAAAACAACAGGAGACTTTGTATGAATGTGTTTCAGAAGACTTAAGGTGAGACACTGCAAGGGAAGACAAACAAATTTTCAATTTAGAGCTATCATTTTAACACAGGTTCTTAGGGTTGCCACCTATGTCTGACAAAAACCTGGAAACTAGAAGTGCAGAGCTCTGATCTTTAGAACACTTAAGAGTCTCAAAGTGAATGGTTTTACAGGAAACAGCTGACACTGTCGCACAATTTTATAGCTATGGTCCACAGACATATCCAGCTGCTCTATACCTACCAACCTATGAGCTGCTGCATTCAGCACCATGGACAGCGAGAGACGTAAAATATGATATGTCAGAATATTGACACAAAAAAGTGTCAGAAAAGCGGCATGTTTAAATAGAGACGTGTCGTAATACTGGGTTGTCTAAAGGTTGACATGATGGAATGAAGGGATGTCAGTGAAAACTATGTGGATAAACGAAGGCTACAGATGACGTAGTAGATTAAACAAGAAACACAAATTTTATGCATCATGTAAAAAAAACTGGGACATTCAGTGTCCCAGGAGAATTTTTACATTTTTTTTTTTTTTCCCAGGACAGACTATTAAAATCTGTGACAATCAGGTAAAACGGGCAGGCAACACTACATGGTCTGTAGTTTACTCACAGAGATGTCATATAAAATGTATGTAAGTTTTTCATCAAGTCATATTTTCATATAAAAATAAGGCATTTTTATGTGTAAAACTGACCATTTGTGGGACATTCAAAACTGAAAAATGTTGTTGTTGTTGTTGTTGTTGTTGTTGTTGTTGACAGATATTTTTAAAAAGACATACAGAGGAGATTTTGTATCTTATTTCATTTTTGAGAAAACTAGACCTGACTGAAAATTTGCCTTTCATGTTAAAACTTGAATAAATCAGCCTTTGGTGTTGACACTATAAAAAATGGTTCTGTACGTTTGGTCCAAATCTTGTTCAGTCCAAACTGTGCAGTGTGGTGTGTGTAGGGCTCCTTCTGTCCCTACGGGGAAATACATTTGGAGAACACACAGTGACTCTGTCCTGTAGAACTGTGAGGTTGATGAAATTAAATATTAACCGTTTCAGAGCAGAATGGACAGTTCTGTTGTGTTCACATGAAAGCACAAACACACAGTTTTTTCTGCAGTGTCTCACCTTAAATATTTCTGTTTCTGTGTGTGTGTGTGTGTGTGTGTGTTCCTTTCTTTCTTTCATTTTATTTAGATTTCATTTTAGTATCCAGATATTAGAAAACTACTCCTCTAATTTGACTTGTTTTATAATGGGTGTCATTTCATTTGACAAGCTCTTCTAATTTTATGGAACACTGATACTGAGATATTTAAAGCCTTTTAGGGGAACTTTAAGCACCTGAAGGATTGTAACATTTGAACTCCGGCTGTAGTGAGGCTGGTGACTTTCTCATGTCGATATTTTTTGCTCTGGCACCAAGGATCATGTGTTCATGGAGAGACTGAGGATGGGACAATGTGTTTGCTGATGTTTATGTCAGATTATGTGTCCATGTTTATTCACTGTGAAGCCCACTGGGGAAACTCTTATTGTGATTCTGGGCTATAGAAATAAAATTGAACTGAACTGAATTGAAATTTTGTGTTCACCAAATGTCCCAGTCATTTCCACAACATAGTCCGAATATGAGGACATGATATGTTCAAGTTTTCCACTGTTAATGGAAGTGAGTCCTCTCTCCCCCTCTCTGTCTCTCTCCCCCTCTGTCTCTCTCCCCCTCTCTGTCTCTCTCCCCCTCTCTGTCTCTCTCCCCCTCTGTCTCTCCCCCTCTGTCTCTCTCCCCCTCTGTCTCTCCCTCTCTCTGTCTCTCTCCCCCTCTGTCTCTCTCCCCCTGTCTGTCTCTCTCCCCCTCTGCCTCCCCCCTCTCTGTCTCTCTCCCCCTCTGTCTCTCCCCCTCTCTGTCTCTCTCCCCCTCTGTCTCTCCCCTTCTCTGTCTCTCTCCCCCTCTGTCTCTCTCCCCCTCTGTCTCTCTTCCTCACTCTGTCTCTCTCTTCCTCTCTCTGTCTCTCTCTTCCTCTCTCTGTCTTTCCCCCTCTGTCTCTCTCTTCCTCTGTCTCACGCCCCCTCTCTCGTTGTCTCTCTCCCTCCTTCCGACTCTCTCCCCCTCTGTCTCACTCCCCCTTCTCTCGGTCTCATTCTCCCTCCCTCTGTCTTTCTCCCCCTCTCTCTACCCCTCTTCCTCTCTCTCTTTCTCTTCCTTTCTCTTTTCCTTTGTCTCTCTCCCTTTCTGTGTCGCTCTCTTCTTCTCTCTCCCTCGCTCTGTCTCTCTCCTCCTCTCCCTCTCAGTCTCTCTCTCTCTCTCTCCTCTTCTACCTCTCAGTCTCTCTCTCCCCTCCTATCCCTCTCAGTCTCTCTCTGTCTTTCTCTCCCCTCCTCTTCTCAGTATTTCTCTCTCTCCTCCTCTTAGTCTCTCTCCATCCCTCTCAGTCTCTATCTCTCTCTGCTCTGTTGTTCGGGGCAGAGGTTGAATAGAGGAAATGATTAAATGAAGAGCAGTGGACGGCATCATTTAGAAATCACACTTGGATCAATTGCACACCTCACTCTCTCCTCTTTCTCTCCCTCTTCTCTCTCCTTTTTGCTCTCTCTCCTCTCTTTCTCTCTCTCTCTCTGTGTGCAGTCTGGCCATGGCTCTAATCTAAGCAGATGTCTGTTTAATTGATCGAAACAAATTACCTCCACATCGATCTGAGTCGGGGAGCGCTCTGGGATCGCTCTCTCTCTTCATCTCTCTTTCACTATCCCTCCACACTGCACACTGCACACGTGAAGAATGTGAGGGTGTGAGGACAGGGGGCGCTCTGGGACACTTCTCCATTTGCTTGTTTCCTGACTTTAATAATTCAGATTTTAATAATTCTGTTCAAAGTTATATTTAAGCATGTCCAGAAATATTTACAAAAACAAATTACATTTCACAAAGGCAGACATTTTTGCTGTGCTATAATTTCCACCTTTGTGATTGGCTAATTGCTTCTGTTCAGATAGCGATTTCAGTTCAGTTGCAATGTGTCTGTTCTGAGGAGCTCTGGGAGGCGACTGCTGTTGTGTTTTTGGGCTCTGCAAAAATACAATAACACAGATGAGAACATGCAACAGAGCTGGGTGGTAAAAACACATGTCCTCTGTCCTGCCCCTGTGTCCCAGACTCCACCCCCCCACATCCCCTCTCCTCCCCTTTATGCTCCCAGGCTCTCCCCAGAAACAGGATTAAATCATGAAAAACTCGGCGCTCCTCTCTCCTCTGACATGGGAAATAAATGAGCGCAGGAACCATCATACTAAAAGCTCTGCATGCTAACGGAGCATTCTTTTAGGTTAAGTGCACGAACACACAAGACCCTATGAGGAAACAGCTGCACAGACTCAGGGATTATTGCAGAGTGTGCACTTGTGTAGATTTACAACGTGTGTGTGTGTTTATTTGTTTTCAAAGAATCAAACCAAAAACCACCTTGCTGTGAGGTGACAAGGCTAACTACTCTGCCACCATTAAGTTCTATGCATTTAATGAATGTACCTACATATTTATCCCCAGTGTACGCTGACTGCAGGTGTTTGGGTTTGGTGCGGTTTTACTGCGGCTTGTGTGGCCCACTGACTGCGCTCTCTGCTGCTGTGCGGTTGCGGTGGGTTGAAGACACTGCTCAGGAGTTCACACAATAGTTTAGCATCAATGGATTCATAGATTAGCAGGTACAAGAAGTCTTGTGGGTAAACAACAGCAGCATTTCACACAACAACCACCTTCTTGTGCTTTTGGAGACCATTTTCTCATGCTTTAGAACACAGCAGATATCTACAATGGGTAAGAACATTTGTGAGTGTCCAGAGATATTTCATTTTGAAATTCTCCGGATCTGTCAGTCCTGCGTGTTTGACTTCCTGTTTTGTTCATGTGATTTTGTCCGCTTGGTGTCAGAGACTACTGCGGGCCTGCAGATTCTTTCTGCATGCCTGTGCCCCACCCGCTCCCGCATCAGTGTGGCAGGGTGCTACTGATTTAATAAAACAAACATTAAACATTAAAATCAGTTTTAAAAAGGTGAGTCTTGAGCAGTTTTTTGAAGGTGGGGAGGTCAGAGCAGGATTGGTCTTGTAGGTCGTGGGAGTGAGTTCCAGAGGGTAGAGAAGGCTCTGTCACCCCAGGTTCAGAGCTTGGTTCTGCAGGGGAGGGACAGGGGGCATCAGAGGAACAGAGGGAGCAGGACGGGGTGTGGCGGGTGTGGCAGTGCAGCAGGTCAGAGGGATGATGGGAGGGACAGGAGGTGTCAGAGGAACAGAGGGAGCGGGACGGGGTGTGGCAGGTGTGGCAGTGCAGCAGGTCAGAGGTGTGATGGGACCAGGTTATGGAGGCTTTGTAGGTCATCATGAGGAGGACTTTGAATTGAATGCGCTGAGGGATGGGGAGCCAGTGGAGGCTTTGAAGGACAGGAGGATTTGAATGACTTTCTAAGTCTTGTAGGACTCGCATGTGTCCGGTACCACACCTGCAGTCAGTGTACACTGGGCGTCAGACTAACATGTATAGCCTCTTTTAATTTAGCAAAAAAATTCATTGAAAATCAAGACAAATGACAAGTTTTCAGTCATTTCTTTTCCTGTACTTATTATGTATGTATTCTGCAAAAGATTTAGTCTGAATTGGTTTTAGCATTATCCTGTACAAGTCTCCACCCACAAGCTGAGATAGCCGATGCTCCTACATGACATTTTTACATAAAAACACAAAATTATGATAAAAAAAAAAACTGTACACAGCAACTGGCCAAACCTGACGTGATGTGCAGGACTTTCATTAGTGGAATGATTGTGCTGCTCTGAAGGGGGAGTGACTTTTAACTCAAAAACTAAAGAGAAACTTATAAAATATATGAAAATGTTTTTAATCGGAGTGGGGGGAGCAGTAGGCGTCACAGTTTTACTTGTCTAGTCCCCTGTCCCACCAGATTTATTTAAAGCCAGTGATTCGTCCCAGTTTTATACAAGAAATGTTCCTGGTGTCCCTATTTTTGACCAATCTGATCCCTGCCAACAGTAAAGAGAGGCATAAACTGTCACTTGTTTGGGTAAAACACGGAAAAGCTGCTTTAAAATGATCAAAACACAAAGAAAATGTGACTATATGACTGACTCATCAGAAATGTTTTCTTTAATTACGCATAGAGTGACCAGATTTTCAAAATTCAGTTTAAATTGTGTCAGTCATGATCCAGAGAGCTTCTGTTGCTGCATTTTTTTAATTTTTTTATTTTTTTTTATTTTATTTTTTTGCTTTATGGTCATTCGCAAACAGATTTCTGTGTTTTGGCAGAACAAATGACAATTTATGCTCCTCTTTACTGTTGACAGGATCAGATTAGTGAAAAAATGTGATAGTCCTGTTTTAGTCCTGGTTGAGACATCCTGGTTTAGTCTTAGTTTAGTCCTGGATTAGATCAAATTGGTCCAAAATAGGGACATCTGGGACATTTCTTGTATAAAACTGGGACAAATCACTGGTTTTAGATACATCTGCTGGGACAGAGGAAACAGGGCTCAAAACTGGGACTGTCCCTGGGAAACAGGGACGTCTGGTCACCCTTATGACCCACAGTTATTAGTTATTAGCAATCACCAAAAAAAACGGGGATGTCCTAGTTTTTTATTATTATTATTTTGAAATTCTGATCAGCCTAAATGAGTCACAAAAATGTCTTATTTTTAGAAATTATTCTCATAAATGTTGAACAGTTGCACAGTAAACTCCAGTTGGTGTTGAAATGTCTCCCTCGCATTTGGATATGGCGACTCTAAGTTCAGGTTAGCGTTAGCGAGTGGCTCACAGACTTGTAGCTGAGCATTTTATCAGTCGCTAACAGGAAGTAGCAAATCAAATGGAGCCTTAAGCGCTTGGATTAGCGCTGGACCCTACAAAGCCCAGCCTCTCTGTACATTAGAATAACCTCATATTCTCTCCATATTCTCACAGGTATTTTTGGGTGCTTCAATGTTCCACATGAGTGCTCCGAATGTAGCGCGCTAAACTAATCCCTGCAGCCAGGATTACAGCTCTGCCCAATGTGCGGCAGCCACGTGCTAGCCCCAACTTCAGCTAAGGTGACCACCGGCATGACTCTGAAAATAAGGACACTTAGGCCCAAAAGTGAGGATAAAGGCCCAAAGCTGAGGACACTACTGGAACCATGGGGTAACCACAGAGCATAACAAACTGGCTAAAAACAACCGCTTTAATAATAATAATAATAATAATAATAATAATAATAATAATAATAATTATTATTATTATTATTATTATTATTATTATTATATGTCTATTTATTAAAATGTATTATTATATTTATTCTATGTGTCCAGTGAGCCCAGTTTTTCCGCAGTTTCGGTGCTGATGAAAGTAGTTTGGCAAGTTGGCTGGAGTCATGAAAATAAAGTGTTTTTCTTCTCTAAACAATCTGTGGTCAAAAGAGTGATACATTTGCATCACAAAACGTGAATGGAAAAAAAGTCAGACCTCATAATCGCTTGATACTATTTCCTCAACATGTGGGACTACAACACCGACGATGAAGACATGGCCTTTAGCACAGAGCCAAGGGGAGATCTTTATGAACCCGAATATCCTGATGCCCAAATTCACCAGATGGAGTCAGAACAGCAGAGACAGAGAGGAGGGATAGTGGGACAAGCTGAAGCTGGATTTTTGTTGTTCCTGGAGAATCACAAGTCTGCACCATTTTTGTATATATTCTTATATAGCTTATACAAATTTATATACTTATGGCTGTAGCGCTCATGTTACTGAAAAAAGTGTTGGATTTGTGCACGGCTTCACCTGGCAGCAGCGCAGTAATATGAGTTGAGAGAAAATAGTACCAAGAGGTTATGAGGTCTGACTTTTTTCGTTCACGTTTTGTGCTGCAAATGTATCACTCTTTTGAACACAGATTGTTTTGAGAAGAAAAACACTTTATTTTCGTGACCCCAGCCAACTTGCCAGACATTTTCATCAGCACCGAAACGGGGAGAACTCGTCTCACCGGACGCTGTCAGGAGGTAAGTTAGTGTTGATGCACGACACTGCTGCCATACAGATTCCCTTTAATTGCGTGAAACAGCTTGGTGAGCTCAGCAGCAGTGGTTTTGTCATCTGTTGTGTTGTTGTTGGTGGATCAAAAACAGATGTTAAAGAAGAGTGCAGCACTGCAGCATTCTCCTTGTGGTTTTCTGTGTCTGAGTGTTGCTCTGACGCACCTTTACCTCAGCTGCTCACATCAGTGTCAATACGGCAGAGCTCACAGAAGGCACAGGATTCTCCTTTGGTGCTCTGGAAAAACGATGCTCTGAGCACCAAGCATGTCTGAAGGAAGGAGTAACAAGCATATTTTCCTTTTTGGCATTTGATTTTGTTCAACAGCAAACAGGTTCAAACACTTTCAAACGTTGCTATCGCAGCATCGCAGGTGCAATATGGGTGGGGATTTGTGGTGATGCAACAGTGGAGGCTGAGGGTCCAAAATGAGAACAAAATGTCAGGAAAATGAGGACGCATAAAAGAGGTCCAGACTGAAGGCTCTAAAACCTAAGATTGTCTGGCCAAAATCTGGATGAATGGTCACCCTCACTTCATCTGCTCAAGAAATCTCAAAGACAACAATTATTTTGGTAATACGATGTTCACTTAAGTGTCCCTGTGTGTCCATGGGTCTCATGCTGTTTAAAACCTGATCTGATCTAGCCAAGATCAGGTTATTCATCTTGTTCCGGGTTATTCATCTTGTTTTCAGGTTTATTTAGGGATGTAACAATAACTGAAATATTGTGATACCATATGGTCAAAGGTCTCACAATTATATCGTGGACCATCACAATATATCGAATCCCAAGTCTCTTTGCTTAAATGAACAGTTCTGATGCAGAAATTGCTAAAAAAAACAAACAAAAAAAAAAAAACAGAGGGAACTACATAGACCTTTGCGCTGTTTCAGTGCAGACAACATGAAGAAATAACTGTTCTAAGCACTTTTACATCTTCATTCTTTGGATTAAGTCTTGTGAAGCATTTTTAGAGGAAAAAGGAGCAAATTCACAGTTTGAGTCTCCACAAAATATTGGTGAAATGTAAGATAAGATAAGATAGGATTTTATTCATCTCGCAGTGAAGAAATTCAACAGTCACAGTAGCTCCAGGACAGTTTAGTGCAAAAAAGGAAAAAAGTGTGCATGTATATGGTGAAAATATCGTACAGAGAGATTTGGATTTCGTTCTATCCCTAATGACAATAAATGTTGTACCAAATGACTGGGCAAAGCATTTTAGAGTCAGTCTTGTTTTTCTGTAGAATATCGTAATATCATGAGCTTTCCCATGATATTGCAATAAATATCGTACCGTGAGGTTCATACCGTGACCATATCGTATCATGAGACTTGGCTATTATTACACCCTTAGGGTAATTATTTACTTACTTGTTCTGAATTGGTTGTATAATCTTTGTCACATATATTTCTTTCATGACTCAACTCGTCAGAAAATCTTAAATTTAAGCATTAAACGTAAACATAAAATAAGCTAGAATCCATTTCCCATAGTTTGCTCTGCAACATTTGACTCGCTTTTAGATTCAGTGTTACAGATGTATTTGATACTCAAGTGCGTTTATCTCAAACTTAGCATTCATAAACTTATTTCCAGGCCATGAACACTCACAGAGATGCGTCATTCTCGTCTAGAGGGAGTTTATTTTAAGAGAACTTGTCAAGTAAAATGATCTTTCTGCATGGACAGATTATTTCACTCCATTAAATCATGTTCTGATAGATTTAAGCGTTTATATCTTAATTTTTGGCCAAACTTTTAAGCAGTGTACACACATGTTCTGAGATGTATGGGACTCTTGATGAGTTTAAAGTTCAGACATGGAAGAACGTGTCACAAACCAGTCGGGTCTACATGAAAGTGAAGAATCAGATGCTACGTCCAAAACAGTTACTCTTACATGACTCATTTCTTGCAACATTTTAGTTTGTATGTCATTTTTAAAGGTTAATTTGAGAGGGATAGAACTTGTGTGAGAGATATTTAAGAGTTTTGAGCCTGGTTGTGGGTTCAGTTGTGTTTTGGTTGTGAGGTCAGTTGTGGGTCTCATTAGTGGGTCTGCTTTTGGGCCCTGCTAGTTTATTTTTAGATCGGTTGTGTGTGTCACAGGTTGTGGGTCTGGTTGTGTGTCCAGTTGTGTGGGGTCGATTGTCTGTTGTGGTGAGTCTGACTGTATAGGGTCGGTTGTGTGTCTGGTTGTGGTAGATTGTTGTGGTGGGCTGGTTGTGTGTCCAGTTGCGGTGGGCTGGTTGTGTGTCCGGTTGTGTGTCCGATTGTGTGTCCGGTTGCAGGTGGGCTGCAGCGTTTCCTCTGTCAGCACAGATGCATATTTAATGTCCTGATGAGCTTCACTGCTGACACAGACAAAGACACACAACAATACCCATGAGCCTCTTCTCCCCCCTTCCTCTCCTCCTCCCCCTCTCTCCTCCTCCCCCTCTCTCCCCTGTCTTTCCCTCCCTCCTCTTTCTCTCCCTCTCTCCTCCATCCTTTTTCTCACCCTGACCTCCACACATCCATCTCAGCTCAAACCATGACAACTACAATACCTAATCTTCTCTTCCACTTCTCTCTCTCTTCTCTCTCTTCTCTCTCTCCTTCTCCCACTCTCATCTCACTGCAAGAACTTTCTGGCTTCGACTGTGTAGAGTTTGCATGTTCTCCATGTGTTTAGGCACTTGAGTTTCCTCCATCAATCCTGTCCTGACCAAGACTATCTCAAGATCTGCAGATGGGTCCCACTGCTCCTGACAGGTTTAACCCAGAGACACTGAAGGATGGGTCAAATACAGGTTTAACCCAGAGACACTGAAGGATGGGTCAAATGCAGGTTTAACCCAGAGACACTGAAGGATGGGTCAAATACAGGTTTAACCCAGAGACACTGAAGGATGGGTCAAATACAGGTTTAACCCAGAGACACTGAAGAAGGGTCAAATACAGGTTTAACCCAGAGACACTGAAGGATGGGTCAAATGCAGGTTTAACCCAGAGACACTGAAGGATGGGTCAAATGCAGGTTTAACCCAGAGACACTGAAGGATGGGTCAAATGCAGGTTTAACCCAGAGACATTGAATCTTGGGCCAACTGCAGGATCGAAGATGGTGTAGAGTCTTGCCCATATCTATAAATATTTCCACTCTCTTCCATCTCTGTCCATCTTCCATTAGAGTCTTTTCCTTTGCTCTGTTTACTGGAAAATTCTGTCTATTCACAAACAGCAACTCAACAACAAAGTTCTCAGACACAGACAGAGGAGTCTCCAGACCTGCACACTTAGAGAATATTCAAATTACACTTCATTAATAAACCAATTAGGAGAATGGACTGCGCTCGGGGATGAATGAAGTTGTGTTTTGTGTTCAAATGCAGTTCCTCTACTACACACAATACTTATATACAGAATACTTGTGTTGGCTTCAATATCTATGATCCACCCCAACTTCAACTCATCTGAAAATGAAAGATTAAATATAGACAGTTCTCTGCATTTATAATGTTTATATTCAAATGTAGTATTGTTACAAACTACTAAAGTGGTACAAATCCTGTGCGCCGTGTATTTGTTCTCCATTACTTTAGCCACCAAGACACCTGCAAAACTAGACCATTTTCCATAACTTTCAGGAAAAATTAAGCTGGTAAGTTGGCGGATTGTCTGTAGTTGTCCTGTCCTGGGATACAGACTTATTTACATTTTTGGTTTGTATTTGGGCCAGTTTAGTTTGCCTCGTTCTCCTGTCTGCTCTTTAGTATTTATTTGTCAGTAGTTTTGGGTCAGTAATTCTGTATTTGGGTCTGTAGTTTGTCTGTAGTTAGCATAGTTGTCCTGTCCTGGGATACACTTTAGTTCTGTATTTGGGTTATTGTCATTTGGGTTATTGTCAGTAGTTTTGTCAGCATATACATTGATCAGTATATTGCTGGAGTCTGTAGTTATCGTACTTGTAGTTTTTGGTCTGTAGTTTTGTATTGGTGTCAGTTGGGTCTTTTGTTCTCATAGATGTCCTGTCTTGGGATACATACTTCTTTGCAATTTTATTCTGTATTTATTTGTCCGCAGTTTGGGGTAAGTAGTTTGTGATAATTGTTGTAGTAGTTTGGGGTCAGTACTTTGAAGTTGGTCAGTAGTTATTGACAGTAGTTGTAGTAGTTTGGGGTCAGTAGTCTACCTGTAGTTGGTCAGTAGTTAGTGGTAGTAGTTATAGCAGTTTGGGGTCAGAGGTTTGGCTGTAGTTGGTCAGTAGTTTGTCTGTATTTGTAGTAGTTTGGGGTCAGTACTTTGTCTGTAGTTGGTTAGTAGTTAGTGATAGTAGTTGTAGTAGGTTGGGGTTTGTAGTTGGCCAGTAGTTAGTGAGGGTAATTGTAGTAGTTTGGGGTCAGTACTTTGTCTGTAGTTGGTCAGTAGTTTATGGTAGTAGTTGTAGTAGTCTGGGGTCAGTAGTTTGTATGTAGTTGGCCAGTAGTTAGTGATAGTAGTTGTAGCAGTTTGGGGTCAGTAGTTTGTCTGTAGTAGTTAGTGATGGTAGTTATAGTAGTTTGGGGTCAGTTGGTTAGTAGTTACTGATAGTAGTTGAAGAAGTTTGGGGTCAGTAGTTTGCCTGTAGTCCATCAGTAGTTAGTGACAATAGTTGTAGTAGTTTGGGGTCAGTACTTTGTCAATAGTTGGTCAGTAGTTAGTGGTAGTAGTTGCAGTAGTTTGAAGTCAGTACTTTGTCAGTAGTTGGTCAGTAGTTAGTGGTAGGAGTTGCAGTAGTTTGAAGTCAGTACTTTGTCTATACTTGGTCAGTAGTTAGTGGTAGTAGTTGCAGTAGTTTGAAGTCAGTACTTTGTCAGTAGTTGGTCAGTAGTTAGTGGTAGTAGCTGTAGGAGTTTGTAGTTGTCCTGTCCTGGAATACATACTTCTTTACATTCCACAGCTGCTGTTCATATGGGCTATAAAGAAGTATGTGACCCAGAGCAGGTTTCTTCAACACCACAACAAATCTGCAAGTGTCAGGCAACGTCACAGCGCCCCCTCTCATGCAAACAAGGAACTACAGACTGGAAACCATTCCTTAAACCAGTTCCTGCTCAGTTGAGTGTTTAAATGATCGCATCTCCATAATTGATCAGTGGAACTACTTTGTGACGAAAGATCTCTTCTCTCTTCTCTTCTCTTTCCCTCCCTCTCTTCCTCTCCTTCACTTGCCCAGCCTGATCTCTCAGTTTTCAACACAAGCGGAGTGAAGACAAGACAAGACCCGCAAGATACACATCATTTAGCTTGAAATTCAGTTGAAGTTTAACTTTTTTTTTGGACTCTTGAGGGAAGTAGGGAGAGGAGAGAGAATGGAGGAATGAGATGTAGATAAGCGAAGGAGAGGAGAGAGAGAAGAAAGGAGGATAGAGAGGGAGGAGAGTGATAGGGAAAAGAGTGGATGTTTCCCTCTCTCAGAAAAGGAGGAGGGGTGAGGGAGAAAGTGAGAAAGAGGATGTAAAAGAGAAGGGAAGATAGAGGGAGAAAGGGATGGTGGAGGGGTGGATGAGGGAGGAGAAAGATACCTCCTTTTGGAATGCTGCGCCAGATGAAACCCACAGTGTTCTGGTTTGTTTCCTCTCTGCAGTCTCCCTCTTTTTCCATCTCTCTTCTTTTCTCTATCTCTCTTTCCTCTTCTCTCTTTTTCTACCCATCCTTCTCTCCATCCCTCCCTTTCCCTTCACCTCCATGAGTTCTTCCTTCTTCTTTTCGCTACTTCACTCCAAGCTTCAAAAGTTCAATTCTGTCCGAGACAAAATCGCAACATCTGTCCCTCTCTCTCTCTCTTTTTTCCTCTCCTTCTCTCTCCATCCCTCTCTCTTTCTCTGTCCTAAATAGGAGTGCAGTTCTTAAGGGTCTCCAAATCTGAAGAGGACTAGAGGAGACTTTTATATATATTTTTGTCTCATGCCAAGTCTCAAACTCTCTTTGCTCTTTCTTTCTCTCCATCACCACCCTCTCTCTCTCTCTCTTTCTCTTTCCTCCCTTCTTCCCTCTCTCTCCGTAGCTTCATTAGGGCCCTGACGTTAGCGACGGGTCAATTCATTTAAAGCGCGACTCAGCCTTTGTGCATTTGCCTATAAATTGGTATCGATCGTAGCGGTGAGGACAGGAAAGAGGGATGGGGGATGGAGGGATGGAGAGAGAGGGAGAGATGGAGGAGTGGGGGTCAGGATGGACAGCACTGCACACATAAGCTTATTTTCAGCCAGTTCTATAGGCTCGACTTCATGGCTGCGATGATGTTGTCCACTGTAACGGCCTCATTAAACCAAATTACACAGGAGCTGAGCGTTTGTCCACAGATCTGAAGGTCAGTGGTTCGAATCCCACTCTCCCTAACCCTAACCACCTTTTTCCATAATACACGACTCTGTATGTTCCAGTGACTGAAATAACGTGTTATTCCTGCGTGTTTCATAACATAAAAACACAAAATGATCCAGTATGAATGAATATTGTATGAAATGTACATTTTTGTACTGCAGTGAGAATATGTAAGAATGAAATGAGACAAAAATAACTAAATGAAGATTAAAAGAGGAATAAAACAAGGCCACTCCAGCATTTAAACTGGACTAAACAAGTGCTAAACCAGGACTAAAAGAGGACTGAACCAGGACTAAAACAGGACTACACCAGGACAGGACTAAACCAGGACTTAAACAGGACTACGCCAGGACAGGACTAAACCAGGACTAAAACAGGACTGAACCAGGACTTAAACAGGACTACGCCAGGACAGCACTAAACCAGGACTAAAACAGGACTGAACCAGGACTTAAACAGGACTACGCCAGGACAGGACTAAACCAGGACTAAAACAGGACTGAACCAGGAATAAAACAGGACTACTTTAGGATTAAAACAGGCCTAGTTTAGGATTTAAACAGGATTACACCAGGATTTAAAGAGAATTATGTCAGGATTAAAACAGGACTGAACTAAGACTTAAATAGGAGTAAACCAGCACTAAAATAGGACTATACCAGGACTAAAAGAGGACTATATCAGGTCTAAAACAGAACTGAACCAGGACTAAGACAGGACTACACCTGGACTAAATGAGAACTGAACCAGGACTGAAACAGGACTCAGGACTAAAACAGGACTACACCAGGACTAAAACCGGACCACATCAGTTTTAATACAGGACTAAACCAGGTCCAAAGAAAGACTAAAACAGGACTGAACCAGCACTAAAACAGGACTACGCCAGGACTAAAACAGGACTAAAACAGGACTAAAACAGGACTAAACAAAGACTAAAACAGGACTAAAGCAGGATGAAAGCAGGATTAAAACTGGACTAAACCAGGACTAAAACAGGACTACATCAGGACTAAAACAGGACTACATCAGGATTAAAACCGGATTACACCAGGATTAAACCAGGATTAAAACAGGACTACACCAGGACCAAACAGGACTATGCCAGAACTAAAACAGGACTAAAACAGGACTAAAACAGGACTGAACCAGGACTAAAACAGGACTGAACCAGGACTGCACCAAGACTAAAACAGGACCAAAGAAAAAGCTTCACGACAAGCAACAACGATTTGGCAAATTCTGACAAAATTCTTAATTGGAAAGTAATTTAAATTTATGAGAAAGACAGGAGGAGGGGACAGGAGGAGGGGGAGGGGACAGGGGGAGGGGGGAGGTGGGCGGGAGGAAGAATCAGAGGAGTAAATACAGAGAGGGGGGAGGGCAGGGGTCTCAGGTGAATGAGACTCACTGAAGCTACAAGGACAATACTGGACTGAGCAGAAACGCTGACACAGCCTCAGGAGAGAGGGAGGAGAGGAAGAGGAGGGGGGGAAAGGAGGGAGAGAGTGAGAGAGAAGAGAGGGAAAGGGGAGACGCAGGGTGAGAATAAGAGAGAGGGAAGAGGCGAGGAGAAGACAGGAGGGGAGTGAGCGAGGAGGAGAAGAATATGTTATAAGAGCGGCCACACGAGGTCAGATAATTCAAACATTTCTGATATCAATTCTAAAACACAACCCACATTCATTCTCTGCATTTGACCCATGCGTCTGACCCACAGTTTACTTTTTAATAGCAGTGTGCGCAATATTTGACATCCCCCATACTGGATTTTTTTGTGTGTGTGTCTCGGCCATTTACAGATATACAGAGTGTCCCAGAAAACATTGAAAAATTTAAAATCATTTTGGCAATTTTTGTTGAAATTTGTGAAAATTTTCACAGAATGTATAGAAACAGATCAAGATTTTATATTTAATTTTTTCAGGTTGAGCTGTTCACTCCCAAACAGAAATCATTTTGCGTCTTGGCTCCACACACTCACCCAACACTGTGCAGCTTTCAGTGCAAAATTTGGAAAAACTTCACCAACTGGCAAACAAAATCCCAAAATAAACTTAAGATATTCAAGACCTAAACTGTTCGATTTCAGAGCTTGACTTAGTAGTTTTCAAGATAATTGTGTTTAAAATGATGTCAAATTGTGGGGACGGGCTGTATTGTTCAAACCGTATGTGTCTCTGTGTCTGAGTGTAAAGCATTTTATTGTCTCATCAAACAATATCCAAGTCTCACGATACATCATCAGGGTATGAACCTCATGGTACAATATTTATATTTTTATTTATATTGTGGGAAAGCTCACGATATTACGATATTCTACAGAATAACAAGACTGACATTCTAAAATGCTTTGACCAGTCATTTGTGACATTTGTGACATTTACTGTCATTAGGGATGGAACAATATCCAAATCTCTCTGTACAATATTTACAGCAACATTTTGTGGAGGCACAAAACTGTGAATCTGCTCCTTTTTCCTCTAAAAAATGCTTCACAAGACTTAATCCAAAGAATGAAGATGTAAAAGTGCTTAGAACAGTTATTTCTTCATGTCGTCTGCACTGAAACGGAGCAAAGGATCATGGTCTATGTAGTTCCCTCTGTTTGTTTGTTTTTTTAGCTATTTCTGCATCAGAACCAGTGGCGGCTGGTGGTCTAATTTTTTTGGGGGGGAGGAGCATAAGTCAAAATTATAAATATGTATTATAAATATATGTATTATGTATGGCTATATAAAATTAAAACAAATGCCAGAAACATTTTAGTCACTATTGGCTGAACTTTATCAGGAGCACAACGCACAGCCAAGCGCAAAGTTTACACAGCATAACAGCCTGAAGTGCCTGCTCACACCCGACCCAAACAATACAAAGTAACATGCCGTAACACACCATCCTCCCGTGAGCAGACGCTGACCAGACTTTAGCTCTACCCCTCTCCCCTCACCTGTCTAGATGGAGCCCTCACCTGCCTGGATGGAGCCCCACCTGCTGGTTGAAGCCCTCAACCCAAATTAGCTGATGGCCAGTCCCCCACACGTCTGCCTGTCCGTCTGAACCCTGTTCTTTATAAACTGACTGGTTCCTCAAAGCTCTCAGGTCTGAAGGTGCCGCATGGCGACAGCTGGTTGGCAACAGTGTCTGGAGAGAATTTTCCCATACTGCACCTGCCAGTGGGTTTTTTGCTCTGGCACCAGGATCGTGCGTTATCGAGAGACTGAGGATGGGACAATGTGTTTGCTGATGTCTATGTTAGATTATGTGTCTATGTTTCTTCACTGTGAAGCCCATTGGGGAAACTCTTGTTGTGATTCTGGGCTATAGAAATAAAATTGAATTGAGTTAAATTGTAACACAATGTAACATACCGCTCACAGCCCCCGTACGTCATGAAAATGCAGCAAAACTTAGGCTGGTTCTAAAACTCATCTTAATCCCATGTGAGTCTGAAAGTTACACCAGTCCATATTAGCACCAGGGCACCGGGTGTACTTAAGACCTCTGCACGACGCTTTTACATCCAGATGCCCCGCCGGCAGCAGCGAGCGACTTCCCCAGCTATGGCAACGACGGCCCCGGTCCCGGCAGCAACGGTCCCAGGACCCGGTCTGTTGCTCTGCGCTTTAGGTCTCTCCTCTCCTGTTTCGGTTTAGGCAAAAATAGCGGCCACAGCACACAGCTCTGTAGTTCTCCATTCATTAGCCTGTAGCATTAGCATTAGCCTGTAGCATTAGCATTAGCCTGTTGGCCTGAGGCGGGACAGAGCAGCTGAATCCTCATCAGAATCGTAATAATGTTTCTAAAGACTAATCACTTGATTTGAGTCACCCCCACCCTGTGCACTACGACGTTTTTCAGGGGCTGCAATACAAACTAATGGGCAAAAGCAACGTAATGATGTCACATTTTCTGAATGTTTCACCTGCTCCATAGACCTGCTCCTTTGGGGCGCAGAGACTGTGTGCACTCAGATGCACCATGTGACTCAAATACAGAGATATGAGCACATTTAACATGATAAAAATATGTGTATGCAGATACACGTTCAGTTTTAAACAAAATATATTTTTATATTTCTTTTTTTACTCAAGGTTAAGTTAGGGAGTGCGGTGCGGTGCCTCTATTCACCAGCCGCCACTGATCAGAACTCTTCATTTAAGCAAAGAGACCTGGGATTCCATATGTTGCGATGGTCCACGATATTATTGTGAGACTTTTGACGATACGATATCAGCCTATTTCAGTCATTGTTACATCCCTACTGATTATCAGGAAGTGCACCATTAACATGCAAGTTGCTGTTGTTGCACCGAGACACCGAGTCATTTTAGTCACGTTTTTTAAATAACTTTAAATGAAATATTGGAAGTAGAGGTTGAAATTTGTTTTCTTTTTTTTGTTTGACACTAAAACAGAATAATAAAATAACAACTGTTTTCCCATTTTTATTGTTTTTCGTTTTTAATAGAAATTCAAAAGAACAAACAGAACATGAAACCATTCCCCTTCGACTTTTCAAAAACGTAATAACACATTTCGGAGGGAGTGTATTTATTCATTTATTTATTTAATTATTCATGTATTTATTTATTTAGTCATTCATTCATTTATTTAAGTATTAATTTATTTACTGATGTATTTATTTATTTATTTTTGATCATTCTTGAACTTTGAAAATGAGAAAACACAACAAAAGTTCTATCTCTGACAAAAGGCCTTTGTCTCTAAAAATAATGGAACCTAAACCCTGTTCTGTTTCACTTGTTCGTTTTGATCACACTTTAGATGGAAAACGTTCTGCAAAATTATTCTTTATGAAGATGACAATTGAATCAATCGAAATGCAAATATTCTAACTTAAAAACAGCTCACGATTAGAACTTCAGCTTTTTTTTTCCTGAAGCGCCCTGACCGACGGCTGATCTGTGTGTCTGCAGGATGGAGAGATAGAGGAAGAAGAGAGAAGAGAAGAAGGGACAGCAGCATGTTTGTGGAGGACATTTTTAAAATGTTCTCCGAATGAAGGAGGAAAAGAGAGATGACGGAGAGACGCAGAGAAAAAGAGGAAGAGAGACAGAGCGGAGAGTGTGAGTTCTATAGATAGAGAACGTTCTCTCCCCTGGGACTGAGATTATGGCTGACATTGTCCTCTCTTCTCCTCCACCTCTTTCTGCTCCTCTCCTCCTCCTCTCCTCTGCTGATACTCCTCTTTTCCTTCCTCTGCTCCTCTTCTCCTCCTTTGTTCCTGTTCTCCTCCTCTCCTCTCCTCCTCCTCCTCTTTTCTTCTCCTCCTCCTCTCCTCTTCACCCACTTCTGCTCCTCTTCTCCTCTTCTTCTCTTTTGCTCCTGTTCTCCTCCTCTTCTCCTGCTCTCCTCTGATCCTCGTCCTTTTCTCTTTCTCCCCCCCCTCTGCTCTTCTCCTCTTTTGCTCCTGTCCCCCTCTGCTCTTCTCCTCTTTTGCTCCTGTCCCATTCTGCTCTTCTCCTCTTTTGCTCCTGTCCCCCTCTGCTCTTCTCCTCTTTTGCTCCTGTCCCCCTCTGCTCTTCTCCTCTTTTGCTCCTGTCCGCCTCTGCTCTTCTCCTCTTTTGGTCCTGTCCTCCTCTGCTCCACCTCCTCTGCTCCTCCTCTTCTCCGTGTGGTTTCTGGTTTGTATCTGTAATTCCTGGTCCTGTCCACATGAAACAAAAACTGGCACAAAGTTCAGCGTCTCTGAAACAAAAGTCAAATGATTTTTCTGATTCTTCCACTCGGGTCCAGCGCCAGAGAGACTCGACACGAGAACGATTTCAATTAAAATGAATTAACAAATAAAAAGGAGGGGCTGGACTAAAGCAGGACTAAAGCAGGCCTAAAGCAGGACTAAAGCAGGACTAAAGCAGGACTAAAGCAGGACTAAAGCAGGCCTAAAGCAGGACTAAAACAGGACTAAAGCAGGACTAAAGCAGGACTAAAACAGGACTAAAACAGGACTAAACTAGGACTAAACTAGGACTAAAGCAGGACTAAAGCAGGACTAAAGCAGGACTAAAACAGGACTAAACTAGGACTAAACTAGGACTAAAGCAGGACTAAAGCAGGACTAAAACAGGACTAAACTAGGACTAAACTAGGACTAAAGCAGGACTAAAGCAGGACTAAAGCAGGACTAAACCAGGACTAAAACAGGACTAAAGCAGGACTAAACCAGGACTAAAACAAGACTAAAGCAGGACTAAAACAGGACTAAACTAGGACTAAACCAGGACTAAAGCAGGACTAAAGCAGGACTAAACCAGGACTAAAATAGGACTAAAACAGGACTAAAACAGGTCTAAAGCAGGACTAAACCAGGACTAAAGCAGGACTAAACCAGGACTAAAACAGGACTAAAGCAGGACTAAAGCAGGACTAAACTAGAACTAAACCAGGACTAAAGCAGGACTAAAGCAGGACTAAAACAGGACTAAAACAGGACAAAACCAGGACTAAAACAGGACCAAAACAGGACTAAACCAGGACTAAAGCAGGACTAAACTAGAACTAAACCAGGACTAAAGCAGGACTAAACTAGGACTAAACCAGGACTAAAACAGGACTAAAGCAGGACTAAAGCAGGACTAAATTAGGACTAAACCAGGACTAAAACAGGACTAAAACAGGACTAAAGCAGGACTAAAGCAGGACTAAACCAGCACTACACCAGGACTAGAACAGGGCCGGACCAGGACGAAAATAGGACTAAACCAGGACTAAACCAGGACTAAATGAGGGCTAAAGTAGAACTAAAGCAGGACTAAAGCAGGACTAAAACAGACCAGGACTGAAAGAGCATTGCAGCACGACTAAACCAAGACTAAAATGGGACTAAACCCGGACTAAACCAGGAAAAGGCGTGGACAGGGGCACAAAGACACAATAGTGATTGACTGCTGTAAGCTGCTCTGGGAAAGCATAAAACAAGCAAACCAAATGAAGTGAAAATGAAGCCAGAATGATGTGAATAGTTTTAGCAGCAAGATTAAAAATGTCTCAAAAGAACAGCATTCACTAAAGATCGTAAGGTCAAAATGTACTTCAATACACCACTGTACACACACTGCATCAAACCAGGACTGAACCAGGACTAAAGCAGGACTGAACCAGGACTAAAGCAGGACTGAACCAGGACTAAAGCAGGACTGAACCAGGACTAAAGCAGGACTGAACCAGGACTAAAGCAGGTCTAAACCAGGACTAAAGCAGGACTAAACCAGGACTAAAGCAGGACTGAACCAGGACTAAAGCAGGACTGAACCAGGACTAAAGCAGGACTGAACCAGGACTAAAGCAGGACTAAACCAGGACTAAAGCAGGACTAAACCAGGACTAAAGCAGGACTGAACCAAGACTAAACCAGGACTAAACCAGGACTAACGCAGGACTGAACCAGGACTAAAGCAGGACGAAATCAGGAATAAACCTGGACCAAACCAGGACTAAATCAGGAATAAACCTGGACCAAACCAGGACTAAAACAGGACTAAAGCAGGACTAAAGCAGGACTAAACCAGGAATGAACCAGAACTAAACCTATATCAAAGCTACTCTCAAAATTAATTTGCCATTTACACCTTAAATCACATTAAATCTGAAACTAACCCAGGACTAAACCAGGACTAAAGCAGGTCTGAACCAGGACTAAAATAGGACTAAACCAGGTTTAAACCAACACTAAACCAGGTCTAAACCAGGACTAAACCAGGACTAAAGCAGGACTAAAACAGGACTAAAGCAGGACTGAACCAGGCTTGAACCAGGACTGAACCAGGACTAAACCAGAACTAAGTGTGAAACTAACCCTAGGTCTAAAGCAGGACTAAAGCGGGACTAAAGCAGACCTCCACCAGGTCTACATCAGGACAAAACCTGGGATCAAACCAGGACTTAGACGAGGACACGAGCTCAGCCGCACACACTTCACTGTGCAAACTGCTGAGTGGCTCAAACCATTTCACATTTTTATGAAATACTCAGACGTTGTGTTCAAATGTGTCATGTCACGTTTCATCTGGATTCAGCAAAAATGACCCACTTATTTAAGCTTATTTAACTATTTATGTTTCTATTTCTGAACATTTGAAAAGCCAAATGCAGTGAATGCGCAGTGGGAAAGTGCCGAGCTCAGCTGAAACCTGCACGTTTCGCTCACACTTTTTCTGCACATCTATGACTGTTCAAATGTTCAGCACAATTACAACTGTTTGAACATGAAATTATTAATTCACAACAAAATTACATGTTTTGTTTTTCTCTAGCAGAACTTAAATGTGATTTTGTATTATAATTTTGTGTAAAAATTGGAAGACTGAACCAGGACTAAACCAGGCGGGACAAAACTGAGCCAAAAACAGAACAAAGAAGGACAAATATGGAATTGTACAAAACTCAAACTACGCCAAAAGTGATTTCCCGCTTGCGCCGCAGTTCACCGAACATCCCAGCGCGTTCACAAAAGTCCTTCATCAAAGTCCTGGTTCAGTCCTGGCTTAATCCCAGTTAAGTCCTGGTTTAGTCCCGGTTTAATCCTGGTTTAGTCCTGGTTTAGTCCTGGTTTAGTCCTGGTTTAGTCCTGGTTTAGTTCTGGTTTAATCCTGCTTTAGTCCTGGTTTAGTCCTGGTTTAGTCCTAGTTTAGTCCTGGTTTCATCCTGTTTTTGTCCTGCTTTAGTGTTGGTTTAGTCCTGGTTTAGTCCTGGTATAGTCCTAGTTTAGTTCTGATTTAGTCCTGGTTTAGCTCTGGTTTAGTCCTGGTTTAGTCCTAGTTTAGTTCTGGTTTAGTCCTAGTTTAGTTCTGGTTTAGTCCTGGTTTAGTCCTGGTTTAGTCCTAGTTTAATTCTGGTTTAGTCCTGGTTTAGTCCTGGTTTAGTCCTGGTTTAGTCCTGGTTTAGACCTGGTTTAGTCCTCTCATATCTTCCCCGTCCCAAACAAAGCGTCCCATCCAAAAGTGCTTTCTAGATCCCGCTTCCTCCTCCCGCTTCCTAACTCCAGCTTCCTAACTCCCGCTTCCTACCTCCTAACTCCTCGTGTCCTCGTGTTCTCCGGACAGTCCCGGGGAACACGCTGAAGGTGGAGCGGGACGAGCCCCTTGGAACCGACACGGATTTAAAGTGGAGTGTGTGGAAAAATCCACACTTCCTGGTCGAACGGCAGCACGCACGCGCTTCCAGAGGACTTACCGGACGAAAGACGAGATCCGAGATGGGACAGGACAGAGGGAACATGCGGAGGAGAGCGAGAAGAGAGAGAAGAGGAGAGCAGGGAGAGGGAGAGAGAGGGAGCGTGGTGCAGAAAAGCCTCCTCCTCCTTCCCCCTCTGAGCAAAGACGAGCTGATTCAGCGATGGAGAGTTTAAGGATGCGGAGAGGAAGAGAGGAGAGGGGGAGGAGGGGGGAGAAAGAGACAGAGGAGACGGGGGAGGAGAGGAGGGGATGGGTAAAAAGAGAAAGGGAAAAGAGAGGGAGGAATAGAGGAGAGGGGAGGAGGGGATGGGAAAACGAGAGAGAGAAGAGAGGGAGGAGGAGAGGAAGGGGAGGAAGAAGGAGAGAGGGGAGAGGAGAGGGAGGGGGAGGGGAGGAGGGGATGGGGAGAAAGAGAGAGAGAGAAGAGGGGGAGGAGAGGAGTGGATGAGAAGAAGAGAAGAAGGGGAGAGAAATAGAGGAGAGAGGGAAGATAGGTGGAGAGAAGAGGAAGAGGAGGGATGGGAAGAAAGAGAGAGAAGAGAAGGAGGAGGAGAGGAAGGGAGAGGGGGAGAAGAGGATGGGAAAAAGAGAGAGAAGAGAGAGGAGAGGGGGAGGAAGAGTGGGAAAAGAGAGTGGAGAGGGTGGAGAAGGAAGTGGGGAGAAAAAGAGAGGGGGGAGAAGAGGATGTGAAGACAAAGAGAGAGGAGGGGGGACGAGAGGAGAGGGGAGGAGGGGATGGGATGAAAGAGAGAGAAAGAAGGGGGGAGAAGAGCAGAGGGGGAGGAGAGGAAGAAAAAGAGAAAGAGAAGAGAGGATAGGAAGAAAAAGAGAAAGAGAAGAGAGGATAGGAAGAGAGGATAGGAAGAAAAAGAGAGAGAGGAGAGTGGGGAGAGGAGAGGAGGAAAGAGAGAGAAAACAGGGGAGACGAGGGGAGAGGGGGAGGAGAAGATAGGAAGAAAGAGAGAGAGCGAAAAGAGGGGAAATGAGAGGAAGGGAGCGGGGAGGAGCGGATGGAAAAACGAGAGAAAGAAGAGAGGGGTGGATGAGAAGAAGAGAAAAGAGGGAAAAATAGAGAAGAGAGGGAAGAGAGGAGAGGGTAAGAGAGGGGGAGAGAAAAGGAGAGAGGGTGAAGGGGATGGAAAGAAAGAGAGAAGAGAAGGGGAGGTGGGAGTGGGAGAGGAGGAAGAGGGGAGAGAAGAAGAGAGGAGTGGATGGATGAAGAGAGAGAGAAGAGGAGAGGAGGAAAGGAATAGAGGAGAGAGGGAATAGTGGAGTTTTGAAAGAGAGGGGGAGAGAAGAGAGGAGGGAAAAGAGAAGAGGAGCAAAGAGAGAGGGAGGGACTAGTCGCTACTAAAGTGAACGACTGGGACCTGACTCTGGGACTGAAGGAAAAACCAAACCAGGACTAAACCAGGACTAAACCTAGACTAAACCTGGACTAAACCTGGACTAAACCAAGACTAAACCAGGACTAAACCAGGACTAAACCAGGACTAAACCTGGACTAAACCTGGACTAAACTGGGCCTTAACCAGGACTAAACCAGGACTAAACCTGGACTAACCAGGGCTTAACTAGGACTAAACCAGGACTAAACCAGGACTAAACCTGGACTAAACCTGGACTAAACCAGGACTAAACCAGGACTAAACAGGGGCTTAACCAGGACACGGTTCGACACAGTCACTCACACGTCACAATAAATGCTAATAACAGAGTAAAAATCTAAATTCTGGTGATAAATCCTGCATAAGTAACAAAACAGAGCAGAGCCTGAGGCAGAATTATAGACATGTCAATAAAACAAAGCACACTGCAAAGACCAAAACACATTCAAATATTTATATTTAAAAACAATCACACTGGATTTGAGTTTATTCATTTATTCACCAAGCAGATGGCATTATTTTAAAGCTACAGTCACTTTTTAGATTTAAAGCATGTTTTTTTCATGTTGGCTCATTGATGTTTGTAGCACTGGAAACCACAGAAACACGTGCGTCCTTACTGTGAGTGGGCTTGCATCTCCACAAACCTGACTCTTACCTGACTTATGTGTAGACTCGTATTGGCCTGGGGGAGGGACTCCTGCTTGTTCCCATGGAAATGTTTGGCTTAATATTCCACATTATGACATAAAATAAAGAAAAACTTTTGACTTGTTAGTTCATTTTTTATTATGATAATTTAATTTAGCTTTGATTGAGAGCGAGAAAAGTAATTCAAATTTTTCATATGTGCATATGAAAATTAGCTTTTTGAATCTTTGAATCTTGAAATCTTGAAAATGTATCCATCTCTGCTTTTAGCTTTGCTTATTTCCATGGAATCAGGCAAGGAACAAGCCGCCTTCTAGAAAGTTACTCACTCATTTTGCACAAAAGTAGACCTCTACCACTGGGAAAAAATTGGGAAAATACATTTTAGGGAAAAAAATCAAATAACTACCAAATATTGAAAATTAGCATGATTTTAACAAATGGCCACCCTTTATTTTACATCATTATTATGTAACAGCATGATACGATGATGCAATTACATGGTAATAAAGGCTGAGGTCATACATGTATGTATGTCATACATGTATGTACTGAGTTAGATTCCTTCCACTGAGAGATTATTTACCATGAAATTAGGAAACCAAAAATACTGACACACCTCAAAACACCTCGGCCCCCTAACTGAAGAAACTCATTTATATGATTCATCTGAACTATCTGAACAAATATTAATACAGTGGACAAACTAACAGATCTTCCTCAGACTTCCATGTTCTCCAGTTCATGATCGTTTTCTCAGCCACAGCCTGGGTGATGAGGAGTGACTTTTTGTCAAGGGGATTCAGGTTAGTTGTGGATGTGTGGTGGAATATGGAGGAGAAGGGATGGAGCACTGAGGACAGGAGCCACATGGCCATGTCCCACAGACTGTAGACCTCCATGCAGTACCAGGAGGATGTGGCCATGTCAGACTGTAGACCTCCATGTAGTACCAGGAGGATGTGGCCATGTCCCACAGACTGTAGACCTCCATGCAGTACCAGGAGGATGTGGCCATGTCCTACAGACTGTAGACCTCCATGCAGTACCAGGAGGATGTGGCCATGTCCCACAGACTGTAGACCTCCATGTAGTACCAGGAGGATGTGGCCATGTTCCACAGACTGTAGACCTCCATGTAGTACCAGGAGGATGTGGCCATGTCAGACTGTAGACCTCCATGTAGTACCAGGAGGAGTTAGTGTAGGAGTCTGGGGGGTTCTGGTTCCAGTTAGTTCAGTTAGTGGACGTGCAACCTGTTTGGACCTTTGTCTGGTGTAGTTTGTTCTGTGGATATTTTGTATTGAATCAGATAAACATTTGTGTTTTCTGTCATGGTACAGTCTGGTTTATAGCTTAGTCCTGGTTTAGACCTGGTTTAGTCCTGGTTTAGTAATGGTTTAGTTCTAGTTTGTTTCTGGTTTTGTTCTAGTTTAGTCCTGGTTTAATTCCAGTTTAGTCCTAGTTTAGTTTAGTCCTGGTTTGGTCCTGGTTTAGTTCTAAGTTACTCTTGGTTATTTATGGTTTAGACCTGGTTTAGTCCTTGTTTAAAGCATGTTTAGTCTTAGTTTGGTCCTAGTTTAGACCTTGTTTAGTAATGGTTTAGTTCTAGTTTAGTCCTGGTTTAGTTCTAGTTTATTCCTGTTTTAATCCTGGTTTAGTTCTAGTTTATTCCTGAGTTAGTCCTGGTTTGGTCCTGGTTTAGTTCTAGGTTAGTCCTGGTTTAGTTATGGTTTAGACCTGGTTTAGTTCTAGGTTAGTCCTGGTTTAGTTATGGTTTAGACCTGGTTTAGTCCTGCTTTAGACATGGTTTAGTCCTGGTTTAGACCTTGTTTAGTAATGGTTTAGTTCTAGTTTAGTCTTGGCTTTGGTCACGGCTTAGTTCTAAGTTAGTTCTTGTTTAGTTCCAGTTTAGTCCTGGTTTAGTTCTAGTTTAGTCCTTGTTTAGTTCTAGTTTAGTCTTAGTGTAGTTCTAGTTTATTCCTGGTTTAGTTCTAGTTTAGTCTTAGTTTAGTTCTAGTTTATTCCTGGTTTAGTTCTAGTTTCATCCTGGTTTAGTTCTAGTTTAGTCTTAGTTTAGTTCTAGTTTAGTCCTGGTTTAGTCCTGGTTTAGTCCTGGTTTAGTCCTGGTTTAGTCCTGGTTTAGTCGTAGTTGATAAAAGAGAGAGAAGAGGAGGTGCTGACAGCTGCTTTTTCCGTGTCGGTAAAGTTAGACTCGGACAGCTGATGGACACCACCACAGAAGGAGAGGAGGAAGGAGAGGAGGAAAGAGAGAAGGAGAGTCAGAGCTTATACAGAGGGAAGGAGGAGAAATGCAAAGAAGAGACGAGAGAGAGGAGACAGCAGAACTTGCTTGAGCAGATCTTGGTCAGAAGTAGCATGAACTTTTCGCTTTCTTTTAGATTAAAACAGTTCTCTTCAGATCCGCCCCAGAGCTGCTGTGATGTGGATCTGATGTTGAGCTGAGCGGAGGGAGGAGCAGGTGCAGGTTCAACACAAATACTTCTGAGCTAAGTCTTATCTCACTTTACATCATTCTGCAAACTGGGCATTTCAGAGCTTGAACCAGGACATTCTTCTCACAGACTCTCTGAAGTTGTATTTGGAATGATTTGTGCATGTTTGATTTATTTGTGTATTTCCACCAGTACACGCCCACTGTGACATACGTCCTTCTCCAGTTTGATTTGCTTAAGCAGGGATACTCGTAGGTTTCAAATGTAAAAAAAAAAATGCTTTGCTCTAGTGTGATGTGCAGCTCTCCACACGATGCGGCACTTTGTTTGTCATGACATTTACAGTGACGTCAGCTCCCGCTGGACACCACAGGAGGTCACTATAGGTCACTTTAGATGAAAAATCCTGATACTCATATGAATAAATGAGGCTTTAGGATATTAGAAATGATACAAAGGGTCACTCACGTTATAATGCAGAACTACACTGGTATGTAGTACTCTTCAGTACTTGAGTAACTTTTTCAAAAATGTTACTTTTCTATTACCATACTTTTACTCTATTTCAGAAATATTTGATTGAAGTAACGGTACTCTTACTTGAGTAATATATTGTACGGTGGAACAGTACTCTTACTTGAGTAACAGTACTCTTACTTGAGTAATATATAGTACAGTAATAATACTCTTACTTGAGTAATATATAGTATGGTGGAACAGTACTCTTACTTAAGTAATATACTGTACAGTGTAATAATACACTTACTTGAGTAATATATAGTACAGTATAACAGTACTCTTATTTGAGTAATATATTGTGCAGTGTAACAATACTCTTATTTGAGTAATATATCGTGCAGTGTAACAGTACTCTTACTTGAGTAATATATAGGACAGTGTAACAGTACTCTTACTTGAGTAATATATAGGACAGTGTAACAGTACTCTTACTTGAGTAATATATAGGACAGTGTAACAGTACTCTTACTTGAGTACAAGCTGTACTTCCTCTCTGTCCACTGTGAGTGAGTCTAAAATGGCCAAAGAACATTTGTGTTTCTTGCAGTTCCTTCAGGTCTGATTTAGTTTAGTCTTTGAAAATGGAGTCATTTCTTGCACCACTACTTTGTACTTGTTGAGTAATATTCTTCTGAAGTAGCATGACTCTTTCTTGAGTACAGTTTTGGCTACTGTGTCTGTCCCTGTGCACATGTGAGCCCTGAAGTGAAAGGTGAACAAATGTGTGATACCAAACACACAGCAGCTCTTACATCATCACACAGACACTTTGTCACTCTCGTTTCTGGGCCCACTTACTTGAATTGTTGCTGCGTCTTTGGCTCCAGTTTTCCAAGTTTTCTAAACACATCGTCCACAACAAATCCCCCAAGTTTTTGATCAAAAGCAAATGCAAAGTTTTCAGCTGATCAGCCTAGTATAAACTGACTGAGAGAGGGAGAGGGTGGAGGTAAGAGCCATCAGACCAATGCCCCTCCATCCCAAGCCTTTTATACCCCAACCCCCTGTGACGCTGCCCCCTGCAGGCCACCCCACATCCACAGACACACAGCCTTATTTAGAGACGAGCAGCAAAAATAGACCAGAGAATGCAGAGGGAGGGGCTGGGAGCGGGGGAGGGGGAGATAGCTGTATACATGTATCCCGGCAAGCAGGGCATGAAGGGTAGGGGGGGTGGGGGTGGGGGTGGGGGGGGGGGTCCTGATCTATCAGTTGGAATTGCATTGCCACAGCTCCCTGTCAGAGCCTGATCTGGTCACATCTATTTTGCTGAGCCAACAGTTTCCAAAGTGCTGCACAAATACATAGTAATTACAACAATCATAATATAATGAGAAAATAAATGCTCACATTTAAACATACTAGTTTTAAAACAATAAAACCAGTAAAAAATCAAATAAGACCAAAACCATACAATAGCAATAAATAAATACAGTGGTCCCTCATTTATGGTCGTCTGCATCTTTTTCCACTGAAGGTCTTGGTGCAAGTGTCTTTTTTCCGAGTGAAGAACATAGTTATGGTAAGTTATTGGCACTGTTTTTTCTTCTTCTGGGCGAGAAGATTCTTATAAACAGACATGCCACCTTCAGTTAAGCCGAACAGCCAATCAGGACGTAGAACACAAAAGCATGCAAAATTGCACACAAAAAAAATCTGCGAACCAAGAAGGCCTCGAAAAGTGAACCATTTTATAGTGAGGGGCGACTGTAAAACCAGTTTTAAAAATTTGTATAGTTACAAGCATGAATGCATGTCCAACGTTGACCTGTTAGTGGCGCTAGATCTCTTGACCTATTGACCCCAAATTGGCTGTGAAGGATCATGAGACTGCCCTGAATCAGTGTGCATAATAATAATAATAATAATAATCATCATCATCATCATCATCATCATCATAATAATCATCATAATAATAATAATAATAATATGATCCCTTGGAAGAAGTCCTGCAGCTACACTGTAAGGCCCCCAATAAAAGACACAGAGGACCACACAACTCATGCGGTGTTAAAAGCCCGAGAATAAAAGAAGGTCTTAAGATGAGACTTAAAACAGTCCACCAGGTCTGGTCAGGACTTGGACGGGAGATCGCTGACGTGCAGGTGCCTCAGTGCAGCGCCGTGTCCTTGGGCAAGGTTCTTCACCCACATTATGAATATGATGTGTATGAATGTGGTGTGTGTATGTGCTGTGTGTATGTGGTGTGTATGCGCGTGGTGTGTGTATGAATGTGATGTGTGTATGCATGTGGTGTGTGTATGCATGTGGTGTGTGTATGTGTGTGGTGTGTGTATGTGTGTGGTGTGTGTATGAATGTGGTGTGTGTATGCATGTGTGTATGGATGTGTTGTGTGTATGCATGTGTGTATGTGTTGTGTTTATGCATGTGTGTATGTAGTGTGTGTATGCATGTGTGTATGTAGTGTGTGTATGCATGTAGTGTGTTTATGAATGTGGTGTGTGTATGTGGTGTGTGTGTATGCATGCGGTGTGTGTATGCATGTGTGTATGTGGTGTGTGTATGCATGTGTGTATGGATGTGTTGTGTGTATGCATGTGTGTATGTGGTGTGTGTATGCATGTGTGTATGGATGTGTTGTGTGTATGCATGTGTGTATGTGGTGTGTGTATGCATGTGTGTATGCATTGTATGTATGCATGTGTGTATGTGGTGTGTGTATGCATGTGTGTATGCGTTGTGTGTATGCATGTGTGTATGTGGTGTGTGTATGCATGTGTGTATGGATGTGGTGTGTGTATGCATGTGTGTATGTGGTGTGTGTATGCAGGTGTGTATGTGGTGTGTGTATGCATGTGTGTATGGATGTGTTGTGTGTATGCATGTGTGTATGTGTTGTGTGTATGCATGTGTGTATGTGGTGTGTGTATGCATGTGTGTATGGATGTGGTGTGTGTATGCATGTGTGTATGTGGTGTGTGTATGCATGTGTGTATGGATGTGGTGTGTGTATGCATGTGTGTATGGATGTGTTGTGTGTATGCATGTGTGTGTATGCATGTGTGTATGGATGCGTTGTGTGTATGCATGTGTGTATGTGTTGTGTGTATGCATGTGTGTATGGATGTGTTGTGTGTATGCATGTGTGTATGTGTTGTGTGTATGCATGTGTGTATGTGGTGTGTGTATGTGGTGTGTCTATGCATGTGTGTATGGATGTGGTGTGTGTATGCATGTGTGTATGTGGTGTGTGTATGCAGGTGTGTATGTGGTGTGTGTATGGATGTGTTGTGTGTATGCATGTGTGTATGGATGTGTTGTGTGTATGCATGTGTGTGTATGCATGTGTGTATGGATGTGTTGTGTGTATGCATGTGTGTATGTGTTGTGTGTATGCATGTGTGTATGGATGTGTTGTGTGTATGCATGTGTGTATGTGTTGTGTGTATGCATGTGTGTATGTGTTGTGTGTATGCATGTGTGTATGTGGTGTGTGTATGTGGTGTGTCTATGCATGTGTGTATGGATGTGGTGTGTGTATGCATGTGTGTATGTGGTGTGTGTATGCAGGTGTGTATGTGGTGTGTGTATGGATGTGTTGTGTGTATGCATGTGTGTATGTGTTGTGTGTATGCATGTGTGTATGTGGTGTGTGTATGCAAGTGTGTATGGATGTGTTGTGTGTATGCATGTGTGTATGTGTTGTGTGTATGCATGTGTGTATGGATGT
Organism: Odontamblyopus rebecca; assembly: GCA_030686955.1. NCBI lineage: Eukaryota > Metazoa > Chordata > Actinopteri > Gobiiformes > Gobiidae > Odontamblyopus > Odontamblyopus rebecca. The sequence continues at coordinate 40,550,247 of CM060654.1, read as the reverse complement.
GTTGTGTGTATGCATGTGTGTATGTGTTGTGTGTATGCATGTGTGTATGGATGTGTTGTGTGTATGCATGTGTGTATGTGGTGTGTGTATGCATGTGTGTATGTGTTGTGTGTATGCATGTGTGTATGTGGTGTGTGTATGCATGTGTGTATGTAGTGTGTGTATGCATGTGTGTATGTGCTGTGTGTACGCATGTGTGTATGGATGTGTTGTGTGTATGTATGTGTGTATGGATGTGTTGCATGTATGCATGTGTGTATGTGTTGTGTGTATACATGTGTATGGATGTGTTGTATGTATGCATGTGTGTATGTGGTGTGTGTATGCATGTGTGTATGGATGTGTTGTGTGTATGCATGTGTGTATGTGTTGTGTGTATGCATGTGTGTATGGATGTGTTGTGTGTATGCATGTGTGTATGTGTTGTGTGTATGCATGTGTGTATGGATGTGTTGTGTGTATGCATGTGTATGTGGTGTGTGTATGCATGTGTGTATGTGTTGTGTGTATGCATGTGTGTATGTGGTGTGTGTATGTAGTGTGTGTATGCATGTGTGTATGTGTTGTGTTTACGCATGTGTGTATGGATGTGTTGTGTGTATGCATGTGTGTATGGATGTGTTGCATGTATGCATGTGTGTATGTGTTGTGTGTATACATGTGTATGGATGTGTTGTATGTATGCATGTGTGTATGTGGTGTGTGTATGCATGTGTGTATGGAAGTGTTGTGTGTATGCATGTGTGTATGTGTTGTGTTTATGAATGTGGTGTGTATGCATGTGTGTATGTATATGTTGTGTGTATACATGTGTGTATGTGTTGTGTGTCTGCATGTGTGTATGTGGTGTGTGCATGCATGCGGTGTGTGTATGCTTGTGGTGTGTGTATGGATGTGTTGTGTGTATGCATGTGTGTATGGATGTGTTGTGTGTATGCATTTATGTATGTGTTGTGTGTATGGATGTGTATATGTAGTGTGTGTATGCATGTGTGTATGTGTTGTGTGTATGCATGTGTGTATGTATTGTGTGTATGCATGTGTGTATGTATATGTTGTGTGTATACATGTGTGTATGTGGTGTGTGTATGTGGTGTGTGTATGCATGCGGTGTGTGTATGAATGTGTTGTGTGTATGCATGTGTGTATGTGTTGTGTGTATACATGTGTGTATGTGTTGTGTGTATGCATGTGTGTATGTGTTGTGTGTATGCAGATGTGTATGTGGTGTGTGTATGCATGTGTGTATGGATGTGTTGTGTGTATGCATGTGTGTGTGTGTTGTGTGTATGCATGTGTGTATGTGGTGTGTGTATGCATGTGTGTATGGATGTGGTGTGTGTATACATGTGTGTATGTGGTGTGTAAGGTAAGGTAAGGTAAGGTAAGGTTTATTTATATAGCGCTTTACACAGACACATGTCCCCAAAGCGCTTTACACAGCATTTTACAGAGCATTCTTCATTCACTCCATACCCGGTAGTGGTAAGCTACTGTTGTAGCCACAGTTGCCCTGGGGCAGACTGACGGAGGCGCGGCTGCCAAGCCAAGCGGCGCCAACGGTCCCTCCGACCACCACCAACACTCACTCACACAACTTTCACACCTACAGTGTGTGTATGCATGTGTGTATGTGTTGTGTGTATGTGGTGTGTGTATGCATGCGGTGTGTGTATGCTTGTGGTGTGTGTATGGATGTGTTGTGTGTATGCATGTGTGTATGTATGCATGTGTGTATGGATGTGTTGTATGTATGCATGTGTGTATGTGGTGTGTGTATGCATGTGTGTATGTGTTGTGTGTATGCATATGTGTATGTGGTGTGTGTATGCATGTGGTGTGTGTATGCTTGTGGTGTGTGTATGGATGTGTTGTGTGTATGCATGTGTGTATGGATGTGTTGTGTGTATGCATGTATGTATGTGTTGTGTGTATGCATGTGTGTATGTGTTGTGTGTATGTGGTGTGTGTATGCATGCGGTGTGTGTATGCTTGTGGTGTGTGTATGGATGTGTTGTGTGTATGCATGTGTGTATGTGTTGTGTGTATGCATGTGTGTATGTGTTGTGTGTATGCATGTGTGTATGTGTTGTGTGTATGCATGTGTGTATGGATGTGTTGTATGTATGCATGTGTGTATGTGGTGTGTGTATGCATGTGTGTATGTGTTGTGTGTATGCATGTGTGTATGTGTTGTGTGTATGCAGATGTGTATGTGGTGTGTGTATGCATGTGTGTATGCATGTGTTGTGTGTATGCATGTGTGTATGTGTTGTGTGTATGCATGTGTGTATGTGGTGTGTGTATGCATGTGTGTATGTGGTGTGTGTATGCATGTGTGTATGTGTTGTGTGTATGTGGTGTGTGTATGCATGCGGTGTGTGTATGCTTGTGGTGTGTGTATGGATGTGTTGTGTGTATGCATGTGTGTATGTATGCATGTGTGTATGGATGTGTTGTATGTATGCATGTGTGTATGTGGTGTGTGTATGCATGTGTGTATGTGTTGTGTGTATGCATATGTGTATGTGGTGTGTGTATGCATGCGGTGTGTGTATGCTTGTGGTGTGTGTATGGATGTGTTGTGTGTATGCATGTGTGTATGGATGTGTTGTGTGTATGCATGTATGTATGTGTTGTGTGTATGCATGTGTGTATGTGTTGTGTGTATGTGGTGTGTGTATGCATGCGGTGTGTGTATGCTTGTGGTGTGTGTATGGATGTGTTGTGTGTATGCATGTGTGTATGTGTTGTGTGTATGCATGTGTGTATGTGTTGTGTGTATGCATGTGTGTATGGATGTGTTGTATGTATGCATGTGTGTATGTGGTGTGTGTATGCATGTGTGTATGGAAGTGTTGTGTGTATGCATGTGTGTATGGATGTGTTGCATGTATGCATTTGTGTATGTGTTGTGTGTGTGCATGTGTGTATGGATGTGTTGTATGTATGCATGTGTGTATGTGGTGTGTGTATGCATGTGTGTATGGATGTGTTGTGTGTATGCATGTGTGTATGTGTTGTGTGTATGCATGTGTGTATGTGTTGTGTTTATGAATGTGGTATGTATGCATGTGTGTATGTATGTGTTGTGTGTATGCATGTGTGTATGTGTTGTGTGTATGCATGTGTGTATGTGGTGTGTGTATGCATGCGGTGTGTGTATGCTTGTGGCGTGTGTATGGATGTGTTGTGTGTATGCATGTGTGTATGGATGTGTTGTGTGTATGCATGTGGTATGTATGCATGTGTGTATGCATGTGTGTATGGATGTGTTGTGTTTATGAATGTGGTATGTATGCATGTGTATATGTATGTGTTGTGTGTATGCATGTGTGTATGTGTTGTGTGTATGCATGTGTGTATGTAGTGTGTGTATGTATGTAGTGTGTGTATGAATGTGTGTATGAATGTGGTGTGTGTGAGTGTGGGAGGGAGAGGCAGAAGGTGCAGAATGGTAGTCTCACTTCTGACACAAAAAATACATTAAAAATAATAATTTAAAAAATGTAATTAAATAAAATCTAGCCTAGTTAAGATTGTTTGAATTAAGAAAGTTTTATCATGACTGGGTAAATTTTACTTGACAAGTAAAATGATCTGCCAACAGAACAAGACTTTTTGTATTTAAAATATGAAAACACATCATACTACACTTCAAATAAGAAACAAAATCTAATGTTTCTTGAATAAAGAAAAGGCATGCTTGGTAGATCATTTTACATTTCAAGCTGAATCCACTCAAATAAATTCAAATGTTCTTAATTCATTTAAGTCATTTTAACTCACCTAGATATTGTTTTCTGCAGTATGAATAAAACAGAACATTTGAAAGCAAGGGTGGAAAGTAACAAATTACATTTACTCTACTGTAATTGAGTAGGTTAGTTTTTTATGAATAATTTGTACTTTTTAAAGTCCTTTTTGAAATATGGAATTTTACTTTTTCTGGAGTACACAGCCCACAGGAGGGTGGACATCATGGTCCTTGATGTTAGTTCAGGTGCTGCATCTTTTAAGTTGATGGGGGAAACCGGAGCCCAGAGGAAACCCATCCAGACACGGGGAGAACATGCAAAATCCACACAGAAAGATCGAAACCGCAACCTTCTTGCCGTGAGTGGCAACACTCATGCCTCATGCATACACACAACACATCCATACACACATGCATACACACACCACATACACACCTGCATACACACACCACATACACACATGCATACACACAACACATCCATACACACATGCATACACACACCACATACACACATGCATACACACACCACATACACACATGCATACACACAACACATCCATACACACATGCATACACACACCACATACACACATGCATACACACAACACATCCATACACACATGCATACACACACCACATACACACATGCATACACACACCACATACACACATGCATACACACAACACATCCATACACACACATGTACACACACCACCATACATACACATGCATACACACAACACATCCATACACACATGCATACACACACCACATACACACATGCATACACACAACACATCCATACACCCATGCATACACACAACACATCCATACACACATGCATACACACACCACATACACACATGCATACATACAACACATCCATACACACATGCATACACACAACACATACACACATGCATACATACAACACATCCATACACACATGCATACATACAACACATCCATACACACATGCATACATACAACACATCCATACACACATGCATACACACAACACATCCATACACACATGCGTACACACAACACAAACTGGTGGTGGAACTGGTGGTGGACCTTAGGATGACCAAAGCTGCTGTGATCCCCATCTCCATCCAGGGGATCAGTGTGGACGTGGTGGAGGAGTACAAGTACCTGGGGGTGTACTTGGACAATAAACTGGACTGGAGCAGGAACGTGGACACGGTTTACAAGAAGGGCCAGAGCCGCCTCTATTTCCTGAGGAGGCTGAGGTCCTTTGACATCTGCAGGACAATGCTCAGGATGTTCTACGAGTCTATGGTGGCCAGTGCCATCATGTATGCTGTAGTCTGCTGGGGCAGCAGTCTGCGCGTGAGGGACACTAATAGACTCGAGAAGATCATTAGGAAGGCTGGACATGTTGTGGGGGAGGAGCTGGACTCTCTGGCGGTGGTGTTGGACAGGAGAATGCTGGACAAAATCTGGACTATTCTGGACTCTCCCTCCCACCCCCTCCACAAGGTGCTGGCCAATCAGAGGAGCTCTTTCAGCCATAGACTGCGGCTGCCGCGCTGCTCCACTGAGAGACACAGGAAATCTTTCCTGCCTGTCGCCATCAAACTGTTGAACGCTGCACTTTAACTCACAAACTACTCAATCCTTTTCATCCTATTCCCTGCTCACACATGTATATAGTCATAAATATGTCACTGATGTAAATAGTTTCCCAGAGAGAGCTATTTTATCTTTTATCTTATTGTATTTAGCTTATTTTGTAACTTGTTCAATGTCCATGCTCTTGGTCGGTTGCATCTGTAACGAAGAAAATGTCCCCTCGGGGATGAATAAAAGTAATTCTGATTCTGATTCTGATACACACATGCATACACACACTACATACACACATGCATACACACAACACATACACACATGCATACACACACCACATACACACATGCATACACACAACACATCCATACACACATGCATACACACACCACATACACACATGCATACAAACAACACATACACACATGCATACACACAACACATACACACATGCATACACACAACACATACACACATGCATACACACAACACATCCATACACACATACATACACACAACACATCCATACACACACCACAAGCATACACACACCACATACACACATGCATACACACAACACATGCATACACACACCACATACACACACCACATTCATAAACACACTACATGCATACACACACTACATACATGTGTTACATTGTTAATTTGTTTAATTTGTTATGCTGTTAAAGTTCTATAAAAAGAAGGAAGAGTGTTAGTCTGTGCTAGGAGCTCAGTGTCTTTAAAATGTACAAAGTTTGAACTGAACAAATTTTTGCATGTAAATTTTAATTAACATTTTAATGAAGTACTTTTAATGAAGTACTTTTTTACTTTTACTAGAATTTTAGATCGTTAATTTTACTCAACTCTCAACTTTATTTCTAGAGCACTTTAAAAACAACACAGCTGACCAAAGTGCTGTACACAAACAGATAACAAACAGTGACAATTCCAGTGACAGGTACAGATAAAATATAATACAAAACAAATACTGGCAAAAAGTCAATCCTCAAACTGTGTTAAAAGCCAAGGAGAAGAAGTATGTTTTTAAAAGGGACTTAAAACAGGCAGTGAATCGGTCGGTGATGTGCAATGGGAGCCGATTCCACAGCCTTGACCTGAGAGCACGAGAGGGGGGTGAGGTACGAGCAGGTTAGACAGATAATGAGGGGCCAGACCATGGAGGCATTTAAAAGCAAATTAAAGAATTTTAAAATCAATGCAATGGTGCGCGGGAGGCCAATGAAGTGCCTGAAGGACATGGGTTAAAAGGCGAGCGGCTGCGTTCTGCACTAGCTGCAAGCGAGAAAGTGACATTTTACTGAAACCTGTGTACAGTGAATTACAATAATCTAAACAAGAATTAATAAAAGCATGGATTAAAATTTCAAAATTTTGATAAATAATGTGTGATAAATAATAAAATCTGTTTCCCTTTGGCCTTTTTTTCACTTCTACGTTTACTTGAGTAGGAATTAAGCAAAGTAAAGATACTTTTACTTAATAATAATTTGTCAGTACTTTTCCACTTCAGTTTGAAAGTAACTGTTTGTGAAGGGCTGTGTGCTGTGGTCAGGCTCCTCTGGAGCCTTTGCATTTGAGGCAGACTCTTGACAGACGCTTGACCAGTTATGTTACATAATGCATCTTTAATTGGGCCCTAGCCACATATTAAACATACATCTGAATGAGGGTTATCTCAGGATCTTCAGCGTTTCTCCGACTGTGGTACCTGTCCTGGTGGTACATGAGCTCCTTCACGTGGGACTTGGAGCTCTTCAGTTTGTTAGTTTGCCTCATTTACACTTCATTTGACCTACTTTTCCCTTTTTCTGTTTAAACTACACTGGAAATGATGCAGTGCACTTTTAGACCTGGAAAAGGTCTGTTATAGACCTGGGTTAGTCCTAGATTAGACCTGAAAAAATCCTTTTATAAACCTGGTTTAGTCCTAGATTAACCCTGGAAAAGTCCTGTTATAGACCTGGGTTAGTCCTGTTTTAGGCCTGGTTTAGTCCTTGATTACACCTGGAAAAGTCCTGTTACAGACCTGGGTTAGTCCTGTTTTAGACCTGGTTTAGTCCTTGATTAGACCTGGAAAAGTCCTCTTTTAGACCTGGGTTAGTCCTGTTTTAGACCTGGTTTAGTCCTTGATTAGACCTGGAAAAGTCCTGTTTTAGACCTGGGTTAGTCCTGTTTTAGACCTGGTTTAGTCCTAGATTAGACCTGGAAAAGTCCTGTTTTAGACCTGGGTTAGTCCTGTTTTAGACCTGGTTTAGTCCTAGATTAGACCTGGAAAAGTCCTGTTTTAGACCTGGGTTAGTCCTGTTTTAGACCTGGTTTAGTCCTAGATTAGCCCTGGAAAAGTCCTGTTTAGACCGGGTGTAGTTCTTTTGTTTGGCGGTACTTGGTGTGAATAGTTTGAGCCTATCGTTTATATCTATGCAAACACTCACAGACACCCCGCCCTCAGCCCCGCCCCCCTGGATCAGACAGCCCCCCCACACACACACACATACACACACACATACACACACACACTCTGCCCTGCCCCTCCTCCTTGGCACCGCCCTTTGCTCCCCTCAGTATTTTTAGCTGAGACAGAAAAAGACGTGTCAGGCCTCGTCTCCCGGTGCCTCGCCCTGACCCCCTCTGTCTCTCTCTGCAGTGAAGGCTTTAATCTTTCACTGAGCCTTTCCCTTTCGATTGGTCACCTGAGAAACCATGAAAACATTAAAGCCCCGCTGTGTAACTTTTTAGCACAAATAACACATGAAATAATGTTTTGTTTTTTGTTTTTCTTATATATTTTTTTAATTTAATTGTTTTTTTATGTAGGGCGGCACGGTGGCTGAGTGGCAACACTCAGGCCTCACAGCAAGAAGGTTGCGGGTTCGATCCCTGGGTCGCCCGGGCCTTTCTGTGTGGTTTGCATGTTCCTCCCCGTGTCTGGATGGGTTTCCTTCGGGTACTCCGGTTTCCCCCATCAACCCAAAACATGCCCGCACCCCTATGAACTAACATCAAGGACCATAATGTCCACCCTCCTGTGGGTTCACCACCTGCAGAGGGGTTCATAGGGGGGGTCAGGTGCTATGAGTATTGGGCAGCAAGCTGCCCCCGCGACCCAGCCGGATTAAGCGGGAGAAGATGGATGGATGGATAGATGGATGGTTTTTATGTTTATTGCACTTTCTTCTTTGATGATACATGTAATCTTGGCAATTTTTTTTTTTTTTTTTTTTTTTTAATCCACTGACTAAATCCAAACCTAAATCCAATTAAATCCACTTTTTTTAAAATCCACTGCTGTCTGTGATCTGCAGCCATTCAGACCACATACTGTATAAACATCAAACTATATCCTCTGTAGGCTTTATTCACGCTTACACAAACCAGGAAGATGTTTGGAAACATGTGATGATGGCTTCCGGTGTAGTTCCCAACTCTGGGCTCGAGTGACTGTGATCAAACCCACTGAAGTAATGGTTGTGATGGTTGGTAAAATGAGGACTGCACATGTATGTGCTGTTTGGAGTCATCTTTGGCATCCTCGTCTCTTTTACTCACATGTACCCAGTGCACTTGGAGTTGTGTGTCAGTGGGGAAATGATGAAAACTGAGGTATGGTTAGATATAATCTACAATGACATGTAGATGAGGAAAACTGGGACATTTTCTCATTTTTTCTATATTGTCAGACTTACTACCGTAAACAGAGCCTGTTGGAAGTTTTGATTGCATGTTTCCAAACATCTGTAACATACACAGTGTGGTGCATTTGGACCAATCACAGCAAGAGCTGCTAGAGTTGGCTCAAAGCGGGGCTAAGCTAAGTCTTACAAAGGTGACTTTTAGGTGCTATGAGGAGTTAAACCCTTTAAACAGTTTATTTTGTGAAAATTAAAAGAATCCTACAAAATCTGACCTTTGTGAAAGCCGGATGCCCTGTCAGAACACGGGTAGTTTGAGTTCTCAAAATGCTTTGTGCTTCTATGGGAGAATTCTTTCTAGGCCTGAGTTGCCGGGGGCTGCAGTACCTGGAGCGGCCACTAGTTGGTCTGGAGCTGGGACAGCGAGGGAGGGGCTTATCCAGGTTTTATTATAGATCCATATGTATAAATTAGTGCTGTCAATCGATTAAATTAGTGCTGTCAATCGATTAAAATATTTAATTGTGATTATTCTCATGAATGTCATAGTTAACTTGTGATTAATCGCAAACTGAATGCACATTTTTTGCCCCTTGAATCATCATTGCTTGATTGTCTGGGCTTCTGTCTTCTTCCTCGCTCGGCCTCCTCTTCCTCGCCCGGCCCTCCTCCTCGCCCGGCTCCTCCTCCTCGCCCGGCCTCCTCCTCCTCGCCCGGCCTCCTCCTCCTCACCTGGCTCCTTCCCCGGCTCCTTCCCCACCTGGGTAGCTGTGGTCATACCGAACTGGCCCACGGGCCTGGACATCTATAGCCTGTCCGTCCATGGGAGTGGATCCCTCCTTCACTGTAGTTCTCCCCAAGGTTTCTTCTTTTTCCCAGGACCCTGGGTTTTTTGGAGTTTTTCCTTGCTAAGAAGGAGGGTCTAAGGACAGGGGATGACTGGACGATGTTTCATTTGCTGCTTTACATGAATGTTGTTTATTCCTATTTTGATAAGTCTGTGTGTATGTTTTACTCATCCAAATCTTGGAACACCCTTAGAGGCAACTTTTGTTGCAATTCTGGGCGCTACAAAAATTAATTGAATTGAATTGTTCGCGTTCGCACCTGCTGCCACAGTCGATGGTGTTATTGTATGCTGCTGTTTGTTTGGATGTCGCGCAGTAGACCTGGTGTTTTTAACGGAGAGGGTGGGTCCAGTGCCATGCGGTGTCTGTTGAGTGGTGGGACTGATGTGGGTCTTGCTCCTCTGTGGGTTTGTGGATGTGGTGGTGGTGCAGGGGAGTAAGGGCGGCTGGGGGAGAAAGGTTATGGGGCTTCTGTCTCTGTCCGTGGTCCTTGTCTGGGGTGGGCGCGGATTCGCTGTATGTTTTGGAGCGGACTTTGTTTTGTGTTTTTCTTGTGTGGGTAGCATCAGTGCATGTGCAGGACTTGTATGGTGAAGTCGTGCATGTGTGCACACATGAGCACCCGTGTCGTGCTTTGGCCAACAGAGTCCCAGCCGGGACTTGTAGTTGTACTTGTAATTCCATAGTTTTTCTAACGTTACTCTCAGTGACCACAGCTTTTGAAAAAACAAGCTCACAAAGAGCCTTAATCTTGTGATAAATAAATAACAAAGTTAAAATAATTTTGCCTTAATTTGTTAATAGCGTGATATTTTTGACAGCACTAGTCTAGTGCTAACCTTCTAGCCACAATGCTCCAAACAGGAAGTGAGCATGGGTGTGATTCGGCTTCGGACTAATTTTGGTCTTAAAATGCTCATCTTAACCTCTATATCTACAGGATCCTGTTTTTTGTCTGTTTGTTTTCACTATTTTGTCTTTAAATCAAGATATGAACATTAATATCAGTGGAAGTCAGCGCACTCGTTTCCTTTATGAAGACGTTTTAGATCGATATTGTGATTTCATAGGTAGTCACAGAGGAACTATAGAGGACACATGCACTATAGGTCTGATTTAAGGAAGAGCTGTACTCATGAATGAAGCCACATGCTATAACAGGCTGATGACAAACATAGACCCATATGATTGTGAAAGTCCCTGTAGGATTCCTCCATGTGTGAGCAGAATGTGGACATATATGTAGAAGAAGATCTTGAGGTTGAAGTCCTAAAGTTATTTGATTTTGTAAAATATAAAACTGCTCTGATCATGTAGAAAGCAGCATTTGGAATATATTCAAAGAGGATTATGGATGAAGAGATGATTTAAATTAAAGACTTAATTTTAAAGTAAAAGTAAGAACAACAGTTGGAGTATGATGATAAGTGGAGGAGATTTATGGAATGGACTTGAAGATATGTATAAAAAAAATGACAAGGGCAACTTTTTGGAGACGTATCATCAGGAAAGCAAATATTCATGACTTGTTCTTAAAAAAAGTTATTACTGATAATAAATCATAAAACTGTGTCTGTAATGTGTGTGTGTTTTTGTTTTTTTCCATCTATCCATTTTCTTCCACTTATCCGGGGCTGGGTTGCAGGGGCAGCAGTGTAAGCAGGGACTCCCAGACTTCCCGCACCCCAGACACTTCCTCCAGTTCCTCCAGGGGGGCCCCAAGGTGTTCCCAGGCCCAGAGACATAGTCCCTCCAGTGTGTCCTGGGTCTACCCCGGGGCCTGCTCATGGTGGAACATGCGTGGGACACCTTCTGAGGGAGGTGTCCAGGAGGCATCACAACCGATGCCCCTCAGCTACTCCTCTGGACGTGGAGGAGCAGCAGCTCTACTCCAAGATCCTCACCCTACCTCTAAGAGAGCACCCGGCCACTCTGCGGAAGAAACTTGCTTATATCTGCAAGCTCATTCTTTCAGTCATTACCCAAAAATCATGACCATTGGCAAATCCATCTAATTTTCCATCTAATGTATCAAATGTCTAAAGATGTAGTGTAATGTACTTCACTACTGAACATCATATAGATGAAATATTGTAAATTGTTGGGGTAGGATTAAAATAAGATCTGCTTCTTCCTATTCCTTTTTTAAACATTGAATGTTTTTAACCATTTTGTTATTTTGTTTGTTTGTTTGTTTGTTCTTTGTTCTGAGAGCATGTAGGATATATGTTATGCCTTCATATCTTTTAAAAAACAGTTCAAATAAATAAAGTAACTAACTCTAACTGTTGAGGTCAAAATAAGTCCACTGTGTACTGTCTGCATCTCATTATTATGTGTTTTATTGTCTGCAAATTAGGAAGTGTGTGTTAGCATGCTAGCTGAGGGCAGTAGGATAGAGAGATGTGGAGGAGGAAAAGAAAGGAGAGAGATGAGGACAGGAGGAACAGAGCGGTGCAGAGATGGACAAAGAAAGGATATTGATCTGATCGTTTAAAGAGGCAATCTCCTGCTGCGGCTCCGGGGACTGCGCAGTGTACGGAGAGAGGGAGGAGGAGAGAGGATGACAGAGAGAAAGTGAGTACGATGAAGAGTGGGAGGGGGAGAAAAGAGAAAAAAGAGGGGTGAGAAGGAGAGAGATGGAAGAGAGAGGTAGAGAATAACCTGAGTAGAAAGAGAGAGAACACATCAAACAATAAATACTAAATACCACTAAAATACAATACTAAATACAATAAATCAATGAAATACTGTCCCACTGTAACTGTAGGCTTTTAACTGTATGTTTTAATCATATTTAAATTGTTTATGTTGTTGTGAGGTGACCTTGTGTCCAGAAAGGCGCCTAATAAATCGCTGAACTAAAGGTAAAAGGAGCTGTTAACTTGAAAACGACCATATCACAAGGTGGACCAGAGCATTTAGAGTGTTGGAGATGCAGACAGACTAATAATAAACACTCAAACATGTGTGAATGAAACAAAACACAAGTCCAGGTCTGTTTTTGATGAGGTAACAACATTCTAACATGGCTTAAAGCTCAAGAGAGTTCATGTTCATGACAATACAGTAGGACCTTCACATAAATTCACATCATCTGTGCTGCAGTGTGTGCAGAGTGTGTGGAATGCACTGCAAATTTCTCTGATCTGGCCAAGATTTTCAAACTTATATCAGGTTATTCATCTTGATTTCAGATTTATTACCTACTTAGTAGTTCAGAGACTGCTTCATTATAGTCTAGAAGTAATTTATTTTAAGATAACTTGTCAAGTAAAATGATCCTGCTGCATGGACAAATCTTTCACTACTTTTTATTACTTTTTTGATAGATTTAAGTGTTTATACTGTACTGTATCTTAAATTTTGCTCAAGTTTTTTTGCTCTGTAGAAGGTTTCATTTCAGATCTGAGGAGGTTTCTGGTCTGATCCAGGTCATACACTGTAGAAAGGAGTGGACTAAACGCTGCTACACACTACAGGATTTTTCAGTCTTTAACTATTTTAAAAGTGCGAGAAAATGTGCACACCACAGACATGAGGAGAAGGTTATGAGACTTAAAATCTCCAATTGCAAAGACTGCAGTGGGATATGTCTGCAGACCACAGGATATAAAGCTGTGAGCGTGATGGCGTCAGCTGTTTCCTGTCTACAGTAAAAGAACTCACTCTGAGACTCTGAAGTGTTCAAAGATCAGAGCTCTGCACTTCCAGTTTAGATACAAGTCCAAACTGTGTTATTATGATTTGCAATACTTTAGATGAAGGATTTTTAAAGATTTTTAAATTGCCGATAAAATCCACAGGAAGTAGAGAATCTGCAGCTTCACCTCGATCCGTGCGCTGTGTGGATAAACAGATACACGTGAGGAGCTACTTTTGCCTTTTTACTTTCAAAGAACGCCTCAAACTTGATTAATAGCACGGTTTTGTGGACTGGGTGTATTATTTGTGGAGGACAAATTCTATGAATAATGTGGGTGAGATGCTGCACTTTAAATTTACCACTTTATGAGAGGTGAGGAATGAAGTCTTTATTTTCGGTTTGTATGTTGCATCACTGTGTCCCTCACTCCTCTGCCCCTGACACACCTTATTTTCAGCTGTTACTGTAGCATTGCTGATGTTTGGTGGTTGCGATCTGATGCTGACACCACACACATGAGAAGTGCAGTGGCTTCAAAATCGTGCACAAAGACAAAAAGTCGGGTCACGCCTGCTCGAATTCGAATTGGGTAAATTCCCCTGTAGTGTGTGGCGGGTCAAATGAAGCTCTTCGAGGTTGTATCAGTTATAGGGGTGAAATTGGAGACAAGTTCCAGTACCAAAGAGCCAATTAGTAGTGAAGGTGCTGAAGGTAATGTTCCTTCTTGCCCGCACCACTGGTTTGGCAGTGAGAGGGCGCTTAGGAACACTGTCAATTAAACCCGTTGCTAAAGCTGACAGATGAGACCTCGGGGAAAGAAGGCATCCGATTGGCCTGCTGCTAAAGCTCATATCTTGATTTTGGGATGAAATAGTGAAATAAAAACACCAGCATCATGTAGAGCAGGCTAATACAAATATTTTGAGACCAGCTGACAAGTCAGAAAGCAGCAGTAACAGAGACCACATTTTCAACAAAAAGTCAAAGTGAATTGGAGCCAGTGGATCCTAAATCCATACTTCATAAGACATAAGACATAAGTTCTTGCACCCAGAGCCTTTTTGGCAGTTCTTGTGGCTTGTTCTTGACACCTCAGCTGAGCAGAACTTTGTTTGGCAGTGCTGTTTGACGCCTTCGCTCTGTTTGGTTATTTATGTGGTCACACACAGCTAATAAATTAATAGCATGGTGGAGTTTGTTGGTTCTGGTACATAGATCGTGTTTCCAAATACTAATTTCCATGTTCTACACTGCATCAGATTAATCAGTAAAATCTTCTGCATAAATAAACTCAACTTTACAACATATAAACCAACTACGAGAAACCACATCAGTCCGTTTGAGATTAGAATGTGTTTAATGCAGCTTTAGCACATTTGTTTAAGTCTTACAGAAACAAAACTTAAAACCACATGGCTCATTTGCATAAACTATAAGCACTAAAGAAAACAGCCGCTGTGTACTGTGTACTGTGGCCAGCTTCTGTTGGAAAAAAGGACACGAGGAGCAGAGCAGAGGTGCAGAGGGACCAGAGCAGCAGATCCTCTCGTCTCGTGACATTTCCAAACAGTAAAAGTCACACAGCTCGTCTCTGTGGACAACAGGAGGAGACAGGAGGGACTGGCTCTGTGTCTGAAGTCATCTGTTTGGAGGAGCCATGAGGGGTTGTGAGGGCCTGCAGTGTTTTCAAACTCCACAGTGCACCCGAAGCAAAACTATTAGAACTCCAGACTGTCCATGTGAATGTCTGTGTCCATAGAATAATGTTTGAAATAAAACTAACCTTGCATCACATGAATCGTCGCATGTTGAGGGACTATTTTCTCATATACCAGTCCACCGCTGCTGAGCTTCTATCAGGAAGTACAACTCACTGCTGCTGCTCAGACAGAAATCCTTCAAACAAAAGGTTGGTTTTACTTCTAAAATGACTCTGTGGACACAGACATTCACATGGACAGTCTGGAGTTCTAATAGTTTTGCCTCAGGTGCACTGTGGAGTGGGTCAGACTGTTTTTAATGACAGTACAAATATGGCCATTGACATGCACTAGCCTAGCACCAGCACCTCTGCAAATACAAGGACTGGATGGAAGTTTGTTTTTTTTTTTAAGTGTCAGAACTGTTGAAGTGTTAGAAATGCCTTACTTTGTGTGAAAAGGGGGTAGATATTACAAGTCTGTACTTCTTTCTGCTCCTTTTCATTCACATTGATGCATGAAACATAATTATTTTGTATTCATCTTTTTTGATGAATGAAACAAATTAAACAAAAAATGAAATGAAGTGTATTTTTTGCAGCTTTAAGAAAACATGGAAACTAGCAGCTCCTCGATCTTGTGCATTTAATCAACGGACCAAAGAGGCTCATGGGACAAATGGCTAAAGGGAAATCTACAGTATCCAGTCAAAGAGTTCATAATATCTTCTCCGTTAATAGCTTTGATTTCTAATGTGGAACATTATGCTATTAAGAAAGGCTTTGTGTTGTGCTGAAGCTAACTGGCCCTTATGCACTTATAACATTCAGAGCTATAGAAATTGCATGCAGCGTTACTGTTGTAGATTGGCGTCCTGTGGGTCTGAAAGTGTTTTAAAGAAAGTATCCAGTATTTTACAGCTTGGGCTGTTTTTCATTTACGACCAATGTTTGTATCGACTGCAATAAAACACCACATCGACCGGACCCTATATAAGTTTGCATTAAGAACGCACTCAGATTCTGCGCTTGTAAATCAGAGCATGTTTCTGAAATGCACATGTACTGAGCATATGCAAAGCAGGGGACACAGGGCTCAAAACTGGGACTGTCCTGGGGAAATAGAGACGTTTGACCACCCTTAAAAGATGGTACTGTTAGTGAGAGCCTCATCTCCTCAGGCAGGTTGTTCCAAAGCCAAGGCGCCCAGACTGAAAAGGCTCCATCGCCCTTCATCCAGAGCCTGGACTTTGGAACAGTTAACAGGGCTCTAAGGCTCAAGAGGAACAGCAAAGAGGGACCTGCCTGAGGATCTAAGGGCACTGTCACAGCATGATGATTTAGCCAGCGTATGCCAACGTACCAAAATTTCCCTAAAACGCTGGCATGCCCTGAACTATGGATGGTTTTTTGTCAATTTTAGGCATATACAGTCATGTGAAAACGT
The DNA here is from genome assembly GCA_030686955.1 of Odontamblyopus rebecca. Classification (NCBI taxonomy): domain Eukaryota; kingdom Metazoa; phylum Chordata; class Actinopteri; order Gobiiformes; family Gobiidae; genus Odontamblyopus; species Odontamblyopus rebecca. Next base: position 40,533,600 of record CM060654.1, on the reverse strand, counting down.
TTGGGCACCCCTGATCATTTTCAAGATTTTCCTTTATAAGTCATTGGTTGTTCGGATCAGCAATTTCAGTTAAATATATCATATAGCAGACAAACACAGTGAAATCTGAGAAGTGAAATGAAGTTTATAGGATTTACAGAAAGTGTGCAATAATTACTTAAACAAAAGTAGGCATGTGCATAAGTTTGGGCACCCCAACAGAAAAATATCACATCAATATTTAGTAGATCCTCCTTTTGCAGAAATAACACTTCCTATAGCTTCCAATGAGGGTCTGGATTCTGGTTGAAGGTATTTTGACCATTCTTCTTTACAAAACATCTCCAGTTCAGTCAAGTTTGATGGTGCCCGAGCATGGACAGCCCGCTTTAAATCGCACCACAGATTTTCAATAATATTCAGGTCTGGGGACTGAGGTGGCCATTCCAGAACATTGTACTTATTCCACTGCATAAATGCCTTAGTGAATTTGAGCAGTGTTTAGGGTCATTGTCTTTTTGAAGTATCCAGCCCTGGCGCAACTTCAACTTTGGCACTGATTCTTGAACATTGTTCACAAGAATCTGCTGATACTGACTGGAATCCATGCAACCTTCAACTTTAACAAGATTTCCAGTCCCTGCACTGGCCACACAGGCCCACAGCATGATGGAACCACCACCAAATTTTACTGTGGGCAGCAAGTGTTTGTCTTGGAATGCTTGGAATGCATACCGCCCCTTGTTATGTCCATATAACTCAATTTCAGTTTCATTAGTCCACAGCACCTTATTCCAAAATGAAGCTGGCTTGTCCAAATGTGCTTTAGCAAACCTCAAGCGACTCTTTGTGGCATGTGTGCAGAAAAGGCTCCGTTGCATTCCTCTCCCATACAGCATCTCCTTGTGCAAAGTACACTGAATAGTTGATCGATGCACCGTGACACCAACTGCAGCAAGATCATGTTGTACGTCTGTGGAGCTGGTCTGTGGGTTAAGTTTGACTGTTCTCACCATCCTTCGCCTCTGCTTATCTGAGATTTTTCTTGGCCTGCCACTCCGGGCCTGAACTAGAACTGTGCCTGTGGTCTTCCATTTCCTCACTATGTTCCTCACAGTGGAAACTGACAGCTGGAATGTTTGAGCTAGTTTTTTGTATCCTTCCCCTAAACCATGATGTTGAACAATCTTTGTTTTCAGGTCATTTGAGAGTTGTTTTGAGGCTCCCATGTTGCCACTCTTCAGAGAAGATGCAAAGAGGAGAACAACTTGCACCTGGCCACCTTAAATACCCTTTCTCACGATCGGCTTCACCTGTGTTTGTAGGCTAAGGGTCAATGAGCTTACCAAACAAATTTTGTGTTCCAATAATTAGTGCTAAAGGTATTAAAATCAATAAAACAACAAGGGTGCTCTAATTTATGCACATGCCTACTTTTGTTTAAGTAATTATTGCACACTTTCTGTAAATCCTATAAACTTCATTTCACTTCTCAAATATCACTGTGTTTGTCTGCTATATGATATATTTAACTGAAATTGCTGATTCGAACAACCAATGATTTATGAAGGAAAATCTTGAAAATGATCAGGGGTGTCCAAACTTTTTCACGACTGTACATAGCATATTCACAATGAGTTGGACGTATACAAAACATTTTAGTAATTTCTATCGAACGTTTTGATAATTTATAGATAACTTATACTAATGCTTAGCATGTTTCTGGGATCCACAACTTACGCCCAATGATAGTCTAACTAATACACAGCGCACAGAGGGTATCGCCGAAGATCATGTGTCGTCACCTATTAAAAAAAGGCTGCCACTTGACGACTTAAATCATAAATGCATGAGATATCACAGTAGCAACATTATAATCAATGTCATGCTGAAGAAAACTCCTTGCTCTATTGGCACGCAACTGGTACAGGGGGTTTTCCCTGCCTATTCTGACATCTCAACCTTTAGACAACCCGGTATTATGACATGCCTCTATTTAGATATGCCGGTTTTCCAACACTTTCTGGGATTGCTATTCCAACATGTCATATTTTATGTCTCTCGCTGTCTATGGTGCTGAATGCAGCAGATTGATCAATAGGTGGGTTGGTATAGAGCAGCCGGATATGGCTGAAGACCACAGGCTGTAAAGTTGTGAGCGCAATGGCGTCAGTTGTTTCCTCTCTACAGTAAAACTACTTGATTTGTGATACTCAAGTGTTCAAAGATCAGAGCTCTGCACATCGAGTTTTGATACAAGACAAAACTGTGTTATTATTTGTGAAATGTGATGCAATACTTCAGATACATGTTTTTTAAAGCATAAAATATTGGAGATAAAGTCCACAGGAAGTAGAGTCACTATCGCTAATCTGCAGCTTCACACACGGCTGGATGTAAACAAAACACATGTGCTGCTCTCGCTTTTTTACTTTTAAAGAACGCCTCAAATGGGATTAATATCGCGGTTTTGTGGACTGAATGTCATTATTTGCAGAGGACAAATTCTATGGACAATGAGGACGAGTAATAAAGACTTTTCATTGAGCTGGCGTAATGAATTGATTAGTTATTTAGGCTATGTGGTGTTCTTCACCAAATTGCAGATCCAATTTACAATTCCCCTAAACGCTGCCAACAGGTCGTTATACCTATAGCTATAAGTTAGAAACACGTTCAGTAAGTTCTCTGTACGTCCATATGCGCTGGAGATAAGTTTGGTATAAGTTACACACAGGTTCATTTCAATTCAGTTTTATTTCTATAGCCCAGAATCACAACAACAGTTGTTCCAATGGGCTTTACAGTGAATAAACATGGATACATAATCTGACATAGACATCAGCAAACACATTGTCCCATCCTCAGTCTTTCCACGAACAACACGATCCTTGGTTCCAGAGCAAAAAACCCACCGGCGGGTGCAGTAAGGGAAAATTCTCTTCAGACACTGTTGCCAACCAGCTGTCGCCATGCGGCACCTTCAGACCTGAGAGCTTTGAGGAACCAGTCAGTTTATAAAGAGCAGAGGTTTAGACGGACAGGCAAACAGGTGGGGGACAGGCCATCGTCTCATTTGAGTTGAGGGCTCCAACCAGGCAGGTGGGGGCTCCATTCAGATAGGTGGGGGCTCCATGCAGGCAGGTGGGGTCTCAACCAGACAGATGAGGGCTCCAACCAGACAGATGAGGCATCCATCCAGACGAGTGGAAAAGGGTAGAGCTAAGGTCTGGTCAGCGTCTGCTCATGGGAGGACATCTGAAACATCTGAAACATCTGAAACATCTCCACTCCCCAAGGGGAGCGGAAGAGAAGAAGAAGAGAAACACTGGTGAAGAGCAGTGAACTGATTTGTCTGTGTGAAACATGAGGTTATGGGACAGAGATGAAGGAGAAGGAGCAGTTTGAATAAGAGGACAGAGGCTCAGGGTACCATACTTCCCCCAGAGTCTAACTCCTAGAGCAGCCTGACTTCAGCTGTAGAGTTAACCCTGCTCCTAGCTAACCTGGCCATAAGCTTTCTCATAGAAGAATGTTTTAAGCCTAACCTTAAATGTAGAGACTCTGTTTGCCTCTCTGACCTGAGGTGGAAGCTGATTCCATAAAACAGGGGATTGGTAACTAAAAGTTCTACCTCCCATTGTAAGTTTTTTAAATCTGGGGACCACTAGTCGCCCTGCATTTTGTGAGCGCAGTTCAAAGCACGTTACTCATAAGTCATGGGTACGCTAGACATTATCTCAAAGTATTTGGACTTATGAGTAACTTACAATTAACATGTGTGAACCTGCATCAACGATCTCATAACTTACCTACAACTTATGGCGCACATATGCAGGACATATAAGCATACGCTGACATACGTCAAGAAATTTTAAGCATGCTGAAAATTTTTTGCCGACCTTGCTGTATGTGGATGTACGTCAGCGTGCTTCAGCGTGCTCATAACTTATACAAAACTCACCTTTAACTTATCTGACCTACGACAGCATATTTGCCAAATCTTTCATGCATTGGCAATATGCTGGCTAAATCGTTAAGGTGTGACAGCCACTTAAGGCTGTGAGAGGGCTCATACCGCGTTAAAAGTTCTGAAATGTAACTTAGCCCAACACCTAAACGAGCTTTAAAAGTGATCAATAAAATATTAAAGGGGAATGCCGGCAAGTTTGAAGCTAAAATCCATTGCTAGAGGTGGTTGAATATTGTCAGAAGCCAAAAAACAGCACAGATCAGTGTTGTCTCAGCAGAGATCTCACTGTGGCAGTGAGTCTGTCAAGGCAACAAACTAGTGTAGTGATGGGGGCAAGTTCTTAACATCCACATAAAATGTCAATTTGCTTCACACTGAAGAAGCTTAACACCACTTTCTAGCCCATCTTACAACATAGCCACGTCTCTATGTTATAAAACAACTTTTATAAGTGCACCTCATCTCACAGCAGAAGGTTCCTTTGACTCCCAGGCCTCCCTCTGTGGAGTTTGCATGTTCTCCTTGTGTCTCGGTGGGTTTCCTCAGGTTTCCCAGGCCACATAGACTTAGACAATTTATTGATCCACAAGGGAAATGACTTGAACAAATTAGCTCCCAAATCACATTCTATTACAATAACAAAGAGTAAAAGAATATAAAAATGGTTAAAAAAAATTCTAAATAAGTAACAATAAAAAAGACATAAATTATATAAATGTATGTGATACAAATACAGTATAGATGAGAGGGAGAGAGGTGAAGGAGGGGTGAGGAGAGAGGGAGAAGAGGGGGGCACGGGGAGGAGAGGTGGAGGTGGGGGGTCCTCAGGGGGAGTCCCGAGAAAACAGCTCTGACACAGTGATGGATCTCAGTCCTGCTTCACAAAATACACTGCACCAACCACACGGGGATGGAGAGAGGAAGAGGAGGAGAAGTAAATACTCAGGAAAGAGAGAAAGAGGGGAGAGAGGGAGGGGAATTCTCAGGGGACAGAGCGAAGAGATAAAGAAGAGAATGCAGGGATGAACAGGCTGAGAATGAGAGAGGACAAAAAGAGTGGGATTGGAGAAGAAGAGAGTTGAGTTGAGTAAGAGCTGGATTCAGAGAAGAGGAAGAGATAGTCCTTTTTCAGAGTTCATTCAAATATAGCACGTCCTCACCTTTTCAGTTAGAGGCTGGATCCTAATGCTCACATTCCAGTAGAAGTCTGCATTCATCTTCACTGAGATTGACTTTTCTTCTGGTGAGCTATGTTTACCAAACCAAAACACCAGAGCGACTTATTTATAACAGTCACAACATTAGATGGGGACATTTAGAGGCCTATAAGGCCTAATCCAGTCCTTAGTGCACAAAGACGTCAGCATGATACATGTACAATGGTAACAGGTATTTTTATTTATCAAATTAGTAGCATCAGAAGTCCATCGGGGAGTAGCTCCCAAGCTACAGGCTGGAGACCCCTGGATGATAGCATCTTATATCTGAAAACACGGCCATTTTCATATTCCGTTTAAAAACCTCAGAACACAGTGTGCTGCTCCACCAGCGGCACTGACTGCAGCTCCTGTAAGTCTGTGGAGCACAAAACCATCAACCCCAACAGAGAAGCTTTTAATTCATTATAAATTAAAGCTATCAATAGCTGGTTAGCAGAGTTAGCTCCATGCAGGGTTGCCATGGATACGGGAAAAACACAATAGCCCTGAAGTTCCTTCTTTTGTTCTGCAAGTGCTGCATTTGATAATCAGCTGATCAGAAGTTGATCAAAATCCCAAAATATTAAGTAAAAGAATTAAGATGAAAAAATTTAAAGTTTAGAAACTGCTCAACCAGTCAGCCACAAGAGCAACCAGCCATGACCATGAAGGTGGTGTTTGGTGTGATGTTTGGTGTGGTGGTGTTTGGTGTGGTGATATTTGGTGTGGTTTTTGATGTGGTGTTTGGTGTGGTAGTGTTTGGTGTGGTGTTTAGTATGGTGGTGTTTGATGTGGTGTTTGGTATGGTGGTGTTTGATGTGGTGTTTGGTGTGGTATTTAATATGGTGGTGTTTGATGTGGTGTTTAGTATGGTGTTTGGTGTGGTGTTTGGTATGGTGGTGTTTGATGTGGTGTTTAGTATCGTGGTGTTTGATGTGGTGTTTAGTATGTTGTTTGGTGTGGTGGTGTTTGGTGTGGTAGTGTTTGATATGGTGTTTGGTGTGGTGTTTGGTGTAGTGTTTAGTGTGGTGTTTAGTATGGTGTTTGGTGTGGTGTTTGGTGTAGTGTTTAGTGTGGTGTTTAGTATGGTGTTTGATGTGGTGTTTGGTGTGGTGTTTGATGTGGTGTTTGATGTGGTGTTTACTATGGTGGTGTTTGATGTGGTGTTTGATGTGGTGTTTGGTGGATTTTTTGATGTGGTGTTTGGTATGGTGGTGTTTGATGTGGTGTTTAGTATTTCAATTCAATTCAATTCAAATAAAGCTGAGTGTCATCGGCATAGCAGTGAAATTTGAGTCCATGTTGGCGGATGATGTGACCGAGGGGAAGCATGTAGAGGATGAAGAGGAGGGGACCGAGCACCGAGCCTTGGGGGACTCCGTGAGTGACCGGTGTGATGTGAGATGAACAGTTATTGATGGAAACGTAGTGGGATCTATTTGAGAGGTTGGAGGTGAACCAGGAGAGAGCAGAACCGGTGATGCCAATGGAGTGAAGACGGTGGAGGAGAATGGAGTGATCAATTGTGTCAAAGGCGGCGGAGAGGTTAAGGAGAAAGAGGATGGAGAGAGATCCGGAGTCTGAGGCGAGGAGGTCATTTGTAACTTTGATGAGAGCTGTTTCTGTGCTATGATGGGTGCGAAAACCGGACTGGAAGGATTCGTATAACTGATTGGAATGAAGGTGATCCTGAAGCTGAGTGGATACAGAATGTTCAAGGATTTTGGATAGGAACGGGAGGTTTGAGATGGGGCGGAAGCTGTTAGGGTCTTCAGGATCCATGTAAAGACCACCTAGGTCCTCACAGTTTTTGTTCCCATCAGCAGGGGAATTACTACTTTGCTGCTATTGTATATTAGGTCCTTTTAAAATAAATGTCATTTATAAATGCTGTTTGGATGAACTATGGGTTGCGCCCTCTCCAGGGGCACGGGGTATTTATTTGGAGAGGTGACGCGCGGGGGGGCGCTTGTAGGGTGACGTCACACGCCGTTTTCTGAAGCCGTGCCAGTGCTACCTGTCCGTAGAGTCGACGTGGATTATATTCATTTGGAATTATTTCGTTTGGACCGCACCATATGGAATACTAACCCTCTGCGGGAGCTGCTGGGCTTCGTCCAACCTACAAAACTGAACTGTACATTGAGTGCGGGAGTCGTGAGTACCGACTGCACCTCTTGCACACCTGTTGCAGCGCGACGTGCTCAGAACTTTGGGGAACTTTGTTGGGAGCTACGGGGACTCATTGTGGTGGTGACTGGGGGAAGGATTTATTGTCTGTGGGTTATTGTATTGTGTGTTCTTGTTTGGTGAGGGGGAACCGGGGGGGCGCTCGAGCGCGGGGTTAAAGGTGTTTACGTTGGTCACATTTTTACGCACACCGGTACTGTCAATAAAAGCCGGTGCTGGCAGCCAAAAGTACTGTTTGTTTGTGGTTCGTTCACTCCTGCTGATGTGGATAGGTCCCCCCGCGACCTTAATTTGCGTTGTAGCTTTTCATTTCGTTTAGCGGAGGTGAACTGTTACAGAGTGGTGGCCGTAGGAGGCGGGGATTAGTTTCATATTTGTATCGGCAGCCTTTCCAAAATTTCTGGGTTATTTAGCTCGGTTTCGACGCACGTTTCATTTCATACTCGTAACCTACACCGGGTGTAGTCTTTCTCAATCCTGAATTAAACGTAGTTTCTAATATTTTAGTTTTACGCACGGTTACGCACAGTTACGCACGGTCGCACACGCACCCGCACGCACAAGTTTAAAAGCTACGAACCGAATTACACACTTGCAGTATACCAACGTGTAGTTTAGGAACATACACGCACACCTAAGCACACATAGCAAACACTCACACTTAACAGGAGTATGGAGAATCCAAGTCAGGGTTTATTGAACCACGATGACAGAGAGGAGAATTTGGAAGACCCCACACCGAGCAGCAGTCCCTATCGCCATGTCACCTCCAGGCGGAATCTCAGTATTGTATCGGAGCTCACAAGTCAACTGGAGTCCATGTATCTCAATGAGCCTGATGGAGACCCTGCTAATGCTGAGGAGGGAATGACGAAGAAATGGAAATGGTGATGGAGCGGATGGATTCGATAAAGCAGAGAGTCGGTGGCCTGGAGGCCAGATTGAAAGAAGCTGTGGACAGTACTCTATGCAGAGAAGAGGGCCTAAGAGCAGCTATGGACAGAATGGCTGGAGAGCTGAGGGAATATGTGGACACTAAGCTGCAGCAGTTTGATGGAGTTGTAACAGCCTGCCTCCAGCGCAGAGATCAGAGATGGGCAGAAGAGTTACGGAAGTCTCAGTCTAGAGCCCGGTTGTCCTGGAGACCTGCTGGATACTCTACGCCTGCAGCTGCTACACCATCCACTCACCAATCCACCGAAGATGTCACCTTCCCCACTGTCCCTGCTGCCACTGCCCGACCGCCCATCAGAATGGAGTTTCCTCAGTTTGGAGAATCAAGGAGCTCCTCCGATGTCACAGACTTTATTGAGCAGTGTGAGAACTTCCTGGCCCTCAGACCACTGAATGACGCAGAGCTAATGGGAACACTCAATGCGGTTTTGAAGGGTCCTGCACGCAGGTGGTGGTTGGCGGCCTGCAACAAAATCAACAGCTGGGCAGAGTTCAGAAAGTCATTCCTTGAAGCCTTCCTCCCCATGGACTATCAATCAGAGATTGAGGAACAGCTCAGGTCTAATGTCCAGGCCCCAAATCAATGTTTGAGAGACTTTGCGTATGACCATCGTGCCCTCGGTCTAAAGTGGAGACCGAACATGGAGGAGGGGGAGATTGTGCACCGCATCCCTCAGCGCCTGTAACCCAAGGCTGGCCAGTGGTCTCCGAGGCACTGTCACCACGGTGGAACAGCTGGTGAAGGTGGGGCTCCCTCATTGAAAAGGACTGGAACAACACCAAGGAATATTGGAATCGGGTCCAGCAGTCACACCCTCCAAAAAGGACCGGCAAAAAAACAGACCATGGTCCAAACCGAAGTTCTGGTGCTGACCTAGCCTCTGCTATGGGCGAGCCATCCCTCCTGGTTGTCCCCATCCGTCTCCGTGGGTCCAAAGGAGATGCTGTCCTTGACTCTGGTTGCAATTATTCCCTCATGAGCCTCTCATTGTGGAAAGCGATCAAAAAGAAGGAGAAGTTCTGGCACCGAGTGAAATCCCAAAGTTCGTCATGGCCAATGGGCAAGAGAACAAAGCACTGGAAAGCCACTCTCCTCCTCAACCTGCACGCCTTCCACGGCACACTCGGAGTTCATGTACTGGCTGACGACAACCTCTGCATGCCTCTGCTCCTCGGGCTCGACTTCATGACTATGTCCCAGATTACCCTGAAGCCATACCTCAGAAAGTACATCATGCTTGGTGGGAAGGAGTACACATTTCTCCCAAAGGCACGAGTGATGCTTCAGTGGAGTCACAAGGCCCCTTCTGTCAACTTCTATGTGGCTGGAAACAACCAGACCGGTCATTCCCCTCCTCAGAAGCTCAGCCTCAAGTGGTGTGGCCGCTGCTGCAGGAAGTGGCCCACTGTTTGGACGGAGACCACCGGTGCTACTCAAGTAATTAAGCACAAAATCATAACTGACGAAGTGCCTGTGCGAAGGAGGGCCTACAGAGTGTCAGTCCAAAAACAAGCCGTCATTGAGGAACAAGTACAAAAAATCCTGGAAAATGATGTAATTGAGCCATCCACCTCACCATGGTCCTCTCCATTCGTAATCACCCCAAGAAAGGACGGCACACCCCAGTTCTGTGTGGACTATAGAGGCTTAAATGCCGAAACCCAGCACGACGCCTGTCCCATGCCCATAATACATGAGATCTGGAGTCCCTGGAAGGCGCTCAATATTTCAGCTCCCTGGATCTTAAGAGCGGATACTGGCAGGTGGCCATGGATGAAGAGAGCAAACTCAAGACCGCTATGACCACTCACCTGGGCCTGTTCCAATTTAAAGTCATGCCTTTCGGTCTGCGCAATGCCGGGGGCTACTTTCCAACGATTGATGGAGATCATCTTGGGAGAGCTGAGGGACGGATATGTTTGTGTACATCGATGACATCATCGTCTTCTCAAAAACACAGGAACAACACCTCCTCGACCTCGAAGCTGTGTTTGTCAAACTCCACCAAGCAAACCTGACTCTCAATGTCAAAAAGTGCCATTTGTTTCAACGTCAGCTCACGTTTCTCGGTCACCTGGTTTCGGGCAACGGGGTGGGAAGTGGATCCTGCAAAAGTCTCAGCCATAGCAGAGTTTCCTCCACCCACTGATCTAAAAAGCCTCCAACGTTTCTTGGGCATGGTTGGCTGGTACCATAAGTTCATTCCTCGGTTTGCTGACATTGCAACGCCCTGAACAACCTAAAAAGAAGGATGTTCCATGGGAATGGACCACCGAATGCCAAGCCGCGTTCAACAAGCTTAAGTCTCTAATCCAGACACCGCCAGTCCTGGCCCCAGCCTCAAGCCCAGTTCAGTTTCCAGGTCCACTGTGACGCCAGTGATGTGGGCCTGGGAGCTGTCCTCATGCAGACCGTTGATGGTGAAGAGCGCCCCATTGCCTTTGCCTCCAGAGCTCTCCATGGTGCTGAAGTCCGTTACTCCACTGCCGAAAAGGAATGTCTGGCTGTTGTGTGGGCGGTCGAAAAGTGGAAGCACTTCCTTGAGGGCACCACCTTTGATGTTTATACAGACCATAGTGCTCTGGCTTGGGCGTTCAACTGCCCCAAGACATCCTCACGGCTCACCACGCTGGACTTTGCGGCTCCAGGCTTTCACATTCCGGGTTCACTACAAAAAGGCTGTTGCAATGTTGTTCCGGATGCTCTCTCTCGTGTGCCTCAGCCACCCATTGGAAATATGTGTCTTGCTGTTTCAAAAACATACTGGTCAGATATTCCAAGCTCAATCCAAGAGATTGCCAAAGCCCAAAAGTTGGATCCCACCTGTCAAGAGCTTGGACCTTCTATCAGCCAACCCTGTCCTGGCCGCATTCACTATCAAATCAGCAAGATGTGTGGTACAGAGGAGTTCCATCTAAGCACGGGGCTACAACTACCAACTAGTAGTGGTCCCTGTTGCGCTCGTACCACAGTTCCTCACGTACTTCCACAACAGTCCTTTTGGTGGGCATATGGGCAGAATGAAAACATTGCTAAAGATCCTTCAAGTGGCATGGTGGCCGTCAGTCCGCAAAGATGTCTGGGGTCATGTCCGCTCCTGCAACACATGCCACCAGTACAAAAGCTCCAACAAGAAACCAGCAGGTCTCCTCCAGTCATCTGAAGTCAAGACACCGGGGAGATGATTGGAGTTGACTTCATGGGCCCTTTTCCTCTGAGCAGAGACCGGAACTCAGTGCTGATGGTGGTTGTGGACTATTTTAGCAGATGGGTTGAACTGTTCGCGCTCAAAGGATGCAAAAACCCCAAAAGTCTGCAAGATTTTGAAAAATGACATCTTCACTCGCTGGGGAGTTCCAAAGTTCATGGTATCGGATCGGGGCCCCAGTTTACAAGTCAGCTGCTGTCTCAAATGTGTGAGACCTGGGGTGTGACACAAAAACTCACCACAGCCTATCACCCCCCAAACGAACCTGACAGAAAGAGTCAATCGCACTCTGAAGACCATGATTGCTTCCTTTGTTGGGAACCACCATCAAGATTGGGACAGATGGTTGCCTGAGTTCCGGTTGGCCCTCAACACCGCTGTGCATGAGACCACTGGCGTGACTCCTGCCATGTTGGCTCTTGGCAGAGAGTTGAAGGGACCCCTTGAGAGACTTGTGCACAAAGCTCCAGCTCCACACACATCTGCATATCAAACACTTCAAACACACACTCAGCTAAAGAGGAAGTTGAAAAACGTGTTGGTGCATCCAAAGCTAGACAAGCCAGATACTACAGCGCACGGCGCAGAGATGTACACTTTGTGGTCGGTAGTCTGGTCTGGATTAGGCGCACCCGCTGTCCAAAGCTTCTGCCAAAGTTCTCTGCCAAACTTGGCCCAAATGGGTAGGGCCTGCTAAGGTAGAGAGAAAGTTAGGACGAGTCAACTATCAAGTAAGATGGGTAACAGATAAGTCGAGAGACGGACACTGTAAATGTGGTGACATGAAGCCCTATTTCGGACCCACTATGCCGCTGGCTGGGGGGGGGAATGTAAAGACCACCTAGGTCCTCACAGTTTTTGTTCCCATCAGCAGGGAATTACTACTTTGCTGCTATTGTATATTAGGTCCTTTTAAAAGAAATGTCATTTATAAATGCTGTTGGGATGAACTATGGGTTGCGCCCTCTCCAGGGGCACGGGGTATTTATTTGGAGAGGTGACGCGCGCGGGGGCGCGCATGTAGGGTGACGTCACACGCCGTTTTCTGAAGCCGTGCCAGTGCTACCTGTCCGTAGAGTCGACGTGGATTATATTCATTTGGAATTATTTCGTTTGGACCGCACCATATGGAATACTAACCCTCTGCGGGAGCTGCTGGGCTTCGTCCAACCTACAAAACTGAACTGTACATTGAGTGCGGGAGTCGTGAGTACCGACTGCACCTCTTGCACACCTGTTGCAGCGCGACGTGCTCAGAACTTTGGGGAACTTTGTTGGGAGCTACGGGGACTCATTGTGGTGGTGACTGGGGGAAGGATTTATTGTCTGTGGGTTATTGTATTGTGTGTTCTTGTTTGGTGAGGGGGAACTGGGGGGGCGCTCGAGCGCGGGGTTAAAGGTGTTTACGTTGGTCACATTTTTACGCACACCGGTACTGTCAATAAAAGCCGGTGCTGGCAGCCAAAAGTACTGTTTGTTTGTGGTTCGTTCACTCCTGCTGATGTGGATAGGTCCCCCCGCAACCTTAATTTGCGTTGTAGCTTTTCATTTCGTTTAGTGTAGGTGAACTGTTACATCCAGACCAGGTTTTTGAGTATGGGGGTGACTGCAGCAAGCTTGAAGGTGGGGGAACAGTTCCAGAGGTAAGGGATGAGTTTATAATGTCGAGGATGAGTGGGCTGAGGCAGGGAGACATGTTTTGATCAGAGGAGAGGGGATAGGATCTAGTGCACATGAGGACAATTTGCTCTTGCTGAGGTATTTGGTGAGGTCGGAGGTTGAGATGGGTGATAATGAAGACAGGCAGTTTTGTGGGGTATTGGGCAGGACAGGTTGGGAGTCAGGACTGAGAGGAGTGAAGGTAGAAAGTTGCTGGTGGATGCAGTTGATTTTGGAGTGGAAGAAAGAGAGGAAGGTGTTACATTTGTCTGTGGTGAAGGAGTGGGAGATATTGTCCATGGGCTTGAGCAGGTTGCTTATAGTATTAAACAGTGAGCGGGGATTGGAGGAATCATTGAGGATTATGCCAGAGTAATATGAAGTGCGGGCGGCTGAAAGTGCGGTTCTGTAGAGGTGGGTGTGGTCTTTGTAAGCTTGAGTGTGTAGTGTGAGTCCAGTTTTCTTTGAGAGGCATTCAAATTTCCTGCGTTGTTTTTTGAGTTGGTGAAGTTCAGGGGTGTTCCAGGGGGCAGAGCGAGTAAATGACACCAGTTTGGTTTTGACAGGGGCAAGAAAGTCAAGGCAGGAGGAGAGTGTGTTGTTGTAGTATGTGACCAGGTCCTCAGTGGTTAGGTTATTGGGGAGGGTGGATGTAGCAATGGTGTTGGAGATGTTGGTGCTGAGGGTGAAGGGGCAGAGCGATTTGAGATTGCGGAAGGATATGGTACGTGTTTGTGTTGGTTTGGGGCCGGTTATGTTGATGGTGCAAGTTATAGCAAGATGGTCTGAGATGGCAAGGTCAGTGTGTGAGAGTGAGTCAGTGACAATACCAGAGGTGCAGATGAGGTCCAGAATGTGTCCGTGGGGGTGGGTAGGAAAATTAACATGTTGGATGAAGTGGAAGCTGTTTAGGATGTCTATAAAGTCATGTGCAGTGTTACAGGAGGGGGAGTCAATGTGGATGTTGAAGTCACCAAGGAGCAGAGTGGGGGTGGAGTATGAAGAAAGTTGTGTGACAAATTCTGCAAAGTCTGACAAAAAGGGAGGGTTAGATTTGGGGGGTGATAGATGATGGCGATGGTTAGTGGAGTAGGGCCAGGGAGTTGAAAAGTGAGATGTTCAAATGTGGGGGCTGGAGGGATAGGGAGAGGGCGGGGCCTCAGGGTTTGTTGGAAGATGGCAGCAGTACCCCCACCCTGGCGATCAGGGCAAGGTTTGTTGAGGTAGGAGAATCCAGGAGGGGTGGCTTGGTTGAGGGAGAAGTAATCCAGGGTTTTTTGCCAGGTTTCAGTGAGACAGAGTAAATCCAGTTGAGAGTCCAGAATGAATTCATTGATGATAAGGCTTTTATTGCTGAGGGATCTTGTGTTGAATAGTCCGATTTTCAGAGGCTTTAGTTGAGAAGGGCTGAGGGAGGGAGTGGGTATGGAGCGAAGATTGAAAGCGTTCACGTGCCGGGTGCTCTGATGACGTAACCGGTTGTCGTGGCGACGGGACGCGAAAGTGTAATGGAGTACAGTCCAAGTTGTGGGGAAGCTGTCATTTATGGTGGAAATATGAATTAAATTGCGGCGCGAGCCTCTGTGGATGTAGCGGGGGCGATGAAGGAGTCCAAGATGTTTTATTTTGGCCGTGAGTTCCGGAGATGGTGGCGTGCAATGGTGTAGACTGAGAAGCTGCCAGGCACTGTATCGTAGAGCCATGGATGTGGTGGTCGGGATTTCCAGCAAACGGTATGCCACCACCATACCATGCCACCAACCATGGTATGGTGGTGTTTGATGTTGTGTTTGGTATGGTGGTGTTTGATGTGGTGTTTGGTGTTGTGTTTGATGTGGTGTTTGGTATGGTGGTGTTTGATGTGGTGTTTGGTGTTGTGTTTGATGTGGTGTTTGGTATGGTGGTGTTTGATGTGGTGTTTAGTATGGTGTTTGGTATGGTGCTGTTTGATGTGGTGTTTGGTGTTGTGTTTGATGTGGTGTTTGGTATGGTGGTGTTTGATGTGGTGTTTAGTATGGTGTTTGGTGTGGTGTTTGATGTTGTGTTTGGTATGGTGGTGTTTGATGTGGTGTTTGGTGTTGTGTTTGATGTGGTGTTTGGTATGGTGGTGTTTGATGTGGTGTTTAGTATGGTGTTTGGTATGGTGCTGTTTGATGTGGTGTTTGGTGTGGTGTTTTATGTGGTGTTTGGTATGGTGGTGTTTGATGTGTTGTTTGGTGTCGTGTTTGATGTGGTGTTTGGTATGGTGGTGTTTGATGTGGTGTTTGGTGTCGTGTTTGATGTGGTGTTTGGTGTCATGTTTGATGTGGTGTTTGTTTGGTGGTGTTTGATGTGGTGTTTGTTGTGGTGGTGTTTGATGTGGTGTTTGGTGTGGTGTTTACTATGGTGGTGTTTGATGTGGTCTTTAGTATGGTGTTTGGTGTGGTGGTGTTTGATGTGGTGTTTGGTGTCGTGTTTGATGTGGTGTTTGGTGTTGTGATTGATGTGGTCTTTGGTGTGGTGTTTACTATGGTGGTGTTTGATGTGGCGTTTGGTATGGTGGTGTTTGATGTGTTGTTTGGTATGGTGGTGTTTGATGTGGTGTTTGGTATGGTGGTGTTTGGTGTCGTGTTTGATGTGGTGTTTGGTGTGGTGCTGTTTGATGTGGTCATTGGTGTGGTGTTAACTATGGTGGTGTTTGATGTGGCGTTTGGTATGGTGGTGTTTGATGTGGTGTTTGGTATGGTGGTGTTTGATGTGGTGTTTGGTGTGGTGTTTACTATGGTGGTGTTTGATGTGGTGTTTGGTGTGGTGGTGTTTGATGTGGTGTTTGGTGTCGTGTTTGATGTGGTGTTTGGTATGGTGCTGTTTGATGTGGTGGTGTTTGATGTGGTGTTTGGTGTGGTGTTTGGTATGGTGGTGTTTGATGTGGTGTTTTGTATGGTGGTGTTTGGTGTCGTGTTTGATGTGGTATTTGGTATGGTGGTGTTTGGTGTCGTGTTTGATGTGGTGTTTGGTATGGTGGTGTTTGATGTGGTGTTTGGTATGGTGGTGTTTGATGTGGTGTTTGGTGTGGTGGTGTTCAATGTGGTGGTGTTTTGGTGAGTTCTTGTCGTCATGGAAGCCTGTTTGAAACAGCCCACTCAGCGGCTCATTAGAATATCCGCTCTGTAGTTTTCTTAAACGATTATTGACAAAATGAAATGAACCAAAATGGCCCCAAAATCCCCAAATCCCCCTGTGTCAACGCAATTACTGTCCCCACCTCCTCTCCTCCCCCTCTCCCCTCTCTCCTCCTTTTCCTTCCTACTCCTCCACCTCTCCTCTTTCTGTCTCGTGTCCTCCCCCTCTCATTTCTCAGTTTTCTCCTCTTTTTCATCCTCTGTCCTCACCCTTTTCCTCCTCATCCTCCTCCACTGTCCCTGTCTTCCCTCCTCTTCCCTCAACTGCATTCTCCTCTACTCCTCCTCTCTTCTCTCACTCCTACATTATGAACACTTCCACTAATACTCTAATAATCTTTAACTCCTAAAATGTGTTGAATGAATGAAATTGATTTCTTAAGTACGTTGGACACAAATAACGAAGTTGGCAGCGTTTTCTTGTAAATTGAATGAGTTTGTGCAAGCAGCAAATGAGCGCGGGATTGGTCGATGAGCAGCGGTGACACTGTAGCCAAATATTTTACTAAAACGTATTACGAGTGGAACAAGTAGAAGTGTTAAGTGGTCATCCATGAAATTAGTCAAATGATACTAAAAAAGTATTTGGAAAAGTACTACTACTACTGCTCACTCCTCTATTGCACACTCCTCTATTGTACACTCCTCTCCTGTACACTCCTCTATTGGACACTCCTCTCCTGTACATTCCTCTATTGTACACTTCTCTATTGTACACTCCTCTATTGTACACTCCTCTCCTGTACACTCCTCTATTGTACACTCCTCTCCTGCACACTCCTCTATTGTATGTATATTCCTCTATTGCACACTCCTCTATTGTACACTCCTCTCCTGTACACTCCTCTATTGCACACTCCTCTATTATACACTCGTCTCCTGTACACTCCTCTATTATACACTTGTCTCCTGTACACTCCTCTATTGTACACTCCTCTCCTGTACACGCATCTATTGTACACTCCTCTATTTTACACTCCTCTCCTGTACACTCTTCTATTTTACACTCCTCTCCTGTACACTCCTCTATTGTACACTCCTCTCCTGCACACTCCTCTATTGTACACTCCTCTATTGTACACTCCTCTATTGTACACTCCTCTATTGCACACTCCTCTATTGTACACTCCTCTATTATACACTCCTCTCCTGCACACTCCTCTATTGTACACTCCTCTATTGCACACTCCTCTAGTGTACACTCCTCTATTGTACACTCCTCTATTGTACACTCCTCTATTGCACACTCCTATATTGTACACTCCTCTATTGTACACTCCTCTATTGCACACTCCTATATTGTACACTCCTCTATTGTACACTCGTCTATTGTACACTCCTCTCCTGCACACTCCTCTATTGTACACTCCTCTATTGTACACTCCTCTATTGTACACTGCTCTATTGTACACTCCTCTATTGTACACTGCTCTATTGTACACTCCTCTATTGTACACTCCTCTCCTGTACACTCCTCTATTGTACACTCCTCTATTTTACACTCCTCTATTGTACACTCCTCTATTTTACACTCCTCTATTGTTCACTCCTCTATTTTACACTCCTCTATTGTACACTCCTCTCTTGCACACTCCTCTATTGTACACTCCTCTATTGCACACTCCTCTATTGTACACTCCTCTATTGTGCACTCCTCTCCTGCACACTCCTATATTGTACACTCCTCTATTGTACACTCCTCTATTGCACACTCCCTATATTGTACACTCCTCTATTGTGCACACCTCTCCTGCACACTCCTCTATTGTACATTCCTCTATTGTGCACTCCTCTATTGTACACTCCTCTCCTGTACACTCCTCTATTGCACACTCCTCTATTGTACACTCTTCTACTGTACACTCCTCTCCTGCACGCTCCTCTATTGTACACTCTTTTGTACACTCCTCTATTGCACACTCCTCTATTGTACACTCCTTTATTGTGCACTCCTCTCCTGCACACTCCTCTATTGTACACTCCTCTATTGTGCACTCCTCTCCTGCACACTCCTCTATTGTACACTAATCTATTGTACACTCCTCTATTGTACACTCCTCTCCTGCACACTCCTCTATTGTACACTCCTCTATTGCACACCCCTCTATTGCACACTCATCTATTGTGCACTCCTCTCCTGCACACTCCTCTATTGTACATTCCTCTATTGTACACTCCTGTATTGTACACTCCTCTCCTGCACACTCCTCTATTGCACACTCCTCTATTGCACACTCTTCTATTGTACACTCCTCTCCTGCACACTCCTCTATTGTACACTCTATTGTACACTCCTCTATTGCACACTCCTCTATTGTACACTCCTTTATTGTGCACTCCTCTCCTGCACACTCCTCTATTGTACACTCCTCTATTGCACACTCCTCTATTGCACACTCCTCTATTGTACACTCTTCTATTGCACACTCCTCTATTGTACACTCCTCTATTGTACACTCCTCTATTGTACACTCCTCTCCTGCACACTCATCTATTGTACACTCGTCTATTGTGCACTTCCCTATTGTACACTCCTCTATTGTACACTCCTCTCCTGCACACTCCTCTATTGTACACTCGTCTATTGTGCACTCCCCTATTGTACACTCCTCTATTGTACACTCCTCTATTGTACACTCCTCTATTGTACACTCCTCTCCTGCACACTCCTCTACTGTACACTCCTCTTTTGCACACTCCTCTATTGCACACTCCTCTATTGTACATTCCTCTATTGTACACTCCTCTATTGTACACTCCTCTCCTGCACACTCCTCTATTGCACACTCCTCTATTGCACACTCTTCTATTGTACACTCCTCTCCTGCACACTCCTCTATTGTACACTCTATTGTACACTCCTCTATTGTACACTCCTTTATTGTGCACTCCTCTCCTGCACACTCCTCTATTGTACACTCCTCTATTGTGCACTCCTCTCCTGCACACTCCTCTATTGTACACTCCTTTATTGTACACTCCTCTCCTGCACACTCCTCTATTGTACACTCCTCTATTGCACACTCCTCTATTGCACACTCCTCTATTGTACACTCCTCTATTGTACACTCCTCTATTGTACACTCCTCTATTGTACACTCCTCTCCTGCACACTCATCTATTGTACACTCCTCTATTGTACACTCGTCTATTGTGCACTTCACTATTGTACACTCCTCTATTGTACACTCCTCTCCTGCACACTCCTCTATTGTACACTCGTCTATTGTGCACTCCACTATTGTACACTCCTCTATTGTACACTCCTCTATTGTACACTCCTCTATTGTACACTCCTCTCCTGCACACTCCTCTACTGTACACTCCTCTTTTGCACACTCCTCTATTGCACACTCCTCTATTGTACATTCCTCTATTGTACACTCCTCTATTGTACACTCCTCTCCTGCACACTCCTCTATTGCACACTCCTCTATTGCACACTCTTCTATTGTACACTCCTCTCCTGCACACTCCTCTATTGTACACTCTATTGTACACTCCTCTATTGTACACTCCTTTATTGTGCACTCCTCTCCTGCACACTCCTCTATTGTACACTCCTCTATTGTGCACTCCTCTCCTGCACACTCCTCTATTGTACACTCCTCTATTGTACACTCCTCTCCTGCACACTCCTCTATTGTACACTCCTCTATTGCACACTCCTCTATTGCACACTCCTCTATTGTACACTCCTCTATTGTACACTCCTCTATTGTACACTCCTCTATTGTACACTCCTCTCCTGCACACTCATCTATTGTACACTCTTCTATTGTGCACTTCTCTATTGTACACTCCTCTATTGTACACTCCTCTCCTGCACACTCTTCTATTGTACACTCCTCTATTGTGCACTTCCCTATTGTACACTCCTCTATTGTACACTCCTCTATTGTACACTCCTCTATTGTGCACTCCTCTCCTGCACACTCCTATATTGTACACTCCTCTATTGTACACTCCTCTATTGTACACTCCTCTATTGCACACTCCTATATTGTACACTCCTCTATTGTGCACTCCTCTCCTGCATACTCCTCTATTGTACACTCCTCTATTGCACACTCCTCTATCGTACACTCCTCTATTGTGCACTCCTTTATTGTACACTCCTCTATTGCACACTCCTCTATTGTACACTCCTCTATTATAAACTCCTCTATTGTACACTCCTCTCCTGCACACTCCTGTATTGTATGTACACTCCTCTATTGTACACTCCTCTATTGTACACTCCTCTATTGTACACTCCTGTATTGTACACTCCTCTATTGTACACTCCTCTAATGCACACTCCTCTATTGTACACTCCTCTCCTGCACACTCCTGTATTGTATGTACCCTCCTCTATTGTACACTCCTCTATTGTACACTCCTCTATTGTACACTACTCTATTGTACACTCCTCTCCTTCACACTCCTCTATTGTACACTCTTCTATTGCACACTCCTCTATTCTACACTCCTCTATTGCACACTCCTCTATTGTACACTCCTCTATTGTACACTCCTCTATTGTGCACTCCTCTCCTGCACATTCCTATATTGTACACTCCTCTATTGTACACTCCTCTATTGTACACTCCTCTATTGCACAGTCCTATATTGTACACTCCTCTATTGTGCACTCCTCTCCTGCACATTCCTCTATTGTACATTCCTCTATTGTACACTCTTCTATTGTACACTCCTCTCCTGCACACTCCTCTATTGTACACTCTATTGTACACTCCTCTATTGCACACTCCTCTATTGTACACTCCTTTATTGTGCACTCCTCTCCTGCACACTCCTTTATTGTACACTCCTCTATTGTGCACTCCTCTGCAGCACATTTTCCCATAAGCCGGGCAGGCGTCACGTCCTCGCTTGTGTGCACCACCACAGTATTTGCATGTATTCACAATGAACTCACATTGCGGGTCTGGGGCATAGTCAGTGCGCTGCAGTGGCCGCTGCGGTCTTCTGTTCATGGCATGAATGCTTTCAAGTGGTCTTTCTTGAGTCATAATTTTCAACTTAATGTCAGTCATTTCAGCTGCTCTGCAAATGTCGATGGCAGACTGTAAGGTAAGATCCTTTTCTCGAAGCAGACGCCGCCGCACGCTTTCATCACAAATGCCTAGAACGAGCCTGTCCCTTATTAGCTCCTCTCTCAGTAACCCATAGTCACATGAAGCAGCCTTTTCTCGCAATTTCGTAACAAATGAACAAATCAAATCAACAAGCTCGCCTTCATCTTGCTTACAGCTTCCAAATATATATCTTTCAAATATGACATTCTTCTTTGGCTTGAAGTAGCACTCCAGCGCATCCAGTATAGCTTTTGCGTCTCCCTGCTGCTCCGATGACAGGGTCAAGGTGTGCTTGTAGACATTACATACAGGCGGCACTCGCTGCCTTTACATACAGGCGGCACTCGCTGCCCATCACGTGTCTCAGTGTGGCAGCTTGCACCTTTTCGTCTTTCTCGGCAAGCCCCGATGCCAGAGAGTAGTCCTCAAACTCAGTTCTGAAATTGTCCCAATTGGTGGCCACATCTCCGGTTAGCTTCATTTCCTCGGGAGGCGGAATACCCGTTGCCATGTCTGTGTCTGCTAGCCTAGCCACCACCTAGCGTCAACGAAAAACCCGCCTTGAGAAAAATAACATTTTTCGAGCTGTCAAAGTTCTCTGACAGGTGAACCGGTACTTCTGACACCATGTTTGTGTATATAAAGAAGGGTCTCAGACATGTGTTGCTGGCTCTGTGTTTAATCGTAACAGCCAAGTCATAGCACAGCACACAACAACGGTACTGAACGGACCATACCATTTCTGAACACAGAGGGGTTAGCCCGCAACACACTCCTCTATTGTACACTCCTCTATTGCACACTCCTCTATTGTACACTCCTCTCCTGCACACTCCTATATTGTACACTCCTCTATTGTACACTCCTCTATTGTACACTGCCCTATTGTACACTCCTCTATTGTACACTCCTCTATTGTACACTCCTCTATTGTACACTCCTCTCCTTCACACTCCTCTATTGCACACTCCTCTATTGTACACTCCTCTCCTGCACACTCCTATATTGTACACTCCTCTATTGTACACTCCTCTATTGTACACTGCCCTATTGTACACTCCTCTATTGTACACTCCTCTATTGTACACTCCTCTCCTTCACACTCCTCTATTGCACACTCCTCTATTGTACACTCCTCTCCTGCACACTCCTATATTGTACACTCCTCTATTGTACACTCCTCTATTGTACACTGCTCTATTGTACACTCCTCTATTGTACACTGCTCTATTGTACACTCCTCTATTGTACACTCCTCTCATGTACACTCCTCTATTGTTCACTCCTCTATTTTACACTCCTCTATTGTACACTCCTCTCTTGCACACTCCTCTATTGTACACTCCTCTATTGCACACTCCTCTATTGTACACTCCTCTATTGTACACTCCTCTATTGTGCACTCCTCTCCTGCACACTCCTATATTGTACACTCCTCTATTGTACACTCCTCTATTGCACACTCCTCTCCTGCACGCTCCTCTATTGTACACTCCTCTATTGTGCACTCCTCTCCTGCACATTTCTCTATTGTACATTTCTCTATTGTACACTCTTCTATTGTACACTCTTCTCCTGCACACTCTTCTATTGTACACTCCTCTATTGTACACTCCTCTATTGTACACTCCTTTATTGTACACTCCTCTCCTGCACACTCCTCTATTGTACACTCCTCTATTGTACACTCCTCTATTGTACACTGCCCTATTGTACACTCCTCTATTGTACACTCCTCTATTGCACACTCCTCTATTGCACACTCCTCTATTGTACACTCCTCTATTGTACACTCCTCTATTGCACACTCCTCTATTGTACACTCCTCTCCTGCGCACTCCTATATTGTACACTCCTATATTGTACACTCCTCTATTGTACACTCCTCTATTGTACACTCCTCTATTGCACACTCCTATATTGTACACTCCTCTATTGTGCACTCCTCTCCTGCACATTCCTCTATTGTACATTTCTCTATTGTACACTCTTCTATTGTACACTCTTCTCCTGCACACTCTTCTATTGTACACTCCTATATTGTACACTCCTCTATTGTACACTCCTCTATTGTACACTGCCCTATTGTACACTCCTCTATTTTACACTCCTCTATTGTACACTCCTCTATTGCACACTCCTCTATTGTACACTCCTCTATTGTACACTCCTCTATTGCACACTCCTATATTGTACACTCCTCTATTGTGCACTCCTCTCCTGCACATTCCTCTATTGTACATTTCTCTATTGTACACTCTTCTATTGTACACTCTTCTCCCGCACACTCTTCTATTGTACACTCCTCTATTGCACACTCCTCAATTGAACACTCCTTAATAGTGCACTCCTCTCCTGCACACTCCTCTATTGTACACTCCTCTATTGTACACTCCTCTATTGTGCACTCCTCTGCAGCACATTTTCCCATAAGCCGGGCAGGCGTCACGTCCTCGCTTGTGTGCACCACCACAGTATTTGCATGTATTCACAATGAACTCACGTTGCGGGTCTGGGGCATAGTCAGTGCGCTGCAGTGGCCGCTGCGGTCTTCTGTTCATGGCATGAACGCTTTCAAGTGGTCTTTCTTGAGTCATAATTTTCAACTTAGTGTCAGTCATCTCAGCTGCTCTGCAAATGTCGATGGCAGACTGTAAGGTAAGATCCTTTTCTCGAAGCAGACGCCGCCGCACGCTTTCATCACAAATGCCTAGAACGAGCCTGTCCCTTATTAGCTCCTCTCTCAGTAACCCATAGTCACATGAAGCAGCCTTTTCTTGCAATTTCGTAACAAATGAATCAACGAGCTCGCCTTCATCTTGCTTACAGCTTCCAAATATATATCTTTCAAATATGACATTCTTCTTTGGCTTGAAGTAGCACTCCAGCGCATCCAGTATAGCTTTTGCGTCTCCCTGCTGCTCCGATGACAGGGTCAAGGTGTGCTTGTAGACATTACATACAGGCGGCACTCGCTGCCTTTACATACAGGCGGCACTCGCTGCCCATCACGTGTCTCAGTGTGGCAGCTTGCACCTTTTCGTCTTTCTCGGCAAGCCCCGATGCCAGAGAG
The DNA here is from genome assembly GCA_030686955.1 of Odontamblyopus rebecca. Lineage (NCBI taxonomy): Eukaryota > Metazoa > Chordata > Actinopteri > Gobiiformes > Gobiidae > Odontamblyopus > Odontamblyopus rebecca. Next base: position 40,509,122 of record CM060654.1, on the reverse strand, counting down.
TAGTCCTCAAACTCAGTTCTGAAATTGTCCCAATTGGTGGCCACATCTCCGGTTAGCTTCATTTCCTCGGGAGGCGGAATACCCGTTGCCATGTCTGTGTCTGCTAGCCTAGCCACCACCTAGCGTCAACGAAAAACCCGCCTTGAGAAAAATAACATTTTTCGAGCTGTCAAAGTTCTCTGACAGGTGAACCGGTACTTCTGACACCATGTTTGTGTATATAAAGAAGGGTCTCAGACATGTGTTGCTGGCTCTGTGTTTAATCGTAACAGCCAAGTCATAGCACAGCATACAACAACGGTACTGAACGGACCATACCATTTCTGAACACAGAGGGGGTTAGCCCGCAACACACTCCTCTATTGTACACTCCTCTATTGCACACTCCTCTATTGTACACTCCTCTCCTGCCCACTCCTCTATTGTACACTCCTCTCTTGCACACTCCTCTATTGTACACTGCCCTATTGTACACTCCTCTATTGTACACTCCTCTATTGCACACTCTTCTATTGTACACTCCTCTATTGTACACTCCTCTCCTGTACACTCCTCTATTGTACACTCCTCTCCTGCACACTCCTATATTGTACACTCTTCTCCTGTACAGTCCTCTATTGTACACTCCTCTCCTGTACACTCCTCTATTGTACACTCCTCTATTGCACACTCCTCTATTGCACACTCCTCTATTGCACACTCCTCTATTGCACACTCCTCTATTGCACACTCCTCTAGTGTACACTCCTCTATTGCACACTCCACTCCTGCACACTCCTCTATTGCACACTCCTCTATTGTACACTCCTCTATTGTACACTCCTCTATTGCACACTCCTCTATTATACACTCCTCTATTGCACACTCCTCTATTGTACACTCCTCTATTGTACACTCCTCTATTATACACTCCTCTATTGTACACTCCCCTATTGTACACTCCTCTATTGTACACTCCTCTATTGTACACTCCTCTATTGTACACTTCTCTATTGTACACTCCTCTCTTGCACACTCCTCTATTTTACACTCCTCTATTGTACACTCCTCTATTTTACACTCCTCTATTGTACACTCCTCTATTATACACTCCTCTATTGTACACTCCTCTATTGTACACTCCTCTATTGTACACTCCTCTATTGCACACTCCTCTATTGTACACTCTTCTCCTGTATACTCCTTTTTTGTACTATCCTCTCCTGCAGGTCCATCTGTCTCCTGGTATCTGCTGCTGCCCCAGGTCTCCTCACATTAATTACGTGGAACTTCTCCAGAGCAGGTACATTCCTCGGCGTGTTCCTCTGCTCCTGCTCCTCCTCTGCTACGTGTACAGTAACATCTTAAAGGAATGGACTTCAGCACCACGTCAGCCCCTCGCCCCAGGCTAATGACTCCTTACAAAAACAGATTAGGCCTGATCATCGATACAGGTGATTGGAGTAATCATGCGGGGGCCTTTCTCCCGGACGGGGCACAGACAGATTTTACTACTGACTACACTGAACTTTACCATGGAATTCACAAGTGTTTAACCTGATGGTTATTATTACTGACTAGAGCCTAAAACTGCCTTGAGCTTAGAGAGAGCAGAGGAGAGGAGAGAGGGAAGAAGAGGAGAGAGGAGATGAAGAGAGGGAAGAATAGCAGAGGACAGGAGGAAAGAGAGAAGAAGAGAGGAGGAGAGGAGAGAGGGAAGAAGAAGAGAGCAGAGGAGAGGAGGAGAGAGCGAAGAAGAGGAGAGAGACGAGGAGAGGAAAGAGGGAAGAAGAGGAGAGGAGGAGCGAGCAGAGGAGAGGAGGAGAGAGGGAAGAATAAGAGAGGAGGAGAGAAGAGATAGAGAGAGGGAAAAGAGGAAAGGAGGATAGAGGAGATGGAGAGAAATAGAGAGGGAAGAAGAGAAGAGAGGACAGGAGGAGAGAGGAGATGGAGAGAGGGAAGAAGAGGAGAGATAGAGAGAGGGAAGAGAAGGAGAGAGAAGAGGAGAGATGGAGAGAGCAGAGGAGAGGAGATTAAGAGAGGGAAGAAGAGGAGGCGAGAGAAAACAGAGAGAGCAAGGGAGAGAGGAGAAGGATACAGGGAAGAAGAGAAGACTGAGAGAGCAGAGGACAGAAGGAGAAAGATGGAGAGAGGGAAGAAGAGGAGGAGAGAGCAGAAGAGAGAGAACATAGAGAGCCGAGGAGAGCGGAGAAGGATACAGAGATGGTGAGAGAGAAGAGGAGAAGAGAGGAGAGGAGAGGAAAGAAAAGAAAAGACAGAGAGCAGAGGAAAGAGGAGATGGAGAGAGGGAAGAAGAGGAGAGAGCAGAGGAGAGAGGAGAAACTTGAGATGATTCACTGTGAACCTGTGAGGATGAGGAATCACAGTGTCAGTGCTATGCTAATATTTGAAATGAACATTTACAACAGAGACAAGACGCAGCACAGCACAGTTTAAACTGAGCTGCAGACACCTCACATTTGAATTTAACTGTGAAATTGCAGATTTGTTCACCTGGTTTATCGTTCATATCTCCACCATTACTGGGCCTATCCACATTAAACAAAAACTGACACAAAGTTCAGCATCTCAGAGAAATAAACTAAAGTCAAATTATTTTTTTCACAGCGGTGCCATTATTCAACCCCAAAGACGTGAGTATTGTCAGCAGGAAAAAAACAAAACTAAAAACTTAAAAACCCGAATACTCATATGACAAGACTATGTTCTGCAGAGACATAAACCTCCCTGTGAATCAGATGTCCTCTCTGTGTCTCTATTGCACTCCAAATTTCTCTGATCTGGCCAAAATTTTAAAGCTTCTATCAGGTTATTAATCTTGTTTTCAAATTTATTATTGACTTACTGGTTCAGTGACTGCTTTATTCTAGTCTACAGGTCATTTATTTTGAGAGAACTTGACAAGCAAAATTATCTTGCTGCATGGACAGAACATTTCACTATTTCTTGAATAAATCATTTTCTGATAGATTTAAGTGTTTAGATCTTAGGTTTTGGTTAAACTTTTATACAGTGTGACTTTTATTCTGTGTAAAAGAAGATAACCCTGTAGTTTAGACCCTGACAAACGTTAGGGTTAGGGTTAGAGTTCGGATATGTATTGGATTCTTGAGTCCTGATCCAGTGTAACATTATCCAATATTTATTCCAATATAGTGGAAAAGCTCATAATATGGTGGGGAGGCTCACGATATTACAATATTCTACATAATAAAAGACTGACATTATAAAATGCTTTGACCAGTCATTTGGTACAACATTTATTGTCAAGAGGGATGGAACGATATCCAAATCTCTCTGTACGATATTTTCACCATATACATCTAACCATACCAGATTTATTGCTCTCAACTCAAATGAGCTGATGTCCATTCCCCCACACATCTGCCTGTCCATCTAAAACACTGCTCTTTATAAACTGACTGGTTACTTCAAAGCTCTCAGGTCTGAAGGTCACAACCCTATGCCCGCGGGCACCCGGTCGCCCGTGAGCCCCATCTCAGTTGCCCACAGAACTTGTTCTAAAAATAGAACAGGTCGCCCTTGTACTTCTATGAAAAAGTATGTTTTGCAAAAAAAAAGAAATATGCTGTGCCTCTATTAAGCACTAATAACACTTGCAAACTTGTAGGTAATAATAAAAACACTTTTTTTTTATATATATATAAGAGAAAGGAATTATATATTTTTAAAAGTCTAAAAAGGCAACCGAGGCTTCATTCAGAGCAACAAATTATTTGATTCAAGTAAGGTTGAAGTGTCTGTTTTGTTTAAAACAAAAATGGAGTTGAACTAGGGTTAAGAATACTACTACATTACAACATAATTACTACATTATTCATAATGAATTTGTGACATGTTCGTTCATTTGCAGAAAATAAATGTCGCTTTGACAATGAAACACAAAATGTGATCATTTACAAGAAACTAACCAATGGTTACTAATACAGGTATACAATAGTGTATATTTTAATCTTGGATTATCTGTATTCGGCTGGTAGCCCTCGTACTATTTGATGATCTTAAGGTAGCCCTCAGCTCTGAAAGGGTTGGTGACCCCTGATTTGTGTATTGTGTAACTTTATCACTCAATCAGTTATTATGTTTTTTGTTTTTTCTCAGAGGGCCATTTAAAGTAGTAAAATACAATCATAATAGAAATGATCAACAAAAGCCTCTCATGAATTGCTGCATGTTGAGGGACTATTTTTTTCTTATAACAGTCCACTGCTGCTGCTTAGACATAAATCCTTTAAATGCAAGTTTGGTTTGACTTTGAAAATGATTCTGTGGACACAGACATTCAGATAGACAGTCTGGAATTCTCATAGCTTCACTTCATTGGCTCCTGGTCGAGTTTAGAAATAAGTTTAAAATCCTTCTTCTCACCTATAAAGCTGTAAATGGGATGGCCCCATCCTATTTTACTGACCTTACAAACCAAACAAACACTGCGCTCACAAAATGCAGGGCTACGAGTGTCCCCAGATTTAATAAACTTACAAGGGGAGGTAGAACTTTTAGTTACCAATCTCCTGTTTTAGGGAATCAGCTTCCACCTCATGTCAGAGAGGCAGACACAGTCTCTACATTTAAGGTTAGGCTTAAAACATTCTTCTATGAGAAATCTTATGGCCAGGTTAGTGGAGCAGGGTTAACTCCACAGCTGAAGTCAGGCTGCTCTAGGAGTTAGATGCTGGGGGAAGTATGGTGCCCTGAGCCTCTGTCCTCTTATTCAAACTGCTCCTTCTCCTTCATCTTTGTCCCATAACCTCATGTCTTTCACAGACAAATCAGTTCACTGCTGTTCACCAGTGTCTCTCTCCCTTCTTCTCTTCTTCTTCCCTTGGGGAGTGGAGCTGTTTCAGATGTTTTAGATGTTTCAGATGTTTCAGATGTCCTCCCGTGAGCAGACACTGACCAGACCTTACCTCTACCTCTTTCCACTCACCTGTCTGGATGGAGCCCCACCTGCTGGTTCAAGCCGTCAACCCAAATGAGCCTATGTCCAGTCCCCCACATGTCTGCCTGTCCGTCTAAACCTCTGCTCTATATAAACTGACTGGTTCCTCAAAGCTCTCAGGTCTGAAGGTGCCGCATGGCGACAGTTGGTTGGCAACAGTGTCTGGAGAGAATTTTCCCATACTGCACCTGCCGGTGGGTTTCTTGCTCTCTGGCACCAAGGACCGTGTGTTCATCAAGAGACTGAGGATGGGACAATGTGTTTGCTGATGTCTATGTCAGATTATGTATCCATGTTTCTTCACTGTGAAGCCCATTGGGGAAACTCTTGTTGTGATTCTGGGCTATAGAAATAAAATTGAATTGAATTAATAGTTTTGCCTCAGGTGCTCTGTGGAGTGGGTCAGACTGTTTTTAGTGGCAGGACAACTATGGTCATTGACATGCACTAGCCTAGCACCAGCAACCTCTCAAAATACTCACCAAAGACTGGATAGAATATTTCAAAAAAGTGTCTCCACACGTCTCCTACACTCTGGAAATGAGGCCCTATGTCCAAATTTCCAAACTGTCCCTTTAACTGTCCAGTCTGCCAGTCAATCAGCCACAAGTGCAGCCTACCACAAACATGGCAACTACAGTATTGCTGTGTGATTGTTCATGTTATGTCAAGGTCTCAAACAGGATTCTACAAAGTCTGGACCAGAACCAATCCGGGAATAATCTGACTGTAAAATTCAGGACTAAACCAAGACCTGACCAGTACTAAACCAGGACTTAACCAGGGCTAAACCAGAGCAAAACCTGGACAAAACCTGGACCTCAAGGGCTGAACCAATGTGTCCAAGATCAGCGGTCCATGAATGTAAAGTGGAATCTGGACACTGTATTTAGTTTTTTTTCTGTGTCCTGTTCAGTTTGATTTACGAGCAGAGAGTTTTGCACACTGCACTGCTGCTGCTACACACATCCATTACAGACACACATAAACACACACACATGCACACACACCTGCACACACACCTGCACACACACACACACACATGCACACACACACACACCTGCGCACACACCTGCACACACACACACACACCTGCACACACACACGCACACATGCACACACACACACACCTGCACACACACACACACACGCACACACACACACGCATGCACACACACACATGCACACACACACATGCACACACACCTGCAAACACACACACACACATGCACACACACACATGCACACACACCTGCACACACACACACACACATGCACACACACACACACATCTCTCTTAAACACACACACAGTAGTAGTAGTTCATTTGGTAGAGCATTTTTCCACTGATCTGAGCATTTGTCCACTGACCCACGGGTTGACGGTGCAATTTCAGCTACTGCAAATAAATGCTGCTGTTGTGTCCTTGGGCAAGACACTTAACCCACCTTGTCCCCAGTGTCTGCGTACACTGGTGTATAAATGTGTGTGTGAATGGCACTTTGAGTGCCTTGAAAGTGGAAAAGCGCTGTATAAAATGTGACCAATGACCATTTACACACATGCAAACACACACCACACACTTTATTTTCACATATAATAAATACATGTGTGATTAGTCTTTATTTGAACAGACATTAAATGTAAGTAATGTTTTTTTTTTGTTTTTTTTTAAACATATTCGAAATCAATGCCAGCATGCACGCTCGAGGTCTGGTGAAACAGGTATTTAAGCACAAAAGTTCGACAGAGCAGTGATCACATCTGACCCAAGGGCGATGGGCATTGAGATACTTGTGTCCACCCGTGACACAATTAAAATGACTCTATTTTCACGGGCCTATGACACACGTAGGATATTGATTGTGTGGCCTCTAATGGGCACAGAGACACAAAATACAAACTTAGGATTTAGCAAAAATAATAATATATAAAAAATTACTCACTTCTTGTTAAGTGAAGTGCAACATTGCATCCATATTCTACTCAAATAATGACATCCAGTCCACAAAACAGAGATAGTAATGCAGTGTGGAGCAGGGGGCATATATCCTACAGTACTGGGGTCAGTGTGGAGCAGGGGGGCATATATCCTGCAGTACTGGGGTCAGTGTGGAGCAGGGGGGCATATATCCTGCAGTACTGGGGTCAGTGTGGAGCAGGGGGGCATATATCCTGCAGTACTGGGGTCAGTGTGGAGAAGGGGGCATATATCCGGGGGCATATGTTCACTTGAACTACCATTACATGACATCACAAGGTGGAACAAAGCAGACAGACTAATAGTAATAAAAAAGATGAATCAAACATGTGTGGAGGGAACAAAATACAACTCAAGGTGTGTGTTTGAGGAGGAACATTATGACACGAAGCTCACAAGAGGCAGTTTGGTGCAATACAGGAGCTTTAAACCAATCCAAAACAGAGGAGAAAGTCGGTTTACCCAGTGGCATTACACCAGTCAGCTATAATGCCTGGAGTGTTCCACGGTATGGCATTAAACACATCCATGGACACAAGCGGGGTCACAAGTCAGAGCTTTCAGAGGAGAGAGGGAGCAAAGGAGGGAGGAGAGGAGAGGAAGAGAAGAGTAGAAAAGGAGAAGTGAGAGAGTAGAGGAGGAAAGAGAGGAGGGAGGAGAGTAGAGAAGGAGAAGAAAGAGAGCACAGGAGAAAGGGAGCAAAGGAAGGAAGAGAAGAGGAGGTAAGGAGAGAGAGCAGAGGAGGAAAGAGAGTAGATGAGGAGAGGAGAAAGCAGAGGAGGAAAGAGAAGAGGAGGTATGGAGAGAGAGCAGAGGAGAGAGGGAGCAGAAGAGGCAAGGGAGGAGAGAGAGCAGAGGACAGAGAGGGAGGGAGCAGAGGGTGAAAAAGAGGAGAGAAGAGGGTGGAGAGAGCAGATGAGGAAAGAAAGCAGAGAAGGAGAGGACATAGAGTCAAGGAGAGAGAAGGCGTAGAGAAGAGAGTGAATAAAGGAGAAAATAGAGTAGAGAAGGAGAGAAGGGAGAAGAGGAGTTTTCTTTTTTCAGAGAGAGCAATGCATTACCAGGTCAGTGTCTGAGAATCCGATAATCAAAGTCTACATAAAAAATACTCCAAAGGTGACTGTCGTCCTCCTCCTCTTCCTCCATGGGACAAACTGAGGCACCTCCGCACACTGGTGGAGCTACACTTCTCTCTCCATCTCTTGCTCTTCTTTCAACTTTCTGATTGTTCCAGGGGTAAACTGTGGTGCAGCAGTGTCAGACAAATGCAATAATACACTTTACCAACAGCATAGGCAAAAAAGAACAGGAGATATAAACACATTTAACCATGAATGACTCAAGCTATCACCCCTATGAACTAACATCAAGGACCACCCTCCTGTGGGCTCACCACCCGCAGAGGGGTTCATAGGGGGTCAGGTGCTATGAGGATTGGGCAGCTGCCCCCGCGACCCAGTTGGATTAAGCGGGAGAAGATGGATGGATGGATGGATGGATGACCCAAGCTATAAGAGCATTCATCCTAGTTATGGTTTCAGAAATAAAGGAAGTCTGAGGCTCTGAGTTCTGATCCTTCTGTTCTGATCTCCTCTCTCTCTGTCTTCTTTTTCCCTTTGTCTTTTCCTATGGAGAGCCTCCGAATAGGAACGTTGAATATTAATGGAAACAGGAATCATATTTACTATTTACTATTGACTGTTGTTATTCCTCCTGTGGGCCCACCACCCGCAGAGGGGTTCATAGGGGGGGTCAGGTGCTATGAGTATTGGGCAGCAAGCTGCCCCCGCGACCCAGCCGGATTAAGCGGGAGAAGATGGATGGATGGATGGATGTTGTTATTCCTACAGCACAGGGGCCAGTGAGGGCCATGGGTCTAATGTGAGTGCAGGGGGAGCAGTGCTGTTGTCTGAGCGGGTGAGGCTGGGGAATGCCACTCACCTCGGGGTAGCGGGGGGCAGGCTGCAGGTGGTACAGGGAACCATCAGAGAAACACACTTCATAAACATCTTTGCACACAAGTCACCTGTGAGCCGGGCACAGCTGCACACTGACAGGCCACTTGTGGTGGGACTGGAACTGTACAACACTCTCATAACAGAAACACAATCGCTGCCCACCTAAACTCCACCGCTCTGCTGCCAGTGTGCTGACGGAGGAAGTGCCACCATTTGGCAGGCCAGTAATTTTGGCAATTCTTGTTGAAATAACCTCAAATTTTCACAGAATGTACAGAAACAGATCAAGATTTTATATTTTATGTTTTATTTTTGTTCTGTTTTCAGGTTGAGCTGTTCACTCTCAAAGAGAAGTCATTTGCGAATCTGCTCGCACACAGTCACCCAACACTGTGCAGCCTTCAATGCAAAATTTGGAAAAACTTCACCAACTGGCAAACAAATTTGGACTTGTTTATGCAGGGCTAAAGGATCTGGTAGACCAACATCAAGATCATCACTGTGCTGGACTTAACATTTTTCAAGATATCTATCCATCCATCCATCCATCTTCTCCCGCTTAATCCAGCTGGGTCACAGGGGCAGTTTACTGCCCAATACTCATAGCACCTGACCCCCCCTATGAACCCCTCTGTGAGGAGCCACAGGAGGGTGGATGTCATGGTCCTTGATGTTAGTTCATAGGGGCGCTGCATGTTTTGAGTTGATGGGGGAAACCGGAGCCCGGAGGAAACCCATCCAGACACGGGGAAAACATGCAAACTCCACACAGAATGGGCTGGGCAACCAGGGGATCGAACCCGCAACCTTCTTGCTGTGAGACCTGAGTGTTGCCACTCAGCCACCATGCCGCCTTTTCAAGATAATTGCTTTTAAAATTCAATTCAAATCAATTTTATTTCTATAGACCAGAATCACAACAAGAGTTGCCCCAATGGGCTTCACAGTGAATAAACATGGACACATAATCTGACATAGACATCAGCAAACACATTGTCCCATCCTCAGTCTCTTGATGAACACGATCCTTGGTGCCAGAGAGCAAAAAACCCACCGGCAGGTGCAGTGTGGGAAAATTCTCTCCAGACACTGTTGCCAACCAACTGTCGCCATGCAGCACCTTCAGACCTGAGAGCGCTGAGGAACCAGTCACTTTATAAAGAGCAGAGGTTTAGACATGTGGGGGACTGGACATCAGCTCATTTGAGTTGAGGGCTTGAACCAAGCAGGTGGGGCTCCATCCATCCAGACAGATGAGGCGTTCATCCAGACAGGTGAGTGCAGAGGGGTAGAGCTAAGGTCGGGTCAGTGTCTGCTCACGGGAGGACATCTGAAACATCTGAAACATCTGAAACAGCTCCACTCCCCAAGGGGAGCAGGAGAGAAGAAGAGAGAGAGACAAAATGACGCCAGATCTTTTCGGGACACCCTGTACATTAACCAATCACACAAGAATCATCTCAAAAGAGCTCAAATAATCCATATTAGTATTTCAGATGAGAATGTGGTGATGGCAGAGTCCTCCTCCACCTGCATAAGCTCCACGCTAACCCTAACCCTACTGGATACTAAATGTAAGACTCCTGCAGGACAAGGGTTCATCCAGACTCTGTGGTGGTGAATATTCAAAAGATGGTTTGTTCCTGGTTTAGTTAAGTTCTGGTTTAGACTTTAATCTGATCTTTTTTACGCAAACTGACCACAAAGAACTAACTTCTCTGAAACTCCAACAGGTGATCTCATTTGTGCTGTTAAACAAGTCCCTCTCCAATAACATTGACCTTCTAAACCAGTGCCTGAATACTTCATCAAACCACCAAAGTTTATTCAGCATCTAGTGCTCCGTAATTCGTGGACTTAGCCTCTCTCTCTGTAGTTTCAGCCTGTAGTTTCAGCCTGATCTAGCCTAGCCAAATAGCATCATGGCTGAACCTGGAGCCCCCCTCTTTCCTGCCCTAGCTGCCACATGTGGAGTGAGAACCCTGGCTTATTTGATGGTGACAGGGATAGTTGCGCTAAGTGCAGTCCTCGAGGCCAGGGTTACAGAGTTAGAAATGTGGATCCACTGATTGGAGGCACTGAAGCCGAGTTATAGTCAGTGCAGTAGCAGGGACCGCGGACCGTGTTAGCATTAGCACAGCTAGCAAGAGCAGCTTCCCGGTGCATCCCGTGCAGCCAGACCCGAACAGACCAGGACAGGTTTGTGACAGTTCGAAGCAGGCGCAGGTCTAAGACTAGGACTCCAGATCAGGGACACATAGCTGAGTGTAGGACTGCAGGAGACCAGGGACACATAGCTGAGTGTAGGACTGCAGGAGACCAGGGACACAGGGCTGAGAGCAGGGAGCTTCCCGTCCAGAACAGTTTCGCCCCCCTGAGCTGGACGCGGGACACTCTAGTCATAGGGAGCTCCATAGTAAGGGACGTGGAACTGCCTGCAGCTTCCACACGGTGTTACCCTGGAGCCAGACTGGGTGACATCGAGGGGAATCTGAGGCCTTTAAAGAGAAGTAAGAACAGGTACCGCCAGATCGTTATACATGCGGAGGGTAAAGATACTCGGCGCGGTCAGTCAGAGGTGGTTAAGTTGCAGATAGCGGCAGTCTGTGAATTGGCTAAGTCGATGTCGGAGTCCGTGTACTTCTCTGGCCCCCTTCCAAATCATAACAATTATGAAATGTTCAGCCGATAAATGCCTTGCCCAAGAATACAACAGCATTCATTCATCTGTGGGAGCAGGAATCACACTGTCAACCTGTGTGTCAGTGGATTTACTCACTCAACCAATGATGTTTATGTCGAGCACGGAATTTGAATCTCCATCAGTGGACAAACGCTCTGCAAACCAAGCTTCTGCCACTAAGAGACTAAGACAAGAGCCGGGATTGTTTGGAAAGAAGTCCTAAACTTCTGACAAAATCAGAAAGGATAAGTGAAGAAATTCTTTCACTGTTTTCTGAGTGGAAGTCACTGAGGGAAAACAGCAATAAAATCAAAAAGCATCCATATAAATTAAAGCTTATTTCATTTTTTTTTTGTAAATTTTCATTGAAATTCACTGTATTTACTTTTTATGAGAATTTGTCATCATTTAATATTGTTTGTACAACAACACTATGAACGCCAACGATGACTCGAAAGCAAAATCTTTAGTGTGCTTGAGCTACCTCGAAATATTAACAAATCAGGCAGATGTTTTTACGTGGAATATTTTTTCATGGGTTAGACTCAAATAAAACATTTTGTGGCCACTGAAAACAAAACGACGCCATCTTGGGTTCACCTTCAGATTTTATTCTAGTTCTGTGCAACAACCCAACAAATCCGACAAAAGAGCAGGCGTGTCCAAACACTTTTCATCAAGGGTCACATATTAAAACACAGACCAGTGTGAGGGCCAATCGAGGGTCATAAACTGGTGGTCAAAACAGTGAGGAGTTCAAATCTGCGCATTTATAACAGGTTTGAATGACCCTCCAGACCTTTGTTCATGCTTAGACCCTCAAAAGGACACACTAAATTTGCTTGATCAAATAGATTTCAAAAACATACAGTAAAAAGCGCTACTTGCAGTAGTATGGGCCAATTCACCTGGAAGCCTGATTAAAACAATTGGTCTGAGGGCTCCCGGGCCATAGTTTGGACATGCCTGCCTAAGAGCATCAACAACGAATGAGAAGCTTATAAAACTTGTTCATATGTTGTTTTGGGTGAATAAAGCATTTTCAAAACATTAAAAAGAAACATGGTGAGCTTCATTTGTTGTGTTATGTGTAGAAAACATGAATAATGATCCGTAATATGAGCTCCGATATGACTTTGACTGAAGATGATAGAAAACATAGAGAGACAGAGCAAAACCTTCAGTGTTCACCTTTAGTTATGGGTCAAATAATCCTTCACTCTCCTCTCTCTTTCTCTATCCCTTTCTCCCTCTTCTTCTTTCACTCTTCCCTCCTCTCTCTTCTCCCTCTCTCCTTGTGGGCGTGGCGGGAGCGGAGGTGATGCTTAAAGTTGTCCCCGTCACAGGTGCAGCACATTGAAAATCCATCGGGAGCTGCTGCGACAGCGATTCTCTTCAACGAATTAAAACACTCTGCAAATCAAGAGATTACAGAGAGAGGGAGGAGGGAGGAGAGAGAGGGTGGAGGGAGGAGAAGAAGAGAGAGATGGGGAGAGAGGAGAAGAAGAGAGGAGGGGAAAGGAGAAGAAGAGAGAGAGGGAGGAGAGAGGAGAAGAAGAGAAAGAGGGGAAGGAGAGAGGGGGGAGAAGAGAGAGAGGGAGTGGAGAGAGGAGAAGACAGTGAGAGGGGAAGAGGAGAAGAGAGAGAGAAGAGAGAGAGGAGAGAGAGGAGGAGAAGAAAGAGAAGGGGAGGAGAGAGGAGAAGAGAGAGGGGAGGAGACAAAGAGAGAGAGGGAGTGGAGAGAGGAGAAGAAAGAGAGAGGGGAGAGAGAAGAAGAAAGAGAGGGGGAGGAGAGAGAAGAAGAGAGGAGAAGAAGAGAGAGGGGAGGAGAGGAAAAGAAGAGAGAGCGATGAGGAGAGAGGAGGAGAAGAGTGGGAAGGGGAGGAGAAAGGAGAAGAGAGAGGAGAGGAGAGAGGAGAAGATTGAGAGGGGGAGAATAGAGAGAGGAGGACCCATCCTTCAGTGTCTTCAAATCTTGAGCTCTTTTTCAGGACTACCTTAACTGGAGAATTTGACCTGTGGTGCATTGGCATGGGCAGAACATGCAAACTCCACACAGAAGTGGCCAGGAGTCGAACCGGGAACCTTGCCGTGAGGCGAGGGTGTCACTCTACCACCGTACTGCGTCTCACCACCAGAGAGGGACTGAGGGAAAGAAACAAAACAAAGCTCTTTGGGTGTCTGGAAAGTTTAAATTCAATAAAGCACTATAATTATGATGGCAGGGCATCTGACACACAGGGATAGGAGGATGGGAGGGCATCTGACATATAGGGATGGAGGCGGATGAGAGGGCATCTGACAGACAGGAGGGGGCAGTGTGTTTGGGGACCACTGCAGAGTCCGGTGGTGCAGAGTTTAAGAACTGCCCAGGAGCTAATCGATGGCACTGAAGCAAATCCCATTCATGAGGTCATATTCATTTAAGACACTGGCACAGTTATCTAAGAGAGGGTCAGAGGGACAGAGCAGAGGGTCAGAGGGACAGAGGAGAGGGTCAGAGGACAGAGGAGAGGGTCAGAGGGACAGAGGAGAGGGTCAGAGGGACAGAGGAGAGGGTCAGAGGGACAGAGGAGAAGGACAGAGGAGAGGGTCAGAGGGATAGAGGAGAGGGTCAGAGGAGAAGAGGGTCAGGGGATAGAGGAGAGGGTCAGAGGAGAGGGTCAGAGGAGAAGAGGGTCAGAGGGACAGAGGAGAGGGTCAGAGAGAGAGAGGAGAGGGTCAGAGGGACAGAGGAGAGGGTCAGAGGAGAAGAGAGTCAGAGGGACAGAGGATAGGGTCAGAGGAACAGAGGAGAGGGTCAGAGGGATAGAGGAGAGGGTCAGAGGGATAGAGAAGAGGAGAAGGGGTCAGGGGATAGAGGAGAGGGTCAGAGGAGAAGAGGGTCAGAGGGACAGAGGAGAGGGTCAGAGGGACAGAGGAGAGGGTCAGGGGGACAGAGGAGAGGGTCAGAGGAGAGGGACAGAGGAGGGGGACAGAGGAGAGGGTCAGAGGAGCGGGTCAGAGGAGGGGAACAGAGGAGGGGGACAGAGGAGAGGGTCAGAGGAGGGGGACAGAGGAGCGGGTAAGAGGAGCGGGTCAGAGGAGGGGAACAGAGGAGAGGGACAGAGGAGGGGGACAGAGGAGGGGAACAGAGGAGAGGGTCAGAGGAAGGGGACAGAGGAGCGGGTCAGAGGAGAGGGTCAGAGAAGGGCGACAGAGGAGAGGTTCAGAGGAGAGGGTCAGAGGAGGGGGACAGAAGAGCGGGTCAGAGGAGAGGGTCAGAGGAGGGGGACAGAGGAGGGGAACAGAGGAGAGGGTCAGAGGAGAGGGACAGCAGAGCGGGTCAGTGGAGAGGGTCAGAGGAGCGGGTCAGAGTAGCGGATCAGAGGAGGGGGGCAGAGGAGAGGTTCAGAGGAGAGGGACAGAGGAGAGGTTCAGAGAAGAGGGTCAGAGGAGGGGGGCAGAGGAGAGGGGCAGAGGAGAGGGTCAGAGGAGAGGGACAGAGGAGAGGGTCAGAGGAGAGAGACAGAGGAGGGGAACAGAGGAGAGGGTCAGAGGAGAGGGACAGAGAAGGGGGACAGAGGAGGGGAACAGAGGAGAGGGTCAGAGGAGAGGGACAGCGGAGCGGGTCAGAGGAGAGGGTCAGAGGATTAGCACATGTGAGAAAGCTCCTAAAAGTTACTTTGCATTTGTAAGAACTGTAATAATGTGGTAAAAGTGGGACCAAGTTCCCCTGACACACACGCTGCACTCTCTCTCCCCTCTGCTGTGCTTTAGAGCCCTCTAGTGGCCAACCAGCAGAAGTGACCTACTGTACCACTAAAGCACTGAAGTCAGCAAAAGAGAGATCTGCAAAAGCATGGAGAGAGGAAGGAAAAGAGACACAGAAAAAAGAACAAAACATGTAAACAAGCTATTTTATTCATGTTTAAAGCATTTTGTTGAAGTGTTTATTCTAACTGTTTTCATTTTTAAAAATGTATTAGTTTTTTTAACATTCAAAATCCTGTCAGTGCATTTATTGTGTCTCTTCCTTATTGTGTTTGTGCAAACGGCTGTGCAAATGTTCAGAAATAATCAGAACAGCCTATGAGAACTTAACAGAATGCTGGAGTTGCGTGAAAGAGATACTAAAATTCCATGACTTATCCAAGACTTCCAAGATTTCCATGACCGTGGGAACCCTGCTTGCCTATTTATTTATGGCAGCCCCTCTTAATTATATTATCTACTGAAATATGGTTCATTTGGATTTTTTTATTCTTGATCTATTTGTTTTGCTTCAGTATTTTCAATATTGTTTATTTCTTCTGAATTTGAAAGACAAGAGTTACGAATGAACACACGGAGATTTGTCACGTTCTACACGCTCGTACAGCTAACTGCAAGGAGAGATTGCTAGATGACAAACAAGGATGGATGATGTCTAAACCTCTGCAGAGATGTTTTTGATGAGAGGACGGCGTTAGAACATGAGAAAAAGCTCCTAAAAAGCTTCTAAAAGTGGTTTTGCAGAATGGCCGCTCTTTAAATGAAGTCACTGTACTGTTAATTTGTGCAGCTCAGCACTTCGCTTGTCTGAATAGCGCCGTCTCTTCATTTTCATGTGAATATGAAATTAGCATCTCTCCGGTGAATGCTAACCAGACAGCTAGCCGCGCATGATTTATAGCGCCACAGCACGGAGCATGTAGCTCGCGCCTCCGATAACAATCACAACGTATTAATCACGCTAAACAGCCACTAACGGGACAAATGAGCGAGCTTAGCGTGAACACACAAAGATGGGAACAACAATGCCCACAATGCACTGGGAGGTCCACTCACAGCAGTTATTACACCACACACGCTCACCTCCACCGCTCTGATTTAGCTTCAGTAGAATCACTGAAGAGCTTTGAAATCGAGCACTTTTCTGGTGTAGGCTCGACCACCAGCTTGTCTCCATGGAGAAGCTATTGCATTGTTTGGAATGCTCCACAGTATGGCATTTACACATCCATCTTTAAGAGTTGATTTTAAGATTTTACTGTTGGCTTTTAAAGCTTTGACTGGACTGGCCCTGCAGAACGTCTCAGACCTCATCCAAAGTTACACCCTCGAGCACTCTGAGGTTCGAGGGCCTGGGTCTTGTCACTTTGAGTTCCCTCACTCTAGTGTCCATGTGCACAAGCCCCAAGCACTGTTACAGTTTAAATGTCGTCGATTTCAGCTCCCAAGGCAGAAGTGGAGGAACAAGTCACATTTTAAAACTGTATGGGTTTTATTGTATGTTTGGAACAGTTAAGCATCAACTTGTGCATGTTGGATTTGCGGCAGAATAACTACGTTAGATGAGTGAATAAATTTGTATTTAATATTTGATTGTATTCTTATCATTTTCATTACATTGTATTTTATTTTGTTTCCATGTGTAGAAAACATAAAAAACATGTTTAAGGCACTGTATAAATAAATACATTTTTCATGGTTTGGGTGGTTCCTGCGACTCATACTCAGGTATGACTTGTATATACAATTTCTAATTTCACATGTTGGTTATTTTCACACTGACAGCCACGAGAGGGCGCTCTAGGCTTGTGTGCCAGTATCTGCTCCGTCTCATGCTCTTACTCCTGCAGCACTGCCACTTCTGCTCTAGTCCGCAAATCTTCTGCAGAAAGAGTCACTGTCCTGCTGCAAATCGTGAAATCTGCTGCTGAGAACGGTAATCGAGCAGCAGAAAGAAAGTTTGGAGTGAGCAAGAAACTTGTGTTTGACTGGAGAAAAGCGGAGGAAACTCAAACTGCAATGAAGAAAACAAAACAAGCTCACTGTGAGCTAAAAACTAGATTTAGTTGGAGTTGGAAAAGATGCTCAGAAGTGACACCGAGGATGAAGAATTTAGTGGTGAAGAATATAATCATTTTTTACTACTTATTATAAATTCATAGTGTGTCTTTAATATATGCCTTGTAATGAAGAATGTAATCATTTCTACCAGTCATTATAAAATTCATATTGTGCCTATGAAACAAAGAAATACTGTGCTGGCTCACAGCTGGCCCACGGAGTTTATCACTAGGGAGGATGCATATATCTTTCTGTGCAGACTCAGTGTGGGAAAACTCATGTCTTGCGAGGTCATGGAGTCACGTGAGGTCTGGCTGTGAGGAGATGACAGGAACACCAAATATGAGAAGGAGATGGAGTCAGCTGGACACGGAGAATGTTTAGTACTAGGTTCATGAATATTTATAATGCTTGTCTTTAAATGCTGGGCTGAAGGGGGTGTGTGCGTTCTGAAGTTGTGCCTAACCTAAGACGCACGTAGATTGTGTGCTGTTTAGGGACCCTTCAGACCCAGAGCTCTGCTTAGGATTGTACTGTCAGGGATTAAACTTTGTTAATTTGAATCTATTTAATCTTGGTCGTCTCTCCTCAATACTGAACACGCATGAAAGAAAAGCTGCATAGGACGCAGGTTTCTTCCTTCAGTGGATTTATTGATTTGGAGTGAGATGGAGAGTTTAATAAACTTGTTTTGTTGTTTCTGCTCTAGTTTTCTGAATAACTGTTCATATGTGACGTGAACACACCAGACACATGTTCAGCTTGTTGTCCCTGGTCTCTGATTTTATCAAATACATTTCCCCCCAAAATGTGACTTATACTCCAGAGCGACTTATAGTCTGGAAAATATGGTATATTATAATAGAAAATTCACACTGTAGCCTACGATATTAGCCTTATATATGATATATATTTTTATAAAGATTTCAGTGTTTCCAGTCATTTTTTTCCTCTTATATAGTGGAAGCCTTATTTGGTAGAAGATATAGGCCTGTCAAAATGCATATGCGAAAGCCCAAAAGACTCGACTTCCAATGTCATTTCTAATCCCATTTATTTATGAGTGAATTATATTTTTTGAACACGCTAAAAAAAATACATTCCCGAACCATTTTCTTTCAACAACTTTCAGTTTCTCTTCTTCTTCACCATCAGTAGTCGATCTTCACTTGTTGCTTCTGGCAGCTCTATCCACTCGCCGCTGCTGGAGTCGACAATCGAGTCTTTTGGGCTTTCACAGGTGCAGTGGGAAATCAACAGAGGGAAGTGTAAGGCTGCTTATAAAGTTGTTTTCTAACGTTTCCAGACACTAATGAGTGAACCAGGCAGAGCGTTTTGTTTGTTAGACTCGTGGGTGTTGTAAGATGGGTTAAAGTGGTGTTAAGCTTCTTCAGTGTGAAGGAAATTGGCGTTTTATGTGGAAGTTAAGAACTACACTAGTTTGTTGCCTTGACAGACTCACTGCCACAGTGAGATCTCCACTGAGGAAACACTGATCTGTGCCATTTATTGGCTTTTGACAGTATTCGACCACCTCTAGCAATGGACTTTATCTTCAGACATTATCCATCCATCCAGCCATCCATCTTCTCCCGCTTATTCCAGCTAGGTCGCGGGGGCAGCTTGCTGCCCAATCCTCATAGCACCTGACCCCCCCTATGAACCCCTCTGTGAGGAGCCACAGGAGGATGGATGTCATGGTCCTTGATGTTAGTTCATAGGGGTGCTGCATGTTTTGAGTTGATGGGGGAAACCGGAGCCCGGAGGAAACCCATCCAGACACAGGGAGAACATGCAAACTTCAAACATTTTGTCATATGCAGATTCAACACAAGGTCAACAGTGCAATGAAATGATGAGGATGAGAGCAATAATACCTTACACATATGCATGTACTTGTAGATATGATAATATAATTTCTTTTACATAAAACATATCTCAAAGGGTCATGGGAATAAGTGTAACTAACTTTTTGAATCCCACCCCTTACATATACTTCAGCATTACAATTGACATCCGGTTTCCTCTGAACCATCTTCGTTACATTTATCTGGTCTTACATCCTGTATAATTTGTATTTACAATGTCTACAGATAAAGGCATTTACAATAATTTAGTATACTAACCATTACATCATTGCATCACTATAACGACTCAGAATACAATTTTTTAGTCTGCTTAATGTTTGAACAGTGTTTAAGTTCATCACTCAGGCTGTTCAATATTTTCACCCCACAGACCAATATACAAAAAACTCTTCCTTGGGGACAGTGCTAGAGCATGTTTATATTTTGCTGTTTTTTTTGCAAAATGGATTCTTATGAGTTTTAAGGTTATAATGTTACCTCAAAGCCTGATCCCGTCAGATCTCAGAAGTTAAACAGGGTCAGGTCAGTACTTGGGTGGGAGACACTGGGAATTCCAGGTGCCACAGGGAAGCGCCAGTTGCAAAAACTGTTGTTGTGTCCTTAGGCAAGGCACTTCACCCACATTGCCTAGTATGAAAGTGGTGTGTGCGTGAGTGTTGGTGGTGGTCGGAGGGGCCGACAGTGCAGATTAACAGCCTCACATCCGTCAGTCTGCCCCAGGGCAGCTGTGGTTACAATAGTAGTTTACCACCACTGAGTGTGGAGAGAATGAACAATGAACTGTAAAGCGCTTTGGGTGTCTTGAAAGGTGCTATATAAAGGCCTTGTCCACACGTAGCTGGGTATCTGATAAACCGAAGATGTTTTGCTGCGTTTTGACCTGTCATCCACACGAACATGCATCAAAAACGAGTATTCAGGGAAAACTCCGGCCAAAGTGAAGATTTTTCAAAACTCCGTTTATGCCTGTTTGTGTGGACAGAGATAACTGGGGTTTTGTGTTTTAAAACGTCACTGTCTGCGCCAAAAAATATTAATCTGCCCTGACGTCAAACGTGCGACCTTTGTTTAGGCCACTGCAAAAGCCAAAGCAGACTATGGATCAGAGTCGTTTCTTGAGAGCTGTGGGAGCATTAATTATTGTGCAGGTGCTATGTACATGTTTAATTGCAGAAGTAAAACTACTGCTCCAAGAGCAATAAGATAAGTTTAAGCGGAAGTGACGGCGAAGTGAGGGCTCAATGGAAATAACGCCATCTACAGGTTTGGAATGCGTATGAATGTGGTTGAAAACGCAGATGTTCGGTTATGTGTAGAAGGTATGTTTTTTCAAAAATGAGGTGGTGTGGATAAAACTATTTTTATAAACGGAGGGGGGGAAATGTTCGGTTTTAAATATACCCGGCTACGCAAGAAGGTTGCGGGTTTGATCCCTGGGTCACCTGGGCCTTTCTGTGTGGAGTTTGCTCCCCGTGTCTGGATGGGTTTCCTCCGGGTACTCCGGTTTCCCCCATCAACCCAAAACATGCCCACACCCCTATGAACTAACATCAAGGACCATGACGTCCACCCTCCTGTGGGCTCACCACCCGCAGAGGGGTTCATGGGGGGGTCAGGTGCTATGAGGACCCTGCGACCCAGCCGGATTAAGCGGGAGAAGATGGATGGATTAATTAATTAATTGGTTATATGAATTTATATGACTGGTTATATGAGTTTCCTCCACAGAGTGGCCGGGCTCTCCCTTAGAGATAGGGTGAGGAGCTCAGTCACACGGGAGGAGCTCGGAGTAGAGTCGCTGCTCCTCCACGTCGAGAGGAGCCAGCTGAGGTGGCTCGGGCATCTGGTCCGGATGCCTCCTGGACGCCTCCCTCGGGAGGTGTTCTGGGCATGTCCCACCGGTAGGAGGCCCCGGGGAAGACCCAGGACACGCTGGAGGGACTATGTCTCTCGGCTGGCCTGGGAACGCATCGGGGTCTGTCCAGAGGAGCTGGTGGAAGTGGCTGGGGAGAGGGAAGCTTGGGAGCCCCTGCTTAGACTGCTGCCCCCGCGACCCGGCCCCGGATAAGCGGAAGAAGATGGATGGATGGATGGTTATATGACATTAAAAAGACACAGTCTTTATTTTCCTGTATTTCACCTGACATGACAATGTGGATGAGGAAACTACATTAGAGCAAAGTAATATGAGCCCTTTAATATGTCTGTCTATTATTAACCAGTGACTGTTTCATTTGAACTTTATCCATAATCCCCTCTGTCTATTTTTAGAATCTAATATGGCAACAAAATGAACTACAAAATTTGAAACCTACTATCTGTGTTTGCTTTGTTGAGGTCTTATTTTACACCTAACACTGATTTTTATTGACTGTTTTTTGTAAAGAAACTAAAGCACAAGTTTCTAATGGATATCTCTAAATTTAAGACTTTTATTTATTTATTTTTAAGGGTATGAACTGTAACACACCATGTTTATTGTTTGGAAAATGCTATGTCCACCAAAACAATGACAACACAATCATAATGCACCTGGTTTGCCAAGTTTAAATCCAGATTTAGGGCTTTACAAAAACAATAAAAATGAAAAACTGAATAGAGACAAACACAATATGTAATCATTTGCATAATAATAATCACATAAGTAATCTCACAAGTGCTTACATTTATGCACAATAACCCAGAACCAATAAACAGGATGACATCTCCCTCTAGTGGAACAAACGTGCAATTACATAACAGAACGAATAGACATGTACTTTAAACCCCATTTAACCCTCAAACCATCATTAATCATCAAACCTTAACTAAAGAAAACTCCAAAGAAACTACTGCTGACTGCAAAATGAAGCTCATCTAGGCAAGCTGTTATAGCGACTAATCTGGAGCTGAGTTCCATATTTGGAATTTCAGGGTATCCCCAGGTTAGACTACCCTAAATTTAAGACTTTTTAAAGAACTTTTTAAGACTAACATCACACCCATTATGTGGGTGACAAACACCAGATCCAAGTCTAATAATGATCATTACTCACTGTTTTAAATAACAAAAAAATGCAGTCAGAACTCATTTATAGACATATGCATTGCTTGTAAAATGGTCAAAAATCATTTATGACAATTTATCAAGACAAAGTGAAGGCCACTACACACTAGAGGATTTTTCAGTCTTGAATGATTTTTAAACGTGCAACAAAATGCGCACACAACACAGACATGAGGAGAAACTTATGAGACTTAAAATCTCTGATCGCAAAGACTGCAGCGGGATCTGTCTGCATAAAACAGGCTGCAAAATCACATTTGTTGTCATATTCGTAACAAAAACACCACTAAAAGAACACAAAGAGTTGAATTACTACATAAAGGTGAATGCCTTGTCATCTCCAAAATGCAGTACACAACATATTTGTGCACATATGTGTTTGCAAAGAGAATCCCCCACCCCCTTCAGTATTTAGGCTGTATATGTATTATCTAAAAGGCTGTCAGCTCATCCCATTAGTAACACTGTAGTGTATTTTAATAGGCACAGTGTCATGGTGGTTGAGTGGCAAGCACTCATGGCTCACAGCAAGAAGGTTTTGGGCTTGGGCCTTGGGTTTACATGTTCTTGTGTCTAGATGGGTTTCCCCCGGGCACTCTGGTTTACCCCATCTGTTGTAGAAGTTTTGAACTTATCCAAGATGGATAAGTAGGTGGGATGGAAGCTGTCACTGCTCTCCTTATGTATACTTTAATTGGTAATCTTAGACCTCCTACAGTGGATTCCGACCTTTGTCACTTAAGTAAAAAGCCCAAACAACCATATTTCTACCATGAACTACCGTGTAAACTGCTGGATTACTTCTGCGATCATCCAAATTGTTGGGCTAATGCAGGGCCAAACATCAGTTACGGTAAACACCTCCTGGCTGTATCTCTAGTATTTCCAACACTGTACAGCCAATCGAACAAGAACACTATTTCAATTCAATTCAATTTTATTTCTATAGCCCAGAATCACAACAAGAGTTGCCCCAATGGGCTTCACAGTGAAAAACATGGAAACATGATCTAACATAGACATCAGCAAACACATTGTCCCATCCTCAGTCTCTCAATGGACACACGATCCTTGGTGCCAGAGACCAAAAAAACCCACCGGCAGGTGCAGTATGGGAAAATTCTCTCCAGACACTGTTGCCAACCAGCTGTCGCCATGCGGCACCTTCAGACCTGAGAGCGCTGAGGAACCAGACACTTTGTAAAGAGCAGGGTTCAGACGGATAGGCAGTTGTGTGGGGGACTGGCCATTGGCTTATTTGGGTTGAGGGCTTCAACCAGGCAGGTGGGGGCTCAATCCAGGCAGGTGGGGGCTCCATCCAGGCAGGTGGGGCTCCGTCCAGGCAGGTGGGGCTCCGTCCAGGCAGGTGGGGGCTCCATCCAGGCAAGTGGGGGCTCCATCCAGACAGATGAGTGGAGAGGGTTAGAGTTAAGGTCTGGTCAGCGCCTGCTCACTAATAAGGCAACACGTCATCAACAGACTAACACACTGATCATCATGACTTGTTTGATTCTATGCGGAGACATTCACCCCTGCCCAGTGGCGGCTGGTGAATAGAGGGTGCAAGTGTGCCGCACTCCCTAACTTAACCTCGATTTAAAAAAATAATAATAACAAATAAATTATAAAATTATAAAATTATTTTGTGTCAGGCTATATGTTTAATATTTTGTTTAAAACTGAACGTGTATTTGCGTAGACATGTTTTTATCATGTTAAATGTGCTCGTATCGCTTATTCAAATTTCAATTCATACAAAGCCTTAAACAGTATGGCCCCATCATATCTTCAGGATGCCATTGTCCCGTATCAGCCAAATAGAGCACTTCGCTCTCAGAATGCAGGATTATTAGTGGTTCCTAGAGTGTCTAAAAGTACAGTGGGGGGGAGAGCCTTCAGTTACCAAGCTCCTGTGTTATGGAATCAACTCCCTGTTGATGTTAAACAGGTACCCACAGTCTCTTTATTTAAGACCAGGCTTAAAACCTTCCTCTTCAGAATAGCTTATGACCAGGTTACTTAGTTGATGTTACTAAGATAAGCTGCTGCAGGAGATAACAAGCTGGGGGAAGTGTGGCAACCTGAGCACTGTCCTCTGTTTCCTCCTATTTTCTCATCAGCATCACTTACTATGTTCTCATCTGTAGCTCGTTCACTGCTATTCACATGTTGTCCCCTGTCCCACTCCCCCTGTGAAGTGTAACTCTTTCAGACGCCTGATGACAGCTGGACCCCTCTCCTCTTCCTTGCCTGACTCTCCTCCTCCTCGCCCGGCTCCTCCTCCTCGCCCGGCTCCTCCTCCTCGCCCGGCCTCCTCCTCCTTGCTCGGCCTCCTCCTCCTCGCCTGGCTCCTCCCCAGCTCCTTCCCCACCTGGGTAGCTGTGGCCATACTGAACTGGCCCACGGGCCTGGACATCTATAGCCTGTCCGTCCATGGGAGTACATCTCTCCTTCACTGTAGTTCTCCCCGAGGTTTCTTCTTTTTCCCAGGACCCTGGGTTTTTTGGAGTTTTTCCTTGCTGAGAAGGAGGGTCTAAGGACAGGGGATGACTGCACGCTGTTTCATTTGCTGCTTTACATGAATGTTGTTTATTCCTGTTTTGATATGTCTGTGTGTATGTTTTACTCATCCAAATCTTGGAATGCCCTGAGAGGCAACTGAATTGAATTACAATTTTGTAATATGTCCCCTGTAATTTGGTGTTAAATCCATGTGAACAACCTAACAAAAATAACTTTTTTGATGACGAACATCCCTGACAAGCTTCTACAGTCACCTCAGAAAGTTTTTAGACTCCCTTTTACATTTTTTTTTAATCCACAAACTAACACCTATTGAGTTATTTATTTATTTATTTTTATCCTGGACATGATAGTGCCCTATAATTCCCCTGCCCTATTTAGACAGAGGAACCTAGTCCTCCCATTAACAGTCAAAACACAAATGAATGGGTCGAGTCTCGGGACGCTATACATCAATGACCTCCCAACTGCTTGTCCAGATGTCTCCATTCAGGTGTATGCTGATGACACAATACTCTATGTCCATGGAAAAAACATCTCCACCGTATCTGATAAACTCATACAGGCCCTGGTTCACATCACTAATTGGTTACAGCACTCATGTCTACAGCTAAACATATCCAAAACAGTCACAATGTTCTACACCAAATCTCATAACAGCTCCTCCATACATCCTGATGTCGGCTCCAGGTGGTTCGAGAATATAAATACCTCGGTGTAATCCTTCATTCAAAACTCACTTTCAAATCCCACATAAAAATGGTCAGTAATCACATCAAATTCAATCTCAGCAATTTTCGACACATTTGACCTCAAAAGTCCATACAGTTATCTTAAATGTTCATGCATTCCATGATACTTTCCCATATCACTTACTGTCTCACTGTCTGGTCTCACTCAACCTCTACAACTTTAAAACCCATCCACTCTCTTTATAAACGCACCATCAAAACTCTCAACCAGAAACCCCACTCTTATCACCATTGTCCAATCCTGCAAAAATACAATCTACCTAACTGGGAAAACATGGTCAAATATGCTCATCTGTGTCTCATATATAAAATCATTCATTACATATCATCGCCTCCACTCACACAGTTTATTCACATCAGGATCTCTGAACACAGCAGAACCAGAGGAGCATCGAGAGGGGACTGTATCATCCCCAAGCAAGCTGCCCATGACTGGAACACCACCCCCACCACAATTAGAAGCCTCCCCACATACATTTCATTTAAATTCCAGTTTAAAAAATGGTTAATTGAGAATCAGTCCTGTCATCATTAACATCCACCTGTCAATGCCCCTGTCGCCATCCTGCCTCTTGTGTGTTACTGTTATGAGTCTGTATGTGTCTGTATGTGACTGCACACAACGGTATGTGGTGCATGCGGTGTATGCGGCTGAAAATGAATGAATGTGGCTGAATGTGGTTTTATGACTGTATATAATTGCATGGAGCTGTATGCGACTGTATGTGAGAATGATTTTATAGTGTAAATAATAACCTTGTTTTTATTGTATTGTATTTTACTTCCTGCAGGTTGACACTTTACACCTGTCCAGGGACTGCAAATGAAAAATAGCCCTCGGGTTAATTCTGGCATATTTACATGTAAATGTTTATTTATGTGCGTTGTACCTTAAATAAATAAATAAATAAATAAATAAATAAATAAATAAAGTCCAAGAAAAGGTGGAAGTAAAAGGCTGGAGACCAACTGGATGTCTTAAGCAGAAGAAATGTATTTACCATCAATAATACAGGCCTGGAGGGACTTGAAAAGTCTGATTCCAAAAGAGAACATAGTCTGATCTTTGAGTGTTCAAGCCCTTTTGACTCTGCTTCCAAAGGAGGAGGTTTATAAAGCAAGTGTGGGGGGACTATGAAGGCCAGTAGACTCCAGTTAGACAGCAATATGCCACAATTTAGATAGAGGTATGCCAATGCTATGCCCAGAGAAGATCATGGTGTAAATATCGCTTTTGTGAGTCAATGTTAAACTGAGAGATGTACATGGAGGATAAATTACTTAAATTCTCTTAAACCTTAAATTCTCTTCAACCTAAAAAACATGCACCATGGGTATGAAAGTGGTGTGTGTGTGAGTGATGGTGGTTGGAGAGGCCGATGGCACTGATTGGATTGGCAGCTGTGGCACCAATAGTAGCTCACCACCACTGGGTGTGGAATAATGCTCTGTAAATAATGCTCTATAAAGTGTCTTTGGGAACATGTGTCTGTGAAAAGTGCTATATAAATAAACACTTAATTACACTTACTGTACTTGATGTCAGACAATATTTTTATGGACTGGCCTTGTGTGTCCTGGTGTAGTGAATAAATATGACAAAAGGATATGACCAACACAAAAAGTGTAGTATTTTGTAAATATAATAATACATGTTTCCTCTGGGTGCTCCGGTTTCCCCATCAACTCAAAACATGCAGCACCCCTATGAACTAACATCAAGGACCATAATGTCCACCACTCCTGTGGGCTCACCACCTGCAGAGGGGTTCATAGGGGGGGTCAGGTGCTGTGAGGATTGGGCAGCATGCTGCCCCCACGACCCAGTTGGATTAAGCGGGAGAAGATGGATGGATGGATGGATGTTTCCAAAGATGCCTGTTTTTTACTCATTTTGCAGCTTGAGGGTTTAATATTACCATTAATGTATCATGTGACTGAGACAAACATCTGGACATGCATCAAGAGTGAGTCATAGACGGATGGAACAGAGAGAATTTTCCAAAATAAAACATTGTTCAGACTCAGATAATAAATAAAAGTGAAATAATGCAAGTTATTTATTCTCTCTTTGTGGCCTGGTACCAAACAATCCATGGACCGGCTGGTTTAAAGAGTCTGTAATGACACTGTTTCTGATATAAAATGTAATTAGAATTTCCTTATTCCAAACAGACAGTTTGGAATGAGGAAACAGTTGTGTTTGTTTCATTCACACATGTTTAACACACAAACCCTGCACATTTAGTTTTTCTCACAAACACTCTTTTCCAGGTCTTTCCATTCCTTGTGATGTCATGTGGTGATACAGGAAGTGCTCCACTGTGCTTAAACATACTTCACTAGAATCATTTGGATCATTTCAGACATGGAATTGCCTATCTCTACTGAACTTAAAGGTAAAAGGTAACTGTTAACTGAAAACTACCGCTTAGCGACATCATAAACTGGAACAGAGCCTTTCGAGCTTTGGAGATGTGAGCGAAACAAAACACAAGTCCAGGTCTGTTTTTGAGAAGGTTACAGTATAACATGATTGAAAACTCACAATAGTCAATTTTGTGGAATATAGGACCCTTAATATGCACTGTCTCAGAAAATAAATAAACATATAAATATCAACAGGGCAAAATAAATGCAATATCAAAACTTGTAAGCATTAACACATTATTAAATATTAAATACTCATTTGAATATATAATGTGTTGTAGAGTCTATCCGTGTTCAAAATTATGATTTAACTTGTGTTTAAGTGTCATAAATGTTTTTTTTTGTTTTTTTTGTTTGTTTGTTTTTCCAGTGAAACTCATGGATGGTCTTGTGTCTCAGGCTCTTTGGGTGAAATCAGTCTCAGACTCCTGAGCCAATGAGTTTGTCCGGTGAGCCCAAAATGACTTAAGAAGGACGTTCCATATTATTAAGCAGAGCACCATTTTCAGCCAATATGGAAAAGAAAAAGGATCTCTCTAGTGCTGAAAATCATGAATCAGTCAAATACTTTGGACAGGGTATGAAAACCTTAGATATTTCATGAAAACTTAAGTGTGATCATCGTACTATTCAGAGATTTGTAGCTGATTCAGAGCGCACACGAATTCATGCAGATAAAGGCACAATGAGGGAGGTTTCTGACAGACAAATATGATGGATTAAGAGAGCAGCTGCTAAAATGCTATTACAAAGCAGCAAACAGGTATTTGAAGCTGCTGGTGCCTCAGGAGTCTTGTGAACATCAAGGTGTAGATCCTCCACAGGCAGTTCTGCATTAACCTTCTACTGGGCCTCCCTTAAACAATGCTCATGAGCACAAACGGCTCCAGGGGCCCAGAAATACATGAAGACTCATTTTCAAACAGTCTTGTTCACTGATGAGGGCCGTGCAGCCCTGGATGGTCCAGATGGATGGAGTGGTGGATGGAGTGGTGGATAGCCACCATGTCCCAAACAAGGCTGTCAGCAAGGAGGTGGAGTCATGTTTTGGGCTGGGATCATGGGGAGAGAACTGGTTGGTCCCTTTAGGGTCCCTGAAGGTGTGAAAATGACCTCAGTAAAGTATGTGGGGTTTCTGACTGACCACGTTCTTCCATGGTACAAAAGAAGAACTATTCTTTCAGTAGCAAAACCATCTTCATCAGGACAATGCTTCATCTCCTGCTGTGAGGAATCCTTCTGCATCATTGGCTGCTCTGGGCATAAAAGAAAAGCTCCTGGTGTGGCCCCATCCTCCCCTGACCTCAACCCTACCTCTGGAGCTCCTCAAGCCAAAGATCTAGGAGGGCGGGAGGCAGTTCACATCCAAACAGCAGCTCTGAGGGGTTATTCTGACATTCTGCAAAGAAATTCAAGCAGAAACTCTCCACAAACTCAGTTCAATGGATTCAAGAATTGTGAAATAGCATAATAATTGGGAACGGAGTGTATGTTGTCGATTCTAACACATTATTGGTAAAACGGTCCAAACGCGCTCCAACAGTGACGCATGCGTAATACGGCGTGCGCGAGCTGGGATTTACCTTTCACTGGCGACACTGCGTCATCACTCGTCCTCCAATGAGAAAAACCTTCACAGGAGCACCGGCTGCAAAAGAAGAGAGGGATAGAGAGATATATAAAGAAAGAGAATGCTGCGTACATGACAGACGCGTGAGTAACGGCGCCGTCCACCATTCAGCGTATTCAGGTGAGATTTTTATTATTTGACATGGATTCTGCGCTGAAAACGAGAGACATATGGTCAGATTCTTGGACGCGCAAACCTTACCCAGCCAAAGCTCACTTGCGTCTCTTGTTTAGTCCCTGGTTCAGTCCTGATTTAGTCCCAGGTCCAGTCCCGGTTTGCTCCTGGGTTATTCCTCGGATGTCGAACCGACGGTAAAAGGACAAAGACACAGTAACATACATGCGCACACGCCAGCATCGCCGCGTTAATCCGTGTGTTTATGCGCCAAGGGATGATGAGGACACGGCGGGGACAGCGTATCGGGTATCACGTTTTCTGTGACACAAATGGCCTATCGCACAGTAGTAAAATGATAATATGAGCCCAAACCAAATGGTCCGATTTGGAATTTACCGCTGTGCAGAGCAATGTGAAAGATGCGAGATAAAACAACATATTTGCGCGTTGTTGCGTTTCCAGATTTTAGTCACAAGAGATAAATGACAAATAATCATAGGCGGGAGCTGCACAGAATGAGCCTTGTTTGAAACGACACGGTACAATTACTCGTTTAGTCCTGGTTTAGTCCTTTCTTTAGCCCTGGTTCTGTCTGGGTTTAGTCCTGGTTTAGTCCCTGCTTCAGTCCTGGTGTATTCCCTGGATTAGACGTGGTTTATTCCCTGGTTTGCTTCCTGGTTTATTCCTGGGTTTAGTCCGGGATTTAGTCCTGGTTTAGTTCTGTTTTAGTCCTTGCAGACTAAAGTCTCTGCATCAGTCTTGGTTTATTCCCTGATTAATACCCTGGTTTAGCCCTGTTTTATTACCCGATTAAGACCCTGGTTTAGTCCTGTTTTAGTCCTGTTTTAGTCCTGCTTTAGTCCTGGTTTAGTCCTGTTTTAGTCGTGTTTTAATCCTGTTTTAGTCCTGGTTTTGTCCACATTATTACAGAGGAGTGACCTCTTTACACCTGCGTCCTATGGCAGTGTTGTGTAGTAAACACACATCAGAGCTTCATTTGTCAGTGCGCTTTACCACAGTACAAAGAGCCAAACATATATAGAAAACAGAGAAATAATTTTGCTAACATTAATGTTAACTCAATTTCAATACAATACTTGCTACTCAATACTGATTCTAATCCCATAATGATAATAAAAACTAGGGCCCATCTGATCTGATCTGATATCTGTTGGCCGATATTATCGGCCAATATGGGCTTTTGGAAACACATCGGCTATCGGCCAAAATCTTGTCAATATGGGCCAATATTCCACGTGGACATTTTACCTTGTTATAAACCATAGACTCTCTACATTATGCCCATTTAATCCAATTTACAGACAGATAAATGTGGCGTTGCATCAATATTTATCTGCAGAGTCATTTGTCTGTGTCCATCCTGCCCCTGAGCGCATCGCCAAGTGCAGCCATAGATCCAGGTGCACACCTATACAGTTTTTGTGTGCGCAACACTAGGGGTGGGCGATATCTCGATATTTAAAATATATCGAGATATTTTTGAAACTCAATATGAATTCTGACATATCGATATATCGCTATAATGCTTACGTTTACTTCTGGTTTCGCCGCTTCGCTTGTTTTGCCTTGATGTGCTGCGCTCGCCTCCGCCTCCTCGCGTTTGTCCCCCAAGCTCCTCCGTGGAGCCCGGAGCTGGCCTCGGACTAAACCAGGACTAGGACTAAACCGGGACTAAACGCGGCCGCAGAGCCCGGGGCTTGGTCGCGGATTAAACCAAGACTGGGACCAGGGCTCTCCAGTGCGTCCATTTCACTCGCATTTGCGAGTAAATATTTCGTTGTGCGAACGGGGAAAACAAACAGCATCTGGGCGAGTGCTTCTGCAGCCACAATAAGGAGAACTGCACACAGACGCAACGTGACAAGTTAAACTTTCTAAATGCACCTGCCCAGTGCGAGCACAACTGAACTGTGCCCGGGCATGACACCTCTGACCGCGCACGTCTCCAGCATATGAGCTCCGCGTGTGGCTGATATCACTCATACGAACAAACTCTGCTTCAAAACACACCCACGCCCCTTAAACGAGGAGCGCCCCGCAGCAGGACCCACACCTGCCCCACTACTCATTAGACACCCCCACGCCCCTGGACGTCCTTCTCTAAAGCGAGCGCATTTGGACTCGGTCTTGTCATGGACTCAAGGTCTGAATACTGAGTGTGATTCATATTTGTCACAATGTGCGTTTGGTTTGGTAAATGTGCAGAGACTAAACATCACTTTAAAACAAGAGAATGTAACTCCAGTTAGGAATGTCAAAATACAGGTTTAAAAATCCTAGCCACTTTTTTCACTTTGAAGTAGTTTCTTTAAAGTGCCAGTGGAAGATCTCTTAAAGAAGAGGTTTTTAAACTGTGGGTGAGGGTCCAAAAAGGGGTGCAGAGTGTTTAAGTGCAGTACTAAATGAATATTAATCAGATAAAATGTGTCTGTTGTTTTTGCAGTAGTGTGGGAGGGGGTTATTTTTCCTGTAAAGATATCGAGATATATATTGTATATCAAGATATAGCAAAATATATCGAGATATATTTTTTGGTCCATATCGCCCAGCCCTACGCAACACTGAGATTCTATTCTTTTTATGGACAATCAGTGTGAGTCTGGATTAAAAGGACAGTTCTTAGTGCAGACTTGGGATCTGAGAGGAGCCTGTGTGAGGCTGAGTGTTGAAATGTGTCGGTTTTGAAGCTCGTTTTGGTTCTTTCTCATTGGTTAGCGATTAGCTGCTGTAGCTCCCACACAAAAAGGCTGTTTTCTCTTCTATTAGCGACTGTAAAGTGGCTATAGTGGCCGAATATATGTTACTGAACAAGCATTGATATGTAAATGAGCAGTGAATAAAAGTGTGAATTATCAACAATTAGCATAACATTAATTGCTGCAGCGCACACGCATTTACTGCTAAAAGCTAATAGCAGTAGTTTACTTACTGTACTTTCTTTACTGGCTAGAATATCGTACAATTCCATACCATTAGGCCGACCTACTGTCCTTAAATATGACTTAAAAAGGCAGAATAACAATGAATGTTGCCTAAATAAACCCAATTGAAAATCCAACAGAGCCAAACTTAAGTTTTATAAACAGCTGAAGATTTACAGTGATTTTTTTTACGTCATAAATATATCAGCGATTATATCGGCTATCGGCAGCTCCAACTCCCATTTTATCGGTATCAAATCGGCCGCAACAAAATCCATATTGGTTGGGCCCTAATAAAAACCCTTGAGACAATAGAATGTGATTCTTAATGTTAATTGGTAGTACTTTCTTTTCTATTCCCATGTGGTCTTATATGTGTGTAATCCCTCAGTGGTCCAGGTAGGTTCCATAGTGGTCCAGGTCTAAACCAGGTCTAAACCAGGTCCATGTGCGTATACTAGTCTATGTGCTTCATTTCTGGCCTGTGATAGGGACTTTTTCAGTATTGATACCTGCTCAAATGAGTATCTAGTTTTGATACTAGTGTTTAGTATCTATTAGTGTTTGATTTTTTAGTGCATGCTTATATTACACTCTATTCTGATCTCCAATTATAACAGGAAACAAACATTTCCTCATTCAAAACATAACATTTGTTTGTCTGTTCCACCTTGTGATCTTGTAATACAGGAAGTGCTCCACTGTATTTCAAACTCACCTTCACAAAATCATTTGGATCATTTCAGCCCCAGAATTACCAACCTCCACTGGACTAAAGGTAAAAGGAGTTGTTCACTACACCACTACCTGACATCATAAGACAACTCCAGATATGTTCTGAAGAGGATAAAAGCACTCTAACGTGGCTTAAAGCTCACAGTCGTGTGTGATATAGGAGCCTTAAAAACAAAAGCCTGGAGCTTTCTGATTGGATTACTGACATGAGAAACACCCAATAGTTAATAATGGTCTGTAGATTAGCTCCAGGTTTAGCTTCTGGTTTAGATCATAGTTCAGCTCTTGGTTTAGTCCTCGGTTTAGTTTGGTTTAGGAGATTTTTAGTGATTTAGTGCTTCATTGATTCTGCAGAAATTCACCATCTTTTTAAGTCCCCTGTGATTTTTGTTCCTTTCTTTTTTCCTCATAAGCAGAGATGTGCACATGATTATAGAGGGGCAGGGGCTCAAATAACACGCCAACTCATTGAGTTTTAATACATTATTTTGTTTACACACAAAACAGAAGAGAGAACAAAATAAATGTCAACAACAAATCGGGGTCTTGAACCTTGAACTTCCACACTAAAGACCTGACCTCACCTGCTTTCCCTGACCTCACCTCACTGCCTTCCCTGACCTCACCTCACTGTCTCCCCTGACCTTACCTGCCTCCCCTGACCTCACCTCACTGTCTCCCCTGACCTCACCTCACTGTCTCCCCTGACCTCACCTGCCTCCCCTGACCTCTCCTCACTGTCTCCCCTGACCTCACCTCGCTGTCTCCCCTGACCTCACCTGCCTCCCCTGACCTTTCCTCACTGTCTCCCCTGACCTCACCTGCCTCCCCTGACCTCACCTCACTGTCTCCCCTGACCTCACCTGTCTCCCCTGACCTCACCTCACTGCCTCCCCTGACCTCACCTGCCTCCCCTGACCTCACCTCACTGCCTCCCCTGACCTCACCTGCCTCCCCTGACCTCACCTCACTGCCTCCCCTGACCTTACCTGCCTCCCCTGACCTCACCTCACTGTCTCCCCTGACCTCACCTGTCTCCCCTGACCTCACGTGCTTCCCCTGACCTCACCTCACTGTCTCCCCTGACCTCACCTCACTGTCTCCCCTGACCTCACCTGTCTCCCCTGAGCTCACCTCACTGTCTCCCCTGACCTCACCTGCCTCCCCTGACCTCACCTCACTGCCTCTCCTGACCTCACCTGCCTCCCCTGATTTCACCTCGCTGCCTCCCCTGACCTCACCTCACTGTGTCCCCTGACCTCACCTGCCTCCCCTGACCTCACCTCACTGTCTCCCCTGACCTCACCTGCCTCCCCTGACCTCACCTCACTGTCTCCGCTGACCTCACCTCGCTGCCTCCCCTGACCTCACCTGCCTCCCCTGACCTCTCCTCACTGCCTCCCCTGACCTCACCTGCCTCCCCTGACCTCACCTCACTGTCTCCCCTGACCTCACCTCACTGTCTCTCCTGACCTCTCCTCACTGTCTCCCCTGACCTCACCTGCCTCCCCTGACCTCACCTCACTGTCTCCCCTGACCTCACCTCACTGTCTCCCCTGACCTCTCCTCACTGTCTCCCCTGACCTCACCTCACTGTCTCCCCTGACCTCTCCTCACTGTCTCCCCTGACCTCACCTCACTGTCTCTCCTGACCTCTCCTCACTGCCTCCCCTGACCTCACCTCACTGTCTCCCCTGACCTCACGTGCTTCCCCTGACCTCACCTCACTGTCTCCCCTGACCTCACGTGCTTCCCCTGACCTCACCTCACTGTCTCCCCTGACCTCATCTCCATGCCTCCCCTGACCTCTCCTCACTGTCTCTCCTCTGCTCTCCTTTCGGCTCCAAACTCTGCGGCTGCTGCGTCTTGTCTGCACCTTCAGTCAGACCCTCTTCCTTGTCGTAGGAGGCAACCAAAGTGAATGTTCGCCTTGGACTCTCTGGGAACAGTTCCATCCATCCATCCATCTTCTCCCGCTTAATCCGGCTGGGTCGTGGGGGCAGCTTGCTGCCCAATACTCATAGCACTTGACCCACCCTATGAACCCCTCTGCAGGTGGTGAGCCCACAGGAGGGAACAGTTTTTAATGTTTATCAAAAAATAACTACTCAGTATTCTGTTTGAGTGTCACTTTCGGGACATTTGGGCCGGATTCTGGATTTGGGACAACATCTTAGATTTCAGGACTTTCTGGAATTTTTTGGAACGTCTGGTCACCCGACAAGAGAACTTCTCACTCACTCAGCCACTCTGTCTCTCTGTGGCAGAACCGCAACAGACAGAGAACCAGTCCAATACACACAACAACCCCGGATTACAAGAAAATGGGTTCGGTAGAATACCATGGACTTTTTGTACCGCTGTTGCTTTACATCCCTAACAGGAATTTATTAATGTTATTGAAACACACACACAGAGGGAAAATGAGCAGGGGCTCAAGCCACCCTAGGGCCCTATGTGTGCACGTGCCTGCTCATAAACAGCCAGAAATGTTTTCATATGGACAGACCATGCTTGCCTCTGATTGGCTCATCCACCTGTCAATCACAGTGGTACTTGGAAAGCCAGTTATCTCAGTTTGCTTTTGTTCCTGGCTGTGAAAACTCAACATAGATACTGAGACTGCCCTGAATCGCGTGTGGCTCAGGTGTAGAGCAGTGACACATGAGCTGTGTGCTGACGCTCACACTGGGTCACACTTCACCTTCAACACTTCCTCCACACACTATTCTTCTATTGTTTAACCAGCACAATTATGGAACCATCATTTATGAATCATTTCATTGTTTGGAATGTTTTTGTTGGATTATATGGTCACTTTATACTTTGTAAATGTGGACTTTTCAAGCAGGTAGCTAGAATTCTAACAAAAGTATGAACTTAAATCAGACTTACACTGTAAAATGTATTTTCTGAGATTTTACCCATATTATAGTTGTTTCCCTGCTCCATTTACTCACCCAAATATTTGAGTATATGGTGAAGGAAACTAGCCACATACTTTTTCAATGATGTTGGAACAATCTTTAAACTTCTTTTCAAAACACCATTTTGACCAAACTAAAGACAAAAGTAAAGATGTAGGAACTAACCCTAAGTATTGAAATGCAGTTACCGTGTATCCCAACAGTGAAGTACAGTTACTTTTCTAATAAAACAGTAACAATCAAAACATTAAAATGTTTGTACTACTACTACTGTTATTTTTGCTTCTACTACTACTACTACTGCTATGCTACTACTCCTACTACTACTACTGCTGCTACTACTACTTCTACTACTACTGCTGCTACTACTACTACTACTACTACTACTACTACTACTGCTACTACTACTACTGCTGCTGCTACTACTACTACTACTGCTGCTGCTACTACTACTACTACTACTACTGCTGCTGCTACTACTGCTACTTTAGCTTAGCTATTACTAGTATTACCACTGCTACACTACTACTCCTTTACTACTATTGCTACGACACACAACTTCACATATTGGTACCCCACTATTTCTAATATTCTATCGAGCCACTTATCTTACATAAAAAAGGGGGGGGGGGGGGGGGGGAATGCATTTATTTGTGTAATAATTCACGTTTATGTGAAATATGCAGTCAAAACAATTTCAGTTTCAAACTACAAAAGTCAAGTTGTTACATTCCAACATTTTCTTAAAAGGATTTCCATTTCACCTGTTTTACTTGACACAGATACTCACTTCTCTAACCCTGGAGTCAGAAGGGGGTGGTTAGACTGGTTTAGACCTGGTTCAGATCTAGTTCAGACCTGGTTTAGACCTGGATCATGTTTTGCTGGTTCATCTGATCTGTGCTTTCCCCAGACATATGCGCTATGACAACCCAGAATGTACACCCTCACTTGCTTTAGGTTAATGCACACTTTAATGACCCCGTAGGGAAATTTGTCCTCTGCATTTGACGCATTACTTGATGCTGCTGTGGGAACCTGTTGAGCATAGTTCTTTATTTAAATGTCATTGTGATTAGAATAGCTTTGTAATATTTTGTCAAAGTACATCCATCCAGACGTCCCTCTCTGCACACACTTCCTGCAGCTCTTTTGAAGGGATTTCGAGGTATCTCCAGCATTCCTACGTTAGGTGTTTTCAAAATGTTACAAATGCAGTCTTGAAAATGGTCCCCCCCCCCCCCCCCCACCATTAGTTTTACAATTTTCTGTCGAGTTGTATCTCTATGAGGTGTTTGTTGATGAGTAAGATGAGTACGCCCTGAGGAAGCAGGCAGTGGACAGGGAGCAGGGGCAGGACTTTTTCTGACAGTTCTCTCTACATATGTCACATCTGCTGTCTAGATAGATAGATAGATAGATAGTACAACAATGATTAGTCTAATCTGTCACATGCACTTTAGCTTGTAGACACTTCTACTGATTCAGACTTTGTCACAGGTCACTTTGTTTCTGTTTGTTTCTCAAACAGAGAGCACAAAGAGTCCTGTGATAACAAGTATAACAGCTACCAGAACTCTAACAATCCATGTGATAAGGTTTTATAAATGTAACTAAGACAACAGTAGGTCATTCTCAACATTCTACAAATGAATCATTTACACTTTAGACCTCACTGTGTTTCAGTCAGGAAACACTACACTGGACTTATATGAGCAATTAGACATACATATGACAACTGACCATTTGCTCTGTATACGTTTTGTTAGAGAGTGCGGACGCTATCCTTGCTTGCTCCTGCAGTTTCCTTCTTTACTTTGACTTTTAATCAGTTTACCTCCTCCGGATAATGTGTCTATTTTTTTTTTTTTTAAAGTAAACCAAGACTTTTAAATATTTTTTACAATTTTTTAACAAATAATCTCTTGATCCAGCAACATGTCAGGGAAGAGAAGCCAAGGGAATCCTATCTGTGAGCGCTGTCGGGACTATCAACAAGAAATTAATGAGCTACAAGCACGGATATTTGCTTTCGAAACCGAACAAAGACTTCAGACGACACTACCAATGACTTCCAGAGAGAGGTGAGCAGCGCACAGTTACTTCCAGAGAAGAGGGTGAAAAAACTTTCAACTTAAACCTGAGTGATACTGTGTCTTTTCCAAAACTTGGCACAGACCAAAATGCTAAGCCACTGTGCCGAGTGACAATGCTAACATCATTATATCATCCACAATAAAGTTAACAAACAGATTTTTACCACTGTCACAGACTGATTTTAATGTACAAACAGAAAATGAATTGTCACAAAACAAGAACAATTTAGTTGGAAAAAGAGCTCAGACAGATGGGCAATCTGTGCCAAACGTCAAGGTCAGAGATACGCTGTTGCTCGGAGATGGGGCTATCAGCGGTGTGAGTCACAGAGGAATCCTAACATGCTGCTATCCACATTACACTGTTTCTGAGATGACAACACTCGTGCCAAAGTTTTGTCAACACACAAAGGGATTAAGCAGCTGATTGTGCACGTGGGTGCAGTGGATGTCACAAGTAAAGTTTGAAAAGAGATTTCACTAAATTACTCGAGGAGCTTAATAAGGTGAAGGTTAAGACTTTTATCAGTGGACCTCTTCCTAACATAGACCTAAGGAGAAGGAACAAATTTACCCGACTGCTTCAGCTGACCACGTGGCTGTTGAATGCGTGCACGCTCAGAGGATTGCACTACATTGAACACTTTGATCTTTTCTGGAAACTAAAGGACCTGTTCAAGGGAAATGGCCCACACCTAAGCAGAGGTGGAGTAAAAGTGTTGACGGGAAACCTCCTCCACGCTCTGAGGCTTCGGCCTGGACAGGGTCCTGTGCAGCCAGCGAGAGAAAAGAGGAATGGGAGAAGCATTCCTGTTGCGCCAACCAGACAACCAGCCAACGTGTCAGCACCACCAACAGCACCACCACTGCCACAACAACCACCTCCTCCTCCTCCAGAGAACAATTCAGTAGCATCACCATCTCCCAATCCCCCAGAGAAATAGCGCCATCTCTCCCAGAGACCAATCATCTCCCCTCCCTCAGAGAATGAGTCAGCACTACCACCTCCCCTGCCCCAGAGAATGACCCAGCAGCAGACCAATCACCTCCCTGCCCACAGACCAACCAGGGGTCCCGTTTGCTACATCTACTCGATTAATGGACTCTTCACTCTCCTTCTCCTCTCCCCCTTCACCCATGGCCCTTCCCAATCATCTAGAAAGCATCATCAGATCAGGAATCAAGATGACTCCTCTCACGCCACATGCATGATCACGGGTTCTGACATCAAGTCTGTTGAACTTTTCACCATACAAAACTATGCCCATTTCACCAACAAAGGCCCTCCCAGCTGTCCCCTCTAACCTTTCACCCAAACCCAAACTCTCCCCTGCTCCACCTTCTCAGCCCTCACCTGGTCCCTCACCCAAACTTCCTCCTGCTCCGCCTCCTCGACCCTCTCCTGGTTCTTCACCCAAACCCCCTCCCACTCCACCTCCTCGCCCCTCACTTGGTCCCTCACCCAAACTCGCCCCTGCTTGCCCTCCGCCGCCTCCTCCCAGAGCTGTTATCACCAAGAGCTGGACGTACAGGGCCTCTGCTGTCCCAGGACATACAGTCATGATAAAGGTAATAGGCTGGGACCCTGTGATGGAACTAAATCTCCAATTATATCACGTAGACGGGTTAACAGAAGGACAGTTAGACTGTCTAATCTGAGAAATTTAGTTCACATTCCCTGTAAGAAGATAACATCCAGTCCTACTGAAACTAATCTGAAACATGCTGTGCTCAATGTCAGATCTTTATGTAACAAATCATTTTTAATTAATGATTTTATTTCATCTTTTAATCTTGACTTTATGTTTTTAACTGAAACATGGCTTGACAAAAACACAGGTAATGCAGTGCTAGTGGAATCCACTCCTCCCAACTTCAATTTTGAATCTGAAATATGGGTCAACAAAAAGGCCGGAGGTGTGTGTGCATTTTTTTATCATTTGGTTCCACACAGGTTGTCATTTGGGATGTTTTCATCATTTGAGTATGTTTACTTCAAAATGGAGCTAAAACAACCGCGCTCCATACCCTACATAGTCATATACAAACCTCCTCAGCACTGTCCAAGTTTTATTGATGATTTTACTGAGATGCTTTCAGTCGTGTGTACAGACTTTGATGGTTTAGTCATTACAGGTGATTTTAATGTACATGTGAATAATGTGTGTGAGAAAAATGCCAAAGAGCTCAGCGCTGTCCTTGAAACTTTTGGTCTGACTCAGCATGTCAGTGAGCCCACACACAACAGAGGGCACACTCTGGACCTGCTCATTACAAAGGCCCACCAGCAGAGGGCACACTCTGGACCTGCTCATTACAAAGGCCCACACACAACAGAGGGCCACACTCTGGACCTGCTCATTACAAAGGCCCACCAGCAGAGGGCGCACTCTGGACCTGCTCATTACAAAGGCCCACTAGCAGAGGACGCACTCTGGAGCTGCTCATTACAAAGATCCACCAGCAGAGGGCACACTCTGAACCTGCTCATTACAAAGGCCCACCAGCAGAGGGCACACTCTGAACCTGCTCATTACAAAGGCCCACCAGCAGAGGGCGCACTCTGGAGCTGCTCATTACAAAGGCCCACCAGCAGAGGGCACACTCTGAACCTGCTCATTACAAAGGCCCACCAGCAGAGGGCACACTCTGAACCTGCTCATTACAAAGATCCACCAGCAGAGGGCACACTCTGAACCTGCTCATTACAAAGGCCCACCAGTAGAGGGCGCACTCTGGACCTGCTCATTACAAAGGTGTAAATATTTCAAATGTCAGTGTGGTTAATGTTGCTCTGTCTGATCATTTCTGTGTCTTCTTTGACCTGTCTGTTAATCCCAAACCAGCGGCTGCTCCTACAGTTGTTATAAGGAGACACATAAACATAGGTGCACTGTTCATGGAAATGATGCACTTTGAAATTGCCTCATCTTGTGTCTTGAATGTTCTGGACGCTATTACCCTGATGAAGGCTAAAATTATTAAAAATAAGCAAAAAGCACCATGGAGAAATGATGACTCTGTCAGGACACAAAAAAGGGAGTGCAGAAGAGCTGAGCAGAAATGGCGAAAGTCAAACCTCCACATTCATTACACAACATTTGCAACAGTAAACAGATTAACAAACCTTCCAGCTCCACCATCTAAGTGCAATGAGTTTGCAGTATTCTTTAATGACAAGGTTCAGGGCATCAATAATGCCATCAATTCCACAACAATCATGTGGATGAACTCAGACTGAAGACGATCTCTAAGACAGTTTTGTCAGTTACAAGTGCAAAGTGACTCAGTTCTAAGTGTCTCTGTGGCTGCATGATTGTTGTGGAATTGATGGCATTATTGATGCCCTGAACCTTGTCATTACACAACATTTGCAACAGTAAACAGATTAACAAACCTTCCAGCTCCACCATCTAAGTGCAATGAGTTTGCAGTATTCTTTAATGACAAGGTTCAGGGCATCAATAATGCCATCAATTCCACAACAATCATGCAGCCACAGAGACACTTAGACCTGAGTCACTTTGCACCTGTAACTGACAAAATTGTCTTAGAGATCGTCTTCAGTCTGAGTTCATCCACATGCTGCCTCCATGTGTTACCCACTAGATTTCTAAAGTCTGTCTTCCTCAGTTTACTTTCACCACTCGCTCACATAGTTAACATGTCACTTCACTCTGGAACATTCCCAAGAGCTTTGAAAACTGCGCTCATTAAGCGTCTCCTAAAGACTGAACTACTGAACAATTTCTGACTCATCTCAAATCTGCCATTTTTTGGCAAAGTCCTTGAAAAAGCTGTTTACCAACAGCTTACTAACTTTGTCCAAATGAACAACTCCTGTGATGTTTTCCAGTCAGGTTTTAGAGCCACCACAGCACTGAGACGCTCTGATCAAGGTGACAAACGACATCCACCTGAACACTGACGCAGGAAAAGTCTCACTGCTGATCCTGTTAGAGCTGAGTGCTGCTTTTGATACTGTTGATCATGGGATCCTCTGACAGAGACTAGAGGACTGGTCTAGCACCAAAGTACATCTGTGACATGTTAGTGCCACATGAACCATCTGAGGACCTCAGGGACCGGCCTCCTGCTGGTGCCGTCAGGACTAAACTCGGAGAGTCAATGTTTCAGATTCATGCAGCTAAAACCTGGAACAGTCTCCCTGAACATGTGAGACAGACCTCTACTTTGACTCTGTTTAAATCCAGGCTAAAAACGGTTCTGTTTAGCTGTGCATATGACTGAAAGGTTTTCATTTCCCATTCCGCACTCTCCTTTTCTCTCTATTTCTCTCTAATTTAATGTCCCATCTCTATTTTAAAATTGCATGATTAATATTTATATTTATTTGTTTATTTTGTGATTTTAATGTATTTCTTATTCTGTAAAGCACTTTGAATTACTTTGTGTACGAATTGTGCTGTACTTGCCTTTCCTTGCCATTTACATTTGCATAAATATATGTAAGTCATATGAAATACATTCAAATGTAAATTGAGCATAAGACTGACCCTAGCATTTTTCCCTAAGGCAAATTGTTAAATAAGCAGTGACGTTTTGCTCTTTTCACTGTTAATAATTAGATTTTTTTATTTTTTTTTTTTCAGGTATTCCATGCTCAGGAGCAAAAAGCACATCCTCCACCCGCACAACAGATGCAGCACTGAATCTTTTGGATCAAACTGAATTAAACCCTGTACAGGACACAGAGGGATGGAACTATTTTCACAGTAAAAATAAAGTCACTTCTCTATTGTCTGGCCCCCGGTGCCCCCTGAGGGCCCCATGCCCGGGCTGTTGAATGCAGATGCCTCCTCTAGCTCCAGGCAGGAGCTCTTGGACCTGCAGGACTACACTGCAGATGAAGATCCTGGTGTGGACTCCCAGAGCCACAGTCCCATAGGCTCTGCTCCCAGGAGCCCTTCCAGTTTTGGAACTGATGTCTCTGTACATGCTGCTATTTTCACTGGAGCCACGTCCTTCCAGGGACAATTCTGTGAGCTAGAACCAGCTCAATGTGGACCCAGTCCAATGGAGCAGGACTCGGACCTGCGGTGTGGCTGGGGGTCTCTGAGGCCCAAATTTATCCAGGTGTTCAACACTCCTCGCTGGGTTCTCTTCTTTCTGTCTGTGGCCTCTTTCCTCCAGGGTCTGATCATAAATGGTCTGATCAACACTGTAGTGACCTCCATTGAGAGGCGCTTTGACCTGAGCAGCTCGCAGACCGGCCTCATCGTCAGTTCCTATGACATTGCAGCATGTGTGTGTTTGGCATTTGTCAGTTACTTTGGGGGAAATGGGCACAAGCCTCGCTGGCTGGGCTGGGGCATCATGATCTTGGGTTTAGGGTCTCTGGTGTTTGCCCTGCCTCACTTCACTACCCCTCCGTACCAGGTGAGCTCTGTGGAGGTGTCAGACCTGTGTGTGGGGGCTAACAGCAGCCTGTGTGAGGGCAGAGGAAGGGGCGGTCTGTCGCGGTACAGTCTCGTCTTCATATTGAGTCAGTTTCTTCACGGCATCGGAGCCACACCCCTTTACACGCTGGGAGTCACGTACTTGGACCAGAACGTTCATTGCAGCGCTGCACCCGTCTACATCGGTCAGTCTGTCGCCAACACTACAGCAGACGATTTTATTCATGTAACGGATATGCAATAGATTACTGACATATTACTGTTTCCATAGAGATGTAGTCATTTGGTGGGTAGTATGTTGGATCCTTTATCCTTGTGTGTTTGGTCTCTTCCTGTATGACCATGTGATCTACATAGTTTCAGTTGTTTTCCATATTACACTGACTTTACTCTCACAGCCCTCAACATGAGTCACACTTTCTGTTATCACATAGACTGTATACTAGTGTATAAGTATATATACTTTTTTTCATAGTTATAGGAATAATATTGATGCTAATAATTAGTGCTAAAGTTAGTACACAAAGATAGAGAAAAACTATAATGAAATTACATGCATCAGATGAATACCTGTGGATGGAGTGGAACATGTGGCGTTTTCCACACTTAAAACATTGTTTGAAAAAGATCCATAAGGAGGGGGGGGGGGGGGGGGTCTACTCATGTGAAAAATAAAAATTTCATTTAATACACTGTAAAATAGATTGTAAAAATCAGTAGTGATGCATGTGGGGATCAACACAGGTGTTTAAATAGGCCTGTGTGTTTAAAGCATTTGATGCCTTTAGGCTATTAAAAGCATATGGGTCATTTTTGTAATGAAATCAGATTATTGGTTTGATTTCAAAATCTCATCTGGTGGACCTTATCTCATGTCTTGTCTCTTTTCTGTCTCACCCCACCACTAGTTGCTCTGATATTGCAATTGCAATTCCGAATACGGAACTTAGCTCCAAATTCACCCTTATAA
The DNA here is from genome assembly GCA_030686955.1 of Odontamblyopus rebecca. Lineage (NCBI taxonomy): Eukaryota > Metazoa > Chordata > Actinopteri > Gobiiformes > Gobiidae > Odontamblyopus > Odontamblyopus rebecca. The sequence continues at coordinate 40,464,267 of CM060654.1, read as the reverse complement.
CTGCCAGCCTCATTGAGCTTCATCTGACTGGAGCTGAATGCTATGGGTGACAGTCCACTTCTTTATACAATCTAGGGTTATCTCTCCCTCACTGTCTTTCTTTCTTCTTCTTACATTCCTCTTTTTTATCTCTTCCTCAGGAATCTTCTACACTGCAGCCACTGTTGGACCTGCAGTGGGTTATCTTCTGGGTGGATACTTCCTCAACATTTTCACAGAGATTCACACAGTGTAAGTCTACCTCAAAGCCCATACTCAGTCCCGCTGTTTCAATCAAATAAATCAGAAGTTTTAAATTGCTCTTATGAGAGAACTGCTAAGACCTTACCTTACCTTACCTTAAAGTATTTTACGTTCTTCTGAGAGTTCCAAAGTTGTTGTGATTGGTTGAATCTGCCACTGCATCTGTCACTCACTGTCACCATTAGAAGCTAATCAATAGACCTTTTTCACAATGGCCGGAAGTCACGTCCTGTAGGGTTTCAGAACTCTTGGTTAATGGTTTTCTATGGCAAAATATTTGTGGAAATGTATTCTCTACCAGGTTAAGAAATCTGCCTGCTCCATCGTAAATAAAAGTGTGACTTTTCATGGAAAACACAAAATTGTCTGGGTGACCCCAAACTTTTGAACGGTAGTGTATCTATCTATCTATCTATCTATCTATCTAATGTGCCACCACTCCGACCACAGGGAAAAAATATCAGAGTGCAGGGATGTTTGATAACAAATGGACACACCGCCACTCCGACAATTAGACGTCAATGTCGGAGTGGCGGTGTGTTGGAATGGCACCCTGTAACCTTACTGCTTCTGGCAGCTGCTAGCCGCTTGCCTCTGCTGGAGTCAGCGATCGAGTCTTTTGGGCTTTCGCAATGCGCAGTGGGAAATCAACAAGCTAATCCTAAGGCTGCTTATAAAGTTATTTTATAACATTTCCACACCACTAATAAGTAAGCTAGGCATAGCGTTTTGTTTGTTAGACTTATGGCTATGTTGTAAGATGGGTTAGAAAGTAGTATTAAGCCTTTTCTGTGCAAATTGGTGTTTTACATGGAAGCTAAGAACTTGCCCCATCCCTATGCTAGCTTGTTACTTTGACAGGCTCACTACCACAGCAAGATCTCCACCGAGGCAACAATGATTTTTGCCATTTTTTGGCTTCTGACAGTATTCAACCACCTCTAGCAATCAGAATCAGAATCAGAATTACTTTTATTCATCCCCGAGGGGAAATTTTCTTTGTTACAGATGCAACCGACCAAGAGCATGTACATCGAACAAGTTACAAAATAAGCTAAATACCATAAGATAAAAGATAAAATAGCTCTCTCTGGGAAATTATTTACATCATTGACATATTTATGACTATATACATGTGTGAGCAGGGAATAGGATGAAAAGGATTGGGTAGTTTGTGAGTTAAAGTGCAGCGTTCAACAGTTTGATGGCGACAGGCAGGAAAGATTTCCTGTCTCTCAGTGGAGCAGCGCGGCAGCCGCAGTCTGTGGCTGAAAGAGCTTCTCTGATTGGCCAGCACCTTGTGGAGGGGGTGGGAGGGAGAGTCCAGAATAGTCCAGATTTTGTCCAGCATTCTCCTGTCCAACACCACTGCCAGAGAGTCCAGCTCCTCCCCCACAACATGTCCAGCCTTCCTAATGATCTTCTCGAGTCTATTAGTGTCCCTCACGCGCAGACTGCTGCCCCAGCAGACTACAGCATACATGATGGCACTGGCCACCATAGACTCGTAGAACATCCTGAGCATTGTCCTGCAGATGTCAAAGGACCTCAGCCTCCTCAGGAAATAGAGGCGGCCCTGGCCCTTCTTGTAAACCGCGTCCACGTTCCTGCTCCAGTCCAGTTTATTGTCCAAGTACACCCCCAGGTACTTGTACTCCTCCACCACGTCCACACTGACCCCCCGGATGGAGATGGGGGTCACAGCAGCTTTGGTCCTCCTAAGGTCCACCACCAGTTCCTTTGTCTTCATCACGTTGAGCTGGAGGTGGTTCTCCTCACTCCAAGTGACAAAGTTGTCCACTACAGTCCTGTACTCCTCCTCGTCACCCCCGCTGATGCATCCCACCACTGCAGAGTCGTCAGAAAACTTCTGAAGGTGGCAAGACTGGCTGCAGTAGTTGAAGTCCGTGGTGTAGAGGGTGAAGAGGAAGGGAGACAGGACTGTCACCTGTGGAGCCCCAGTGTTGCTGACCACTCTGTCCGACACACAGCTCTGCAAACGCACATACTGTGGTCTTCCAGTGAGGTAATCCACAATCCAGGACACCAAGGAGGCATCCACCTGCATCACTGCCAGCTTCTCAGCCAGCAGAGCCGGCCTGATGGTGTTGAACGCACTGGAGAAGTCAAAAAGACATGATCCTCACAGTGGCAGCCGGCTTGTCCAGGTGGGAGTAGACTCTGTGGAGTAGGGTCAGGATGGCATCATCTACTCCAAGGTGGGGCTGGTAGGCAAACTGGAGAGGGTCTTGCAGATGTTGGACCATAGGCCTCAGCTGCTGCAGGACGAGTCGTTCCAGAGTCTTCATGATGTGGGAGGTCAGTGCCACGGGCCTGGAGTCCTTAGGGTCGCTGGGGCGCGGTGTCTTCGGGACAGGGACGAGGCACGATGTCTTCCATAGCAGGGGGACTCTCTGAAGACTCAGGCTCAGGCTGAAGATCTGGTGCAGAACACCACTGAGCTGGGGAGCACAGCCCTTCAGGACTCTGGGGCTCACTCCATCAGGTCCTGGTGCTTTCCCGGCCTTCAGTCTCTGCAGTTGACACCTCACCTGCTCCTCAGTGACAGTCAGTGTGGAGGTGTCAGGAGGGGGAGGGGTGGTGTCATCTGAGGTGTGAGCTGGGTCTTCCACAGGAGATGGGGGAGGGAGGGGTAGGGGGCTGACTGCTGCTGGCTGGAGCTGGACAGTTCCTGCAGTGTCAAAGCAATTGAAGAAGATGTTGAACTCATTAGCTGTGTTCACGTCTCCCTCAACGCTTCCCCCTCGGGTCGGCTTGTGTCCCGTGATGGTCCTCATGCCGCTCCACACTTTCCTCATGTTGTTCTGCTGAAGTTTCCACTCCAGCTTCCTCCCATGTCTCTGTCTGGGCTTTAGCTACAAACGTGACAGAGTTCCCCTTTAAGGAATTATGTGCTTCTGTGTTTTTTGTTTTTTTGTTTTTTTTTTGTTTTTTTTTGTCCATAACAAACACCATGTTCAATCACAAAGTGTCCATCAGTGCACATGGCACCAGAACACCCTAGGCCAGAGGTTGATGATCGCCTTGTCATTGTGTCATCTGAACTTCAGCCCTGGACATTCAGGTGAAAAGCAGCACTGTTTACAGTGTGGGTGGAGAGCTGTTGACCTCGACTGGGGATGTTGTCGGACGTTGTGGAAGTAATATTTGAGGATCTCCTCAATCCCACTATCAAGTCTTCCAAGGAGGAAGCAGAGGCGAGGCTTGTTCACGAGTGAGGGGAGGATGGAGCGTAACATTGACAGGAGGATTGGTGGAGTGTTGGCAGTGATGTGGTCATTGTATTGGACTGTTGTGGTGAAGAGGGAGCTGAGTCGAAAGGCAAAGCTCTTGAGTTACCTCAATCTATGTTCCTCCGCTCACCTATGGTCATGAGCTTTGGGTAATGAGATTGCGTATACAAGCGTTCGAAATTAGTTTCCACCACAGAGTGGCTGGGCACTCCCTTAGAGATAGGGTGAGGAGCTTGGCCACATGGGAGGAGTAGAGCTGTTGCTCCTCCATGTCGAGAGTAGCAGCTGCAGATGTCTTGGGCATCTGTTCCGGATCCCTCCTGGACACCTCCCTGAAGAGGTTTCCCGGGCACGTCCCACTGGGAGGAGGCCCCAGGGAAGACCCAGAATGAAGTCCGGGGCCTCCCTGCTCAGACAGCTGCCCCCGCAGTCTAACCCCGGATAAGCGGAAGAAAATGGATGGATGGATGTTTTTGTGAAATGAGTCTAATTTGTCACACTTTAAATGTATGAGTGAGCCTAACCAGCTATGTGATAGTTAATGTGGTTGTTTTCAGTCAATAACAAAACATATCACCAGGGACCTTCTTGCTGTGAGGTGGAAGAGCTAACTGCTGCACCTCTATGCCACCCAAATTGATGGGCAGTCACTGTTGAGCTTTATATGTATGACTCTGTTTGTAGCTCCTGATGGATCCAATTAAACCCTTACTTTCTGAACACTGTGGTGCAGGGCAGATGTCACCCCAGACAACCCTTTGTGGGTGGGGGCTTGGTGGATCGGGTTCCTGGGCGGAGGAGTGCTGTCTCTGCTGGTGGCCATCCCCATCCTTGGCTATCCCCGAGAACTGCCAGGTAAAGACCCTGTGTCGGTAACTAGCACTTAGCAACTAACAACCATAGACCCACTAACTAACAAATATAGACATAGGTAAACACAGCGCTCCATGATAATTCTTAGAAATGCAGTCTCCTGTATTTTCTCCCATAGCGTTAACATTAGCTCACAAAAATCAAAAATGATGAATAATAATAAATTAATAACTTAGCAATACGTTTGGGCTGGTGCAACCCATCAACCACATTTCGGTCCGTGCCTCATTAAAAGTCATGTGTGTAATCATTTTAGTTTTTATTTTAATTCATAATTAGCATAAAACCGGCATTTGAGCTCAAAGTTAACTTCATCTGGAAGCAGTGGCGCAAAGTGATCGGGTTATGAACCAATCTGCTAACAACCACAACTTAGCAAAGTTACCTTAGCTAACATAATTGTCACTCAGTCATGTGGCAGTTTATGAAGGAAAGTTGAGAAAAAAGTTGAATAATACTGGAAGTAGTTCCATGGATCCATTATAATATCTGGTTTTGTATTGCTATCTTAGATGTCTGTCTCGAGGGTAAAGTCATGTGCCATTGCACTCGGCCCACTGACTTAAATGTTTATTTCAGGGGTCTCCAACCTTTTTTCTCTGCTGAGCTACCTTTACAAAATGACAGTCTCAGAGAACTACTCATTTATCGATCACAAGAAATTGAGTAAATATGAGAGCTACGGCCTTAGATGTCTATGAAACATAAACCATTATCAATTTGTTAGGACACAAAGTCAGGCATCAAAATGAGACATTTACAATGTTAAGAGGCATTTAATAAATTATATTTTAGTTATTCAGCACAATACATATGATTCAGAAATCCCTTGGTGAGCTACTTAGAAGAAGGTGAAGAGCTACTGATAGTTCCCAAGCTACGGTTGGAGACCCCTGGTTTGGTTTATGTTTCGGCTCCAGGCTGGAGTAGCTCTAAACTCTATGAAACTTTTCTTTTTTCTTTTTAAATCAAATCAGATAATATACCTGACTGTTAATTCAAATTTCCCAAAGAAATGTTAAAATACAGTTGCTGATTTTTAATTCAGTGCAAAAATATCTAATTTATGTATTATTATTTTATTTATTTATTCCACTGTCTATATCAGCCATTCACAAAATTCTCTCCAAAAATGCAGGGACAATTTACTTTGTCAAACAAGAAAGTGAAATTACAAACTCGATAAGTCAGGTTTTAGGGCTGTAGGTCTTTAGTTCAAAATGTGTGGTTTTCTTGAGATGATTAGGGTTTCTATGTGACATATTTTGGTACTGTTTGGTATTTATCTGTAAAACTCAGTTTAACTCAGGATTCAGTGTAATCTGTCTCTATTTGGTTTGGGTCAGATACACAGCTTTTGCCACACACCCTTTTTAGTCAACCAGTCGATCCGCAGGACATGTCTTTAGTTCACCAGTATTTTTTTTTTAGTTGACTACAGCCCTATAGGTCTGATTTATAGTAAAATCTTGAATAGAATGATATTAACTATGTGTTAGTGAAATGTGTAGTGTCACCTCAGATGTTCTGCATTATAATGATTGAGTGCTCTGTGCTCCAGGCTCCCAGGAGACCGCTGCCATCCGTGTGTCCGAGGCTCATCAGGGGAAAGAGGGAAACCACACCTCCACCTCGGACCCTCAGTTTGGGAAGACACTCAGAGACATGCCACGGTACTACTCATGCTGCAATTTTACTTACTACTGCAGTGACATCATGCTGGAAGGAGTTCTACATGTGTCTCTATGGTGGAATTTTCAGCAGTTACCATGGAGACATAGTGCACACATTAGCAAACATTGCCAACAACAGTTGTCAGATTGTCTAAAAATTGACTGAAACCTGCTCCTTTATCTCAAACCAGGGATTATGCTCATATTATGATCATTATGTTACAGGAGTAAAACAAGTAAAACAAAAGAACTTATATTGAATCCCCCTGACCCACAGCAACCTTTAATCATTCATAACCAGACAGTAGAAATAGTGGACAGTTTCAAATACCTTGGAGTAACTCTGGACAGCACCCTCACTTTGATCAACACACTATGGACATTTACAAAAGAAGCCAGCAAAGACAGTCAGTCATCCGTAAACTTAAAGGACTTTATGTTTCCCCACTGTTACTACTATTGTTGTATCAAAGCATCATTCAGCCCATCCTACTGCTTTTTTAATTTACTAATTTACTTTCAGTCAAAAACAAGTCACGACTCGCTAAGGTCACTAATACTGCAGTTAAAATAATAGGGCTCCCCACACCCAACCTTACTGACCTAAACAACAAGGCCATAGCAAGTATGGCACTGTTCATAGAACAAGACTCTACTCATCCACTCAGCGAACTACTCGCCCCTCTGCCCTCAGGGTGCAGGTACAGGGTGCTGAAGTGCTGGAGGGCCCGCTTTGGAAGAAGCTTGATCCCTTCAGTCATTGCTTATCTTAACAAGAGACCCCGCTGAGTGCATTTGATTTTTGTCTGGTTTAGTGTTTATTGTGTTGTTTTTGTATGTCTGTCTAAACTAGTACAGTGTTGTGGAAAAGAATTTCCCCTTGGGGACAATAAAGTCTAAAGACTAAAGTCTAAGGACTATAGGAATCCCTCGATCAGGAATGTCTCCAGGACTTTGAGATGTGCAGACAAGTTGAATCAATGGAGTTTGATTAATTGCACAATCATTGTTTTGGCTTCATGTTTAACCATATCTGAATCACTGTCTTAGGAGCCTCTTTGCACAGCCTACACCTCGGGTCTTGTCTGGTGTGGTAGATCACTACGCCCTGCCAGTAATCAGAGATTATATATTTAAACATATATATAACCCGCTAGCCAAAAAAGACTGGTGGCAAAACCCTTGTTTGCAGCACCGTGGTCAGACATTTCTTGTAGTTGATGACCAGGTTTGTCACATATCAGGGCCCCAGCTGCCTTGAGATAATTAACTAGCTCCTCCTGTGTAGTTCTAGGCTGATTTCTCACTGTTGTCATGATGATTTGAAACCCCACAAGGTGAGATCTTTAATGGAGCCCCAGACCAAAGTCAACGATGGTCATTTTGTCTTGCTTAAATATTTGAACAGTTGCACCAAGAGTTGTCTCCTTAACACCAGCTTCTTGCGTATGGTTTTATAGCCCATTCCAGTCTTGTGCAAGTTGACAATCTTGTCCCTGACATCCTTTGACAGCTCTTTGGTCTTTCCCATGCTGGACAGTTTGGAGTCTGATTTATGGACTGATTCTGTGGACAGGTGTCGTTTATGCAGGTGACTAGTTAAAACAAGTGTCTAATTCAGGTGACAAGTTGATTAGGAGTATCTAACTGGTCTGTGGGAGCCAGAACTCTTAATGGCTGGTAGGGGATCAAATATTTATACAATTAAATGCAAATCAGTGAATATATTTTCTGTAATGTGATTTTCTGGATTTTCTTTTTTAATATTCTCTCTCAATGTTAAAATGAACCTACCTTAAAATTATATACTGTTCATTTCTTTATCAGTGGGAAAACCTACAGAATCAGCAAGGGATCAAATACTTATTTCCTCCACTATATATCTATACCTATATTAGATTATCTATAGTAGATATCTTCTACGACTCTGTGGTGGCATCAGCCATCCTGTACGGTGTGGTCTGCTGGAGCAGCAGCATCACAGAGAGGGACAAGAGGAGACTGGACAAAGTCATCAGGAAGTCCAGCTCTGTCCTGGGCTGTGCCTTGGATTCGGTGCAGGAGGTGGGGGACAGAAGGGTTCTGGCCAGATTCACTTCTATGCTGGACCTGGAGTCTCACCCTCTTCAGGGCGCCCTGTCTGCTCTGGAGAGCAGCTTCAGTGACAGACTGATCCACCCTCGCTGTGTGAAGGAGAGGTTCCGCAGGTCTTTCCTTCCTGCTGCTGTCAGACTTTACAATGAACACTGCTAACTCTGCTGCCTGTGCAATACTGGGACCCTGTGCAATAATGTAAGATAGTAATTTATTGTATATATAGTTTTGATACATAGTTTTATAATCCTTATCTTTTTAGATCCCTATAGTGTTTGTCTATTTTTAACTTAACTGTACTCTATTGCTGCTACTGTTTCTTGCTGTTCTCTTTACTGTGCGTTGCAACACTGAAATTTCCCCATTGTGGGACAAATAAAGGATATCTTATCTTATCTTATCTTATCTTATCTTATCTATGTAAATTAGATTAGGTTTTTATATATTTTCTGTGTGTAGATGTGTTCTGATGCTGCTGAAGAACCCCACCTTCCTATTCCTGTGTTTGGCCGGAGCATCAGATGCAAACCTGATCGCCGCCATGTCCACATTTGGCCCCAAGATCCTAGAGTCACAGTTCAGCCTCAGCGCGTCCAAAGCAGCCGCCATCTTTGGTAGGTCTCACTCTGTAGGTCAGAGTCACATGGAATTCTACACTTGTTTGTTGGGTGATTGGCTCAGGGTTTTCACATGACGTTTGCTGTGTAACTATCAGATTGCAGATTTGTTGACAGTTCATAGCTCAGTAATTACTGGGCATATTCACATGAAGCAAATACTTGTCTATTTATTGTGTTAACAGAATTTTTTAAATGTGGAACTAAAGACTAGATCCACTTTTTTCATGCATAATGTATATATTAGTACTGTCAAAAGATTCATGTTATTAATGAGTTAGCGCAAACCACTTTGAACTGCATTAATTTTTTATCACAAGATTAGCACTCTTTGTGACCTAGTGAACTAGTTTTTTCTTAAGCTGTGGCCACTGAGAGTAACATTAGAAAAACTACAGGATCCGGCTGTAAATCGGAAGCAAAACGATTTGTACGAAACTGAAGAAGTCCCACCTGGGGGAGGTGGGACAGAGCATGGCACATGTACGTGCACACGCACAACTTTACAAACTCTGTGTGCTCTGATGTTGCTCATATGAGGAAAACACAAAATAAAGTCTGCTCCAAAACATACGGCAAATCCGCTCTTACCGTCGATAAGAACTGTGGACAGTGGCAGAAGTTTTGCAGACTTGTCTCCGGCTGTCCTCACTGCTCTGTTATGCTATTATATCCATAAAGTCACAGAGGAGCGCATACCGTAGCAGGACTCATATCAGTCTCACTATTTAATAGATATTTCATACCACTGGACTTACTTTCTCTGATAAAAGTGATAGCATTACTGCGCAACATTTAAACAAACAGCGCAGTTTGATGACATCATAGGGCCATGGTCTGGTTCGGTTGTACCGGTGTGAGCGTGGGCCATAGAACCCGGTGGCATGGTTCTAACGTCCCTCAGTAATGAGAACTACCTCAGGCTCACAGCACATACACCCACAGTAGGAACTTCAGTTGCTGCAACACTATTGCAGAGCAGTTCATGAAGTAGCGAGAGAGTGGAACATTGAACACAAAGTTGTTTCACTGACAATTGTTATGGCTTGTAAAAAGAAAAAAAACATTTGCACAAAGCAAGCCTATCCACTTTTCTATGTTGGCAAGAATATAAAAATGATGATTCAAGGGACAAAAATATGTGATTAATTTGTAACTAATCGCATGTTAACTATGACATTCATGAGAGAGATGGAGCTGGAGTACTGGACACTGTTTGCAAATTTTGTGGAGAGGTCCCAGGCAAATCATCTGCTACTGAATGTTGACAAGATCACCAAACTGGTGATTGACTTCAGGAGGAAGAGGACACCAGTGGGGCCTGTTATCATCCAGGGCCATGACGTGGACATAGTGGACTGCTACAAGTACCCTGGAGTCCATGTGAACAACAAGCTGGACTGGAGGGACAACAGAAATGCGGTGTACAAGAAGAGCATGAGGAGACTCTACTTCCTGAGAAAGCTCAGGCCTTTCAATGTGCAGCAAGTTACTGGAGATCTTCTCCCAGTCTGTAGTGGCAACGCTCTGTAATTCGCTGTGGCCTGTGGGGGAGCAGCATAAGTAAAAAGGGACATTGGGCAGATCGACAAACAAACCTGTAAAGCTCGTCATGTGATCGGCTGTGAGGTGGAGACATTTGTCACAGTGAAGGACGAGAGGATACTCAACAAACTGCTCTCCATCATGGACACTCCTGCTCACCCACAGCACCAGACTATAGAGCAACAGAGGAGCTTATTTTCCAACAGCGCTCCTACAGCTCCACTCAAACAGTGAAAGATACAGGAGTACATTCATACTATAATACTCCCTACAACTGTACAACAACTCACCACTATGTAACAGATAATACTCAGTCCTGGTAACCGTGATAACATTTTTCCACTGTCTTCCTATGACTTCTTGTATAAAGTTGAGATTTGATATTTTATTACTTATTTTCTATTCTATTTTGACTTGTATATTATACATTTAGATAATTATGTCTTATTTGACAAATGTCTCTTGCTATCTTTTTTGCTGATTTATTATTACCTTTATATTTTTTACTATTTGTTATTATTTTACATTGTGATTTGTGAGCTACTGTCCAAATAAGGTCCCTTGTGGATCAAGTCTATTGCCCAGTTGAGCAGCTCTATTTGAAATGTGGTTGTGGACAGAGTTTAGGTGTTTAGTCCAACTTTAAATCTGTATTAATTTTGCTCTACAATAACCGTGTAGCACTGTAAAAGCACTGGGTAGAGCTCTGCCCCGCTCACATCTTCCATCCTGTAGGTTCATTGGTCGTCCCGGCAGGAGGAGGAGGCACATTCCTGGGGGGGTATATCGTGCAGAGGTGTGACCTGAGATGTCGTGGAATCATTCGCTTCTGTGCGGTCTGCTGTTTGCTCAGTCTGCTCTCAGCCTTCGTTTTCTTCGTCCACTGCCCCGATGTGTCCATGGCGGGGGTCACTGCTCCATACGCAACCCAGCAAATGGGCTCTGATCTGGGGGAGGTGCTCTGGAGCTCCCTCTCCTCCACCAGTGCTCCAGGCAACAGGTCAGACTACTGGTCTGTTTTCAGCCCTCTGTACAGAAGGATTGGCAGAAATAGAGAAAATCTGATACACAACGATATTAAACTAGGGTTGAAACTAGATATTCATTTGAGCAGGCATCAATACTAAAAAGGTCACATCCACAGGACAGAAATGAACCTATATGAGTGATATATTGGTTAAAACAGCAAACGGCATGTTTACACAAATATCTAACAAATTATTTCATATACCAGATAAGTTATTATTCTTTTACAAAAATGAAAAGTGAATTAGTGATCTTCACTTCAACTTAAGATAGATTTTTTGGCCTCAGTATGGATTTTAAAAGGTAAAATATTGGTTATCGACCACAGTAGCAGGCTAAACATTATCTTCAGAATGATCTTGAGCTGTACCAGAATAAGTATAAGAGCCTTATACACCCATGGAGCACTGTGGAACCTACCTGGACCACGGAGAGATTACACACATATAAGACCACATGGGAATCATTTAATGCTGAAAATCACATTCTATTGTCTAAAGAAAGAATGTTTTATTATTATTATTATTATTATTATTATTATTATTATTATTATTATTATTATTATTATTATTATTATTATTGCTATGGTATCAGAATCAATATTGAGTATCAAATCTATTCCTTATTATCAAAATCTTAACCAAATCAAGTTTGAAATGTTAGTATTGTGACAACGCTATACTCAGATGTAAAAGTGAAACAGTACACTGGAGGATGGGTGGAAGCAGACCTTCACATGTGCTGTCCTCCTCGTGTCCGCAGCTCCTCTGTGGATGAGCAACTCACAGCTCCATGTAACTCGAACTGCAGCTGTGACAGCCACTTCAGCCCAGTGTGTGGAGCAGACCATGTCATGTACTTCTCTCCGTGCTACGCTGGCTGCACCTCCACCAACCTCACCTCAGACGGACAGGTATGTAACAAGTCTTTAAAGGCACACTGTGTAACTTTTCTGGAGGTCAGAGGTGTCCCTAGATACCATGGGGTCCTAGGCAAGATGTATTCCAGTTCTGCTCTTGGTTTAATTATACACTTAGAATATCCATCGTGCTCAAAGAAAACACGTGCTTTCTTTTACTGTGCGTGGGCTGTTTGTCTTGATGAGACAGAAAGGTATTGCTGTATTGTGGAACATTCCAAGCAAAGCAATAACGTATCCAGCGAGAGAAGTTCCAGGAAAGTTTTATAATGCAATTCCGGTACTCTTTGAAAACTAAACTTCCCTGTGTGTCAGATGCCCTCCCTGTGTGTCAGATGCCCTCCCTGGGTATCAGATGCCCTCCCCTGTGTGCCAGATGCTCTCTCTGTGTCTCCATGTTGCCTTATCCTATGTAAAAGCTGCTATCCCTGTAGTTTGGCCCTCTACAAACAACAGTGCATGGGATTGTTGGAATAGTGGACAGTTTTCTGTCTCTCTCAGGTGTTGATGTTTGTGAGTGGCTCTTACTGAAGTGTAATTCTGTGTTGATGCATTTGCAGGTGTACACCGACTGTTCGTGTGTCGCAACTAACAGCTCACGTGGGCCATTAGCATTAGCGGGGAGATGCAGCACCAAGTGTCCCTACATGCCACTCTTCCTCGCTGTATTCTTCTTCTGCATCCTCTTCACTTTCCTCACCAGCATCCCCGCCATCACTGCCACCCTCAGGTCAGTCAGCGCTATGATACAAGGTCATTTCACATAAACATTTATATTAGTGCTGTCAATTGATTCAATTCAGTTCAATTCAATTTATTTTTGTAGCGCGCAAAATCACAACAACAGTTGCCTCTCAGGGCGTTCCAAGATTTGGATGAGTAAAACATACACACAGACATATCGAAACAAGAATAAACAACATTCATGTAAAGCAGCAAATGAAACATCGTCCAGTCATCCCCTGTCCTTAGACCCTCCTTCTCAGCAAGGAAAAACTCCAAAATACCCAGGGTCCTGGGAAAAAGAAGAAACCTCGGGGAGAACTACAGTGAAGGAGGGATCCACTCCCATGGACGGACAGGCTATAGATGTCCAGGCCCGTGGGCCAGTTCGGTATGGCCACATCTACCCAGGTGGGGAAGGAGCCGGGGAGGAGCCAGGCGAGGAGGAGGAGCCCGGGCGAGGAGGAGGAGCCCGGGCGAGAAGGAGGAGCCGGGCGAGGAGGAGGAGGCCGGACGAGGAGGAGGAGGCCAGGTGAGGAGGAGGAGCCAGGCGACGAGGAGGAGAGCCAGGCGAGGAGGAGGAGAGTCAGGGGAGGAAGAGGAGAGGAGTCCAGCTGTCATCAGGCGTCTGAAAGAGTTACACTCCACAGGGGGAGTGGGACAGGGGACAACATGTGAATAGCAATGAACGAGCTACAGATGAGAACATAGTAAGTGATGCTGATGAGAAAATAGGAGGAAACAGAGGATAGTGCTCAGGTTGCCACACTTCCCCCAGCTTGTTATCTCCTGCGGCAGCTTATCTTAGTGACATCAAACTAAGTAACCTGGTCATAAGCTATTCCGAAGAGGAAGATTTTAAGCCTGGTCTTAAATAAAGAGACTGTGGGTACCTGTTTAACAGAGGTCATTGTTGTCGGTCCTAAAGGTCAGAGAGATTCTCTGTCCGACCAGATAATCTCACTTGACAATGTGAGTATGGCCTCTAGCTCTACTGTAAAAAACCTTGGAGTCATATTTGACCAAAATCTCTCATTCACAGCTCATATAAACCAAGCTTGTAAAACTGCATATTTTCACCTGTGAAACATAACTAAAATCAGAAATATTTTGCCTAAAAATGATGCTGAAAAACTTCCATGCATTTGCAAAATGCAAAAATCCATGCATTTGTTACATCCAGACTAGATTACTGTAATACTCTGCTCGCCGCCTGCGCTAAAGGTACTTTAAGAAGCTTCCAGTTGGTCCAAAATGCAGCGGCCAGAGTCCTAACAGGAACTAAAAGAAGTGATCACATCAGTCCTGTGTTAAAATCCCTTCACTGGCTTCCTGTCGAGTTTAGAATTAAATTCAAAGTTCTCCTCCTGACATACAAAGCCTTAAACAATATGGCCCCATCATATCTTCAGGACGCCATTGTCCCGTATCAGCCAAATAGAGCACTTTGCTCTCAGAATGCAGGATTATTAGTGGTTCCTAGAGTGTCTAAAAGTACAGTGGGGGGGAGAACCTTCAGTTACCAAGCTCCTGTGTTATGGAATCAACTCCCTGTTGATGTTAAACAGGCTCCACAGTCTCTTTATTTAAGGCCAGGCTTAAAACCTTCCTCTTCGGAATAGCTTAGTTTGATGTCACTAAGATAAGCTGCTGCAGGAGATAACAAGCTGGGGGAAGTGTGGCAACCTGAGCACTGTCCTCTGTTTCCTCCTATTTTCTCATCAGTATCACTTACTATGTTCTCATCTGTAGCTTGTTCATTGCTATTCACATGTCCCCTGTCCAACTCCCCCTGTGGAGTGTAACTCTTTCAGATGCCTGATGGCAGCTGGACCCCTCTCCTCTTTCTCGTCTGGCTCCTCCTCCTCGCCTGACTCTCCTCCTCCTCGCCCGGCTCCTCCTCCTCGCCCGGCTCCTCCTCCTTGCCTGGGTCCTCCTATTCGCCTGGCCTCCCCCTCCTCTCCCGGCTTCCTCCTCCTCGCCTGGCTTCTTCCTTCTCGCCTGGGTAGCTGTGGCCATACCGAACTGGCCCACGGGCCTGGACATCTATAGCCTGTCCGTCCATGGGAGTAGATCTCTCCTTCACTGTAGTTCTCCCCGAGGTTTCTTCTTTTTCCCAGGACCCTGGGTTTTTTGGAGTTTTTCCTTGCTGAGAAGGAGGGTCTAAGGACAGGAGATAACTGGACGATGTTTCATTTATGCCTTACATGAATGTTGTTTATTCTTGTTTTGATATGTCTGGGTGTATGTTTTACTCATCCAAATCTTGGAACGCCCTTAGAGGCAGCTGTTCTTGCGATTTTGGGCGCTACAAAAATAAATTGAATTGAATTGAATTGATTAAGATATGTTTTGATCAAGATCAGATCTCTGTCTCCCATCTCCCTCCGTACTGCACTATGACAGATAACATCTATTTAACAATTAAAAGTGAATTTCCACAACACTATCTTTTTTATGAATTGCCTTTTTCAATTGATCAAAAAGAGTGTTTGACATTACACTGACGTCTGCGGCTGTGTCAAGGATCGCTTTCTGTTGGAGTTCATTATACATAATGGTGGGCATGTACAGCTTCTAAGCTGGGCCCTTTTGAGTTAGTTTGCACAAAAATCTTTTAAAAGGCTGCCTTGATTGGCATTGATTCATTGTCATTTTGAAATTCATTTTCCAAATTTACCTGAGATTCACTATCTGGCTTCAAAGCATTGCTTTGTTTCATGCTGGGTTCAGGTTCTGTCATTTTCACTTCAGACTGACAGAAGCGGTTGTGGGCTCTGGGAGACCAGGGCCAAGTTCAGGATCCTTAAAGAAGGGAGATCCTTCTTTGGTTTATCGATTCACAATAGCTAATATATATAGCTCTGTTGTACCATCATTTTCTGGAAATTCTTCCTTGTCGTCATTATTATTACCATTATTATCATCATCATAATCATCATTATCATCACTATAATCACTGTCTGTGAAATCAGCTATTTCACTTTCAGGGTCAGAGCTCTGTTCTCCTGGCAAGATGATTTCAAGGTTTTGGTGATTTTGGTAATTCATCAAAATCTCTTTTATTCTGATCACGATTGGTGAGGTGACCCCCTTGATGGAACTGTTCCATTTTCAGGCTTTTAACGTAATGAGGGTCTCGTTCTCTGATAAGAATTGTGTCAGAGTTGTGTTTTTGGTGCTTTGTCATTGATTGTTGGTGTTTCGTAAAAGCTCTTTTGACTAATTTACGTAGCTGATGGTTTGTTTGGGTACAAGGGCACGCTGCTACACCGAAATGGTAATTTGTGGTGGGATGGAGATTTTCAATGAAGAGTGATTTGAAGTTCAAATCTTCCTCCATGTTAACTTCATTTCTAGACCCAAAATAACCATCACACAGTCTGCAGTAATAAACCCATGGAGGTTCTTGTGAAGCCTGTTTCACGGTTAAAGCTGCAGTAAGGCGTGATCTTAGGTCATCTGAGAATTCATCAATCAATCAATCAATCAAACTTCATTTATAGAGCGCTTTTCATACAAAAATGCAACACGCCTTACAGTGCCTTACAGTGATTAATAAAAGAACAATCTTGTTGTATCATGTGATTGATTTCAGAGTGAATGTGATAAAGTTTTCATTTATCATGCTCTGTTTTGTTTGAGTCAACATTTCTGACTCTAATAGTCTGATATCTACCTTAGCTCAGTCGAGCTTGTTCTCACACCTGATAAGGTTCTGAGTTGTGAATTTACAGGTCATAGGACAGTATTCCTATACATGTTTTAATGAATGTTGACTATAGACTATAAAGAAGTGGACTAAGTGAGTGTTACATCACCCACAGTGTTCGCCTCTAGTCAAATGAAGCTCACTGGTTACAGGAGTGAATTTGGAGCCAGGCTTCATATTATTAATGGGATTTTATTTACAGACAAAAATAAATAAAAATATATAATGCATCAGGATCATATAGAGCAGGTTAATATGAACATTTGAAGTAAAAAATGCTGAGGCTCACTGAGCAGTTACAGAGAGGCAGTGATAACCCACTGTAAAGTCAGTTGGAGTCGATGGAACTAGAAGCGTGTCCAGGCTCACTTCCCGTTTGGAACGTGGTGGTTAGCTATGTGCATGTATATATACACTACTGTTCAAAAGTTTGGGGTCACCCAGACAATTTTGTGTTTTCCATGAAAAGTCACACTTTTATTTACCACCATGAGTTGCAAAATGAATAAACTATAGTCAAGACATTGACAAGGTTAGAAATAATGATTTGTATTTGAAATAATAATTTTTCCTTTCAAATTTGCTTTTGTCAAAGAATCCTCCATTTGCAGCAATTACAGCATTGCAGACCTTTGGCCTCGAGCTGTTAATTTGTTGAATGATCTGGAGAAATTTCACCCCACGCTTCTAGAAGCTTCTCCCACAAGTTGGATTGTCTGGATGGGCACTTCTTGTGTATCAGACGGTCAAGCTGCTCCACAACAGCTCAGTGGGTCTGTCCATAACACTTCTTTCCAATCTTCTCCTGTGCAGTGTCAGTGTTCTTTTGCCCATATTAATCTGTTTCTTTTATTGGCCAGTCTCAGATGTGGCTTTTCCTTTGCCACTCTGCCCTGAAGCTGCATCCCAGGGTCGCCTCTTCACTGTAGATGTTGACAATGGCGTTTTGCAGGTTCTATTTAATGAAGGTGCCAGTTGAGGACCTGTGAGACGTCAATTTCTCAAACTAGTGACTCTAATGTGTGTATCTTGCTCAGTTGTGCAGCGGGGCCTCCCACTTCTCTTTCTACTCTGGTTAGAGTCTGTTTGTGCTCTTCTCTGAAGGGAGCAGTACACACCGTTGTAGGAAATCTTCAGTTTTTTGGCAATTTCTTGCTTAGAATAGCCTTCATTTTTAAGAACAAGAATAGATTGTCGAGTTTCACATGAAAGTTCTCTTTTTCTGGCCATTTTGAGTGTTTAATCAACCCCACAAATGTGATGCAGATACTCAACCTGCTCAAAGAAGGTCAGTTTTATAGCTTCTCTAACCAGCTAAACTGTTTTCATCTGTGCTAACATGACTGCACAAGTCTTCTGACGCAATGAGCAAACACACTGTACCATTAGAACACTGGAGTGATAGATACTGGAAATGGGCCTCTATACACCTTTGTAGATATTGCACCAAAAAACATTTGCAGCTAGAATAGTCATTTACCCCATTAGCAATGTATAGAGTGTATTTCTGATTAGTTTAAAGTTATCTTCATCAAAAAACACAGTGCTTTTCTTTAAAAAATAAGGAAATTTCTAAGTAACCCCAAACTTTCAAACGGTAGTGTACAATACACAAGGACACAAGGACACAATAGCTTTAGCCACGGGCACCCCACTGTTATTCTCAGTGGTCTTCCATCCAAGATCATGTTCATGATCATGCTAATGTTCCTTACACTGTAGTGAAGTGTTGTCTCACATATGTGGCGCTGTTGCAGGTGTGTGACAGAGAAACAGAAGTCTTTTGCCCTCGGGATTCAGTGGATTCTCGTGCGCACATTGGGTGAGATTCTTCTCTTTTTTAAATGAGCACTATTTAACTTTTATTTTTGGATGAATTATTTACCTCCTTGTATCTACGGAGACACTATTGCTTTGCCTGGAATGCTGTATTAAACTAAATGAGCTATCTTTAGCAATAATTGGAAAATAATGTGGATGTATTGCTATAAATAAATAAAATCATGCATTCTGAATGTGAGCGGGTCAGCTCTCCACAGAACTGAACTGTAACTTGGCCTGGTGGTGTCAGCTGCTTGTTTCCGTGGGGATAGAATATTAAACATTCTAGGCAAAGCAATAACATCCTAGCAGGTTCAGCAACTTTTCAGGAGGGAACTCCTGAAAAGTTGCGTAGTGCCTCTTTAATTCCACTGTTTAGCCTCTTGTCAACCCCTGGAGACTGATGGATACTGACAGTGACACCAGATCCTCTTTTGGACAGGTAACAATACTGCAGAAACACAGGATACAGTCAAAACTTTTCTCAACAGTTTTACAATGGCCTTGGCCATTATCAGAACATGATCTTACCAAATAAAATGGTTCTTTTTATTTGACTGTATAAAAACACTGTTCATATCTAATCATATCTGTGGTAGAAATCCGTGTTGAGAGTCATGTCTTTTCTCTATTATCCAAAGAGAGCTTAAAATGTAGCATGGCTTTGTCTCTGTATAGTGAAATGTGTGCACTCACTTTGCATTTGTTCCTGTCAAATCTTTTTCTCTTTCTCTCCTCCCTCAGCCACTTCCCTTCTTCTCCTCTCACCTCTTCCCTTCTCATACTTCTCTTTTTCCTGCAATCATTTTTTTTCACTTTGCTTTCTGTCTTCCTCTCTCAGGTGCCATCCCTGGGCCGATCATCTTCGGTTTTATGGTGGATCGCTCCTGTTTGCTGTGGCAGAACAAATGTGGAGAGCAGGGCTCATGTTTCCTTTATAAAAACACAGACATGAGTCGCTTCACTCTCATAGCAGGAATCATCTATAAGGTACATATCTGCATTCACAGGGTAAATGGACAACAGGGAGAACCAGAGTACACTAATAGGTGTTATGTACTCTGTATATAGAAGTGGACATATCTAACCTGCTGGAAGTGAGCATGGGGGCACATTTGCATTGGCCTGGGCCCTGGGCACGGGCAAATGAGATTTAGTTAACAGAATCCAGCAGGAGCAATAACCCCTCAGTCATAGACCTAAGTTTTATCAGTCAATCACTAAAAGAGCAACCCTGTTTCAAATCTTTAAGAATATCTTTGTCTCTGACAGTCTGTGGAAGTTTGACAAACTCACTATTCACTAACTCTTACTTAGCATTTTCTGGTTTCACACCACTTCACCAGCAATAAAATGCCATCACCCACTACACTGGTCACGGGTTGTGGTTATCAGCACACACATTTACTAACTGCACTCAAAACACTTACACTCATGCCCTCTGGTACTGCAAACCCAACTGTTCTGGAAACAGGTTCTAACCAACTCATGGATCATATCTCAACAGAATCTTTCCAAAATTCCAAAAATCAATCATTGATGGGACCCCTCTGTCTGGACACATATAAACTTCTCTTTGAGCATGAGCAGCAGGAAAAAAAAAATCAATGCAGGATCACCTACATATAACATATAATTCCAAGGGGGAGTTTTTGGTCTCGGTAAACAGCATAAATAAATAAATTACAAAACTATATATATAAAATAATAACCAATAATTAAAGGCAGTCAATCAACAAATAACAACAATAATAAATCAATGAAATCATAGTCAAATTTGGCTAAACAAGGACGTATTCCACTCCAGAATCCTTCCTTTTTTATTTTTTTATATTGTTTTTTAATGTGCCACATTGGTTTTAATGCACCTCACAAAGCTAGGCATACATACACAACTGTACATTGGAAAAAAAAAACACTAACCCTACCCCTAACCCTAAAAACACACTGTCATTTAAGGTCATGCTTTTTGGGCACTTGAATAAATAGGAGGCTTAAACACCAATCTGAACAACTCATTAACATACATAACCTGGTTCCTCCACCTCTTTCTCTTTGCACTTGTACCTGTATAAACTGGTGGATGTACCGTTATTATCTCCATAGATGTCATTATTCTTTATACAGTCTATGATCAACCCAAAATAATATATTACTATAATATATATTTATATATATAATATCCACTCAATGTGTTTATGTAGTGTCCTCTTTGGCGCTTCCTTTCACATTTCTTATCTTATGTATTTCTCACATCTCTGCAGGTTTTGGCGACGGTGTTGTTTCTGTTGGCCAGTTTGGTGTACAGAGCTCCACCCGACTCTCCTCCCAGCAGCACCACTGACCCAGGGACCACAGACCTCACCTGCAAGACTCCTCCACCAGAGGGCGTTATAGTCAACAGACACGCCAGGGACCACTAGGGACTGTGGACCGCTGCACAGGATCTACCACAGGGAAAATACCACTTGAACTCAGAATGTTGATTTTATAGTTTTGTTAATTTAGTTTTTGTTTCATGGAGTTTTAATGATTTTAGGTACATTCACTAATTGCGGGCAGATTTGTGGTTTTAAATGTCCTTCCTTTTTTTTTCTCATTTCAAGCAAAAATATGCAGTGAGTTAAAACTTTGGACACACTTTTCATTCATGTTTTTACTTCCAGGATAATTTACTGAAGACATCAAAACTATGAATGAAATGTGGAATGTAGTAAACCAAAAATATTCAAAATAACTCCAAACATGTTTTAGATCTAAAAAATATAACAGATCCTTATCCCTTTGCTTTGAACTAGGGTTGGGCGATAATACGATAATACGGTATCCCGCAGTATCAAAATGTAGCAACAATATCATTGCCATCATTAAAAAACATCTGCATAAGGACCTAAAACCACAGTGCAGACTTTCTCCCCTCCACTCTCTGTTCTCTTCAAACGTTGTTACGCTCGGATATGTCCATCCACACACAGCAAAAAGCTGTGATGGAGACATTTTATTGAACGCTGTTTTATTAAACTTGACTCAAGAGGGGATGCGCTGAAGAGGAGAAAGTTCCCCTTTCAAGGGCGAAGTCAGACTTTCACGAAGACAGTAAAGCAAAATATATGGTTCTGCATCCACATAAGACAATAAGGGCAAGGGCAATAACGGCTCAACATTTCCGGTATTCTGCTCATTATAGACTTTGAGTAATAATGTGTTTAATGCAGCTTTGCACACATTTCTTTATGTTTTACAGAAACGAAACTTAAAACCACATGGCTCATTTACATACAGTATAAGCACTTATAAAAACAGCTCATGTGCTGATGCTGATGCGATCGAACGCACTGGAAAGTTTGGTTTCATCAGAACATGCCTCATCTTCAAATATAATGCTATTCTTCTGTTTCTAAATGGTTTAGGTGCAAGCTACAAAATTCTTAATTAGTGACGGTCATACTGTATACCTGATAAATGCTGAGATGGTTTATCAGTATCAAAATTCAGATACCGCCCAACCCTACTTTGAACACTGCTTTGTACTTTTGTCATTTCTTGACCCTGAGGCACAGCTGTGAAGTGAAAACCATTTCAGTCTTTATCTCATTGAGAGAAGGTTTGCGTCTGTAGACAAAGCCATGGGTGGATTTTAATAAAATGTAGCCAAGTATTTATTAATTCACTTATTTTTCTTTGCTACATAATTCCATACTTCTTGCTTCATGTATTTAATAAGATAAGATAAAATAAACATTTTAAACTATTGTCCCCAAGGGGAAATTTGTTTTGGGCACTGCCCGCAGCTTAAAAAAACACAGTTACACTTCGTACATTACACAACAGTCACAAGATACATGTAGTACATATGTGCACTGCACAACCAAAAAGTGTCCAAAATATTGCACTAACCCCATTTCACAGATAATTATTGCACAGATAATTATTGCACTAGCTCTACTGCACAAAGATTTTTGCAATTATTGCACCATTAAATAGTGACTAAGTGCACCTTTGTTGTGCAGATTTGTTCAACAGTGCAACAGAAGTGGCACAAATGAAAGTTTAAATCTGTTACTCTTAAACTTAAGAACTGGAGCCTGTGGGACAAAAGTTTCAACCTGCTCTATTTGTCTACCTTCAATGACAACAGGATCATGGGTTTGCAGAGCACGGGGATGAAACACCATCTCCTTCATGTTGGGGTTTGATCCCCGTTTGATGTTTTCTGTGTGAGTAAAATGTAAAAAGTACAAAGAAAATAACATTGAATGAAAGGGTGTGTCCATCTTAATAAGAGTTTCATGGCCTAACACTCTACAACATTATAATAGTCAAAGCTGGATAGTTCCATTTCCTTGAGTAACTTTTAAAGAAATTGTACTTTTTAGAGTGGCATGCTTTTACTCCGGCATGATACCCACAGATTTCACCTGTGAAACCCACTTGACTTAGTCTGTCACCAGCTTGGCAAATAAGTTTAATACCATAGTGTGGAAAATTACACACACTATCGAAATGTAACTCTAAACTGGTCCAAATACCTGATTACAATCACATGTTTTATTAATATTCTGAATTCAAGTCTTGCAGGTCCTTTATTGCAGATGTACTGTTCAATGACTAGCTCTGTTACAAAAACGCACATCCACATTGCCTTTATGTGATCATAGAAAGACACTGGAAAATGCTGTGAACATGTTGGGAAGTTTTATGATTTTTAATTATTCACAATCTTAAAGAGGGGATATTCTACCAAATGGACTTTTCTGAATGTTATGATGTTAACTCATACAAAACGTGCCTGAAGGGGTTTTAGATGTCATCCATACCTGTTATCAAACGATCTCTCCCAGGTCCTATATGTTAGCAGTATAAGTCTGTACAAGGCTCTGATTACAAGCCTACATCACCTATGCTCCAACGCATTCTCCCACAATTCTCCATAAATAAGCTATACAAAAGCTTGACACAAAACTGTACTACTTGACAAACCTGATGCAATGTGCAGTAGTTTCATTAGACTGATTGTGTTGTGATAGCGCTCTTGGGGGGGGGCATAAACTAAAACATCCATCCATCTTCTTCTGCTTATCCGGGGCCAGGTCGCAGGGGCAGCAGTCTAAGTATGGGCTCCCCAGCCACTTCCTCCAGCTCCTCTGGACAGACCCCGAGGCGTTCCCAGGCCAGCCGAGAGACATAGTCCCTTCAGCGTGTCCTGGGTCTTCCCCGGGGCCTCCTGCCAGTGGGACATGCCCGAAACACCTCCCGAGGGAGGTGTCCAGGGGGCATCAGGACCAGATGCCTGAGCCACCTTAACTGGCTCCTCTCGACGTGGAGGAGCAGCGACTCTACGCCGAGCTCCTCCCGTGTGACCGAGCTCTTCAGCCTATCTCTAAGGGAGCGCCCAGCCACTCTGCGGAGGAAACTCATTTCGGCCGCTTGTATCTGCGATCTCGTCCTTTCGATCACTACCCAGAGCTCATGACCATAGGTGAGGGCAGGAACATAGATTGAGGTAAATCGAGAACTTCGCCTTTTGGCTCAGCTCCCTCTTCACCACAACTGTCCGATACAGCGACCGCATCACTGCCGACGCTGCACCGATCCGCCTGTCAATCTCACGCTGTAAACAGTGATGGTGAAGCACTGCTTCCCCCTCCTGAGGCTCCGGACGGTTTGCCAGAATTTCCTTGGGGCCGTCCGATAGTCCTACTCCATAGCCTCCCCGAACTCTTCCCAAACCCGAGTTTTTGCCTCTGCAACCGCACAGGCTGCAGTACGTATTGCAAGACGGTACCCATCAGCTGCCTCAGGAGTCCCCCGAGCCAGCAAGCCCAGTAGGACTCCTTCTTCAGCCTGACGGCATCCTTTACTTCCGGTGTCCACCACCGGATTCGGGGATTGCCGCCGCGACAGGCACCACAAGCGGCCGCATCGACAATAGAGGCACAAAGCCCACTCGGACTTCATGTCCCCAGCCTCCTCCGGGATCCGGGAGAAGCTCTCCCGGAGGTGTAAATTGAAGGCCGCACTGACAGAGGGTTCCGCCAGATGTTCCCAACAGACCCTCACGATACGCTTGGGCCTGCCAGGTCTTTCCGGCTTCCTCCTCCGCCAGCGGACCCAACTCACCACCAGGTGGTGATCAGTTGCCAGCTCTGCCTCTCTCTTCACCCAAGTGTCCAACACAGCTGGAGGTCAGATGACACGACAACAAAGTCAATCATCGACCTCCGGCCTAGGGAGTCCTGGTGCCACGTGCACTAATGGACCCCCTTGTGCTCGAACATGGTGTTCGTTATGGACAAACTGTGACTAGCACAGAAGTCCACTAACAGAACACCGCTCGGATTCAGATCAGGGAGGCCGTTTCTCCCATTCACCCCTCTCCAGGTGTAACTGTTGTTCCCCAAGTGGGCGTTGAAATCTCCGGAGTCCCCGGTCAGTGCACTATTCAGTACCCCTCCCAGAGACTCCAAGAAGGCCGGGTACTCTGCACTGCTGTTCAGCCCGTAAGCCGACACCACAGTGAGAGACCTGTCCCTGACCTGAAGGCGTAGGGACACGACCCTCTCGTTCACCGGGGTGAACTCCAACACGCAGCGGCTGAGCTGTGGGGCGATGAGCCCACACCAGCTCGCCGCCGCTCCCCGCTGCCAACGCCAGAGAAATGGAGAGTCCAACTCCTCTCAAGGAGTTGGGTTCCAGAGCCCAAGCTGTGTGTGGAGGTGAGGCCGACTATATCTAGCTGGTAACGCTCGACCTCCCGCACAAGCTCAGGCTCCTTCCCCCCAGCGAGGTGACATTCCGTGTCCCCAGAGCTAGTCTCCATGTCTGGAGGTCCAGTCTCCGAGGCCCCCGCCTTCGACTGCCACCCAGATCTCTCTGCACCCGGCCCCTATGGCTCCTCCCGCCAGGGGAGGGCGGTCCCACGTCGTCCCTTCGGGCTGTGCCCGGCCAGGCCCCGTGGGAAAAGGCCTGACCACCAGGCGGCCACCCCAAGGCCTGGCTCCAGGGTGGGGCCCCGGTGACACTATACCAGATGACGTAACTGGCCTCTGAGTGTAACTCATCATTAGGGGCTTCTGAACCGCTCTTCGTCTGACCCGTCCCCCCGGACCTGTTTGTCTTGGGTGACCCTACCAGGGCATAAAGCCCCCGACAACATAGCTCCTGGGATCATTCGGGCACTCAAACCCCTCCACCATGTTAAGGTGGTGGTTCGAGGAGGGGGTTAAACTAAAACATATTAACATTATTATATTAGCATATTTTTTAAGCGAATATTGTCTTTTTCCAAACAATAAAAGGTAACATGATGATTTACATATGTTATGTGTAGCCCATAAAAGTGTATAGTAGAGATGTAACGATACAATATCATCAAGGTGAATGAATCTCACCGTATGATATTTATTGCGATATCATGGGAAAGCTCACAATATGGTGGGGAGGCTCACAATATTATCATATTCTCCATAATAACAAGAGTGACATTCTAAAATGCTTTAATCTCTGTTTTTTGTTTTTTTTTAGCTATTTCTGCATCACAACTGTTCATTTAAGTAAAGAGACTTGTGATTTGATATATTGTGATGGTCCACGATATTATTGTGAGACCCCTGATGACACAATATCACCATATTTCGGTTATTGTTAAATCCCTAGTGTATACTGCAGTGTAAAAAAAATACCCCCTCTTTAAAAACGTTTGTCAGGGCAAGTGTCACTGTTAAGAAAGAGCACAATTCTGAATCTAAGCAGCTCTTAACGTACTGTATGTCCAGAGAGGTGCCAAAGGTTTTATTAGGTTTTATTAGTGTGTTTATTCATGCACAATGCTGTAGTTTTTTTTTTTTTTTTTTTTTTTTTTTTTGTATTTTCAGTTTGAAATCAACAGACATGTAAGAGAAGGGGAGAGTCTGGAAAATGCCAACTTGCCTTCTCCTGTTGACAAAAACACTGTGGTGAAGTTCATGGTTTGTTTGTTTGTGATATGAATTACTATCAACCCTAACTCTAGCCATCCTAAGTCTTTTAAAGTGAACAATTTTAAGATGCCACCTGTAATGTTCCATAGTATGGCATTAAAGTGCATATGACAGGTTATATGACAGCCATGTCCACACTATGGCCGGGGACCATTTCATACCATATGGTCTCAGACTTCCGGGTGAATTGGCCCATATTACCTTAAACAGTTTTTTTTTTTTTTTATGGTTTGCAAATCTGCCTCGAAAAAGCCAGTGACAAATAAATAGTGTGTCCTATTGAGAATGTCAGCATGAACAGAGGGCTGGTGGCTCTTTCTAACCTGTTATTAATGCGCACATTTTAATTACTTAATTTAATTAATCATTGCATTTATATAGCGCCTTTCAAGACACCCAAAGCGCTTTACAGTTCATTATTCATTCACTCCACACTCGGTGGTGGTAAACTACAATAGTAACCACAGGTGCCCTGGGGCAGACTGAGAGAAGTGAGGCTGCCAATCTGCAACATCGGCCCCTCTGACCACCACCAACACTCACACACCACTTTCATGCTAGGCAATGTGGGTGAAGTGTCTTGCCTAAGGACACAACAACAGTTTTTGCGACTGACACCCCACTGTGGCACCTGACTTCCCCAGTGGTCTCGCATCCAAGTACTGACCAGGCCTGGGCTGCTGAGCTTCTGAGATCTGACGAGATCAGGCTTTGACGAGTTGATATGATGTTTGAAGTATTCACCGTCCCCCGGTCTGTGTCCCAACTCAGTGCTAGTTCCTATATTTTTGTAGTTTTCTCCACAAACTGTCACTTAACTGATTTAAAACTATGAAACATATTCAGCACTGGGTATCTACAAAACCCAGTCACAATAAAACAAAACATGAACCTGTCACATGAACTGAACTTGTCTTAGCTCATATTAATTCACTGTTGTTGTACTTGATAAACACAAATCCCACCTGTTTGTCTCTAGGGTCAGAAATTGGTTCAATGCCATATTGTGGAACATTTCATCAGAAAAGGCGTTCTTATTTGGTGCAGGCTAATTGTGGCATTTTAACATTACAAACTTATTAAAATATAATTCATATTGTGAATATTAGTTTAATAGAAAGCACAAAACAAGAAAAGCTAAACATGCCCAAAATCCTGCCCATTTTCTTTTTAAACATCAATATCTGGTCAGTTGGATTGATTGACAGTCCTTCACATGTATCACTGTACAGAAATGTAAATAGATTTGTATTTTTATGTAACTGTAGCTTTTGGTACTTCTGTAAATGTCTTAAATGTACAAATCTTTTATAAGTGTTTTTCATTACAAAGACCTAATACCAAATGTGTATGTTTCATTTGTGTTGGGGTCAGAGGTCACTGGAGTATTGGGTTGTTTGCATAAAGCATTTAATCATTGGCTCGTGGAGATTTTATTATACTAAACACTTAAAAGGCCTGTATAACACTATTTTCTGATCTATGTTATAATGAATGAAACACAACCCAACTCCTGATGTATTTTTGATGAGGTAACAACTTTATAAGATGGCTAAAAGAGGCCATTTAAACTTTAAAGTGCCATATAAATAATTTATTAACACAATAGAATGAGTGATTTTGAGGTATTGTAGTTTTATTATGTAGGATAGAAAGAATGAACTGAATATGCCTCTGCACTTCCATTAAACTGTTTTATTGGGACAGTCTGTTCATTCAAAGTGGACTCTCAACTCAGGATGAATTCTAATTCTGTTGTAGGATTAATAATACCGTAATACCCCCATATCATGTTGAAGCACTCACTGGCCCTTCCACATTTCTCCCACTGAAGAATTCCCCCAAAATAAATATTTTGACAAATTACTTACTTTTTACACTTACTTGAGTCATTTTTTGGAGCACAACTTTGTACTTCTACTTGAGTAATCTTGTTTGAACTTTACTCTTACGTGAATATAATTCTGGCAACTCTACCTACCACTCACCCTGCAGTTCCAAAACTAAATTTCCTATTTATTTTTTCCCTTAGACTTTCTGGAATTTAAAAAAAAGTCAAAAAGACGAGCACAAATGGGGGTAAAAAATGAATGACGCCTCACCGTGAGTTATAGTACGGACTCTTGGGACAGTTAAAAGGTAACACCCTGAGGGCCTGAGCTCATATGCTAAAAACAGATCAGATGAAATATAGCTGCAAATGGCATTGATTGGCCCTTGTGTGCACCTACGCCATGCACCTTAAACACCGTGCCCCACACTAACCCTAATAACCATAAACCCCAAGCATGACTCTAACCCCTAGCTCCAACCCTAATGTGGGACCTAAACCTAAACATAACCATAAGCTTTGACCTAAACGTAGTCATGACCCTAACCATAGCCCCAACCCTAAATTTTGCATTTGGCTACCAAATTTGGTTTGGCTACGCCAAACTTTGTGTAAGGACAGATTTTTGACTTGTCACCATGGCAACACAATGTAAATGGGGTTAGGGTTAGAGTTTAGGGTTAGGGGTTAGGGTTAGGGGCCTGGCTTAGGGTTAGTGGTTAAGGTTAGGGGCCTGGGTTAGGGTTAGTGGTTAGGGGCCTGGGTTAAGGTTAGTGGTTAGGGGCCTGGGTTAGGGCTAGTGGTTAAGGTTAGGGGCCTGGGTTAGGGTTAGTGGTTAGGGGCCTGGGTTAGTGGTTAGGGGCCTGGGTTAGTGGTTAGGGGCCTGGGTTAGGGTTAGCGGTTAGGGGCCTGGGTTAGGGGCCTGGGTTAGGGGTTAGGGGCCTGGGTTAGGGTTAGTGGTTAAGGTTAGGGGCCTGGGTTAGGGTTAGTGGCCTGGGTTAGGGTTAGTGGTTAGGGCCTGGGTTAGGGTTAGTGGTTAAGGTTAGGGCCTGGGTTAGGGTTAGTGGTTAAGGTTAGGGGCCTGGGTTAGGGTTAGTGGTTAAGGTTAGGGGCCTGGGTTAGGGTTAGTGGTTAGGGCCCTGGGTTAGGAGCCTGGGTTAGTGGTTAAGGTTAGGGGTTAAGGTTAGGGGCCTGGGTTAGTGGTTAAGGTTAGGGGCCTGGGTTAAGGTTAGTGGTTAGGGGCCTGGGTTAGGGGTTAAGGTTAGGGGCCTGGGTTAGTGGTTAGGGACCTGGGTTAGTGGTTAAAGTTAGGGGCCTGGGTTAGTGGTTAGGGGCCTGGGTTAGGGTTAGTGGTTAGGGGCCTGGGTTAGGGTTAGTGGTTAGGGTCCTGGGTTAGTGGTTAAGGTTAGGGGCCTGGGTTAGGGTTAGTGGTTAAGGTTAGGGGCCTGGGTTAGGGGCCTGGGTTAGGGTTAGTGGTTAAGGTTAGGGGCCTGGGTTAGGTTTAGTGGTTAATGTTCATTTTACTCAAACACAAACCTTTAAATCGGAAAATCAGAGAAACTGGTCATTTTGCAGCGGAATCTTATATTTGTGATGTGGGTGTGTGTTTTGTGTGTGTGTTTTGTGTGTGTGTCCCCGGGGCCCCTGTAGGGGGCGTTAGGAAAGAGTCACACCATTTTATTTCAGTAAAATTTATTAAAGCTCAAAACAAACACATTTGGCACTTCAAAACAAACTCAAAATCATCTCAAAAAGTAGACAAATAAAACAGCAAAGAAAGTTTACAGCAAATGTATCCAAAATTTCAACCAAAAACAAAAAATTCAAGTAAAAGGAACAAAGAGCCGAGCGTCTGTCCTGGGGAAGATGAAACGTTCAAACCTGCGACGGAGCTGAACCTGGACCCACGTGTTGCAAGACTTCATGTTTTGTTCCCATAAAATCCCTTTTAACCCGTTTCCACCCGCCTCATTCTGTCTGTGCAACAGTGACACAAATCCAAATGTCTCAGCTTATTAAAGAACATCTTAGACCCACATGCGTGTGTGATGCATCATTTTAAAGCTTAGACCTTCTAGTTTCTGTAGATCTGCATATGAAGACCGTGCCCCACACTAACCCTAATAACCATAAACCCCAAGCATGACTCTAACCCCTAGCTCCAACCCTAATGTGGGACCTAAACCTAAACATAACCATAAGCTTTGACCTAAACGTAGTCATGACCCTAACCATAGCCCCAACCCTAAATTTTGCATTTGGCTACCAAATTTGGTTTGGCTACGCCAAACTTTGTGTAAGGACAGATTTTTGACTTGTCACCATGGCAACACAATGTAAATGGGGTTAGGGTTAGGGTTTAGGGTTAGGGGTTAGGGTTAGGGGCCTGGGTTAGGGTTAGTGGTTAAGGTTAGGGGCCTGGGTTAGGGTTAGTGGTTAGGGGCCTGGGTTAGTGGTTAGGGGCCTGGGTTAGGGTTAGTGGTTAAGGTTAGGGGCCTGGGTTAGGGTTAGTGGTTAGGGGCCTGGGTTAGTGGTTAGGGGCCTGGGTTAGTGGTTAGGGGCCTGGGTTAGGGTTAGCGGTTAGGGGCCTGGGTTAGGGGTTAGGGGCCTGGGTTAGGGTTAGTGGTTAAGGTTAGGGGCCTGGGTTAGGGTTAGTGGTTAGGGCCTGGGTTAGGGTTAGTGGTTAAGGTTAGGGGCCTGGGTTAGGGGTTAAGGTTAGGGGCCTGGGTTAGTGTTAGTGGTTAGGGCCCTGGGTTAGGAGCCTGGGTTAGTGGTTAAGGTTAGGGGCCTGGGTTAGTGGTTAAGGTTAGGGGCCTGGGTTAAGGTTAGTGGTTAGGGGTTAAGGTTAGGGGCCTGGGTTAGTGGTTAGGGACCTGGGTTAGTGGTTAAAGTTAGGGGCCTGGGTTAGTGGTTAGGGGCCTGGGTTAGGGTTAGTGGTTAGGGTCCTGGGTTAGTGGTTAAGGTTAGGGGCCTGGGTTAGGGTTAGTGGTTAAGGTTAGGGGCCTGGGTTAGGTTTAGTGGTTAATGTTCATTTTACTCAAACACAAACCTTTAAATCGGAAAATCAGAGAAACTGGTCATTTTGCAGCGGAATCTTATATTTGTGATGTGGGTGTGTGTTTTGTGTGTGTGTTTTGTGTGTGTGTCCCCGGGGCCCCTGTAGGGGGCATTAGGAAAGAGTCACACCATTTTATTTCAGTAAAATTTATTAAAGCTCAAAACAAACACATTTGGCACTTCAAAACAAACTCAAAATCATCTCAAAAAGTAGACAAATAAAACAGCAAAGAAAGTTTACAGCAAATGTATCCAAAATTTCAACCAAAAACAAAAAATTCAAGTAAAAGGAACAAAGAGCCGAGCGTCTGTCCTGGGGAAGATGAAACGTTCAAACCTGCGACGGAGCTGAACCTGGACCCACGTGTTGCAAGACTTCATGTTTTGTTCCCGTAAAATCCCTTTTAACCCGTTTCCACCCGCCTCATTCTGTCTGTGCAACAGTGACACAAATCCAAATGTCTCAGCTTATTAAAGAACATCTTAGACCCACATGCGTGTGTGATGCATCATTTTAAAGCTTAGACCTTCTAGTTTCTGTAGATCTGCATATGAAGACTGTGA
This sequence comes from Odontamblyopus rebecca, assembly GCA_030686955.1. Lineage (NCBI taxonomy): Eukaryota > Metazoa > Chordata > Actinopteri > Gobiiformes > Gobiidae > Odontamblyopus > Odontamblyopus rebecca. The sequence continues at coordinate 40,432,336 of CM060654.1, read as the reverse complement.
GTGCAGCTAATTTACTACAGATGTTCAAACATGTCTAAAAATTGAATTTTTTTGCCTCTGAAAAAAAATAAAAAATAAATAAAGGCTGTAACTTGGGCAAACGTCATCCTAGGCATTTGTGGCTCACTACACTCACTGCTGAAGCTGTGGCAAGAACTGTGTAAAATAAAAGAACTCCAGGCCTAAGGGTTTGGTGTTGTGACCCTTTGTGTAAAAATATGTCAATTCGGCACAAGTGTCCAAATATAGACCAGATGCTCAAACTGTGATAAGATGTAATGTGTAATAAATAAATCTTCTTCTGAACTTTAGGCAGGTTTTCTTAAGATAAAAAACTAAAACAAGCCTAAAATGTGTCTCCAGAGCCTCTGGAGCCTCCTCCAGTGTCTGTGCGTCAGAGGCTCTGCAAACAGCTTTACTGAGCTGCTCTGTCACTATCTCACCTCTGCCCCACATGGGGCCCACTGGTCTAAAGGGCTCCTGATTGGCTACTCAGAACTGTCAATCATTTCCTGGAAGAACCAATGAGTGAAGAGCTTTTGCCGTGCAGCACTCGCTCGGACATGTGTAATACGCCGCTAACTGGATGCCTCCTTTTGTTCCGTGAGCTGTGCCCACTGCACCGAAGCCCGGATCCTTTCGTGGATGGTCTCGTTTTGTAGCTTACGAGTCTGAAGAAAACAAAAAGACCCCACAGCACTAACAGGAGTGGATGGTAAGCTAGGGTGAAGGATGATAAAAGACAATGTGTTTAATGTTGTGGAATCGCCCGGGGGTGAGCGGGTGGTAAGAGGCTAAACTTTTTCTTCTCGGTGGATTCCAGTGAATGTGTGTGTAAAGAAACATTTCCACACACACTTCAGACTGTGGGTTTATCAGACTTTACCGTGGGGTCGGACTCTGTGATCTGATTGGTCGGTTTGTGGTGAAATCATAAACCAAAATAAGAATTAAAAAAAGGAAAATGACTGAATATTCTGAACAAAATCTGAAATATAAAGATGTGTTTTAAAGAGTTTCAGAAAATAAATGTGTAAAACGCTGCATTTCCTCCGGTGGAAGAATTCAGACTTCAGACACTTCAGTGGAAAAAACATGTCGGCTTCAGGATTTAAACCTTTTATAAACTCGTATAAATATAGATTTCAGTCCGAACACCTGACTTCCTGTGGACGGATTCGGGCTTTTCTCCTTTTCTTCTGTTTTTCACAAAACAAATCCCTGTTTTTTTCTTTCTTCAAAGTTCTGATTTTGGCACAAAGGAGCGTCAGTGTTAGGGTAATAGTTCGGTGTTGGGGTAATAGTTCGGTGTTGGGGTCATAGTTCGGTGTTGGGGTCATAGTTCGGTGTTGGGGTCATAGTTCGGTGTTGGGGTCATAGTTCGGTGTTGGGGTCATAGTTCGTGTTGGGGTCATAGTGTTGGGGTCATAGTTCGTGTTGGGGTCATAGTTCGTGTTGGGGTCATAGTTCGTGTTGGGGTCATAGTTCGTGTTGGGGTCATAGTTCAGTGTTAGGGGTCATAGTTCAGTGTTAGGGGTCATAGTTCAGTGTTGGGGGCTCTGCTCGGGCGACCCTCACACTCCTTGTAGAAGTCGCATCCGTCCAGCAGGGGGCGGAATGTGGCTCTGACGTCTCTGTACAGTGGCAGGTCCTGGACCAGTCCCGGGAACCGAACCGGCGACTCGTTGGCGAGGAGGCGGAGCCGGGGCCCGCGGGGACAGTCATATAGCACGAAGACAAGGTTCGCCGTGTACGGGACGATCTGCGATGAGCGGAACAGGCGACCTGCCGAGAGAACGAGATGTGAGCCGAGCACTTTTGTCCTGAGGAAACACCAGCCTCTTCAGCACTTTTGTCCTGAGGAAACACCAGGCTCCTCAGCACTTTTGCCCTGAGGAAACTCTTGGAGCTTCAGGAGAAGCTTTGGTCACAAGTGCAAAGTTCTCGGATCTTAAAAATTCTCGGGTCTCAAAGTTCTCAAGTCTAAAGTCGCAGAGTCTCGTCTGTGTCGCGTTTAATCTCGGAGGCGACAGGACTGAAGAGCTGTCATTGGTCGGTTTCTTACTGTGCTGTGATTGGTCGGTTCCTTACCGTGCTGTGATTGGTCAGTTTCTTACCGTGCTGTGATTGGTAGTTGGCAGCGGTGGGCGGGGTCTTGTCCTTATATAGGCCTAAGAGGGAGATGAGGGGGAGGAGCGTCTCAGCGTGACCAATCAGAATCGAGGCAGGTTCAGGGGGCGTGTCCGTGGCTCTGAGGAACAAAAGTACAAATACTACACACAAGTAAAAGTACTTCACAAAAGTACAAGTACTACACACAAGTACACACAAATATATATATATATGGAGTAGGAGTAGTATTGTAGTATGAGTACTGCTGTACTGTCGTAGCAGTAGTAGTACTGCAGTACTGTAGTAGTAGTAGTAGTACTGCAGCACTGTAGAAGTAGTAGTAGTACTGCAGTACTGTAGAAGTAGTAGTAGTAGCACTGCAGTACTGTAGAAGTAGTAGTAGTAGCACTGCAGTACTGTAGTCGTAATAGTAATACTGCAGTAGCAGTAGTAATAGTACTGCAGTACTGTAAAAGTAGTAGTAGTAGTACTGCGGTACTGTAGAAGTAGTAGTAGTACTGCAGTAGTAGTAGTACTGCAGTACTGTAGTAGTAGTAGTAGTACTGCAGTAATGTAGTAGTCGTAGTACTGTAGTACTGTAGTAGTCGTAGTACTGTAGTACTGTAGTAGTAGTAGTACTGTAGTACTGTAGTAGTAGTAGTACTGCAGTAATGTAGTAGTCGTAGTACTGCAGTACTGTAGTAGTAGTAGTAGTAGTACTGCAGTGCTGTAGTAGTATTAATACTGTAGTACCTACGTGGGCGTCCAGCCCTGTCCAGGGTCCTGAAGATGTGGTGGAACAGGGGGCAGCTGGACAGAGCGTTGATGGAGTGACCATGAGCACGTTTCCAGAACTGCTTCAGATCAGCTTTGTACTCCAACACCTGTACACAAAGTACACAAATTACTACTACTACTCCAACACCCGTACACAAAGTACACAAAGTACTACTACTCCAACACCCGTACACAAAGTACTACTACTACTGCTACTACTACTGCTACACCTGTACACAAAGTACTACTACTACTACTGCGACTGTAGGCTAGCAGTTACAGCAGCTTCTGCTACTACTACTACTACTACTGCTACTGCTACTGCTACACCTGTACACAAAGTACTACTACTACTACTGCGACTGTAGGCTAGCAGTTACAGCAGCTAATATGGAGCCCAGGACTAGACCAGAACCAGACCAGGACTACACCAGGACCAGACCAGGCCCTGTTGGTACCTCAGCGTCGTCCTTTGTGAAGAGTCGACACCAGGGAGAGTAAAGGGACTTTATGGCCAGTTCATAGGAGCAGATGAAGAACGCCGCCTCCACCAGGTCTACGGCCAGAACAGAGGGACAAAAGGGTCAAAAACTACAACTACGGCCAGAACAGAGGGACAAAAGGGTCAAAAACTACAACTACGGCCAGACCAGAGGGACCAAAGGGTCAAAAACTACAACTACGGCCAGAACAGAGGGACAAAAGGGTAAAAGACTACAACTACAGCCAGAACAGAGGAACAAAAGGGTCAACACTACAACTACGGCCAAAACAGAGGGACAAAAGGGTCAAAAACTACAACTACGGCCAGAACAGAGAAAAAAAGGGTCAAAAACTACAACTACAGCCAGAACAGAGACAAAAGGGTCAAAAACTACAAGTACAGCCAGAACAGAGGGACAAACGGGTCAAAAACTACAACTACAGCCAGAACAGAGGGACAAAAGGGTCAAAAACTACAAGTACAACCACAACAGAGGAACAAAAGGGTAAAAAAAACTACAACTATGACCAGAACAGAGGAACAAAAGGGTCAAAAACTACAACTACGGCCAGAACAGAGGAACAAAAGGGTAAAAAACGACAACTACGGCCAGAACAGAGGGACAAACGGGTCAAAAACTACAACTACGGCCAGCACAGAGGAACAAAAGGGTCAAAAACTACAAGTACAGCCAGAACAGAGGGACAAAAAGGTCAAAAACTACAACTACGGCCAGAACAGAGGAACAAAAGTGTAAAAAAACTACAACTACAGCCAGAACAGAGGAATAAAACGGTCAAAAACTACAACTATGGTGAGAAAAGGCTCAGACCTGGAGTGAGCAGGCCTGGGTCCAGTCCCAGCCTCTCGGAGATCCGGGTCCGGACTTTTCGGAGTTCCGGTCCGTGTTTGAAGCGTTCCACCTCTTCCGTCGCCGTGGCGTTTGTCTCCACCCCCTCCACGTAACCGCGGCAACGTTCAAAGGACCGCATCAGAGCATCGTCCACCTCATGGACGTACTGCGGGTCTGAGAGAGACCGAGACCAGGACTAGACCAAGACTAGACCAGGACCAGACCAGGACCGGGGCAGGACCGGACCAGGACCAGACCAGGACTAGACCAGGACCAGAGACCAGAACCAGGACCAGACCAGCACTAGACCAGGACCGGACCAGACCAGGACCAGACCAGGACCAGAACCAGGACCAGACCAGCACCAGACCAGGACTAGACCAGGACTAGACCAGGACCAGAGACCAGGACCAGGACCAGGCCAGGAGCACAACCAGACCAGGACCGGGCCAGGACCAGACCAGGACCAGACCAGGACCAGACCAGGACTAGACCAGGATGGGCCAGGAACAGAACCAGGACCAGACCAGGACCAGACCAGGACCAGAGACAAGGACCAGGCCAGGAGCAGGACCAGACCAGGACCGGGCCAGGACCGGGCCAGGACCAGACCAGGACCAGAGACCAAGACTAGACCAGGACTGGGCCAGGAACAGAACCAGACCAGGACCAGACCAGGACCAGACCAGGACCAGACCCAGGACCAGAACCAGGACCAGAACCAGAACCAGGACCAGAACCAGGACTAGACCAGGACTGGACCAGGACCGGGCCAGGACCGGGCCAGGACCGGGCCAGGACTAAACCAGCTCTAAAGCAGGACTAAACCCAGACTTACCCTGCTCAATGCCTGTAGCCTGGGTCCCGGTGGTCCCCGGTCCGGTCCCTCGGGTCCCCGGTCCGGGCCCCGGTACAGTTTCTGGGGTCCGGTTCCAGGCCCGGTGAAGTCCGTCCTGAAAGGCCTCGGCGCTGCTCACACATCGGTGTTTGGAGCTGGTCCTGACGCGAATGCGGCCGGTACGAAGCCCCGCCTCCGTCAGCAGCCCGGGAAACGAGGCGACCAATCGCATCGCCAGGTTCCTCAGGTCAGCCCGCCCCTTCTCCACCAGCTGACCTGCAACAGCCAATCAGAGCAGGGTGATGGAAATGCCAGATGGAGAAGTGTCAGGCCCAGAGGCACAACAGCAGTGAAGCTCAGGCAGGAGCAGAACCGGCAACCGTCCCGTTCAGACCAGGACTGAACCAGGACTGAATAAGGTCTAAACCAGGACTAAACCAGGACTGAATAAGGACTAAACCAGGACTGAATAAGGTCTAAACCAGGACTGAATAAGGTCTAAACCAGGACTGAATAAGTTCTAAACCAGGACTAAACCAGGACTAAACCAGGACTAAACCAGGACTAAACCAGGACTAAACCAGGACTAAACCAGGACTAAACCAGCACTGAACCAGGACTGAACCAGGTCTAAACCAGGACTAAACCAGGACTGAACCGGGCCTGTAACTAGGCAGTGGGAGGGCATCCGGCTCGTACCGTCCATGTCCTCCGTGTACCAGTGCTGCCAGTGTTCGTGGATGTCCCGGAGCGGGGCCGGGGCTCCGGGGCCGCGGGGGGAGCGGCTCTGGACCAGGCGGCTCAGACGCTCCATGCGCCGGATGTTCTTGACCGTGGGGAAGCGGGTCCCGTGGCGGATCACGGCGGTGAGGTGCACCGGGGAGCAGCCCTCGGCCCCGGGGGACGAGGACAGGTTCAGTCCCGGTCTCACCACGTCCTCGTACCGAGTCTTTGTGCCGAAATGCACCGCGATTTCCGGGACCGAGGCGCAGCTGCACAGGCGGGCGAAGAGCAGAAGCACGGCCGCCCGGAGCAGCCTGTGTCCGGGGAGAGAGGCGGAGAGCGGCCCGGGAGCTGCTCTGGAGCCCGTGTCCGGCCGGAGCAGCCCGGTCCCGGCCCCGGTCTGGGGGAGCGTCGGTTCCATCTCGGTTTGTTTTGTTGTTCTTCCGGGTTCTTCTTCTTCGTCGGAACGCCGGAAGTGCGCTCCGGTGTTTTCCCGCCCTCGAGCGGTGAGTTTGAAAAGGTGCCGCCCCCTCTCCTCTGATTGGTTAGAATTCCTGTCTCTGATTGGCTAGAATGCCTGTCCTCTGATTGGCTAATTCACTTGTCCACGAAGACTTCATTACGTCCGTCGCTGCTGAACAGGTTTGATTTACTTTAGTTCATCCATTTATTTTATAATATTCTGAATGTCCGATCTGTTTATAGTGATTTATTTATATATACGTCATACATTTTATATATGTTGTACATTTTATATATGGTGTACATATGTATTATAATTCATAAAAAACAAAGAACTGAGATTTGTTTGCTGCTGAACAGAAGCAAATGTTTTAAGCAAAGTTGTAAATTCATCAGTAAAATAAGCACTGAACAAACAGCAGTTCATTCAGTCGCGTACACACACTTCACACACACTGCTCCTCATTCTTTTACTTTAGTGTTTGTCTATTTTTAACTTAACTGTACTTCTATTGCTGCTACTGTTTCTTGCTGTTCTCTTTACTATGCGTTGCAACACTGAAATTTCCCCATTGTGGGACAAATAAAGGATATCTTATCTTAATCTGTACAAAATAAAGTTGTTTATGGTTTTCCGTGTCTCTGGTTTAGATTCTGTCACTTTTCCTGTTGCCAAAACGGCAAATACACAAGTTAAACATCAGAATCCTCCACACACACAGAACACGCACATTTCACACACACTTCACACACAGAACACACACTTCCGCAGATTGAGGCGACACCGACGTGCGAACTCACATCGGTCGAGTTTGTTCTGCCCTTTTTACACGATCAGAAAAATCACTCTGTACCAGACAAATGTCCACGAAGATGGAAAGACGGGAAAGTACTCGTACTTGTACTGCAGTACTTCAGTAGTTGTACTTGTACTTTCACGTAGAGTTTCAGATGAAGGATGAATCAAACTGTTTTTGTGTTTTATTGTCAAAAATCATGTTTAAACCATTTCAGACAATTTTTACATGACCCCTCCCCCCACACGCCAATGTCACTTCCTCCCTGGTGATGTCATTTCCTCCCTGATGATGTCACTTCCTTTTGGAGCGGAGCTGTCGCTTGATGGTGAAATGGTTGCTTTCCTTCTCCTCCAACGATCCTCCACCAGCCTGAAAAAAGGACCTGCTTTAGTCCCGTTTCAGTCCGGTCTCAGCCCCGTTTCAGCCCAGTTTCAGTCCCGTTTCAGTCCGGTCTCAGTCCCGTCTCAGTCCGGTCTCAGCCCCGTTTCAGCCCAGTTTCAGTCCCGTTTCAGTCCGGTCTCAGTCCCGTCTCAGTGCTATTCTGACCATGTCTGGGGAGTCGATCATGGGCGAGCTGGAGTTTGTTCCGTACAATTTTCTTCGTCCACGTTTGAGTTTGGAGCTTCTGCCGTCGACCATCAGCCCCACGAGACCTTTGGCTGCAACACACATACACACACACAGAGACCCACACACACACACACACAGAGACACACACAGACACAGAGAGACACACACACACACACACACACACACAGGTGAAGAGAAAAGTGTCCAGAAATACTGATGTTAGGACTAATACTGCAGTAGTATCAGTAGTATTAATAGTATTAATGCTGTGTCATACCTGTGGAGCTGAGCACAGACGGCGACTTGTGGAGCAAATCCCCCAGTTTGTTCAGAGGCCGAAGAGACGAAGACGACGCCTGGAGACAGAAACGAGACTGAAACGGCACCTCGGACTGAAACGGGACCTCAGACTAAAACGGGAGGAGCTCTGTACTTCACACCAACATGAGACAAGCGTTTGTGGCTCATGAGTTTATGACGTTTGGGGGAAACGAGGAAACGTGTGAACGAGGAGGTGTTTGGAGGAGGAGCAGGAGGAGGTGTTTGGAAGAGGTGCAGGAGGAGGGGTTAAGAGGAGGTGCAGGAGGAGGTGTTTGGAGGAGGTGTTTGGAGGAGGTGCAGGAGGAAGAGGTGTTAGGAGGAGGTGCAGGAGGAGGTGTTTGGAGCAGGTGCAGGAGGTGGTGTTTGGAGGAGGTGCATGAGGAAGAGGTGTTAGGAGGAGGTGTTTGGAGGAGGTGCAGGAGGAGATGGAGGAGTCACCTGTTGGCTCAGGGCGGCTCTGCCTCGGTTCCTCTTGTTCTCGCTGAAAACCAAACCCTGAGGAGCAGATATGATATATTATCTTATCTTATCTTATGTAACCTCATGTCTTACACAGACAAATCAGTTCACTGCTGTTCACCAGTGTCTCTCTCTGCTTCTCATCCGCTCCCTCTGGGAGTGGAGCTGTTTCAGAGGTCTCGGAGGTTCCAGATGTTCCTCCCGTGAGCAGACGCTGACCAGCTCTTAGCTTTACCCCGCTCCACTCACCCGTCTGGATGGAGCCCCACCTGCTGGATGGAGCCCCACCTGCTTGATGGAGCCCCACCTGCTTGATGGAGCCCCACCTGCTTGGATGGAGCCCTTACCTGCCTGGCTGAAGCCCTCAACCCAAATAAGCCGATGGCCAGTCCCCCACACATTTGCCTGTCCGTCTGAACCCTGCTCTCTATAAAGTGTCTGGTTCCTCAAAGCTCTCAGGTCTGAAGGTGCCGCATGGCGACAGCTGGTTGGCAACAGTGTCTGGAGAGAATTTTCCCATACCGCACCTGCCGGTGGGTTTTTTGCTCTCTGGCACCAAGGATCGTGTGTTATCGAGAGACTGAGGATAGGACAATATGTTTGCTGATGTCTATGTTAGATCATGTTTCCATGTTTTTCACTGTGAAGCCCATTGGGGCAACTCTTGTTGTGATTCTGGGCTATATAAATAAAACTGAATTGAATTGAATTAATGTAATGTTATGTAATGTAATCTAATCTACAGTTTAACCGTATAAACACAGGCACATTTGTTCTGGTTCTTCTGGACCTGCCCCCCTGGCCTCAGTGAGCTTCATTTGCCTGGAGCCGTGGTGGTTCAGACTCGTACCTGGACCTCGCAGCTCTTCCTCTTCGTCCCTGTGGTCCTCGGGGTCCTTCTCCGCTCCAGCTTCTCTGGAGACGTTTTCTGCTCAAACACGTCACTTTAGCCAGTGTCGTTTTTCAATATAAAACCAAAAATAAGAAAACGAAAAAACAACTGTTTTTCATTATTTGCCTCCAAAACCAAACAATTCGTTTTTTCAGTTTTTGATTTGGTATTTAAATGAAAAATGGAAAATACGGATAACGGCCGCTTCCCGTTTAGTCCAGTTTTGATCCTTGAGTCAGTTGCGTAAACCGGAGATGAACCTTTATTCAGACACACGGACACAAACCTCACGTAAACCGGAGATGAACCTTTACTCAGACACACGGACACAAACCTCACGTAAACCGGAGATGAACCTTTACTCAGACACACGGACATGAACCTCACGTAAACTGGAGATGAACCTTTACTCAGACACACGGCCATGAACCTCACGTAAACCGGAGATGAACCTTTACTCAGACACACGGACATGAACCTCGCGGCCGCTGGATGAGGCTCATGTTTCTTCAGCTTGAGGAGATTTAACACGCAACAGTTTGGGATTAAGAGAAGATTCTGTATTTAACACCAGCGTAAAAGACAAACTGCTCCTGTCGTCAGTACCTCCTCCGGTACGCCGCGCCTCCTCCCATACGCCTCCTCCCGTACGCCTCCTCCCGTACGCCTCACCACCTCCCATACGCAGGGCTCTACAGTGCGCCCATTTCACTCGCATTTGCGAGTGAAAATGGGAACGAGGAAAATAAAACAGTCGCACCTGTGCGAGTGCTTCTGCAGGAGCTGCGCACAGACGCAACATGACAAGTTAAACGTTCTACATGTATCAAACATTTGGGGCGCACTCACACTTGGACTTCAGAACCTGCCCAAGCCTGGATCGCCCCTAAAGCACGACACGCCCAGCGCGAGCGCACGACACCTCCAACCGCGCACGACCCCAGCATACGAGCTCCGGGTGTGCGGCGTTATCACTCATACGAACAAACTCCGCTTCAAAACACACCCACGCCCCCTTAAACGAGGAGCGGCACCGCAGCAGGACCCACACCTGTCCCACACTCAGTAGATTCCCCTGTGCCGCTGGACTTCCCTCTCTAAAGTGAGAGTTTTGTCTTGGTCGTGTCTCGGACTCGAGCGCATTTGGACTCGGTCACGTCACGGACTCGACGTCTGAATACTGAGTGTATCATATTTCATCACGGCCACTGCTGTCGCCAAAAAACTTGTACCAGTGTGCGGGACCTGTGCGCTGGAGCCCGCGGACACTGCACCGCCAGCACGCGGCTTGTCCACAGCGCCACCCTCAGCGTGCGTCACAGGGCAGGTTAAACATCTGCCCTGGGAAAAAAATAATTTTATGTCAGTGTCCGCACAGAGCAGAGCTACGGCACAGAGCAGGCGATATTTGGGCTGAAGTTTGCCAAAGAAAATGCCAAATTAATGTCACAACTCCAGGAATTTGATATGAAAATGCAGGTTTAAAAAATTCTACCCACTTTATTCACATCGAAGCAGTTTTGTGTAAAGTGCCAGTGGAAGTTCTCTTGAAGAGGTTCTCAAACTGTGGGTAGTGTTGCAGAAAAGAGGGAGCCACTGTCTGTGTGAATGTTCTTGTATGTTCGCTTAGGTCCAAAAAGGGGCGCAGAGTGTTTCAGTACAGTACAGTCTGTTTGGCTTATTTTAAGTCTAAATGAATATTAATCAGATAAAATGGAGATAGACTGATTAAAAACACAGTGATTGTGCAGGAAAAGTACAGTCATAATTCTTTTGTGTTTTTTGTATAAAATTCATTCAAATAAGTTGGTGTTGGTGCGCAAGTTCTGCACTGTAATAAACGTTCAAAACTAAAACCTATTTGTGTCCCCATTTGTTTTTCTGTGCTCCTAAAATTTTTGACTTAGGAAAAAAAAGTTAGTGTAGAGGCCTGCCCATACACCTCCTCCCGTACGCCGCACCTCCTCCCATATGCCACCTCCCGTGCGCCTCCTCCCGTACGTTTCCTCCCGTACGCCTCCTTCCGCACGCCTTACCACCTCCCGTATGCCTCCTCCCGTATGCCTCACCGCCTCCCGTAGCCTCCTCCCGTACGCCGCACCTCACATGGGACAAAACGGGAAACGTTCTCCAAATTCAAATTTTTTTCTTTAAACACAAAATCGAAAACTGAAAAAATGAATAATTGTTTTTTTCATTTTGGCTTTGGAGACAAATAATGAAAAATGTTTTTTCGTTTTTTTATTTCTGGTTTTATATTGAAAAACAAACAACTCTGATCAGAAACATTTGTCCAAAGTTCTCGCACCTGGACTCGGCTGTGGTGGTTCTGCAGCTCCCGGAACCTCTGCACCTCCCTCTTCACGGCCTCCCTCTTCACGGCCTCCATCTTCCTCTGCTCCCTCAGGTTCTCCTCCCTCAGGTTCTCCTCCCTCAGGTTCTCCTCCCTCAGGTTCTCCTCCCTCAGGTTCTCCTCCCTCAGGTTCTCCTCCCTCAGGTTCTCCTCCTGTTGTCTCACCCTGTTGTTTCGTCTCTGCTGCAGTTTCTGGAGTTCCTCTTTTAGCTCCTCCACCACCGTCACCTTCCTCTCCTCCTGCGCCTCCTCCTGCACCTCGTCCTGCACCTTCTCGCTCACCTGGTGCTGGGTCTGACTCTCCTCCTGTGGATCCTGGAGCTGCTCTCTCAAACGCTCCAACTCTGAAACAAAATTACACAGATTTAACCGGGACTAAACCGGGACTAAACCGGGACTAAACCGGGACTAAACCGGGACTAAACCGGGACTAAATGTTGAATGAATCAAAGTTCAGACCTTTCCTCAGCGTCTCCATCTGAGCTTGAGCTTCAGCCACAGTTTGTTCCCCGAGAGACGCAAGGTCTGAAACAGAAGAACCCGAGGAACAGGGTCAAAACATGACAGGGGCAGACAGGGGCAGACAGGGGCAGACAGGGGCAGACAGGGGCAGACAGGGGCAGACAGGGGCAGACAGGGGCAGACAGGGGCAGGCAGGGGCAGGCAGGGGCAGGCAGGAGCAGACCTTGGTTGCGTTGGTTGGTGCGTTCTCGTTCCTGCTCCGTTGTCTCCAGTCTCCGTTCGAGCGAGACGCAGCGCTCCTGTAGCTCCGCCTCCAAACGCTCAAACGCAGCCCTCTGATTGGTCGATTCCTCCGTCAGCTCCACACGCCGAAGCTCACTACAAAAAACGGAAAAAAAAACGAGAAATGCCCTGAGACTGAAAGTACAGCAGGAACAAGTACAAGTACGTGCAGTAGTAGTAGTAGTAGTAGTAGTAACCTGTGTTGTAGTTTTTCTTGCAGTTCTTGGATTTGTTGAGTTTTTTCTGCAGATTTCCTCAGAGCCGTTTCACTTTCCTGTTTCAGATGATTCATCGCCTCATGGAACACGTCCTCCTGCCCGACAGGTCAGAATTAAACCGGGACTAAACCAGGTCTATACCGGGTCTAAACTGGGCCTAAACCGGGACTAAACCGGGTCTAAACTGGGTCTAACCTCGGACTCTCGTCTGAGTTTGTCCATTTCTCCCTGCAGTTGGTGCATTGCGTGCTCTCTCTCCTCTAATTGGCTCTGGAGGCTGTGGAGGCGGGCCTTGGTGCAGGTGAGCTCCTCTGATTGGCTGTGGAGGTGGGCCTTGGTGCAAGCGAGCTCCTCTGATTGGCTGTGGAGGCGGGCCTTGGTGCAGGTGAGCTCCTCTGATTGGCTGACGGCACGCTCACTCTGAGAGCGCAGCTGCTTCTTCAGGTCGTCCACCTGAGAACACAGAACCATCAGACCCCGACCACCAGGGGGTGCTGTGTGCACCAGGGGGCACTGTCTGCGTACACCAGGGGGCGCTATGTGCACCAGAGGGCAAGGCAGGAGAAGAGAGAGGGGTCAGACTCAGGGGGCGGTGTCAGGGTCAGGGGGCCTGGTGAGGGTCAGGAGGCGTGGTCAGGGGGCTTGGTCAGGAACAGGGGGCATGGTCAGGGGGCGGTATCAGGGTCAGGGGGCGTGGTCAGGGCAAGGGGCGGTGTCAGGGGGCGTGGTCAGGAACAGGGGGCATGGTCAGGAACAGGGGGCGGGGTCTCGTACCTGGTTCTGCAGCTGGAACATTCCTTTGGTCAGAGCTTTGTTTTCTTTGTCGAGTCGAGACGTTTCCCTTTGTTCAGATTCCAACGACCCAAGGAGAGAATCACAGCGACACACAGCTGAAACACACACACACACAGCTGAAACACACACGAAACACACACACACACGAAACACACACACACGAAACACACACACACAACCTGAAACACACACACACCTGAAACACACACACCTGAAACACACACACACACACCTGAAACACACACACAACCTGAAACACACACACACACACACACCTGAAACACACACACACACCTGAAACACACACAACCTGAAACACACACACAACCTGAAACACACACACACACACCTGAAACACACACACACACACCTGAAACACACACACACACACCTGAAACACACACACACACACCTGAAACACACACACACACACCTGAAACACACACACACACACCTGAAACACACACACCTGAAACACACACACACACCTGAAACACACACACACACCTGAAACACACACAACCTCTGGTCTGACTCAGGTCTGGTTTAGGTTCAGGTCTGGTTCTGGTCCGGTTCAGGTCTGGTTTAGGTTCTGGTCTGGTTCAGGTCTGGTCCAGGTCTGGTTTAGGTTCTGGTTTGGTTCAGGTCTGGTTCTGGGTTTTACCTGACAGTTCCTGCTCCTTCCTCATTCGCCGCAGCTCCTCCTCCTTGTGCTGAAGATCCCCCTCAAGTCCGGTTATAGTCCGGTTCAGCCTGGACTGTTCCTCCTCTAGTCCAGTTATAGTCCGGTTCAGGTCAAAGATGAGAAGTTCTTTTTGGTCGTTTTCTTCATGAAGTCTCCAAATCTCCTCCTCCAACAGCACTGAGGAATCAGAGGATTCGAGTCAGGGCCAGGACCAGGACCGGGACCGGGACCGGCCCTGAGCCCCAACATGGACCAGGACTCATCCTTAGACCTTCTCACTGATTTATTTAACAGATTCTTTTTTCAGACTCAGGTTTGAGGTCCTGGTTCCTCCTCGAGCTCCTGGAAAAAAATCTGTTCAAATAAATTCTGAGAGGAGCAGATGGACCTGATGGACCTCAGGGGCCTCAGGCCAGAGGCTAACCACTCTGCCAGGGCCTCACAGGTCCCCGGCTGCTCCTGAGGTGCAGCTCAGGTGCATTCTGGGAGTTGTAGTCACCTCTCCTTTTGGCTGGAGCCAACTCGTCGTCACCGGAGCCCCTTGGTCGTTTCCTCGCTTCGTCTCCTCGCTCCTTCGGCTTGTCTCCTCGCCCCCTGGCCTCCTCTCCTTGCTCCCTCGCCTCCTCTCCTCTGGCCTCCTCTCCTCGCTCCCTCGCCTCCTCTCGCCTCCTCAGGCAGGAGCAGTTCTGTTGCAGCTGCATCAGGTCACCGCGCACAGACTCCACCACAGAGCGCTGAGAACAGAAAAGTTCCACCATGAAACTTTATCCACAGCGCGAGAAGAGGAGCCGCCCAGAGGAGACTCCTCCAACCCCAATCCTAAACCGGGACCAGGGCCACAGTCCTGGTCTAGTCCTGGTCTGGTACCTCTCTGGTGACGTCCTCCACCGTCTGGTCTAAGGTGCAGGTGAGTTTGTTGATGATGTCGTCTTTTTGTCGACAGAGTTCAGCGAGTTCAGAAACCTGCTACACACACACACGCACACGCACGCACGCACACACACACACACACACACACACACACGCGTTAACATCACATGTTTATATTGTATAACGCATGTTCTATCAGACCTGCTGCACACACACGGTCAGGTGGCAGGGTCTCACCTGTCACATGAGCAGTGCTCAGGTGGCAGGGTCTCATAGGAGCAGTGCTCAGGTGGCAGGGTCTCACCTGTCATATAAGCAGTGCTCAGATCTCACCTGTCGGGCTGCCTGTAGTTGCTCCAGAGTCTCCTGCCTCTGCAGACGCACACACTGCACCTCTGAGACACACAACACAGACAATCAGTGTGTGTGAGGTGTGACACACGTGTGTGTGCGTGTGTAACAGGTGTGTGTGACATGTGTGTGTAACAGGTATGTGTGTGTAACGTGTGTGTAACATGTATGTGTGTGTAACGTGTGTGTAACATGTGTATAACATGTATGTGTAACATGTATGTGTGTGTAACGTGTGTAAAGTGTGTGTGTGTGTGTGTAACATGTATGTGTGTGTAACATGTATGTGTGTGTGTAACATGTGTGTAACATGTATGTGTGTATAACATGTGTGTAACATGTATGTGTGTAACGTGTGTGCGTAATGTTTGTGTGTAATGTGTGTGTGTAACATGTGTGTAACATGTATGTGTGTAACATGTATGTGTAACGTGTGTAACATGTGTGTAACATGTATGTGTGTAACGTGTGTGTAACATGTATGTGTGTAACGTTTGTGTGTAACATGTATGTGTGTGTAACGTGTGTAACATGTATGTGTGTGTAACATGTGTGTGTGTAACATGTGTGTGTAACGTGTTCAGACCTTTGGCGTTCTCCTGTTCTTCTCTGATCTTCTCCAGGTCCTGAGCACTGATGATGTTCAACACAACTCCCTCTGGGTCCTACACACACACACAGAAAACACACACACCCAGAACACACACATAGAACACAGAACACAGACACACACATACACAGAACATACACGCACGCACACGCACACACACAGAACACACACATACATGTTACACACACACAGAACAGACACGCGCAGAACACCCACCCACACACACACCCACGCACACACACCCACACACAGAACACACACATACATGTTACACACACACAGAACAGACACACACGCAGACACACAGGGTTAGAGCTGCTCATGGAACAGATCTCTGCTCTGGGGCCATCGCACCTGTCTGCACCTGTCCTCATCTGTCCTCACCTGTCTCTCCAGCGCTGACAGATCCAAGGTTCTATGCACCAGGTTCTTGAGGATTTCCACTCGTTTCTCTGCTCGCTCCTCCAGGATCTCACGCTCCTTCTCCAGGCGCTCACTGAGGACCACAGAGAGGCTGAAACAGGGCTGAAACCGAGCTGAAACGGGGCCAAAACGGGACTGAAACAGGGCTAAAACAGGACTGAAACGGGACCGAAACAGGGCTGAAATAGGGCTGAAACAGGATTGAAACAGAGCTGAAACAAGGCTGAAACGGGAACGAAACAGGGCTAAAACGGGACCAAAACGGGACTGAAACAGGACCGAAACGGGACCGAAACAGGGCTAAAACGGGACCGAAACGGGACTGAAACAGGGCTGAAAAAGGGCTGAAACAGGACTGAAACAGGATTGAAACAGGGCCAAAACAGAGCCGAAACAGGGCTGAAACAGAGCCGAAACAGGACTGAAACAGGGCCGAAACAGGACTGAAACAGAGCTGAAACAGGGCTGAAACGGGACTGAAACAGGGCTGAAACAGGATTGAAACACGAGTGAAACGGGACAGAAACAGGGCTGAAACGGGACCGAAACAGGGCTGAAACGGGACTGAAACAGGGCTAAAACAGGACTGAAACAGGACTGAAACAGGACTGAAACAGGGCCAAAACAGGACTGAAACAGTATTTTACCTGTAATCTTTCTCCATTTTGTTGAAAAGTTCCATGAACTCGGTGCTGACTTCTTCTCTGATCTGAGCCTCCAACACCAACTTCAGCGCAGACGCACACTGAAACACACACACACACACTGAAACGCGCACACACACACACAGAAACACACACTGAAACACACACACACACACACTGAAACACACACACACTGAAACACACACACACACTGAAACACACACACACAGAGAAACACACACATACAGAGAAACACACACACACACTTTGAAACACACACACACACTCTGAAACACATACTCTGAAACACACACTTTGAAACACATACTATACACACAGAGAGTGTGTATATTGTGTGTGTATAGTGTGTGTACAGTGTGTATAGTGTGTGTACAGTGTGTATTGTGTGTGTGTATATAGTGTGTGTATAGTGTGTATAGTGTCTGTGTGTATAGTGTGTGTGTGTATAGTGTGTATCGTGTGTGTATATAGTGTGTGTATAGTGTGTGTATAGTGTGTGTGTGTATAATGTGTGTGTATAGTGTGTGTGTATAGTGTGTGTGTGTGTATAGTGTGTGTGTATAGTGTGTGTGTGTATGTGTGTATAGTGTATGTGTGTGTGTATAGTGTGCAGGGCTCTACGCTAACTTTTTTTTTCAGGAGCACATGTGCCCCTAAGTTAAAAATTTTAGGAGCACAGAAAAAAAAATGGGGGCACAAGTAGTTTTTCATTTCAAACGATTATTACAGTGCAGAACTTGCGCACACCAACTTATTTGAATTAATTTAATACAAAAAACAAAAGAATTATTATGACTGTACTTTTCTTGCATGACCGCAGTGTTTTTCTAATATCTTTTATCTGATTAATATTTAGACTTAAAATAAGCCAAACAAACTGTACTGCACTGAAACACTCTGTGGCCCTTTAAGAGAACTTCCACTGGCACTTTACACAAAACTGCTTCAAAGTGAAAAACATAGGTAAGATTTTTAAACCTGTATTTTGAAATTCCTAGGTGAAGTTAGATTCTGTGTTGTGGGTCTGCTCTGTGCGGACACTGACAGAAAATTAGTATTGGCGTACTTGACGTGAGGCGGAAGGATAGGTAGGGATACCTGCCCTGTGACGCACGTCGGTACACAAGGGTGCGCTGCGGAGTCTGTGCTGACGGGCCGCACAGTGTCTGCGGGCTCCAGTGCACAGGCCGCAGAGATACGTCCCGCGTGGTCACGCACACCGGTACAAGTTTATTGCAGCGGCCGTAATGAAATATGATCACACTCAGTATTCAGACCTTGAGTCCGTGATAAGACCGAGTCCAAATGCGCTCGAGACAAGACCAAGACAAAGCTCTCGCTTTAGCAGAGAAGGAAGTCCAGCGGCGTGGGGGTGTTTACTGAGTGGTGGGACATGTGTGGGTCCTGCTGCGGGGCGCTCCTCGTTGAAGCTGGGCGTGGGTGTGTTTTGAAGCGGAGTTTGTTCGTATGAGTGATATCGGCCACATGCGGAGCTCGTATGCTGGGGTCAGCGCTCGCGCTGGGAAAGCGTGCAGCGCTTTAGGGGCGATCCAGGCTTGGGCACGATTCTGAAGTCCTAGTGTGAGTTTGCCCCTAATGTTTGATACATTTAGAACGTTTAACTTGTCACGTTACGTCTGTGCGCAGTTCTCCTTACTGTGGCTGCAGAAGCACTCGCACTGGTGCGACTGTTTTATTTTCCTCGTTCGCACGACGAAATATTTACTCGCAAATGCGAGTGAAATGGGCGCACTGTAGAGCCCTGATAGTGTGTGTGTATAGTGTGTGTGTATAGTGTGTGTGTATAGTGTGTGTGTATAGTGTGTGTTTGTATAGTGTGTGTGTGTATAGTGTGTATAGTGTGTGTATAGTGTGTATAGTGTGTGAATAGTGTGTGTGTGTAGTGTGTGTTTGTATAGTGTGTGTGTATAGTGTGTGTATAGTGTGTGTGTATAGTGTGTGTGTATAGTATGTGTTTGTATAGTGTGTATAGTGTGTATAGTGTGTGTATAGGGTGTGTGTGTATAGTGTGTATAGTGTGTGTATCGTGTGTGTATAGTGTGTGTGTATAGTGTGTGTGTGTAGTGTGTGTGTGTGTAGTGTGTGTGTGTAGTGTGTGTGTGTGTATAGTGTGTGTGTATAATGTGTGTGTGTGTGTGTGTGTGTGTATAGTGTGTGTGTGTGTAGTGTGTGTGTGTGTTACCTCTGGTTCCACTGTTGTGTTCGTTGCCTCCAGGACGGTTTCCTCCATCTCTTCCTCTTCTTCTTCTTCAGCCGAATCTGCAGCAAAACACACGAGGGAGGAAGGGCATCAGGGCTAACAGACCTTACCCCAGATGCCCTCCCTGACCTTCCCTCACTGACCGACCCTCCCTCCCTGATGCCCTCCCTGACCCGGATGCCCTCCCTGACCTTCCATCCCTGACCCTCCTTCCCTGATCCGGATGCCCTCCCTGACCTTCCATCCCTGATCCTCCCTCCCTGACCCTCCCTCCCTGACCTGCCCTCCCTGACCTTCCCTTCCTGACCCTCCCTCCCTGACCCGGATGC
This sequence comes from Odontamblyopus rebecca, assembly GCA_030686955.1. Lineage (NCBI taxonomy): Eukaryota > Metazoa > Chordata > Actinopteri > Gobiiformes > Gobiidae > Odontamblyopus > Odontamblyopus rebecca. The sequence goes on along the minus strand of CM060654.1, from coordinate 40,412,781 downwards.
CCTCCCTGACCCTCCCTCCCTGACCCTGCCTCCCTGACGCCCTCCCTGACCTGCCCTCCCTGACCCTCCCTCCGTGACCCGGATGCCCTCCCTCCATGACCCGGATGCCCTCCCTCCCTGACCCGGATGCCCTCCCTGACCCTCCCACCCTGACCCTCCCTCCCTGGCCCGGATGCCCTCCTGTACCCTGCGTCTCCAGCACGTCCTCCAGGCGGCGTTCCCAGACCATGGAGCTCTTCCGGGACCTGAAGCGTCGGGATTCGGCCTCGTCGATGATCAGGGACAGTTCCATGGCCGACCTGTGGGGGGCGGGGTCCGAAGCAGCCGCCCGAGCGTTCAGGACCACGACCTGCAGGGCCAGAGGTCACAGGTCACACTGGGCTCAGGTCAGAGGAAACGCTCCACACACGAGTCACGACACCAAGACCGGAGCCCGAGTTTGTGGAACAGGGACAATACTTCAGTCCTGGTTCAGTCCTGGTTCAGTCCTGGTTCAGTCCTGGTTCAGTACGGGTTCAGTACGGGTTCAGTCCGGGTTCAGTCCGGGTTCAGTCCGGGTCCAGGGCTGTACACTTTGTGCTCTCAGGGTTCGTTCAAAGCGACAGCAGGTGGAGCCCCAAACGTTCCAGGTTCTCAGAAGTTCTAAATTGGTTTGATTTTCGTTGGTGTGAGAGCTTCAGTCGGATCTGCTTTAAATCAAGCGGAGCGAAGCCTCAGGAGGTGGTAAAACCGGAGACTGAAGGTCCAAACCAGAGACTGAAGGTCCAAACCAACTGTTCCAGATGCATCATGGGAGGAGACTAGGGCTGGGCGGTATACCGTTTGAACCGGTATACCAGTAATTTTTATTTTTATATGAATTTTTTATTTACCGCCATACCGTGTGTGCGCGCATATGGCGGCAACACAGAGCGGCGGAACGTCGCACAGCGGTAGATTGAGCGGGGGCTGTTTTTCAGTGTTACACCAAACAAGCCAACAAGCCAGGTAAGGATAGCGAGTTGAGTGGTGAGCATGGACGAAGAAAATGACACAGACACAGAACTCATTCCGAAAAAGGGAGCCGTGTCTGTTGTTTGGAAATACTTCGGTTTTAAAAAATCTGACGCGGATCAAACACGCATCATCTGTAAGTGTTGTCGAGCTAATGTTTTAGCTGCAGGAGGCAACACAAGCAACTTGCTTCACCACCTCCGCCACAATCATATCCTGGAATACGAAGATTGCATGAAAGTAAAATCTGCATCTTCTCCCCAATCTCTGCGTAACGTTGGCACTGCAGCACAAAACACTACACAGATGTCCCTGGTAGGTTTGCTAAAGGGACCGTCTGTGTAGTGTTTTGTGACACGGCTCCCTTTTTCGGAGAGCGGGAGTGCGCGGAGCCGTGCCCGAGCGAGAGCGCACCTTTTCGCCCGGGCACGGCTCCGCGCACCCGCGCTCTCCGCTCTCTTGCTCGGGCGCGGCTCCGCGCACTCGCACTCTACGCTCTCTCGCCCGGGCACGGCTCCGCGCACTCCGTCTAAAGGGACCGTCTATGACAAGAAAAGCAAACGTTGGAATGATATTACCAACTCTATCACACTCCACTTAGCCAAAGACAAAAATACCGTTAAATACCGTGATACCGTGATAATTTAAAAAAATACCGTGATATCAATTTTTGGTCATACCGCCCAGCTCTAGAGGAGACTTCGACCTTGAGGGTCTGTGGAACGACCTCCATCTCATCGTCACACGACCAGCCTCTCTCCGACCCTGCGCCTTTCCCGACCCCTGTCAGACTTTTTTAGGATCTAGACATGAGGAAAACATTTGTGCCTTTGTAGATTTCATATTTTGGGCAGAGCCAAAAGTGCAGCTCCTCCCTCCACACCAGAACACGAGAGCTCCACCTGCACCAGCCTCTGGCCCAGTGTGGAGCTCAGGGACTTTGAACAGCAGCAGCAGCAGTAGTATTTGCAGTAGTACTTGCAGTAGTATTTGCAGTAGTATTCGCAGTATTCACAGTATTTGTACCTTCTGGGCCAGAGCGGAGAACTTGAGCACGTTGAGCGTCTCGTCTAAGCTGGAGAAACTCTGGTTGATGTTCACGACCATCGTGACCTTTCCTGAGCCCGAGCCACAGAGGAAGAACTGCAGGAAGTGAGTGAGTTTGGACTCTCGGAACGGAACGTGCTGCTGGAACCTGCCGAGAACCAGGAGAATGAGGGGTTAGAACATGAAGGAACGTGCTGCTAGAACCTAGAACCTAGAACCTGCGGAGAACCAGGAGAACGAGGGGTTAGAACATGAAGGAACGTGCTGCTGGAACCTGCAGAGAACCAGGAGAACAGTGTGGAGAAGAACACAAAGAACAGGGCATCAGGGAGACAGGAACAGTAGTATTTGCAATATTTCCAGTATTTCCAGTATTTGCAGTAGTATTTGCAGCATTTGCAGTAATATTTGCAGTAGTATTTGCAGTAGTATTTGCAGTAGTATTTGCAGTATTTGTAGTAGTATTTGCAGGAGTATTTGCGGTATTTGTAGTAGTATTTACGGTATTTGTAGTAGTATTTGCAGTAGTATTTGCAATATTTGCAGTAGTATGTGCAGTAGCATTTGCAGCAGTATGTGCAGTAGTTTTTGCAGTAGTATGTGCAGTAGTATTTGCAGTATTTGTAGTAGCATATGCAGTATTTGTAGTAGTATTTGCAGTAGTATTTGCAGTAGTATTTGCAGAAGTATTTGCAGTAGTATTTGCAGTAATATTTGTAGTAGTATTGCAGTAATATTTGCAGTAGTATTTGCAGTAGTACTTGATGTTTTTGCAGTTGTATTTGCAGTAGTATTTGCAGTAGTATTTGCAGTAATATTTGCAGTATTTGCAGTAGTATTTGCAGTAGGATTTGCAGTATTTGCAGTAGTATTGGCAGTATTTGCAGTAGTATTTGCAGTATTTGTAGTAGTATAGCAGTAGTATTTGTAGTATTTGCAGTAGTATTTGCAGTAGTATTTGCAGTGTTTGCCGTAGTATTTGCAGTAGTATTTGCAGTAGTATTTGCAGCAGTATTTGCAGCAGTATTTGATGTTTTTGCAGTAGTATTTACAGTAGTATTTGCAGTGTTTGCCGTAGTATTTGCAATAGTATTTGCAGTAGTATTTGCAGTAGTATTAGTAATATTTGCAGTAATATTTGCAGTAGTATTAGTAGTATTTGCAGTATTTGCTGTAGTATTAGTAGTATTTGCAGTAGTATTAGTAGTATTTGCAGTAGTATTTGCAGTATTTGCAGTAGTATTTGCAGTATTTGGAGTAGTATTTGCAGTATTTGCAGTAGTATTAGTAATATTTGCAATAGTATTTGCAGTACTCACTTGGTCCTCATGGCGCTCAGGCACTTCCCCAGTGTGAGCAAAGAGCTGTTGATGTTTCCCGCCTCCTTCAGTCGTTCTCCTGTGTTCTGAGTCCGAGAACATCGCTCCGAGCCCGCCAGGTCACACAGGGCCAACCTGCACCAAACCAGACCAAAGAGGGTCAAACCAGACCAAAGCAGACCAAACAGAGTCAAACCAGACCAAAGAGGGTCAAACCAGACCAAACCAGACCAAAGAGGGTCAACCTGCGCTAAACCAGACCAAAGAGGGTCAACCTGCGCCAAACCAGACCAAAGAGCGTCAAACCAGACCAAAGAGGGTCAAACCAGACCAAAGCAGACCAAAGAGCGTCAAACCAGACCAAAGAGGGTCAAACCAGACCAAAGCAGACCAAAGAGGGTCAAACCAGACCAAAGCAGACCAAAGAGGGTCAAATCAGACCAAACCAGACCAAAGAGGGTCAAATCAGACCAAACCAGACCAAACCAGACCAAAGAGGGTCAAACCAGACCAAAGAGGGTCAAACCAAACCAAAGCAGACCAAAGAGGGTCAAACCAGACCAAAGAGGGTCAAACTAGACAAAACCAGACCAAAGAGGGTCAAAGCAGACCAAACGGAGTCAAACCAGACCAAAGAGGATCAAACCAGACCAAAGAGGGTCAAACCAGACCAAAGAGGGTCAACCTGCGCTAAGCCAGACCAAAGAGGGTCAACCTGCGCCAAACCAGACCAAAGAGGGTCAAACCAGACCAAAGAGGGTCAAACCAGACCAAACAGAGTCAAACCGGACCAAACCAGGCTAAAGAGGGTCAAACCAGACCAAAGAGGGTCAAATCAGACCAAAGCAGACCAAAGAGGGTCAAACCAGACCAAATAGGGTCAAACCAGACCAAAGAGGGTCAACCTGCGCTAAACCAGACCAAAGAGAGTCAAACCAGACCAAAGCAGACCAAAGAGGGTCAAACCAGACCAAAGAGGGTCAACCTGCGCTAAGCCAGACCAAAGAGGGTCAAACTGCGCCAAACCAGACCAAAGAGGGTCAAACCAGACCAAAGCCGACCAAAGAGGATCAAACCAGACCAGAGTCAAACCAGACCAAAGAGGGTCAAACCAGACCAAAGAGGGTCAACCTGCGCTAAACCAGACCAAAGAGAGTCAAACCAGACCAAAGCAGACCAAAGAGGGTCAAACCAGACCAAAGAGGGTCAACCTGCGCTAAGCCAGACCAAAGAGGGTCAACCTGCGCCAAACCAGACCAAAGAGGGTCAAACCAGACCAAAGCCAACCAAAGAGGATCAAACCAGACCAGAGTCAAACCAGACCAAACCAGGCTAAAGAGGGTCAAACCAGACCAAAGAGGGTCAAATCAGACCAAAGAGGGTCAAACCAGACCAAAGAGGGTCAAATCAGACCAAAGAGGGTCAAACCAGACCAAACCAGACCAAAGAGGGTCAACCTGCGCTAGAACAGAACAAACAGAGTCAAACCAGAACAAAGAGGGTCAAACCAGACCAAAGAGGGTCAAACAAGACCAAAGCAGACCAAACCAGGCTAAAGAGGGTCAAACCAGACCAAAGAGGGTCAAATCAGACCAAAGAGGGTCAAACCAGACCAAAGCAGACCAAAGAGGGTCAAACCAGACCAAACAAGACCAAAGAGGGTCAAACCAGACCAAACCAGACCAAAGAGGGTCAAACCAGACCAAAGCAGACCAAACAGAGTCAAACTCGGGGTGGGTGATATCTCGATATTTAAAATATATCGAGATATTTTTGAAACTCGATATGAATTCTGACATATCGATATATCGCCATAATGCTTACATTTACTTCTGTTTTCACCGCTTCGCTTGTTTTGCCTTCTCTGTGCCGCCTTCGCCTCCTCGCGTTTGTCCCCCGAGCTCCTCCGTGGAGCCCGGGGCTGGCCTCGGACTAAACCAGGACTAGGACTAAACCAGGACTAAACCAAGACTAGGACCAGGGCTCTACAGTGCGCCCATTTCACTTGCATTTGCGAGCAAATATTTCGTTGTGCGAACGGGGAAAACAAACAGCATCAACCGAAGTGTGCCCGGACATGACACCTCCGACCGCGCACGTCTCCAGCATACGAGCTCCGCGTGTGGCTGATAACACTCATACGAACAAACTCCGCTTTAAAACACACCCAGGCCCCCTTAAACGAGGAGCAGCACCGCAGCAGGACCCACACCTGCCCCACTACTCATTAGACACCCCCACGCCCCTGGATTTCCTTCTCTAAAGCGAGAGCTTTGTCTTGGTCTTGTCTCGGACTCGAGCGCATTTGGACTCGGTCTTGTCATGGACTCAAGGTCTGAATACTGAGTGTGATTCATATTTGTCACAATGTGCGTTTGATTTGGTAAATGTGCAGAGACTAAACATCACTTTAAAACAAGAGAATGTAACTCCAGTTAGGAATGTCAAAATACAGGTTTAAAAATCCTAGCCACTTTTTTCACTTTGAAGTAGTTTTCTTTAAAGTACCAGTGGAAGTTCTCTTAAAGAAGAGGTTCTTAAACTGTGGGTGAGGGTCCAAAAAGGGGTGCAGAGTGTTTAAGTGCAGTACTAAATGAATATTAATCAGATAAAATTTGTTTGTTGTTTTTGCAGTAGTGTGGGAGGGGGTTATTTTTCCTGCAAAGATAGAGATATATATCTTATATCGAGATATAGAAAAATATTAAGATAGCAATTTACATGATACATAGTTTTATAATCCTTATCTTTATAGATCTTTATAGTGTTTGTCTATTTTTAACTTAACTGTACTTCTATTGCTGCTACCGTTTCTTGCTGTTCTCTTTACTGTGCATTGCAACACTGAAATTTCCCCATTGTGGGACAAATAAAAGATATCTTATCTTATCTTAATATATCGAGATATATTTTTTGGTCCATATTGCCCAGCCCTAAGTCAAACCAGACCAAACCAGACCAAAGAGGGTCAAGCCAGACCAAACCAGACCAAAGAGGGTCAACCTGCCCTAAACCAGACCAGAGGGTCAACCTGCGCCAAACCAGACCAAATAGGGTCAACCTGCGCCAAACCAGACCAAACAGAGTCAAACCAGACCAAACAGAGTCAAACCAGACTAAACAGAGTCACACAGGACAGTTCCTCCAGAGGAGCCTCCAGGGGGCGCTGCTGCTCCTGTATAGAGAAGTGTTCTCAGTGTGATGCCTCCACAGATTCAGCCCCAGTCAGGTGAGGCTCAGTGAGGCCAGCGGGTCCAGTCAGATGAGGCTCAGTGAGGCCAGCGGGTCAGGGGTTTGTTAGAGACTCACTCGCTGATGGCCTGGACTCTGGGGACGCCCACGTCATCGATCTTCATCAGCCGCACACTGAAGATACTGTGACTAACACACACAGTTACACAGTTACACACACACACAGTTACACACACACTATACACACACACGTTACACACACACACACAGTTATAGACTGTGTGTGTGTGTGTATAGTGTGTGTGTGTGTATAGTGTGTGTAGTGTGTGTGTGTATAGTGTGTGTAGTGTGTGTGTGTATAGTGTGTGTGTGTATTGTGTGTGTGCGTGTGTGTATAGTGTGTGTGTGTATAGTGTGTGTAGTGTGTGTGTGTAGTGTGTGTGTGTATAGTGTGTGTGTGTGTGTGTATATTGTGTGTGTATAGTGTGTGTGTATATTGTGTGTGTATAGTGTGTGTGTGTATGTGTATAGTGTGTGTATGTGTAGTGTGTGTGTGTATAGTGTGTGTGTGTATAGTGTGTGTGTGTGTGTATAGTGTGTGTGTGTATTCAGTGTTGTGGTACCTCCTGCTCGACTGCAGGTTCAGTCTAGTGGCTGAGACACTTTGGTTCTTTTTGCCGATTTTCATGATTCTGTGAGCCTCATCAGAGCTGCTGACCTGCACCCAGCGCAGGCCTGGGGCAAAACAGAGGGGGGTAAAACAGGGGGGTGGGGGGTGGGGGAAACAGAGGGGGGAAACAGAGAGAGGTAAATCAGAAGGGCAGAACAGAGAGGGGTAAAACGGGAGGGTAAAACACGGGGGGGTAAAACGGGAGGGGGGGGTAAAACGGGAGGGGGGTAAAACGGGGGGGGGGGGTAAAACAGAGGGGCAGAACAGAGGGGCAGAACAGAGGGTAAAACAGAGAGGGTAAATCAGAAGGGCAGAACAGAGAGGGTAAAACAGGAGGGGTAAAACACGGGGGGGGGGTAAAACGGGGGGTAAAACAGAGGGGCAGAACAGAGGGCAGAACAGAGGGGTAAAACAGAGAGGGGTAAATCAGAAGGGCAGAACAGAGGGGTGCAGAACAGAGGGGGGTAAAACAGGAGGGGTAAAACGGGGGGGTAAAATGGGGGGGGTAAAACAGAGGGGTAAAACAGAGAGGGGTAAATCAGAAGGGCAGAACAGAGGGGTGCAGAACAGAGGGGGGTAGAACAGAGGGGGGTAGAACAGAGAGGGGTAAAACAGAGGGGCAGAACAGAGAGGCAGAACAGAGAGGCAGAACAGAGGGGCAAAACAAAGAGGGGTAAATCAGAAGGGCAGAACAGAGGGGTAAATCAGAAGGGCAGAACAGAGAGGGGTAAATCAGAAGGGCAGAACAGAGGGGCAAATCAGAGGGGCAGAACAGAGAGGGGCAGAACAGGGAGAAGTAAAACACAGGAGTAAAACACACAGGGGCAAAACAGAGGGGGCAATTACTCCTGAGGGGTATTTCCTCCTGTGGGGCATTAGTGTGGGGCATTAGGGGCAGTTCTCTGGGGCATTAGTACCTTTGATGAAGGAGTTTCCCTTCACGTCCTGTGACAGACGCAGCCCCGTCCTCCTCTGGCCCGGAGGAACCTGCAAGACTCAGACCCAGACCCAGACTCAGACCCAGACCGAGTCCTGACTCTGGACTAACCCAGACTCCGGGTGTGACAGGAGTTGTCCATGGTTCGGTTCAGTCCGGGTCGGTTTGGGTCGGTTCGGCGTATGTGCTCGAGCAGGCTGTGGATGGTTCCGTTTGGGTCGGTCCGGGTCGGTTCAGTCCGGGTTGGTTCAGTCCGGGTTGGTCCGGGTCAGTTGAGTCCGGTCCGGGTCGGTCCGGTTCAGTCCGGTCTGGTCCGGTTCAGTCCGGTCCAGGTCTGTCCAGTTCAGTCTGGTCCGTACCGGCTCCAGCAGGTCGTGGATGGCGTCGTTGTAGATCTCGCAGAAGGAAACCCACACGGAAAACTTCACGCCCACGTCCAGGACGAACGAGTCGGGTTCAGAACCAAGGCTGGAGTCCGACACAGAACCTGCGGAACAGAGAGATCAGAACCACCCCAGAACAGACACCAGAACCACCCCAGAACCGACACCAGAACCGCCCCAGAACAGACACCAGAACTGTCCCCATCATGAAGATCGACAAATGAAAAGAACAAACCATCCAGAAACGTGGATTTCCCCGACGTCAGACTTTTGTCCGTCTGTGGAGAGAAAAACAGGTCAGGAACCAGGACTGAACCAGGACTGAACCAGGACTGAACCAGGACTGAACCAGGACTGAACCAGGACTGAACCAGGACTAAACCAGGACTAAACCAGGACTAAACCAGGACTAAACCAGGTCTGAAGCAGGTCTGAACCTCCTTAAACAGCCTCAGCAGTGTCCTCTTGCTGTTGCTCTCTTGGTTCTGCTGCTCTGGGCTTAGGCGGGTGAAGTCTCGGCACCTCAGAGGCTTCAGATCACAGCCGGAGTAAAGTCGCCCCTCGAGGCTGCTGAAGATCATGGCCAGAGACCGAGGAAGCAGCCCCGAGTCATGGTCCGGACCTGAAACGGACCAGAGACCGGGTTAGACCAGGTCTGGCCCTGAAAGGGACCAGAGACCGGGTTAGACCAGGGTTAGACCGGGGTCCAGATCAGGACCGGATCAGGACTGACCGAGGAAGGTGAAAGTCTTCCCGGCGTTGGTGACTCCGTAGGTGAAGACGAGGCAGTTTCCTCCATCCAGAACCTCACGAACACGAGGACGAACAGAAGCATCGAACACAGAGCGCTGAGACGAGTCAGGACCAAACACCTGCCGACAGGGACACAGGTGAGAGGTGAGGACAGGTGGCAGAGGGAGCTGAAGTGTCTGGGGAGGGGAAGGTACCTGGGGAAAGCGTCTGGGGAGGGGAGGGGGGGGGGGGTACTGGGGGAAGCATCTGGGGAGGGAGAGGTACCTGGCTGAAGCGTAGGAAGAAGCATCTGGGGAGGGGGAGGTACCTGGCTGAAGCTGAACCTTTGGCCTGTTTGGGGGAAACTCTTGTTGGTTCTTGGAGCTTTGAGAATCACAGTGTCGGAGCCGCAGAGAGAAACACAGTCCTGAAGAGGAGGAGGATTTACAGTACTGGCAGTACTGGCAGTACTTGCAGTATTTGCAGTATTTGCAGTACTTGTACCTGTTCTCCGCTGTCGTTCTCTGTTGAGGTCAACGGTCGAATCCTGAGAAAAACCTGCAGGTTTTCAGACGGCGCCTCCTGCTGGACACAAAACAGAACACACCATACACGAGTACTTCTACTTCTGTGTACTTCTGAATACTTCTGAGTACTTCTACTTCTGTGTACTTCTGAGTACATCTGAGTACATCTGAGTACTTCTACTTCTGTGTACTTCAGCCATACTTCTGTGTACTTCAGTCATACTTCTGTGTACTTGTACTGTATATTCTCTTTTCAGATCTTAAATCTGTTTTGTGTTTGCTGATGTGTGAACTATGTTGCCACAGTGACTGCTGAACTTTCCACCAGACATTCATGTACAACAGCCCCAGTGCGATTTCACTACAGCTGTGGTGCCTACAGTACTGCAGTACTCTGTAGTACTGTAGTACCCTGTAGTACTGTAATACTCTGTAGTACTGTAGTACCCTGTAGTACTGTAGTACCCTGTAGTACTGTAGTACCCTGTAGTACTCTGCAGTACTCTGCAGTACCCTGTAGTACCCTGTAGTACCCTGTAGTACCCTGTAGTACTCTGCAGTACTGTAGTACTCTGCAGTACCTGTGGCAGGGCGTTGAAGTCGCTGAGCAGATCTTTCCTTATGTCCTCCACCTCCACCTGCCCCACCCTCTCCTGCTTCACCACGGAAAGCTCCATCTGCACACACACACACCTGTTACACACACCTGTTACACACACCTGTCACTGTCACACACACACACACACACACACACACACACACACACACTTCTGTGCTGGAGAAGAAAATAAATCTCCACACGACACTAAACTACAGGGTAAAATACAGAAAAATCCGCTTAAAAACGACCAAAACACAATGAAAATATGACTGAAGTGACTCATGTTCGTCATGATGGTCTCTGCATAACAGTTTTCTTTAATTACGCATTTGTTTTACGATTTTATTATTACCAATCACCAAAAAAACGGGGAAGTCCTAGTTTTTGTATTTTGAAATTCCGATCACCCTAATTTGAGGCATGTTTACATAATCTGGTCTAATGAATTAATTAGTGTTGTAGTTCGTATGTTTTAACATTTATAGAACCACAGTGGCTGTTATAAACGCTGTACCCACGCGTTAGGATCATTGTAATAAACATTTTAGAGAAAACAATGAAGTATTTACACAAACAGAACTTTAATCCAACTTTAAACGGTGTTGTTAGCATTAGCCACAGTTAGCACTGGTTCAAATGTTCGTCTGATTCTGGAGTTTTACGAGACTTTTCGCGGTGAATACTTTCATGGAGCCGTGTCCTCGGACGTGGATAAAGTGCTGCATGGTCGTGACTCACCGTGGAGCGTGTTATTCCCCAAAATCAAACAAATAAAAGTAAAAACATGGGCCGTTTGTGAGCGCCGCCGCGGGCTTCTTTTTAAACTGCGAGAGCCGCGCGAGCCAATCACAGAACGAGCTGAGGCTTACGTCACATCCGTCGACAAGCACAGCGCCAGAAAAAAAGAAAAAAAAAGAAAAGAATAAAAACATTTTTAGATTTTGATTAACGTATAAAATCATATACAACCACTACACAATATCTTTAATAAATAACTTTAATGTATGTTTTTAAATCATTGTGTTTTGATCACATGATTCATTCGGCACAATTAAAACAATTACATTATATAATTGAACTTCTAAAAAATGCGAAATAATTTCTGTCTTAAAGTGTTACATTACTTCAAGAAGAGCATCGATTAGTTAAAGGCTGTTAAAAGCTAAAAAACTACAAAACCACGCGGTCGTTGTTTGTTGACGTCATCGCCATGAGCCGTGCCTGGCGTTGACGGCAGAATCAGGTCGGATTTAGTGGATTTTGTGGATTATCTTTCTCCGCAGCGCCGCTAGCCTCCACACCTGGCCGCTCTCGGAACATTTTTCCGTTTATTAAAATGATTTGAGCCGAATTTGTCAGAAATAAACATTTTATATTCTCCAAAAGACCAAATCCTTCACGGGAACAGCTCCTCGGGCGGACGCGTTGCCTTGGTAACGGTGAGAGCGGAACAGACGGAACATTAACGCTTCATCTGCGTTTAAAAACAGAACTATAATAAAATATTAGTAGTAGTAATAGTAGTAGTAGTAGTAGTAGTATTATAGATTCATGGCTTAAATTCAGATGAACAGTAATGCCCTCATTATTTACAGGTGTTTTAATGTTTAACGTGTGGAAGTTCATTTACCGCATTTACCACATCAGCGGGGAAGTCCTGGTTTAGACCTGGTTTAGTCCTGGTTTAGATCTGATTTAGATCTGATTTAGTCCTGGTTTAATCCTGGTTTAGTCCTGGTTTAGTCCTGGTTTAATCCTGATTTAGTCCTGGTTTAGTCCTGGTTTAGACCTGGTTTAGTCCTGGTTCAATCCTGGTTTAGACCTGGTTTAGTCCTGGTTTAGTCTTGGTTTAAACCTGGTTCAGTCCTGGTTTAGAGGATTTGGTGAGACTTGGTTCTGTCCCTGATTCAGCCCTGTATTGGTCCTGCTTAATCTTGGGTTTAGTCCCTCTCCCCTCTGACCCTCTAACCCTCTCTGACCCCCTCTGACCCTCTCTGACCCTCTCCTCTCTGACCCTCTGCTCTCTGACCCTCTCCTCTCTGACCTTCTGACCCTCTCCTCTCTGACCCTCTGCTCTGTGACCCTCTCCTCTCTGACCCTCTCACCCTCTCCTCTGTGACCCTCTGTGACCCTCTCCTCTCTGACCCTCTGCTCTGTGACCCTCTCCTCTCTGACCCTCTCACCCTCTCCTCTGTGACCCTCTGACCCCAGCCCGTGGTTGGAGGCGCACTCTGACCCTGTGGCGGCCCTGAATACTCTGACCCTCTGACCCTGCAGATGTCTGACCCCAGCCCGTGGTTGGAGGCGCACTCTGACCCTGTGGCGGGCCTGAACACTCTGACCTCGTGCATGGACCTGTCGGACCTGAGCGGGGACGGGGAGAACTGTCTGGTCGTGGCTGATCTGGGCTCGTCCTCCAGTGGGTCCCTGGGCTCTGGGATGAAGCTGAAGGTACCAGACCCTCTCACGCATGGGCTGTTCATACTCTGCAGGGGGATTCTACATGTATGTCTATGGTGGAATGTTCAGCAGTTACCATGGAGACACAATAAGCAAACACTGACACAAAAGATTTAAGATGGCCTCAAAACTATGATGTGATATTTTGGTGATGTTTTGGTGATATTTCGGTGATGTTTCTGGTGATGTTTTGGTGGTGTTTTGGTGATATTTCTGATGTTTTGGTGATGTTTTGGTGATGTTTCTGGTGATGTTTTGGTGAGATTTCAGTGATATTTTGGTGATGTTTCTGGTGATGTTTTGGTGATGTATCGGTGATGTTTCTGGTGATGTCTTGGTGGTGTTTTGGTGATATTTTGGTGACATTTCTGTGATATTTCCGTGATGTTTCGGTGGTGTTTTGGTGATATTTCTGTGATGTTTTGGCAATATTTTGGTGATGGTTCTGGTGATGTCTTGGTGGTGTTTTGGTGATATTTTGGTGATATTTCGGTGATGTTTCTGGTGATGTTTTGGTGATATTTTGGTGATGTTTCTGGTGATGTTTTGGTGATATTTCAGTAATGTTTCTGGTAATGTTTCGGGTGATGTTTCGGTAGTGTTTTGGTGATATTTCGGTGATGTTTCTGGTGATGATTTGGTGATATTTCGGTGATGTTTCGGTGATATTTCTGTGATGTTTCGGTGGTGTTTTGGTGATATTTCGGTGATGTTTTGGCAATATTTCGGTGATGTTTCTGGTGATGTCTTGTGTGGTGTTTTGGTGATGTTTCGGTGATATTTCTGTGATGTTTCGGTGATGTTTTGGTGATATTTCTGTGATGTTTTGGCAATATTTTGGTGATGTTTCTGGTGATGTCTTGGTGGTGTTTTGGTGATATTTTGGTGAAATTTCTGTGATATTTCAGTGATGTTTTGGTGGTTTTTGGTGATATTTCTGTGATGTTTTGGCAATATTTCGGTGATGTTTCTGGTAATGTTTCGGGTGATGTTTCGGTAGTGTTTTGGTGATATTTTGGTGATGTTTCTGGTGATGATTTGGTGATATTTCGGTGATGTTTCGGTGATATTTCTGTGATGTTTCGGTGGTGTTTTGGTGATATTTCTGTGATGTTTCGGTGATGTTTCAGTGATGTTTTGATGATATTTCGGTGATGTTTCTGGTGATGTTTCTGGTGATGTTTCTGGTGATGTTTCTGGTGATGTATTGGTGATGTTTCTGGTGGTGTTTTGGTGATATTCTGGTGACATTTCTGTGATATTTCGGTGATGTTTCGGTGGTGTTTTGGTGATATTTCTGTGATGTTTTGGTGATATTTCGGTGATGTTTCTGGTGATGTCTTGGTGGTGTTTTGGTGATATTTTGGTGATGTTTCGGTAGTGTTTTGGTGATATTTCGATGATGTTTCTGGTGATGATTTGGTGATATTTCGGTGATGTTTCAGTGATATTTTGGTGATGTTTTGGTGGTTTTTTGGTGATATTTCTGTGATGTTTTGGCAATATTTCTGTGATGTTTCGGTGGTGTTTTGGTGATATTTCTGTGATGTTTCGGTGATGTTTCAGTGATGTTTTGATGATATTTCGGTGATGTTTCTGGTGATGTTTCTGGTGATGTTTCTGGTGATGTATTGGTGATGTTTCTGGTGGTGTTTTGGTGATATTCTGGTGACATTTCTGTGATATTTCGGTGATGTTTCGGTGGTGTTTTGGTGATATTTCTGTGATGTTTTGGTGATATTTCGGTGATGTTTCTGGTGATGTCTTGGTGGTGTTTTGGTGATATTTTGGTGATGTTTCGGTAGTGTTTTGGTGATATTTCGATGATGTTTCTGGTGATGATTTGGTGATATTTCGGTGATGTTTCAGTGATATTTTGGTGATGTTTTGGTGGTTTTTTGGTGATATTTCTGTGATGTTTTGGCAATATTTCGGTGATGTTTCTGGTGATGTCTTGGTGGTGTTTTGGTGATATTTTGGTGATATTTCGGTGATGTTTCTGGTGATGTTTTGGTGGTGTTTTGTTGATATTTTGGTGACATTTTGGTGATATTTCGGTGATGTTTCAGGTGACGTTTCTGTGGTATTTTGGTGATATTTCAGTGATGTTTCTGGTGATGTTTTGGTGATATTTCTGTGATGTTTCGGTGATATTTCTGGTGATGTTTTGGTAAGATTTCTGTGAGATTTCGGTGATGTTTCTGGTGATGTATTGGTGATGTTTCTAGTGATGTCTTGCTGGTGTTTTGGTGATATTTTGGTGACATTTCTGTGATATTTCGGTGATGTTTTGGCAATATTTCGGTGATGTTTCTGGTGATGTCTTGGTGGTGTTTTGGTGATATTTTGGTGATGTTTCTGGTGATGTTTTGGTGGTGTTTTGGTGATATTTTGGTGATATTTTGGTGATGTTTCTGGTAATGTTTCGGGTGATGTTTCGGTAATGTTTTCGTGATATTTCGGTGATGTTTCTGGTGATGATTTGGTGATATTTCGGCGATGTTTCAGTGATATTTTTGTGATGTTTCGGTGGTGTTTTGGTGATATTTCGGTGATGTTTTGGTGGTGTTTTGGTGATATTTCAGTGATGTTTTGGTGATGTCTCCTCAGGTGTTCCGTGGAACCTCTCTGGTCAGTGAGTCGTCCCTGCTGGACCTCCCCTCTGGGCTGGTGGCCTTCTTCATGGACCTAAACGAGCCTCGGGTTCCTGCTCTGGCCGTGGCCTCTGGACCCTGTGTTTACATCTACAAGAACCTCAGACCCTACTTCAAGTTCACCCTCCCAGGACTCGAGGTGGACCCACTGGAACAGGTCTGGACCAGGACTAGACCAGGACTGAACCAGGACTAGACCAGGACTGAACCAGGACTAGACCAGGACTGAACCAGGACTAGACCAGGCTGTCTTACATGTCCTTTGTCGTCTGATTGGCTCTCTCACATGTTGTCTCTCCTCTGATTGGACAGGAGGTCTGGCAGCAGGTGCGCTCGGGGCAGATCGACCCTCTGGCTCTGAAGGACCTTCTGGAGGACATCAGGAGTAAATCAGAGCTGCCTCTCTCCCAGCGCTCCCTCAGATTTCTCTCCCTAGAACCGGAGAACATGGAGGAGTTTGTGACGCTGCACCAGGGACAGCCAATCAGGAGACAGGTATGGACCATAACAGCCAATCAGGAGACAGGTATTGACCAATCAGGAGACAGGTACGGACCATAACAGCCAATCAGGAGACAGATATGGACTGTTGCAGTCAGACAGACCCCATTTTGGACACGTCTTATTGAATGTTTTTTTTCAAACCGTAAACGTGTTACAGACGGTGACCACACGTTGGTGTTATATACATGTTTTATATATAAGGGATAAAAATGCATTTCTCACCTTCCACGGTGGTTGGTCTCTCTCACCCTCATCAGCTCGGGTCCTCTACCAAAGGCCTGGGAGTTTGAGAGTTCTGCGCAGTATCTTTGCTGTTCCCAGTACTGCGCTTTTCTGGACTGAGATGTCTGTTGTCCTTCCTGGGATCTGCTGCAACCACTCGTCCAGTTTGGTGGTCACGGCCCCGAGTGCTCCGATCACCACAGACACCACCGACGCTTTCACCTTCCAGGCCCTCTCCAGCTCTTCTTTGAGCCCCTGTTATTTCTCTAGTTTCTCGTGTTCCTTTTCTTACTTCTTCTTTCTTTTCTTCTTTACTTCTTTGCATTTCTTTGCACAACCTACACCTTGGGTCTTGTCTGGTGTGGTAGATCTGGGCCTCTATTGCTCGGGTGCTCAAGGCCTGCTCCTGTGCAGCCAGGATGAGCCAGGCTGTCCTTCAGACCAGCCCTCTCCAGCCATTGGTAGGATTTCTTGATATCAGCCACTTCAGTTATGTTCCGGTGGTACGCCCCGTGTAGGGGTTTGTCCTGCCATGATGGTTCCTCCAGCACCTCTTCCTCTGCGCCCCACTGTCTGAGACATTCTCTGAGCATGTCATCAGTCTGGGCCTTGTCACTGATGTACTTGTGGAGCTTGGATGTTTCATCCTGGACAGTGGGTCCCACACTCACTAGTCCTCGGCCTCCTTCCTTCCGGTTCGTGTACAGTCTCAGGGTGCTGGACTTGGGATGGAACCCTCCATGCAGGTCAAGAGCTTTCATGTCTTAACATCCGTGGTCTGCATCTCCTCCTTTGGCCAACTTATGATTCCTGCTGGGTATCTGATCAGTGGCAGGGCGTAGCTGTTTATTGCCTGCGCCTCGTTCTTGCCATTGAGCTGGCTTCTTAGGACCTGCCGTACTCTTTGCAGGTATTTGTCGCCGCTTTCCTTGTTGCCTCGTCAACGTTGCCATTTGCCTGTGGGATACCAAGGTACTTGTAACTGTCCTCAATTTCTGTTATTGTTCCCTCTGGGAGTGAGACCCCCTCTGTGTGGACTACCTTCCCTCTCTTTGTCACCATCCTACTTCATTTCTCAAGCCCGAATGACATTCCAATGTCTGTGCTGTAGATCCTGGTGGTGTGGATCAGTGAGTCGATGTCTCGCTTGCTCTTAGCGTACAGCTTGATGTCATCAATGTAGAGGAGGTGACTGATGGTGGCCCCATTTCTGAGTCGGTATCCATAGCCAGTGCGATCGATTATTTTGCTGAGGGGGTTCAGACCTATGCAGAACAGCAGTGGGGACAGTGCGTCTCCTTGGTATGTGCCACATTTGATGGTCACTTGTGCAAGTGGCTTGCCATTGGCTTCGAGGGTGGTTTTCCACAACCGCATCGAGTTTGCAATGAACGCCCTTAGAGTCCTGTTGATATTGTACAGCTCCAGGCACTCAGTGATCCATGTGTGTGGCATTGAGGCTTTCTTGTAATCAATCCAGCCAGTGCACAGGTTGGTCTGGCGGGTTCTGCAGTCACGAGCGACTGTTCGGTCAACCAGGAGTTGGTGTTTGGCTCCCCTGGTGTTTTTGTCGATGCCCTTCTGTGCTGCGCTAATGTATTGATCCATGTGCCTGCTTATCTTAGCCGCCATGATGCCTGACATGAGCTTCCATGTTGTGGAGAGACAGGTTATTGGCCAATAGTTGGAAGGGACTGTACCCTTTGAGGGATCCTTCAGGATCAGGATCGTACGCCCTTGAGTTAGCCATTCAGGGTGAGTCCCATCCCTTAGCAGCTGGTTCATTTGTCCTGCTAGGCGCTCGTGGAGAGCAGTGAGCTTCTTTAGCCAGTATGCGTGGATCATGTCAGGGCCTGGTGCTGTCCAACTTTTCATGCCTGAGACTCTTTCCTGGATGTCTGCCACTGAGATGGTAACTGGATTCTGTTCAGGGAGGTTGCTGTGGTCTGCTATATATATATATATATATATATATATATATATATATATATATATATATATATATATATATATATATATATATATATATATATGTATGTATGTTTTGGCCACACTGGCTCGTCAAAGCCTGATCCCGTCAGATCTCAGAAGCTCAGCAGGGCCTGGTTAGAACTTGGATGGAGACACTGGGAATTTCAGGTGCCACAGGCGCCAGTGACAAAAAAAACTGTTGTTGTGTCCTTAGGCAACACACTTCACCCACATTGCCTAGTATGAAAGTGGTGAGTGTGTGAGTGATGGTCGGAGGGGCCGATGGGGCAGATTGGAGCCTCACTTCTGTCAGTCTGCCCCAGGGCAGCTGTGGCTACAGCAGCAGCACAGAGTCTGGAGAGAATAAAGCTGTGAAGAGCTTTGGGTGTCAGGAAAGGCACTGTATAAATGCAATGATTAATTAATAATAAATTGATACGTTATATATGTTATAGATGTTACATAGATATTATATAGATGTTATATACATTTTATGTACATGTTATACACATGTTATATACATTTTATATACCTGTTATATACATATTATGTGTGTTATATACGTGTTATACATGTGTTATATACATTATATGTGTTATATATGTTATACATGTGTTCTATACGTTATAGATGTTATATATATGTTATATACGTGTTATATAGTGTTATATATGTTATATACATATTATATAGTGTTATGTTATAGACGTGTTATATACGTGTTATACATGTGTTATATACATGTTATAGACGTGTTATATATATGTTATATATGTGTTATATATGTTATATACGTGTTATACATGTTATATACGTGTCATATGTGTTATACATGTGTTATAGACGTGTTATATACGTGTTATACATTGTTATATACATGTTATATGCATGTTATAGACAGTGATCACGTGCATTGGGACTCTGAAGAAGAGCACTGCAGATGAGGACGGCGTGAGCTGTTTGGTGATCGGGACAGAGTCCAGTGAAGTGTATGTGCTGGACCCCGAGGCTTTTATTATACTGACCAAGGTACTATACCTGTAACTATACCTGTAACTACACCTGTAACTACATCTGTAACTACAGCTGTAACTACACCTGCACCTATAACTACATCTGCACCTGAAACTATACCTGCACCTGTAACTACACCTGTAACTACATCTGCACTTGTAACTACACCTGTAACTACTCCTGCAACTACACCTGCACCTGTAACTACACCTGTAACTACACTTGTAACTACATCTGTAACTACACCTGTAACTACACCTGCACCTGTAACTACACCTGCACCTGTAACTACACCTGCACCTGTAACTACACCTGTAACTACACCTGTAACTACACCTTTAACTACACCTGCACCTGTAACTACACCTGTAACTACACCTGCACCTGTAACTACACCTGCACCTATAACTACACCTGTAACTACACCGGTAACTACCCCTGTAACTCCACTCTCCTCTCAGATGTGTGTTCCGGCGCCCCCTGTGGTGATGGAGGTCAGTGGACAGTTTGATGTGGAGTTCAGGATCACTGTGGCCTGTCGAGACGGAGCCGTGTACGTCCTCCGCAGGTAAAATACTATGTACAAATACTACTACTACTGCGTACAAGTACTACTACTACGTACAAGTACAACTGCTGCATACAAGTACTACTGCGTACAAATACTACTACTGCATACAAGTACTACTGCTGCGTACAAGTACTACTACTGCGTACAAATACTACTACTGCGTACAAATACTACTACTGCGTACAAGTACTACTGCTGCGTACAAGTACGACTGCTGCGTACAAGTACTACTGCTGCGTACAAGTACTACTACTGCGTGCAAATACTACTACTGCGTACAAATACTACTACTGCGTACAAGTACTACTGCTGCATACAAATACTAGAACTGCATACAAGTACTACTACTGAGTACAAATACTACTACTGCGTATAAGTACTACTACTGCATACAAATACTACTACTGCGTACAAGTACGACTACTGCGTACAAGTACTACTACTGCGTACAATTACTACTGCTATGTACAAATATTACTGCTGTGTACAAATACTATTACTGCGTACGAGTACTACTACTGCGTACAAGTACTACTACTGCATACAAATACTACTGCTGCGTACAAATACTACTACTGCGTACAAGTACTACTACTGCGTACAAATACGACTACTGTGTACAAGTACTACTCCTGTGTACAAGTACTACTCCTGCGTACAAGTACTACTCCTGCGTACAAAAACTACTACTGCGTACAAGTACTACTACTGCGTACAAGTACTACTACTGTGTACAAATACTACTCCTGTGTACAAGTACTACTACAGCGTACAGGTACTACTACTGCGTACAAATACTATTACTGCGTACGAATACTACTACTGCATACAAGTACTACTACTGCATACAAATACTACTACTGTGTACAAGTGCTACTACTGCGTACAAGTACTACTACTGTGTACAAATACTACTCCTGTGTACAAGTACTACTACAGCGTACAGGTACTACTACTGCGTACAAATACTATTACTGCGTACGAATACTACTACTGCATACAAGTACTACTACTGCATACAAATACTACTACTGCGTACAAATACTACTACTGCGTACAAGTACTACTACTGCATACAACTACTACTACTGCGTACAAGTACTACTACTGCGTACAAATACTACTGCGTACAAGTACTACTACTACTGCGTACCAATACTACTACTGTGTACAAATACTACTGCGTACAAGTACTGCTACTGCGTACAAATACTACTAGTGCGTACAAATACTACTACTGTGTACAAGTAGGACTAATGTGTAGAAGTACTACTACTGCGTACAAATACTACTACTGCGTACAAATACTACTACTGCGTACAAGTACTACTACTGCGTACAAGTACTACTCTGCGTACAAGTACTATTACTGTGTACAAATACTACTCCTGCGTAGAAGTACTACTACTGCGTACAAATACTACTACTGCGTACAAATACTACTACTGCTGCGTACAAGTACTACTGCTGTGTACAAGTACTACTACTGCTGTGTACAAGTACTACTACTGCGTACAAGTACTACTACTGCGTACAAGTACTACTACTGCGTACAAATACTACTACTGCGTACAAATACTACTCCTGCGTACAAGTACTACTACTGCGTACAAATAGTACTACTGCGTACAAGTACTACTACTGCGTACAAATACTACTACTGCTGTGTACAAATACTACTACTGTGTACAAGTCCTACTACTGCGTAGAAATACTACTACTGTGTACAAATACTACTCCTGCGTACAAGTACTACTACTGTGTACAAATACTACTACTGCGTACAAGTACTACTGCCCTCTGTCCTCAGGGACCATGATCGGCCTAAATATTCCATGGAGCTTTCATCTCACTGTGTGTCTCTGGTTCGTGTGGGGAAAACTGTGGTGGTCGGATGCAGCGACCAGACGCTCCAGGGCTTCAGCCAAAAGGTACAAGTACTACTTTACGACAGTACTAAAGTACAACAAGTATTACAGTACTACAGTACTCCATCCATCCATCTTCTCCCGCTTAATCCAGCTGGGTCGCGGGGGCAGTTTGCTGCCCAATACTCATAGCACCTGACCCCCTGCATGTTTTTTTGGGTTGATGGGGGAAACCCATCCAGACACGGGGAGAAACATGCAAACTCCACACAGAAAGGCCCGGGTGACCCGGGGATCGAACCCACAACCTTCTTGCTGTGAGGCCTGAGTGTTGCCACTACAGTACTACAATTACTACAACACTACAAGTACTACTTTACTACAGTACTACAATACTACAATTACTACAATACTACAAGTACTACTTTACTACAAAACTAAAGTACTACAAGAATTACAGTACTACAATTACTACAATACTACAAGAATTACAGTACTACAATTACTACAATACTACAAGTACTACTTTACTACAGTACTACAATACTACAATACTACAAGTACTACTTTACTACAGTACTAAAGTAAGACAAGTATTACAGTACTACAGTACTACAAGAACTACAATTACTACAATACTACAAGTACTACTTTACTACAGAACTAAAGTACTACAAGTATTACAGTTCTACAGTACTACAATTACTACAATACTACAAGTACTACTTTACTACAGTACTACAATACTACAAATACTACTTTACTACAGTACTAAAGTACGACAAGTATTACAGTACTACAAGTACTACAGTACTACAAATACTAAAGTACTACAAATACTACAATACTACAAATACTACTGTACTACAGTACTAAAGTACTACAAGTACTACAGTACTACAAGTACTACAGTACTACAGTACTACAAATACGACAGTACTACAGTACTACAAGTACTACAATACTACAAGTACTACTTTACTACAGTACTAAAGTACTACAAGTACTACAGTACTACAAGTACTAAAATACTTCAAGTACTACTTTACAACAGTACTAAAGTACTACAAGTATTACAGTACTACAGTACTACAATTACGACAATACTACAAGTACTACTTTACGACAGTACTAAAGTACTACAAGTATTACAGTACTACAGTACTACAATTACGACAATACTACAAGTACTACTTTACGACAGTACTTAAGTACTACAAGTATTACAGTACTACAGTACTACAATTACTACAATACTACAAGTACTACTTTACGACAGTACTAAAGTATTACAAGTATTACAGTACTACAGTACTACAGTACTACAATTACTACAATACTACAAGTACTACTTTACTACAGTACTAAAGTACTGCAAGCATTACATTACTACAGTACTACAATTACTACAATACTACAAGTACTACTTTACTACAGTACGACAATACTACAAGTACTACTTTACTACAGTACGAAAGTACGACAAGTATTACAGTACTACAGTACTACAATTACTACAATACTACAAGTACTACTTTACTACAGTACGACAATACTACAAGTATACTACTGTACTACAGTACTAAAGTACTACAGTACTACAGTACTACAAGTACTACAGTAGTACAAGTACTAAAATACTACAAGTACTACTTTAATACAGTACTACAGTACTACAAGTACTACAGTACTACAAGTACTACAGTACTACAGTACTACAATACTACAAGTACTACTTTACTTCAGTACTAAAGTACTACAAGTACTACAAGTACTAAAATACTACAAGTACTACTTTACTACAGTACTAAAGTACTACAAGTACTACAAGTACTACAAGTACTACAGTACTACAAGTACTACAGTACTACAAGTACTACAGTACTACAAGTAGTACAGTACTATAGTACTACAGTACTACAAGTACTACAGTACTACTGTACTACAAGTACTACAGTACTACAGGTACTACAATTACTACAGTACTACAAGTACTACTTTACTACAATACTGCAGTACTACAAGTACTACATTACTACAGTACTACAAGTACTACAGTACTACAAGTACTACAATACTACAAGTACTACAATTACTACAATACTACAAGTACTACTTTACTACAGTACTACATTACTACAAATACTACTTTACTACAGTACTAAAGTACAAGGTAGGTAGGTGTAGGTGTAAAAGTACAACTTTTACACCTACACTGTAGGTGTAAAAGTTGTGTGAGTGAGTGTTGGTGGTGGTCGGAGGGACCGTTGGCGCCGCTTGGCTTGGCAGCCGCGCCTCTGTCAGTCTGCCCCAGGGCAACTGTGGCTATAACAGTAGCTTACCACCACCGGGTATGGAGTGAATTGAAGAATGCTCTGTAAAATGCTGTGTAAAGCACTTTGGGGACATGTGTCTGTGTAAAGCGCTATATAAATAAACCTTACCTTTACCTTACCTTACCTAAAGTACGACAAGTATTACAGTACTACAAGTACTACAGTACTACAGTACTACAATTACTACAACACTACAAGTACTACTTTACTACAGTACTACAATACTACAATTACTACAATACTACAAGTACTACTTTACTACAAAACTAAAGTACTACAAGAATTACAGTACTACAATTACTACAATACTACAAGTACTACTTTACTACAGTACTAAAGTAAGACAAGTATTACAGTACTACAGTACTACAAGAACTACAATTACTACAATACTACAAGTACTACTTTACTACAGAACTAAAGTACTACAAGTATTACAGTTCTACAGTACTACAATTACTACAATACTACAAGTACTACTTTACTACAGTACTACAATACTACAAATACTACTTTACTACAGTACTAAAGTACGACAAGTATTACAGTACTACAAGTACTACAGTACTACAAATACTAAAGTACTACAAATACTACAATACTACAAATACTACTGTACTACAGTACTAAAGTACTACAAGTACTACAGTACTACAAGTACTACAGTACTACAAATACGACAGTACTACAGTACTACAAGTACTACAATACTACAAGTACTACTTTACTACAGTACTAAAGTACTACAAGTACTACAAGTACTACAGTACTACAAGTACTAAAATACTTCAAGTACTACTTTACAACAGTACTAAAGTACTACAAGTATTACAGTACTACAGTACTACAATTACTACAATACTACAAGTACTACTTTACGACAGTACTAAAGTACTACAAGTATTACAGTACTACAATTACGACAATACTACAAGTACTACTTTACGACAGTACTTAAGTACTACAAGTATTACAGTACTACAATTACTACAATACTACAAGTACTACTTTACGACAGTACTAAAGTACTACAAGTATTACAGTACTACAGTACTACAGTACTACAATTACTACAATACTACAAGTACTACTTTACTACAGTACTAAAGTACTGCAACTATTACATTACTACAGTACTACAATTACTACAATACTACAAGTACTACTTTACTACAGTACGACAATACTACAAGTACTACTTTACTACAGTACGAAAGTACGACAAGTATTACAGTACTACAGTACTACAATTACTACAATACTACAAGTACTACTTTACTACAGTACGACAATACTACAAGTATACTACTGTACTACAGTACTAAAGTACTACAGTACTACAGTACTACAGTACTACAAGTACTAAAATACTACAAGTACTACTTTACTACAGTACTAAAGTACTACAAGTACTACAAGTACTACAAGTACTACAGTACTACAGTACTACAAGTACTACAGTACTACAAGTAGTACAGTACTATAGTACTACAGTACTACAAGTACTACAGTACTACTGTACTACAAGTACTACAGTACTACAGGTACTACAATTACTACAGTACTACAAGTACTACTTTACTACAATACTGCAGTACTACAAGTACTACATTACTACAGTACTACAAGTACTACAGTACTACAAGTACTACAATACTACAAGTACTACAATTACTACAACACTACAAGTACTACTTTACTACAGTACTACATTACTACAAATACTACTTTACTACAGTACTAAAGTACAAGGTGGGTAGGTGTAGGTGTAAAAGTACAACTTTTACACCTACACTGTAGGTGTAAAAGTTGTGTGAGTGAGTGTTGGTGGTGGTCGGAGGGACCGTTGGCGCCGCTTGGCTTGGCAGCCGCGCCTCTGTCAGTCTGCCCCAGGGCAACTGTGGCTATAACAGTAGCTTACCACCACCGGGTATGGAGTGAATTGAAGAATGCTCTGTAAAATGCTGTGTAAAGCACTTTGGGGACATGTGTCTGTGTAAAGCGCTATATAAATAAACCTTTACCTTACCTTACCTAAAGTACGACAAGTATTACAGTACTACAAGTACTACAGTACTACAGTAGTACAAGTACTAAAATACTACAAGTACTAATTTACTACAGTACTACAGTACTACAAGTACTACAGTACTACAATTACTACAGTACTACAGTACTACAAGTACTACTTTACTACAGTACTAAAGTACTACAAGTACTACAGTACTACAAGTACTAAAATACTACAAGAACTACTTTACTACAGTACTAAAGTACTACAAGTACTACAAGTACTACAGTACTACAAGTACTACAGTACTACAAGTACTACAGGTACTACAATTACTACAGTACTACAAGTACTACTTTACTACAGTAGTACAATACTACAGTACTACAAGTACTACATTACTACAGTACTACAAGTACTACAATACTACAAGTACTACTTTACTACAGTAAGTACTACAAGTACTACAGTACTACAGTACTACAAGTACTACAGTACTAAAAGTACTACAATACTACAAGTACTACTTTACTACAGAACTAAAGTACTAGAAGTACTACAAGTACTAAAATACTACAAGTACTACTTTACTACAGTACTAAAGTACTGTAGTACTTAACTACAGTACTAAAGTACTACAGTACTACAAGTACTACAGTACTATAGTACTACGGTACTACAAGTACTACAGTACTACAAGTACTACTTTACTACAGTACTAAAGTACTACAAGTACTACAGTACTACAAGTACTGCAGTACTACAAGTACTACAATACTACAAGTACTACTTTACTACAGTAAGTACTACAAGTACTACAGTACTACAAGTACTACAGTACTAAAAGTACTACAATACTACAAGTACTACATTACTACAGAACTAAAGTACTAGAAGTACTACAAGTACTAACATACTACAAGTAATACTTTACTACAGTACTAAAGTACTGTAGTACTTTACTACAGTACTAAAGTACTACAGTACTACAAGTACTACAGTACTATAGTACTACGGTACTACAAGTACTACAACCCTAGTACTACAGTACTACAAGTACTACAGTACTACAAGTACTACTTTACTACAGTACTAAAGTACTACAAGTACTACAGTACTACAAGTACTACAGTACTACAGTACTATAGTACTACAAGTACTACAGTACTAGAAGTACTACACTACTACAGTACTACAAGTATTACAGTACTATAGTACTACAGTACTACAAGTACTACAGTCCTACAAGTACTACAAGTAGGTGTGGGTGATATCTCGATATTTAAAATATATCAAGATATTTTTGAAACTCGATATGAATTCTGACATATCGATATATCGCCATAATGCTTACATTTCCTTCTGGTTTCGCCGCTTCGCTTGTTTTGCCTTCTCTGTGCCGCGCTCGCCTCCGCCTCCTCGCGTTTGTCCCCTGAGCTCCTCCGTGGAGCCTGGAGCTGGCCTCAGACTAAACCAGGACTAAACACGGCCGCAGAGCCCGGGGCTCGGTCGCGGACTAAACCAAGACTAGGACCAGGGCTCTACAGTGCGCCCATGTCACTTGCATTTGCGAGCAAATATTTCGTTGTGCGAACGGGGAAAACAAACAGCATCTGTGCGAGTGCTTCTGCAGCCACAATAAGGAGAACTGCGCACAGACGTAACGTGAGAAGTTAAACTTTCTAAATGCACCTGCCCAGTGCGAGCATAACCGAACTGTGCCCGGGCATGACACCTCCGACCGCGCACGTCTCCAGCATACGAGCTCCGCGTGTGGCTGATATCACTCATACGAACAAACTCCGCTTCAAAACACACCCAGGCCCCCTTAAACGAGGAGCGGCACCGCAGCAGGACCCACACCTGCCCCACTACTCATTAGACACCCCCACGCCCCTGGACTTCCTTCTCTAAAGCAAGAGCTTTGTCTTGGTCTTGTCTCGGACTCGAGCGCATTTGGACTCGGTCTTGTCATGAACTCAAGGTCTGAATACTGAGTGTGATCATATTTGTCACAATGTGCGTTTGATTTGGTAAATGTGCAGAGACTAAACATCACTTTAAAACAAAAGAATGTAACTCCAGTTAGGAATGTCAAAATACAGGTTTAAAAATCCTAGCCACTTTTTTCACTTTGAAGTAGTTTTGAAGTACCAGTGGAAGTTCTCTTAAAGAAGAGGTTCTTAAACTGTGGGTGAGGGTCCAAAAAGGGGTGCAGAGTGTTTAAGTGCAGTACTAAATGAATATTAATCAGATAAAATTTGTCTGTTGTTTTTGCAGTAGTGTGGGAGGGGGTTATTTTTCCTGCAAAGATATCGAGATATATATCTTATATCGAGATATAGCAAAATATATCGAGATATATTTTTTGGTCCATATCGCCCAGCCCTAACTACAAGTACTACAGTACTAGAAGTACTACATTACTACAGTACTACAAGTATTACAGTACTATAGTACGACAGTACTACAAGTACTACAGTCCTACAAGTACTACAATACTACAAGTACTACAGTACTACAAGTACTACAGTACTACAAGTACTACAGTGCTACAAGTACTACAGTACTATAGTACTACAAGCACTACAAGTACTACAGTACTACAATACTACAAGTACTACAGTACTACAAGTACTACAGTACTATAGTACTACAGTACTACAAGTACTACAGTACTACAGTACTACTGTACTACGAGTACTACAGTACTACAAATACTACAGTACTACAAGTACTACAAGTACTACAGTCCTACAAGTACTACAGTACTACAAGTACTACAGGTACGACAAGTACTACTTTACTACAGTACTACATGCACTACAGGTACTACAGTACTACAAGTACTACAGTACTACAATTACTACAAGTACCACAGTACTACAAATACTACTTTACTACAGTCGGAAGTACTACAAGTACTACAGGTACTATAGTACTACAAGTACTACAGGTACTACAGTGCTACAAGTACTACAGTACTACAATTACTACAAGTACTACAGTACTACAAATACTACTTTACTACAGTCGGCAGTACTACAAGTACTACATGTACTACAGTACTACAAGTACTACAGGTACTACAGTGCTACAAGTACTACCAGTACTACAGTATTACAGTACTACAAGTACTACAGTACTACAAGTACTACAGTACTATAGTACTACAGTACTACAAGTACTACAGTACTACTGTAGTACAAGTACTACAGTACAAGTACTACAGTACTACAAGTACTACAGTACTATAGTACTACAGTACTACAAGTACTACAGTACTATAGTACTACAGTACTACAAGTACTACAGTACTACAAGTACTACTTTAGTACAGTACTACATGTACTACAGGTACTACAGTACTACAATTACTACAAGTACTACAGTACTACAAGTACTACAGTACTACAGTACTACAAGTACTACAGTACTTCAGTACTACAGTACGTTTGTGTATCTTTGTGTACCTCAGGGGAAGCAGCTGTGGTCGGTGGCCCTACAGTACTGTAGTATATTTGTATATATTCATGTATATATTTGTGTATATTCATGTATTTTCATGTATATTCGTGTATATTCATGTATATTCATGTATATTCATGTATATTCATGTATATTCATGTATATTCATGTATATATTTGTATATATTCATGCATATATCTATATATATCTGTACCCCAGGGGAAGCGGCTGTGGCAGGTGCCCCTGCCCGCGCCCGTCACCGCCATGGTGCCCATGCGTGTGGTGTCGCGGGGGTTCGGGGGGGTGTTGGTGGCCCTGGCGTCCTGTGAGCTGCGGCTGTACCAGGATCAGTGGCTCCTGAACAGCCAGCGGACCCCGGAGCCCGTCACCGCGCTCGCCTTCGGACGCTACGGCCGCGAGGACGGCGCCGTCGTCATGGCCACGAGGGGAGGGGCCATGCTGGTGCGTATTCTGCGGCGTACGGCGTCCCTGCAGAGGCCGGAGGGCTGCGGGCCCCCGGGGGCCCAGAGCGTGCGCTTGAACGTGCCAAAGAAGAGCCAGCTGTTTGTGGACCAGACTCTGAGGGAGCGAGAGCAGGGGCCGCTCATGCATCGCGCCTTCCTCACAGATCTGATCCGTACTCGCCTCAGGGCCGCGCGCACCTTCAGCAGGGCCCTGGAGGCCTCCGCGGGCCCCTCGTCCGAACAAGGGCCCCTGAAACTGCACGCGGCTGTGCAAGGCCTGGGGCCCCGCTTTAAACTCACCCTGTATGTGGTGAACGCGGCGGCGCTGCGGCCCCTGGCCGGCCTGTCCCTGTGCGTGCTCTATGACCCCGCCCTCTACGCCGTGGCCCCGCCCCTGCTGCACCTGCCGCTTTTGGCCCCTGGCCTCACCTACGCCCTGCAGACCCGGGTCACCTGCACGGGGCCCGCCCTCTGTGATGTCATCAAGGTGTGTGTGCTGCAGGAGGGGAGAGGGGCCCCTCTGCTCACGGCCCACATCAACATGCCCCTCCCAGAGGCCCCGTGACTCAGGGGCCGTATACACACGTCTCTGGTTTCGTCCAGTTGTTTTTTGTGAAATAAACAAATGTGACATTTCAATAAACACGATTTTCCTGATGATGTGATGAGTTTGATTCTACTGAGTGTTTATTTCTACAGACACGTCACAAAGACGTTTACACAGGATTATTTGCAGATTCTTCACTTACTCAGACTCTGGCGTAAACTCCTGCTGTAGCCACAGCCCTGGGACAGACTCACTCACACCTACAGCAGCTTTAGGGTTGAAGGGGGAAACCAGAGAAACTTAAAACCACATGGCTCATTTGCATAAACTGTAAAGGCTGACCTCCTGTGGGCTCACCACCTGCAGAGGGGTTCATAGGGGGGATCAGGTGCTATGAGTATTGGGCAGCAAGCTGCCCCCATGACCCAGCTGGATTAAGCGGGAGAAGATGGATAGATGGATGGATGGATGTAAAGGGTGAAAAAAACAGCTCTTTCCTTGTGCTGCTGCTTCATCTTCTGTGGGACTAAAGGACTCGACTCAGTGGAATATGAGTGTTCTCTCTGTGACAGAGGAGCTGGCGACAGCGGCGGCAATGTTCCGCGGTCAGAGCTTATTAAACGTAACCCATGGCAATTCACAACCATTAAGGTATTAAATAAACAACGACAAACTAGACTTTTACAGACACTTAACCATGCGAAAATCCTTTGGGACCCCGAAGCTAAACCTAAGGGACATTTAGGCGGACACATTAATATCAGAAGCCTTCAAAAACTGAACAACTAGAAAAACTATTGCACGACCCAATCTTGATTATTTAGGCCTTTCAGAAACATGGTTGACTAAGAATACAGCAGTAGGTGCCGACACTATTCCAAACTACACATTATTCAGAAGGGACAGACCTAACAAAAAAGGAGGTGGTGTAATATTATAAATCAAAGATAACTTCAAATGCAAACAGATCAATCTTCCTCAAAATGCCCTGGAGTGTGTAGGTGCCTCTTGAAATGTCTCTTAATGTTATTGTAATATACAGAAGGACGTGTTCTTCAACATGCTGAAAGATGGACTCAAAGCTTGTAATGACAAGGAAACCATAGTAATGGGTGATTTTAATCTGAACTGGACAAAATGCGATCTAACAAGTTAAAGCACCTAAACCAATTTAATTTTACTCAGGTAATAAAGAATCCAACTAGAACCACAAGCTCCAGCAAAACATTCATAGACTTAATTCTCACTAACAAAACTGATCGCGTTAATAAAACTTACAATTTGATAACTTGTTTGTTGGACCATAATCTAACCTTAATCTCAAGGAAATTTACCAAATCTCGTTAGGACTCATGGGGCTTGATTCACTCTTTTTAAAGAAATATAAGGATGTTGTAGCAGCACCGATTACTTACATAATCAATCAATCATTACAAGAATGTGTATTTCCCTCCTCTTTTAAAACTGCCACGGTGATGCCTATTTTTAAAGCAGGAAACGGTAAAGACATTAAGAACCACAGACCGATTCCCATCCTCCCAGTTGTCTCGAAAGTTATTGAAAAAATTGTTGTCAAACAGCTGATTGATCACCTCAACAATGGAATATGTTACATCCTGTGCAGTTTGGTTTCTGACCAAAACATTCCACTGACACAGCTGCTGTTTCCTCCAGGTGAGCAAATCCAGTCTGGACAAAGGAGGTCGGGGCTGTTTTCCTGGATCTTCTTAGGCATTTGAAACTGTAAACCACAAAGCTTCCATTTATCAGCAAATACTATGAATTGGTTTCAGTCATACCTAGCAGACGTTACCATCCATCCATCCATCTTCTCCCGCTTAATCCAGCTGGGTCGCGGGGGCAGTTTGCTGCCCAATCCTCATAGCACCTGACCCCCCCATGAACCCCTCTGCAGGTGGTGAGCCCACAGGAGGGAGGACGTCATGGTCCTTGATGTTAGTTCATAGGGGACGTTACCAGTGCGTAAAAATAAAAGATAAAACTGTTTACAACCTGTACAACAGGCCCCAAGGGCCCATTCTGGGGCCTCTTCAGTCTGTACATTAATGACCTGGCTCCATCTGCAGCGATGTACAAGTCTTAATGTATGCGGATGATTCAGTCTTTTTTGTGCATGGTTCTGACGCTAATTCTGTTGCCACTAAACTTTATCCATCACAATGGCAAAAGCAACGGCTCAACAGCTCCTGCCTGGTGTTGAACACTGAGAAAACGGTCACTATGTATTTCTCCAACAAAAACACTCAAAATATCCTCCCAAATATTTATGTGGATAATCGCATGATCAAAAACGTTGAAGAGGTTGCTGTTGTTTTCAAGGAAACCACCGAAGGCCGATAGAAAGTTTCGATGACATTTATTAAAGGTGATATATAAACGAATACAAAATACAATTATCAGACTGTCATTAACCCTATTGAGAAAAACTGAAGGAGAGAGAGAGAGAGACGCAGGGACGAGGGCTCCACAACGGACATTAAACATTAAACAGAGAGCGAGCCCCAAGACCCGGGGGTCTCCAGTTTTAAGGAACAGGAGACAACACTCAGAGTCACGTACCCTGATTACATAAATTCAGGTCACCATGACATAGTCACGTGGCCAATCGTATTTTCCGAGAATCTGGTCAAGCCTGGCGGCAAGACGAAACATCCTTTCTTAACATCCTTTAAAGGAAGCATCGATACTCCTCTCCTCAGCACTCTCTGGTGCTATTCAATAACAACCCAATTAATCTCACTTGTGTTTTGACACGGTTTGATTATTTTGCTCTGCTCCCATATCGGGATGACCTGAAAGGAATTGTACTAATAACTATAGTTCTGTAACTATAGCTGTAACTTTCCAAAACACATCCCCCCTTTCCAGGGTATTACCTGGAATCACGTGGTTATTACACAATCATAATAAAGTATACAATGTGTAACAATATATAGCATCATCATTTTTACCATACCACACGGCGGAGGCAAAAAACCCCATTGGCCATTTGGGGAAAATTCCTCCTCGACCCCCTTTCAGAGCGATCCTCTGTCACGTGTTTTACTGTTGGTTTCAATTCATTACATCATCACATCGACAGTCACAACATTCCAGCATGTTTTCTGGTGTAACAACATTGATACATCATACATAAAGTGAAGTTACATTCATGTTCGTAAGCTGTTGCAAACTTCTGCACCTGCAATGCGTTGTGTATAATCATTGAGTATAACAATATGTAGTAACAAAATGATTTCCATTTAATACAATCATTAAGTCCCATGGAAACCTTAAAGAGAGTAAAGCAATCAGGAAAGATCAAAGTGTCCAGATTAAAGTGTCCACACCAGAGTTTACTGAAGTCTTCACCTCATTGTGCTCTGCGCACAGTATTTTGAGGCTCTTGGTTGCAGGTGTGTTTCAGAGGTTGCCAGCACATGAAACAACCTGAAACATCTTTAGAACTTAGGGAATCCCTCATCCAAGGATTCCCCTTAGTCGTCGTTGTCATCATCACAATTATATGTAGGATACTCCCCTTTACTCTCAGGAATGTCAACATTGTACTTTGGAGCTGTTAACACCATAATATGTTTCTTTATCCCCTTAATCACCAAAGAATTGTATCTATTTTCTTACCACCTGTTCTCTCTACACAATCGAATTGTCCCACAGGTGTCAATGGCGATCCTATTGGCATTCCCAACAACGCACTCTTTTCGCCTATCCTCACCTTTAAGGCCTTACACCTTTGCAGGTTTGTGACCCCCTGGGCACTCGAGTTGAACACATGTGTATACCCAGGAGTCCCCAAATATAATAAACACTCAGCATCTAGGTGTCATATTGGACCCTTCACTAAACTTTAAAAATCACATTAAAAGACCTGTAATGTCTTAAAGTTTAACACTGTGAACTTTCGACATATTAGGAACGCGTTATCACTAGAAGCTGCAAAGTCTCACTTTGATGCCATGATCATATCTCATATTTTGTATTGCATATCATCTTAACATAACAGCTCTAAAATCTCTTAGATCTTTACATAATCAGGCCCTGAAAATCCTCGATAAGAACCCAAGGCGTTACAATCATTGCCATGTTTTGGAAAAATATAAAATACCGGATTTTCCGGACTATAGAGGCACCATTGCCTCTATCGTCCACATCCACTCATTTTTTTTAAAAAATTAAGAAAAAAGTCATACAAGCCGCAACCGGGCTATAAGCTGCTGAGATCTATGTTGAAAAATGAGATATTTACTGCAGAGACGGAACGATTTTGTACTGTCAATGTACATTTATGTACCTGATCAGATTCTTTCCGAACAGTGCCTTTTAACACGGCAGCAACTGTCCTGATTAAAACGAGGTCAAAAACAGAAAAGAACCGGTAATTGACCTTCATTTCTCCTGTGCAGTGAACCCACAAGTCACTTTAATCATCTCCGCCCGACCTCCTCTTAAGACCTACATCCAGCCTCAGCTCACAAGTGTTAAGGTCTGTGTCTAGAGGAGACTGCAATGTTCCTAAAAGAAAGTTTGTCAGTCTGCCTTTTCCTATAAAGCATCAAGGAAGGGAATGGGCTTTCAGACAATCTAAAGAACATGACTGATTTTTACAGCTTTTCACAGGCCATCAAAAACTGGATTCTGGAGCACCAAACATGCTCCTCACACTAACAATACCAGATGGTATTTTGCCATCAGGTGTTACTCCTGTGGGTATCACCTGATGGCCCCCAGATTACCCAAACCAATAGTGTTACAACATTACATTACATTACATTACATTACATTACATTACATTACATTATACATTGCACTTTTAACTTGTAAATATTTATTTTATATTTGTATATTGTACAGTTGTTTTGTGTTTGTGTTGTCTCCCCTTCCCAGGATGACAGATGGAAATTAGCTCTGAGCTACAATCTGGTACAAACATCTGCCCCTGTGCTTAATGTAATTGTGCATTGTCCTAATAAATCAATAAATGAAAATGAAATGAAAATGACAGAGGATGTTCTGCTGATGCTGAGTCTGTTCTGTGCGTATGTCGCGTTGCAGATGCTGCGTAAACATGTGAAAGCGGGACACTCAAAAATCCGTCAGAACCCGTCAGACCAACCTGTGCACTACCTGGATTGATTACAGTAAAGCCTATGACTCAATGCCACACACATGGATCACTGAGTGCCTGGAGCTGTACAATATCAACAGGACTCTAAGGGCGTTCATTGCAAACTCGATGCAGTTGTGGAAAACCACCCTTCAAGCCAATGGCAAGCCACTTGCACAAGTGCCCATCAAATGTGGCATATACTAAGGAGACGCACTGTCCCCCCCATAATCGACCACACTGGCTATGGATACGACTCAGAAACCCGGTTCAGACCCGGTTCAGACCCGGTTCAGACCTGGTTCAGATCCAACTGTCTGTAGAGCGGGTAAACCTGCTCCAGGACGTCTCCAAAACTCATATTTTCTGGTTTATTCTCGGCGGCTGCAGTCGGGAGGAGACTGAACAGAGACGAGAAGAACACAGGCTCCGGGCCCGGGTCCAGATCTGAGACCGAGTCCTAGACCCCAGCAAGACCAGCTTTAGTCCGCGTTCAGTCCTGGTCCTGGTCCTAGTTCAGTCCTGGTCTGTACCTCTCTTACAGCGCGGCTCAGGAGGGTGAAGTGCTGTTCATAGGCCCTGAGCGTGTGGGGGCCGAAGATGGTGGAGGCGCCTTCGTATCTCTGCACCTGAGACAGCAGAGAGTCAGATGCCCTCCCCCTGTGTCAGATGCCCTCCCCCTGTGTCAGATGCCCTCCCCCTGTGTCAGATGTCCTCTTCCTGTGTCAGATGCCCTCCCCGTGCGTCAGATGCCCTCCCCGTGCTGTCTATCCACATGTCACAAAATCTGACACAAGGTGTGTGTGTGTATAGCATGTGTGTGTGTATAGTATGTGTGTATAGTGTGTGTGTGTATAGTGTGTATAGTGTGTGTATAGTGTGTGTGTGTATAGTGTGTATAGTGTGTGTATTGTGTGTGTGTGTATAGTGTGTGTGTGTGTATAGTGTGTGTGTGTTTAGTGTGTGTGTATAGAGTGTGTGTGTATAGTGTGTGTGTATATAGTGTGTGTGTGTGTATAGTGTGTGTATGTGTGTGTATAGTGTGTGTGTATAGTGTGTGTGTATGTGTGTATAGTGTGTGTGTATAGTGTGTGTGTATAGTGTGTGTGTATGTGTGTGTGTATAGTATGTTTGTGTATGTGTGAGTGTGTGTATAGTATGTGTGTGTATAGTGTGTGTGTGTGTGTATAGTGTGTGTGTGTATAGTGTGTGTGTGTACCTGATACTCCTCGTAGGTAGTGATGTAGTGTGTATAGACGTTACTGAGTCCTACGATCACGACCTGCACGTCCCCGAACTCTCCACCAACCTGAAGCTCCTGAGACACACACGACTCCTGTCACACTCAGGACACTTCA
Source organism: Odontamblyopus rebecca (assembly GCA_030686955.1). NCBI lineage: Eukaryota > Metazoa > Chordata > Actinopteri > Gobiiformes > Gobiidae > Odontamblyopus > Odontamblyopus rebecca. The sequence continues at coordinate 40,375,806 of CM060654.1, read as the reverse complement.
CACTCAGGACACTCCTGTCACACTCGGGACACTTCACACTCCTGACACTCCCGTCACACTCAGGACACTTCACACTCAGAACAGTCCTGTCACACTCAGGACACTCCTGTCACACTCAGGACACTTCACACTCAGAACACTCCTGTCACACTCAGGACACTCCTGTCACATTCAGGACACTTCACACTCAGGACACCTCACACTCGGGACACTTCACACTCAGGACACTCCCGTCACACTCAGAACACTTCACACTCAGGACACCTCACACTCGGGACACTTCACACTAAGGACACTTCACACTCAGGACACTCCTGTCACACTCAGGACACTCCCGTCACACTCAGGACACTTCACACTCAGAACACTCCTGTCACACTCAGGACACTCCTGTCACACTCAGGACACTTCACACTCAGAACACTCCTGTCACACTCAGGACACTCCCGTCACATTCAGGACACTTCACACTCAGGACACCTCACACTCGGGACACTTCACACTCAGGACACTCCCGTCACACTCAGGACACTTCACACTCAGGACACCTCACACTCGGGACACTTCACACTAAGGACACTTCACACTCAGGACACTCCTGTCACACTCAGGACACTCCCGTCACACTCAGGACACTTCACACTCAGGACACCTCACACTCGGGACACTTCACACTCAGGACACTCCCGTCACACTCAGGACACTTCACACTCAGGACACCTCACACTCGGGACACTTCACACTAAGGACACTTCACACTCAGGACACTCCTGTCACACTCAGGACACTCCCGTCACACTCAGGACACTTCACACTCAGGACACCTCACACTTGGGACACTTCACACTCAGGACACTTCACACTCAGGACACCTCACACTTGGGACACTTCACACTCAGGACACTTCACACTCAGGACACTCCTGTCACACTCAGGACACTCCTGTCACACTCAGGTCACTTCACACTCAGGACACTTCACACTCGGGACACTTCACACTCAGGTCATTTCACACTCAGGACACTTCACACTCAGGACACTCCTGTCACATTCAGGACACGCCCGTTACACTCAGGACACTTCACACTCAGGACACCTCACACCCGGGACACTTCACACTCGGGACACTTCACACTCGGGACACTCCTGTCACACTCAGGACACTTCACACTCAGGACACTCCTGTCACACTCAGGACACTCCCGTCACACTCAGGTCACTTCACAATCAGGACACCTCACACTCGTGACACTTCACACTCAGGACACTTCACACTCGGGACACCTCACACTCAGGACACTTCACACTCAGGACGCTCCTGTCACACTCAGGCTCACCACTCTGCCGCTGTCACTCACCTGTTTAACGGCTGCTCGAAGCCTCCGGCCCGACATTGTCCTGAGAGAGAAAGAGAGAGAGTCACTCCCCCTTCAGAGCACAGCACGCTCCACCCATACTCCACCCACGCTCCGCCCACGCCCCACGTATATGTCCTGAGAGCTGTGGGGGCGGAGCCCCGTACTGTGGGAACGGAGCCCCGTACTGTGTGTGGGCGGAGCCTCGTACTGTGTGGGGGCGGAGCCTCGTACCTTGTGTTTTTGCTGAGTGTTTGTGTGAGTCTCACGTGATTTCTCCAGGAACAGCAAGAACGGCCACAGATCCGATCAGGAACATTTGCACGTCGATGATGGTCAGGTGCCACGGCAACAGCCACGACATTTGACACAAACATACGACAAATATCACACCAGGCGGGGCATCTGACGCACACGACACACACCACCACACACCAACACACATCGACACACATCGACACACACTGACATACACACCGATACACACCAACACATACCGACACACAACACACACCGATACACACAACACACACCAACACACACCGACACACACCAACACACACCGACACACACCGACACACACCAACACACACCGACACACACTGACACACACCGACACACACAACACACACCGACACCACCAACACCAAATATTTACAAGTACATGTTTGTTTCTTACATTATATGGTCCTTCAATATGCATTGTCCCTTTAATAAATAAATAAATACAAATACAAATGTATATGTATATATTATACTCAAAGAATCAAAATATCCATCGTTTCCTTTGTCAAAAAGTATTTAGTTTATATATATATATATATATATATATATATATATATATATATATATATATATATATATATATATATATATATATATATATATATATATATATATATAAAAGGCATTTCTCACCTTCCACGGTGGTTGGTCTCTCACCCTCATCAGCTCGGGTCCTCTACCAGAGGCCTGGGAGCTTGAGAGTTCTGCGCAGTATCTTTGCTGTTCCCAGTACTGCACTTTTCTGGACTGAGATGTCTGTTGTTCTTCCTGGGATCTGCTGCAACCACTCATCCAGTTTGGGGGTCACGGCCCCGAGTGCTCCGATCACCACAGGCACCACCTTTCAGCTTCCAGGCCCTCTCCAGCTCTTCCTTGAGCCCCTGGTATTTCTCTAGTTTCTCGTGTTCCTTTTTCCTGACATTGCCATCGCTCGGTATTGCAATGTCCACCACCAAGACTTTGTTCTCTTGCTTATCCAGAACCACGATGTCTGGTTGGTTCACCATCACCATTCTGTCAGTCTGTATCTGGAAGTCCCACAGGATCTTGGCCTGCTCATTCTCCACAACCTTTGGATGCGTTGCCCACCTTGATCCTGGGGTTTCCAGCCCGTACTCTGCACAGATGTTTCTGTACACTATGCCCACTACTTGGTTATGTCGCTCCATGTACGCTTTCCCTGCCAGCATCTTACACCCTGCAGTTATGTGCTGGACTGTCTCAGGCATTTCTTTGCACAACCTACACCTTGGGTCTTGTCTGGTGTGGTAGATCTGGGCCTCTATTGCTCGGGTGCTCAAGGCCTGCTCCTGTGCAGCTAGGATGAGTGTCTCCGTGCTGTCCTTCAGACCAGCCCTCTCCAGCCATTGGTAGGATTTCTTGATATCAGCCACTTCAGTTATGTTCCGGTGGTACGCCCCATATAGGGGGTTGTCCTGCCATGATGGTCCCTCCAGCACCTCTTCCTCTGTGCCCCACTGTCTGAGACATTCTCTGAGCATGTCATCAGTCTGGGCCTTGTCATTGATGTACTTGTGGAGCTTGGATGTTTCATCCTGGACAGTGGTTCCCACACTGACTAGTCCTCAGCCTCCTTCCTTCCGGCTCGTGTACAGTCTCAGGGTGCTGGACTTGGGATGGAACCCTCCATGCATGGTCAGGAGCTTTCGTGTCTTAACATCCGTGGTCTGTATCTCCTCCTTTGGCCAACTTATGATTCCTGCTGGGTATCTGATCACTGGCAGGGCGTAGCTGTTTATTGCCTGCGCCTTGTTCTTGCCATTGAGCTGGCTTCTTAGGACCTGCTGTACTCTTTGCAGGTATTTGGCTGTCGCCGCTTTCCTTGTTGCCTCGTCAACGTTGCCATTTGCCTGTGGGATACCAAGGTACTTGTAGCTGTCCTCAATGTCTGTTATTGTTCCCTCTGGGAGTGAGACCCCCTTTGTGTGGACTACCTTCCCTCTCTTTGTCACCATCCTACTACATTTCTCGAGCCCGAATGACATTCCAATGTCTGTGCTGTAGATCCTGGTGGTGTGGATCAGTGAGTCGATGTCTCGCTCGCTCTTAGCGTACAGCTTGATGTCATCCATGTAGAGGAGGTGACTGATGGTGGCCCCATTTCTGAGTCGGTATCCATAGCCAGTGCGGTCGATTATTTGGCTGAGGGGGTTCAGACCTATGCAGAACAGCAGTGGGGACAGTGCGTCTCCTTGGTATATGCCACATTTGATGGTCACTTTTGCAAGTGGCTTCCCATTGGCTTCAAGGGTGGTTTTCCACAACTGCATCGAGTTTGCAATGAACGCCCTTAGAGTCCTGTTGATATTGTACAGCTCCAGGCACTCAGTGATCCATGTGTGTGGCATTGAGTCATAGGCTTTACTGTAATCAATCCAGGCAGTGCACAGGTTGGTCTGAGGGGTTCTGCAGTCACGAGCGACTGTTCGGTCAACCAGGAGTTGGTGTTTGTCTCCCCTGGTGTTTTTGCTGATGCCCTTCTGTGCTGCGCTCATGTATTGATCCATGTGCCCGCTTATCTTAGCCGCGATGATGCCTGACATGAGCTTCCATGTTGTGGAGAGACAGGTTATTGGCCGATAGTTGGATGGGACTGTACCCTTTGCGGGATCCTTCAGGATCAGGATCGTAAGCCCTTGGGTTAGCCATTCAGGGTGAGTCCCATCCCTTAGCAGCTGGTTCATTTGTGCTGCTAGGCGCTCATGGAGAGCAGTGAGCTTCTTTAGCCAGTATGCGTGGATCATGTCAGGGCCTGGTGCTGTCCAACTTCTCGTAAGTTTTCTCATCATTGTATGAGGTGGGCAGTAGCGTAAAGGGTCTTGCCCAAGGACCCACACTGGTTTTTGCTCCTAATGCCCTTGGGGGGGATTTTATATATATATATATATATATATATATATATATATATATATATATATATATATATATATATATATAATAATTAACCTTTTAGAAAAAAAAAAAACACTGAATGCGATGGTGTGTCCAGACTTGTAAAGATCACACTCAATACACGTTATTTATTTATTTATTACTGTTTTGAGGACCTTTTGTCAACATAAAATTACAATCTTTGCTTTCATTTGGTGTTTGCTGTCTGTAGACAACTTGATTTTACCTTGGAGAAAAAGTGCCTGTAAAAATGTGTAGTTCAATTATTTACAGGGCTTAAAACATACTAAAAATAATCTGCAAAGTGCAACAGAATCAATATTGGTTAACCTGTCCAGTCCACTGCCTTAGAGCATGTTCCAGCTGCTCAAATCCAGAACTAACAGACTTGGACTGAGACTTAGACAAACACTACTGAGCCACAAGGGAAATTATTTAGACACAGTAGCTCATGCCTCACAATATAAGATAATAGCAGGTCAGACTCTAGGAATATGAGCACTGTTCCATGCATTGTTACTGAGGTAATTCTGCACAGTGAAATAAGTAAATGTCTCAAACTCGTAGGCCTACATTTGAGAGGGCTGCACTTGCTCTTTACTTTAGAGGACCTAGGTTAATGATTGACTCGGGTCGGCGTCCTCATAGCCAACAACATGTAGCAGCTGACCATTCGGAAAATTACATTGGGCCGAGCACCTCCACAGAGTGAGATTTCATTCATATAAAAATGTTCACGTACTGGAAGGAGAGACATTTTGGGTGCCAGGTAGGAAAAACTGTTTTATCATCTTTAATCTTTATCTGTAGGGTGACCAAGACAATCCCTGTTTACCCAGAACAGTCCCAGTTTGGAGTCCTGTGTCCCCTGTCACAGCGGATTTATACAAAACCAGTGATTTGTCCCAGTTTGATCCCTGCCAACAGTAAAGAGAGACATTAACGGTCATTTGTTTAGGTAAAAAACAGAAAAGCTGCTTAAAAATCACCAAAACACAAATAAATTAGATTATACTTACTCACATCATGAATGGGCCAAGGGCAGGGCAATCTTCCTTAATTCTGTCCTTGTTTCACAATTTTATTATTACTGACAACAAAACAGGAATGTCCCAGTATTTTATTTAAAAAATCTGGTCACAATCTATCTGCAAAAAAGTTTGAAGACAGAATAACAGTTGTGATCTGAGCATTGTCGACCTACATTAGTTTACCGGTTAGCCTATATTTTGTTCTGATGCAATAACAGTATGCTTTATGCTAATCATCGCTTTATGTTGCAAACAACTGACCATTTTTAGAGCAAATTACTCAGAGGCAAAGCTAATTGCATTAATAAAAGAAAATAGTAGAACCAAATTTGCTGCCTGTCCAAAAAAGGTCTCCACCTGGATTTAACTAAGAAAACAGGTCCGAGGTTGCTGCCGTGGGTCAGGTCCAGGTTCAGCAGCAGTGTGTGCTCAAAGAATGAGGTCAGCTGAACCTGAATATACTGAAGGACCAGGTTAAGAGTAGACTGGACCATCATCAATGCAAGATCTTGGTGAAAAATGAACACTGGATGGAAATGAATCTTGTGACATTGCAGAAGCTTATCGAAACAAAGCCACAGCGCATGCAGAGAAGAGTCTGATCACTGCACAAAGCTTCTCCAGCACATCTCGAAGATTCTCAGTGGGGTTAAGGTCTGGACTCTGTGTTGGCCAATCCATGTGTGAAAATTATGTCTCCTGCTCCCTGAATCACTCTGTCACAATCTGAGCCCGATGAATCCTGGCATTGTCATCTGGGAATATGTCCATACCATCAGGGAAGAAAAAATCCACTGGTGGAATAACCTGGTCCTTCAGTATATTCAGGTTCAGCTGACCTCATTCTTTGAGCCCACACTGCTGCTGAACCTGGACCTGACCAACTGCAGCAACCTCGGACCTGTTTGCTTAGTTAAATCCAGGTGGCCACTATTTTTTTGGTCAGGCAGTGAATTATGTTGCATAAATAAAGATCCTGTATTATGTTACCTGCTCAAAACCACATCTGGAGGTTGAGTAACTCTTTATTATTAGTCTGTCTACATCTCTAAAGATCCAAATGCTCTGGTCCACCTTGTGATGTCATGAAGCTTGAAGCTAGTTTTAAGTTAACAGCTATTTTTGACCTTTAGTTCAGTAGAGATGGGCAATTCCAGGGCTGAAATGATCCAAATGAATCTAATGAAGGTTGAAGAATGAAAAAACTTAAGATCTAAACACTTAAATCTATCAGAAAATGACTTAAAAGTAGTAAAATTATCTTGCGCATGTACAGATAATTTTGTTTGACGATGTTAAAGGGGAACTCCGGCACATTTGAAGCTAAAGTCCATTTCTAGAGGTGGTCGAATTCTGTCAGAAGCCAAAAAACAGCACAGATTAGTGTTGCCTCGGCAGAGATCTCGCTGTGGCAGTGAGTCTTACAACAGCCACGAGTCTAACAAACAAAGCGCTCTGCCTGGTTCACTCATTAGTGTCTGGAAACATTAGAAAACAATTTTGTAAGCAGCCTTAGCCTTACCTCTGTTGACTTCCCATTGCGCCTGTGAAAGCCCAAAGGATTCTAAGAGCTCAGGCTGCTTATAAAGTTCTTTCCAGACACTAATGAATGATCCAGGCAGGGTGTTTTTTTTTTGTTAGACTCGTGGCTGTTGTAAGATGGGTTAAAGTGGTGTTAAGCTTCTTCAGTATGAAGCAAATTGGTGTTTTTCATGAAAGTTAAGAACTTGCCCCATCACTACACTAGTTTGTTGTCATGACAGACTCATTGCCACAGCAAGATCTCCACCGAGGCAACACTGATCTGTGCCATTTTTGGGCTTCTGAAAATATTCCACCACCTCTAGCAACGGACTTTAGCTTCAAGCATGCTGGAGTACCCCTTTAAGATATAAACACTTAAATCTATCAGAAAATGACTTAAAAGTAGTGAAATTATCTTGCTGTATGGACAAATAATTTTACTTGACAAGATCTCTTAAAATAAACGACCTCTAGACTAATAATGAAACAGTCTCAGAACTAGTAAATCGATCATACATCTGAAAACAAGATTAATCTTGGCCAGATCAGAGACATTTTTAGTATATGGACTGGAGTTTAAAAACACAATGGAGCATATCCTGTATTATGACATCACATATTGAAACAGTGTTTTCTGTTTGAGAGAAGAGCTCAGCCTAAATATGCAAGGTTTTTTTTTTTGTGTTAGACATGTGTGAATGAAACAAAACACAACTCCAGGTCTGGTTTTGTTACTGTGCAGAGTGCGACTTTGTTTAAATCTCATGGCATCTTCTTGTTATTCCATTTGAATGACAAATGATCTACAGACATGACTTTCAATACTATGATTCTTTCTGCAATTGTTCTTTTAGCTGCTATGGATGTGAACTCAGTGTGTAACAACAGCTTCTCTTCTATCTTCTGTCTGACCGGTATGTTGGAGCCAAAATATAAATGTTACCATACATTTTTGTTTTGTTTTTTGTTTTAACTGTGTACCTCTGTCTCAGATGGCAAGTCGTCCGGTCAGTTTGCCGTCATAATTATCCCTGCTCTTCTGGCTTCAAGTACAGTACTAGTGGTGCTGCTCATTTTCTACAGTCTGTATAAGAATAAGAAAAGACAACAAAGGACACTAGGACAATTTACAGGTACAGGTATTTACAAATTTTGTGTTTTAGGCGCATTAATTCACTTTTTTGCTTTTAAATTTATAATGTTTGGTAGGGCTGAAACAATATCCAAGTCTCACAATATGATATGGTCACAGTATGAACCTCACGGTACAATGTTTATTGTGGTATCAGGGGAAAGCTCATGATATGATGGGGAGGCTCACGATATTACGATACTCTACAGAATAACAAGACTGACATTCTAAAATGCTTTGACCAGTCATTTGGTACAACATTTATTGTCATTAGGGATGGAACGATATCCAAATCTCTCTGTACCATATTTTCACCATATATATCTCACGCTACGATATTTATTGCAATAATAATAATAATACTTTTTTTAAAATTTCGAGGCACCTTTCTAGACACTCAAGGACACTGTACAAAGACAACTAACTAAAAACAGACAATATATACAGTATAAGATAAAGAAATTAGACAAAGCAATACAATTATAAAAATGGACGATCAGCAAGGAGATGGATAATTACTGTATTTTACAGACTATAAGTTTTCATGGTTTGGGTGGTTCATGCAACTTATACTCAGGTACGACTAAAACTATATAATTTCACAGCCACAAGAGGACACTCTAGGCTGTGCCAGTATCCGCTGTATCTCATGCTATTACTCCTGCACCACTGTCACCTTCACCAACTGTAGCAGATAATCCAGTGCTACTATACATGTTTTTTTCTTCTTCAATGAGCAAATATGGAAAATACAGTAAGTAGGGTAGGCTTTTTGAAAAGATGGGTCTTAAAATGAGATTTGAAAACTGGTAATGACTGAATGTTCTGGAGATCAGGGAAGAGTGACTTCCAGAGATGGGGAGCAGAGCGGCTGAAGGCCCTTCTGTCCATGGTGCTGAAACGGGCAGGAGGGACTGTGAGGTGTATGGAGGAGGAGGACCTGAGTGAGCGTGTGTGTGGAGACATGAAGGAGTTCAGTGAGATTGGGAGGAGCTGGGCTATGGACGGACTTAAATGTGAGGAGTAGGATTTGAAACTGAACGCAGTAGGGAACAGGGTGATGCAGTGAATGAAGGGTGTTCTGGTGATGATCCAGGCTGCAGAGTTTTAGAGGATTTGTAGTAAACTGTGAATCTGCTACTTTTTCCTCTAAAAATCCCTTCACAAGACTTAATCCAAGAACGAAGTGCTTAGAACAGTTATTCCTTCATGTAGTCTGCACTGGATGTATATACAGACTGAATGAACGGAGGGTTAGGGTGATATAGCAACTGCCCTGGGATGTTTAGTGAATGAGTGGAGCTGTAGAAAAAACAGGGAGGCAACAAAGGGAGGATGGGAACAGACTGGGAAATGGAGCTGGACTCTTAGCCATAATACATCACAGTTGAAGTTACTTGTCTCATTCAAGTTGACCTTAGTCTAATTGACTGATTCACTGTTACTTTACCACAATCATTAAGATCTACAAACTTGTAGCTGTGAGTAAAGGAAACTCAGGCATTTACTAGTCAAAAATACTTAGAAAAACGTGCATTCTTACTGTGAGTGGAGAGATCTGAACTGCAGCCTCTCCTGATGCCATCACCTGCTTGTCTCCATGGAGATAGTCACATCTTATGCCATATTGTGGAGTATTTAAGGTGAAGCAATCACATCTCCACAGACACAAGTAGACTTTAGTGCAACTTCAAGTCCTTACATCTTCAACAGACTAAATAACTAAATTATATAACACCAAACATCACTGTATCCATATGCCCTAATTTGACAAGCCACAATGAAGCCACATGTCTCTCTTAAATAGGCCTGATATAAACAGTCGTGTGTGGTACTGTGTGGTCCTAGGAAGCATGGATGTACGTGCAGATGGGAGCAGGCCTCCCACACTGCCTGTGTCTCTGGGTCAGTGGGAGATGTCTGCAGACTGCTCCCTGGAGGGAGTGGCGTTCTGGCACAGTGGACACTACGGGCCCATCTGTAAAGGGACACTGAAGAGGAGGGACGGCCGCTCTCAGCCTGTGGTGGTCAAGACTTATACAGGTACTGTGGCCAGAAAGGGAATATATAATGTCAAATTGACCATGAGGTTTTAACAATCTTATAATGGTTCTCTCGCCCACGACCCGCCTGGATTAAGCGGGAGAAGATGGATGGAACTCCTTTTTTATCTTCTTTTTTTTTTTTTTTTTTTTTTTTTACATAGGATTAACAGCATAATCATTAATAATTTTCCTTTTTAGAGCTCTTTTGAAGCTTACAAGAGAAGTACATAATTTGATCTCATCATTTAGTCCATTCCATAATTTCACACCGATAACTGAAACACATCTAGATTTCACATTGGTTCTTTCTTTGGAACATTCAAAAATAAACAGTACTCTTAAATTGTATTTACCTTCTCTTAACTTAAATAATTTCTGAATAGCAGAAGGAAGACTTTTTTTAATGTTCTGTACATAATTTCTAATATTTTAATATATACAATATCCACAAATTTGAATGTATTAGTTTGAATAAAGAGTTTATTAGCTGGTTCATGATATCCTACTTTATTAATGAGTCTAATCGCTCTTTTTTGTATCTTAATTAACATTTCTATATTTGTTTTGTTTTTTTATTCCCCCATATTTCTGAGCAATATACAAGCCTTTTATATTTAGTAAGTCTTATATAAGTCTTTTATACAATATTCCAACAGATTTAGCTACCTTGTTTTTAATATACTCAATATGCGGTTTCCAACTAAGTTTATGATCTAGGATCACACCTAAAAATTTGGTTTCATAGGCTCTTTCTATTTCAACTCCATTTAAGTGTAACTTTACATTAGTGTAAGTCCTAGTACCAGAAAATATCATAAATTTGGTTTTATTTTCATTTAAAGATTAGTTATTATAGTCAAACCACTTTTTAAGATAGCTATTTCTTTTTCTACAGATTGCAATAGTTCATCCATATTCTCTCCAGTACAGAAAACATTTGTACCATCAGCAAACATAATAAATTTCAACATAGTTGTTACTGTAAAAATGTCATTTAAATAAAGTATAAATAGTTTTGGTCCCAAAACTGAGCCCTGAGGAAGACCACATATTACTGTTTCAAATTGTGATTGTGTATTGTTAATTTGTACATACTGAATTCTATTACTTAAATAGCTCTTTAACCACTGATGTGTGACACCTTGTAGGCCATGTTGTTCACATTTTCCCAGCAATAGTGCATGGTCAAAGGCCTTACATAAATCAATGAACACACCGACTGTGCTGAGCTTCTGGTCAACTGCTGCTGCCACATGTTCAACAAACTCCATCACAGCCATCAATGTGGAGCAGCTGTTCCTAAATCCGTACTGGTGCTCATTTAGAACAAGCCTATTGATGAACAATTTTTCTAGTATTTTTGAAAATTGTGGTAACAGTGATATAGGTCTGTAATTTGATCATATTTGCTTATCACCACTTTTGTATACTGGAAAGACCTTGGCTGTTTTCATTTGATCTGGAAAGATTCCAGTTGAAAAGTATCTGTTACAAATGTAAGTAATGGGTTTACTTATACAGTATATGACATCTTTGATAAGGGCCATATCAGTATTATTGCAATCTGTAGATCTTTTATTTTTAAACTTTCTTACAACTTCTATCACATCACTTTCGCATACTCCTCCGAGAAACATTGTATTTATATTATTAAACCTTAAATTCATGTTGTACTTGCTTACCGTTGGTAGGTCATTTGCCAGATTTGGACCTATATTAACAAAATACTGATTAAATACATCTACAATGTCCTCTCTATTTTCAAATGTTGTTGTTGTATGTTTAATACATGTTGGAAAGTCTCTGTCTTTATGATTATTTATAACGTTATTAATTATCTTCCAAATACCCTTAATATCATGTTTATATTTTTGCAATAGCTGATCATAATACGGTAATCCTTTTTTTGCTTTCTCAGAACTGATGTTAATCTATTTTTATATTTTTTATACTGTTCCTCCATTTCTTTGGTTGGACATTTAATGAAATCCATGTATAATTTGTTCTTATATTTTTTACAAGACTTTTCCAAACTCCGTGTCATCCAAGGTGTCAACCTGTTTTTTTGTTTCTGTTTACATTTCTTTAAAGGACAATGACGATTATAAATTCTTGCAAATATTTCCAAAAATACATTATATGAATCATTAACATCATCAACATAAACATTTTGCCAGTCATAATTGAATAATTCTGCTTTCATAGCTTCCATAGCTTCAGGTGATTTTTCTCTAACTAAATTAAAATGTGGGTTTTCCATTCTTAAATGTAACTCATTATTATTATCTAACACAGTAAACAGAGGCAAATGATCCATAATATCTGTTACTAACAGTCCACTTTTTGTTTTTATATTGACTTTGTTTATATAGATATTGTCAATCAATGAGGCACTATCTTTAGTTATTCGAGTTGGTTTTAATATTAATGGATAAAAGCCTAAACTGAACATTGAGTTGACAAATTCAGTTGTTTTACTGTGCTCATTACATTTAATCAAACCAAGGTTAAAGTCTCCACAAACAAAAGTAAACTTTCCATTATTCTCTTACGAAACTCATCTATACAAGAACCTGGGGTTCGATAAACACAACTGATTAACATGTTCTTAGATCTATTACCCTCAATTTCAACAGATAAACATTCCATCAAATTATCAACAGAAAATATCATGTTAGTAATAACCTTACATTTTAAATCAGACTTTACAAACAGTGCAACACCATTATTACCGTTATTACGTGTTTGTGTGCAGATGGCACAGACAAACCTGACTCTGGTGAGTTTGTGGATCTGGTTGTGTTCCACTCACGTGTGTGCAAACATCAGAATGTGGTGCAGATGCTGTTGTTTCAAACGTCTCATGTCCCCATGTACCTGATCCTGGAGCAGAGCAGTCCTGGTAACCTGCTGCACTTCCTCTGGACTCTCAGAAATGTAAACACACACAGCTCTCTCACATACAAGTACTATGTTAGGTACAAGTGAGTGTTTGTCTTGTGATCCAGACTTTAGGGTTCAAATCCCACTCTTGACTTCGGTCCCAGCTGCCACAGATGAATGCTGTTGTGTGTTTGTGCATCATACTTCACCCCCCTTGTGGCAACCGGTGGTGGAAAGCATGAGCCACAGAAATTAATTGTCTAATGCACATTCTTTTTTTTAGTGTTTCTGTCTATGTTGTCTTGTGCTGTTTTTATGTGGTGGTGAGCTAAAGACCAATTTCTACCATGGTAGACAATAAAGCTATTCTATTCTATTCTACACTGGTGTACGAGTGTGTGTGTGTGAATGTGTGAGTGGGTCCTTGATGTCCAAATGGGTCCAAGTGGTTTGAGTGCCTTGAAGGTAGAAAAGCACTAGATGTGATGTGACATAATTTTTTTTTTAAAAGTTTGTAAATGTTTTGTATGTTTGTGTGGTTGTCAGAAAAACTGAGGCTGCCAGTCACTGGTCTGCCCCTGGGCAACTATGGCTGTAGAACAGGCTTGTCACCACCAAGTAGAGTGAATAAATAATCAATTTTGTTCACAGAACAATGTCACCCCGAGCGACCCATCGCAGGACTTCACAGAGAGATCTGTGTTTGTGGTGGCGAAGCAGGTGGCAGCTGGTCTGGTGAGTCTACCAAGCATGGACACATTTTGTTTCTCAAACTTTACTCTGATATTTGTTGATGGGAAATAATCCACAGATGTTTTGTGAGCGAATCATGATTTATTCTACTTACCTCTGACATTCCCATCTACTATTCCCCTCCCTCTGCAGGACTACCTGATGTCTGAGCACAGGCTAGTTCATGGAGATGTTGCAGCCCGCAACATCCTCCTCGGGCCGGGCCTCTCGGCGCGCGTGTCAGGACTGGGTGGAGTCTTCAGGACGAGGAGGGCGGAGTCAACAAAGAGGGCGGAGTCAGTGATCAGAACGTCTCACGTCCCACTAAAATGGCAGGCCCCCGAAAGGATCATGATGCAGCTCTGTATCAACCAGAGTGATGTGTAAGAGTGTATTGTGCCTTCATGAACATAATGGAGGAGTCGGCGTGTGGCGCACTCTGCTGGTGGCTCTGGGGAGTGAAGCATGCTGAACTCAATGGATAGCAGCTCGGCTATTCAACATGATGATAACAGATAGGACAAACTGAAGGCAATTTAGCACAGAAATTATTCAAACATCCTTTCTCTATTTCATATTATAAATCTAGTCAGAGGAATAGAATAATGTCAGTGTAATATTTTGCTGAAGAAAATAAGTTTCAAATTTCCAATAATACTATTCATTTGAATCTTGTCCATACTATGTCAGGTGGTGATTGCTTGTTTCTCTTCTGGTTTTGCTTGCAGCTGGTCCTTTGGAATTTTACTGTATGAAATGGTCACATTAGGTAAGACACTGAACCGTACAGATTATGCTTATATGTGCTCATGCCATGTCTATAAAACCATATGCAGTGCAAATAGTATAAGTTGTGCTCCTGTTTACAATGATAATGTCCCATCTCTCCCAGGCTCTCCTCCATACCCTGAGCTGGAGCCCGTGAGTGTGCTGCCTAAACTGCAAAGGTCTTATCGGATGAAGAGGCCTAGCAACTGTGGAGCCTCTCTGTGAGTTCACGACAAAACATAGTTCATTAGGAAGGACCATGCCAACAACAACACTGTGCAAAGAAGAAGTTTACTGGTAAATGTAGGAGGCGGGGCGGAGATGGCTGGGTTGAGACTCGTGGGTCTCAATCTTCAATTGGCCCAGCTGGAACGGGACCCCCCTGTAGGTGTCTTATGGCTGAAAGACAAATGAGACAGGGGGTGGGGTCGAGTTAACCCGAGACAAATTGGAATGTTGGGATAGGCTGCTGCAAATAGGCTTCTGGGAAATCAGAGGTGTGGTTGAAGTGAGCTCTGATTCGCTGGTGAGGAGAGGGCAGTTCTCCTGACAGTAGAGTAAAACAAGCCTTTTAGTCTTAATATTAAAAAATGTGATGATAAGTAAAACCTGTTAGACTTTAGACTTTATTGTCCCCAAGAGGAAATTTTCACAAACACAGAGCACAGTGACAACACAACACAACAACACACACACACATTATAATAGACATTACAGTGCATCATCGAGGTCTACCTTCCCTCCTGCACCTGAGCACCCTGTACCTCCTCCTGAGGGCCGAGGGGTGAGGTGATCCTGTAGTGGGTGTGTGGGGTCCTGTTCTATGGAAAATGTGATGCGTCCGATGACCCTGTTATTAAGATTTTTCATGTTGGATGTGGGAAGTCCTGTGATGGACATTTACATTTTAGCTACTTATTTTAACTTCATTTAAACTAATTACAGTTGATCTTTAAGTATTTCTCATAAAACTGATTAATTACTCTTTAAAAGAAGAGGAAAATATGGTACAGTGTGCCAATTTTATCTTTTTATTTTATTTATTTGAATAGAACAAGTATTCACAAATAAACAACAAATGATTTTAATTTCGCATGGACCTGGATACTCTTTCCAATATATAATATAATTTTAGTGTGACATTTTTATCCTTGTATTGCTGCATCTCCAATTTGTATTTTTCACGTTTTTCTCAGTATAACATATCTTTGTGTGCAGGTATGATTTAATGAAGTACTGCTGGATGTGGAGTTTTAAGGACAGACCTGCCTTCTCTGCGATCATCAAACTGCTAGACTCCTCTCTGTACCTGGCCTCCACACAACCCATCTCTGTCCCCAGTACTATAGACCAAATACAATACAGCACCATTGCAGGCCTTCAGACTTAACACTTATTTGAAAATGCCTGTCACTATTAGAATGACTATATCGACTGATCGTTCGGTACCAGGTAGTTAGTCAATATTTATCGTGGGTACTTTTGCTTTGCTTGAGAAAACATTTTGAGTGGTGGAAGGCTGAATTATGAACTTGTTATAGATACAAATTAATTAAATGTCCTATGTTACACAAAACTGACTCTTGTGAGCTCATGTTAGAATGTCGTTTTGTGTTTGGTTGTGTTTTGTTTCATTCACACGTTTGAGTAACCCTTTATTATGACTCTGTCTGCATATCCAAAGCTCAAAAGCCTCTGCTCCACCTTGTGATGTTATGTAGAGGTAGTTTTCAAGCTACCTTTTACCTTTTGTTCAGAAGAGATGGGAAATTCTAGGACTGAAATGATAAAAAAGTGAAGGTGTCAGGAGTTTAAAAACATAATGGAGCACTTCCTGTATTACCATATGACATCACAACGTGGAACAGTTGGAGTATTTTCAGAGAGAGAAGAACTAAATCTAAATATGCAGGTTTGTGTGTTAAACTTTTGTGAATGAAACAAAACACAGCTCCAGATGTATTGTTGACATATTACAAATACTGTAACAACATTATAAATAATAATTAGGGATGTAACATTAACTAAAATATGGTGATATTGCATCGTCAATAATATCGTGGACCATCAAAATATATCGAATCTCAAGTCTCTTTGCTTAAATGAATAGTTCTGATGCAGAAATGGCTAAAAAAAAAAAAAACAGACTACATAGACCATGATCCTTTGCTCTGTTTCAGTGCAGACTACATGAAGAAATAACTGTTCTAAGCACTTTGAAATCTTCATTCTTTGGATTAAGTCTTGTGAAGGCATTTTTAGAGGAAAAAGTAGCAGATTCACAGTTTTGTGAGTCTCCACAAAATATTACAATAAATACCGTAGTATATGGTGAAAATATTGTACAGAGAGATTTGGATATCGTTCCATCCCTAATGCCAATAAATGTTGTGCCAAATGAAGCATTTAAGAATGCCAATGTCTTGTTATTATGTATAAGAGGGGTCATCAAACTAAGGCACCTTTGACCACCCCCAGCCCCTCTGCCACCAACACTTGAATCGGCCCTATGAGGCAATCGTGAAAAGTTTTCATGGCCTATTTTTTTATATTACTTTTTGGCAAATAATAACATGTCAGCATCTTGTATTTTGCAGATTTTTTCAATTAAAAATTATCTTTATATTAAGGATTTATCTTTATATTTAGATCATTATATGACTATTTATATTTGCTGCTGAATTTGCATCAAATTTTCGTCAAGCTCAAGATCAAATAGTGACAGTCAATACACGCAAAAATAAATACATGGAATATCTGTGGTATTTCAAATCAAAACAAAGTGTGAAAGTCTTACTACTTCTGCAAACACTAGTAACAATGAACAAATATGTGCCAGGAATTCTGTGTTGATGTTGTATTGTAGATGGTTGTGTCAGGCTGCTCATTTCTACTACACAATGAGGCTGGTGGTCATGTTGGTCTGGGTCATATAATTCTGATATACGGCCCTAACCCCTGCCCCCAACACAGATAATGTGGCTCAGAGAAAAAAAGTTTGGTGACCCCTGATGTAGAATATCGTAATATTGTGAGCCATATCGTGAGCTTTCCCACGATATCACAATAAATATTGTACTGTGAGCTGTGAGGTTCATACCTTGACAATATCATATCGTGAGGCTTGGATATCGTTACACCCCTGACAATAATATATATATATATATATATATATATATATATATATATATATATATATATATATATATATATAAACCCCTATATGGGGCGTACCACCGGAACATAACTGAAGTGGCTGATATCAAGAAATCCTACCAATGGCTGGAGAGGGCTGGTCTGAAGGACAGCACGGAGGCACTCATCCTAGCTGCACAGGAGCAGGCCTTGAGCACCCGAGCAATAGAGGCCCAGATCTACCACACCAGACAAGACCCAAGGTGTAGGTTGTGCAAAGAAGTGCCTGAGACAGTCCAGCACATAACTGCAGGGTGTAAGATGCTGGCAGGGAAAGCATACATGGAGCGACATAACCAAGTAGTGGGCATAGTGTACAGAGTGCAGAGTACGGGCTGGAAACCCCAGGATCAAGGTGGGCAACGCCTCCAAAGGTTGTGGAGAATGAGCCAAGATCCTGTGGGATTTCCAAATACAGATTGACAGAATGGTGATGGTGAACCAACCAGACATCATGGTTCTGGATAAGCGAGAGAACAAAGCCGTGGTGGTGGACATTGCAATACCGAGCGATGGCAATGTCAGGAAAAAGGAACATTAGAAACTAGAGAAATACCAGGGGCTCAAAGAAGAGCTGGAGAGAGCCTGGAAGGTGAAAGCATCGGTGGTGCCTGTGGTGATCGGAGCACTCGGGGCCGTGACCCCCAAAATGGATGAGTGGTTGCAGCAGATCCCAGGAAGGACAACAGACATCTCAGTCCAGAAAAGCGCAGTACTGGGAACAGCAAAGATACTGCGCAGAACTCTCCAGCTCCCAGACCCGAGCTGATGAGGGTGAGAGAGACCAACCACTGTGGAAGGTGAGAAACACGTTTATATATATATATATATATATATATATATATATATATATATATATATATATATATATATATATATATATATATATATATATATATATATATATATATATATTTGGAGACGGGGGGGCTGCTTCATGGTTAGGTTTAAATATTCTTGTTCATGATCTATATTTTCTTCAGCCATAGACACATATTATACACACAAAATGTTTTATCATGACAGGCCTAAATATAGACATTATTATAGACATTATTATACAATTAGGCACTGTTTATGCTTTTATTGTCAAAATATACAAACATATCTGTACATGTTACCTCCACACATAAATACAGTGTCCACTGCTGTACAGTGTAGTCGCTCTGAGCTTGCATATACACCTGCGACTTTACAGTAGGAAAATAGAATCTCCACACAGAAAGCTGCTCTAGGTCATATTTAGAAAGCATTTAAAGCTGCACTATGTCACATTTCCGAAGATTTATCTGCTATCCAATGCTAAAAGCGCCTTGAAAAATGTGCCTTCTTATCGTGGGGGGACTTGCTTCTCCAAAGATCTTGCCCCTGCTTGTTTCCATGGAGATAGACAAGTTGGAACAATCCAGGGAAAACAATAACATCTCCATGACGATGAGCAGACGATGATGCAGCTCAGTATCGACCAAAGTGATGTGTAAGATTGTACTGTGTCTTCTTTTATGTAATAATAATGTAGAATTAGGCATGTGGCATCCTCTACTACTTAAGTTTAATGCCAAACGGTGGAACATTCTGGACAAAACAATAACATGTCCGTGAAAATGATCAGATGAAAACTGATTTATACATTCACTGGCCTCTCCCAGACACAAACAGTGACTATAGAAAAATAGGAATGATCTTATTTTTGAGATGAATGATGATCTTATGGACCAGACAAGTGGACACTAGACAATAGTGATGTTAAGCAGTGAAAAGACGTCCCTTTTTACCCAGAACAGTCCCAGTTTGGAGCCCTGTGTCCCCTGTCCCAGCAGATTTATCCAAAACGAGTGATTTGTCCCAGTTTTATACAAGAAATGCCCCAGGTGTCCCTATTGTTGACCATCTGATCTAAAGCAGGTCTAAACCAGGATTACATCAGGTCTAAACCTGGACTAAAACATGACTGTCACAATTTTTGACTAATCTGATCCTCAGCAACAGTAAAGAGGAGCATAAATTATCATTTGTTTCACCAAAATACAGAAATCCGTGTTTGAGAATGGCCATAAAGCAAAAAAAATGCAGTAACAGAAGCCTCTCAGATCATGATTGACACCAGAATGCACAATCTTACATGGTCTTTTCACAATTTTATTTATACCAACCATCCAAACCCAAGTGTGTGCCAGTTTTTAATTTTGAAAATCTAGACACCCTAGCCATGACGTCACTTCTGGGTCCAACCTGAAATGTACAATTTCCTCTCACGTTAAAAAGAGATTGCAGTCGTTTGAAGCTAACAAGTTTAGATTTAAGGAGGATCTATGATTCTGCAAACCTTTAGGGAGCAGAAGTGCTATTTGGATGTGTATGTTGTGCAAAATTGTCCTTTTGGTGCTCTTCAGTGCAGGGACCAGTTTCAAATACAAAGTTGAACAAGCTGAGGCACTCAAAAAGCAGAAAATAATAATTAAAAGCCTTTAATACCACATGGCAGATAAAGTTAAAATCATGCTTTTGGCCTTCGTCAGGGTAAACTGATCTATGATTTACTCTGTGGCTCTTAACACCATGTGAGGTTTTGTGATCCTCTGTGTCAATGCTACTTTGTGATTTTTATGGTGTTGCTTTGGTTTTATTGTTTTAGCACTGGTATGACCAAATTTTAGCATGCCTTTTGTTTTATCTCTGTGCAGCACTTTGGAAGCTGCTCTGTTTGTAAAATGTGCTATAGAAATAAAGTGGATTTGGATTTGGATGATTCCAATTGCAACAGAAAGTGTACGAGGGAGACTGAGGTAAGAAGATAGTGTTAGTGGTGGCCAGCAGTTGGTGAGAGGTAGACACACTGGTCATGTTACACAAGGCTCTATTCAGGCTTCCAGTGGATGTTTGGAAACATGTGGATGACGACTTCCTTTGGGCTCTGTTGGCGATTGTAACTGACAAAATCTGAAAATGAGAAAATGGCCTGGTTTTCTTTATCTAAGTGTCATTGTATTTGTTCTTTTTTATTATAATTTATCTAATTTAATTTTTAAAAATGTTATGTTTGGCAGATCAGCAGTTCCAACCAGCTCCCTGTAAGTGACATGGAAGACACGATTAGAGTCCCATACCCCGTGGAAAGCTTTGGTTGTGCTGCTGAATCCACGATTTTATCACATGCCCAGCGGAAGTCGTCATGTTTCCAAACATCTTCCGAGAAGCGTGAACAGAGTCTATCCAGTTGGGAAGTTTCAAATTGGACCCAGAAATGTCATCACTTCTAACTCTAACTCACTTCTAACTTCTAACTCTAGCACAGTTTACACATGTCCTTAGACACACAGTCAGAAACACTCTGTAAAACCAGAAGAAGTGTATGAAAAACAGTGGAAATGAGGAGATAATTTTGACAGAGGACATACTTTGCTTTGCTTTAGTGTTTGTTTATCCCATTGCTTTGCAATGTGATGCCATAATATATTTTAACTGTGAAAAGCGATGCTGAGAAATTGCAATGAGTATTTACAAAACCTGCTACATCAAACCAAACCACTAGATGGCAGCCAATTCAATATACGAGTACAACAAACCCCTATCAGATTCCTACGGGCGTATGTGTGTCTTAAATGTTGGAAATGCAATGCTTCACCAGTTCTTCTGAGATTATCGAGTAGTTTTTAGTGGACTGAAAATGTTAATGCCTCTTAAAACAGAAGCAAACTTTAAAAAAAAAACGATCTAATATAAACACTTAGAAAATGACAATTCAAAACACTGTCTCAAGTTGCAGCTCATTGCTACAAAAGAAAGAAATGGTAGAAATCCAAGTCGGAAACATGGTGAAAAGGCCTGTACCTGATTTTTTTTCCTTTTTAGCAAAATGTACCTTGTCTGATTACATATATAGTGTATAAGCAACTCAAGTATTTCTGCCGTGTAGGGTTGAGCTGTATCCAAATTTTGATACTGTTAAACCGTCTCAGTATTTTACCAGGGTATACAGTATAACTGTGACTAATTAAGAATTATTTTGTAGCTGCACCTAAACCATTCAGAAACAGAAGAGCAGCTTTATATTTGAAGATGAGGCACAAGTTCTGATCAAACCAAACTTTGCAGCACGTTCGATCACATCAGCGCACGAGCTGTTTTTATCAGCGCTTATACTGTATGCAAATGAGCCATGCGGTTTGAAATTAAATTTCTGTAAAACATAAACAAATGTGCCAAACCTGCATTAAACACATTATTACTCAAAGTCTATAATGAGCGGAGCGGAAATGTAGAGCAGTGGAGAGGACCAATCACAGCCCTTATTGTCTGCGTCGTTTTGAGGTGTAGTTAGAAAGTTTGGGAGGTGCACGGCAGTCAGACGTCGACGCAAACACGTTTTCATGCAGAACCATAAATTGGGCTTCGCCCTCAAGCGGGAACTTTCTCCTCTTCAGCGCCTCGTCCCTTCTCGACTCTCTGCGTTTAATAAAACATCTCCATCAGAAACTTTGGGCTCAACATCACACACGAAGTGTCAGTCGGGGTTTTTTCTTCTGTGCATGTGGATGGAAATCTCAGAGTGTAACAACGTCTGAAGAGGAGGGAGAGTGGAGAGGAGAAAGTCGGCGCTGTAGTTTTAGGTCCTTATGCAGATATTTCTAATGACCGTAATCAAACTGATACTTTTTGATTCCACGGGATACCGTATTACCGCCCAACCCTACTGCCATGTGCTGTCTGCATCTCATTTCTTGTCCAATTATTATGAATCACAAAAAATCTCTGCTGTCTCCCTCTACGGATTAGGATGCTCAGAATGCATAAGGTAAAAAAAGAATAACTTTGAACCACTGCAATAGTTTCAAAGTTCTAGTCGTATTTTTCACATTTTTAAATACAATAAAAATCAGGTACAGTGCCTTTAATGAAAAGAGCTGGTTTCTTTCATTGAATAAAAATTACTTTGCGAATAATGTGAAGCTGAAGTTTGAAATTAATATGGACATCCAGAAAGTTATCTTCAAAATACGTGGACTAAAATGTTCCATAAGATGCTCTGAAACTAAAATAAGTAAGAGAATAAATATCTATACTCTTTTTGCTATCATAATACGTGTTATGGCATCCAGTTGAGGTCTGCTATGAATAAAACCAAGCACAGAAGACAAAATCCTTCTTTCACTGACCTCTCTCTAATGAGTGAGTGTGTCTTAAAGGGAGTGTGTGACAGTAGGGGGCAGCAGAGCATCAGTTCATGAACATCTCTCTTCAGTAGGAGCATTCCTCAGAGTCGGAGCTCCTCACACTTTAGAGCTCCAGAGGGAGGTGGGGAACAGGATGTAGGAGATGGACCAGAGGAGGTAGTACACACAGGCTGGAGGGAACGAAGAACAGAACACCATCACCACTCCTGCGAAATAAAAAGCTTCATTATAGTTCTACTGCATGTTTATAGCGGAATCTGAATACACTTTATGCCACTGTCAGAAAACAACATTTCATAAACTAGGCACACAAACTTTTCACTTATTAAAAGGTGCACTGCCTTCCTGTCCCCATGGAGATGTTATTGCTTTGCCTGGAATGTTCCATGGTGTGACATTAAACATATCCATCATCAACTTGTTCATTACAGGTGTTTCTATTGCTCAAAAATACAATAGTTCCTTCTGTGAATAGGAGCAACTCTTCACAAATCTAAGCTGTAATGTAGCGTAGTGCTGTAAACTGCTTGTCTTTCATGATAGATAGATTTAATCTGTACTGTGGAACATTCTCGACAAAACAATAATGTTTCCATGGAGACAGGCAGGTGACGGATCCTCCTCTGATATCCTGTTACTACTAACTAATGTTACTACTACTACATGTGTTACATATAGTAGTTGTGTATACCTCCTGCATAGACAGCCTTCTTCCAGGCCTGAGATTCCAGGACGCGGTCGTGTGGGTAGAAGGTTTGACTGATCATGAACAGGATCATGGGCACGGCGATCACTCGCAGCAGTGCCATGTTTCCTCCAGAGAGCAGAGATGCACTGGCCACGATGGCAGATGGGTAGATACACGGAAGACCCCTGTACATGAACGGGATCCCTAGAAGGAACATATGCAGGCTGCACTTTAGGGCACTGTATTAGGATGAAATAATATGGAAACGGCACAGTAACTGGGATAACTTAAAGTAAACTCAAGACTCTATCACTACCTACAGCAGAATTTTATCTGCCAAGTATGTGTCCCTCCTCTGGCGGTTACGCCTCACTTAGAACGTGCCTGGTTCAGCTGAGACTTGAAGTGTGGGAGCGGTTCCACTGTGGTATGACTCTCACAAACAGCAGCGCTCTGCTGTCTCAGTCATGATACATGATAACTACATATTTATTAAGGGAAAAGGCTGTGGTGGGCTCTGATGTCCCACCAGAATAGACTCAACAGAAAGAATCAGATTGGGGCACACCCACCCACACCTCCAGACACCATGTGTGCCCTCTGAGCTTCTCTTGTTTCTGTGAACTGTACAGGATGCTCCTGGCCTCCGGACTGGAGCTGCACCATGGGCTGTCTAAACCTGGGGTTATGCTCTCCTCAGATGATTGATGGCTGCCCCAGTCCATGTCGGGTTCAAACTGTACATGTGTGTGCCTGGCCTGATCTAAACTATATCATGTATATATAACATACCAGACTGAGCAGATGCTGTTTTAAACGTACCGCTGGAGAAGAAGCAGAGGCGGGCGAACACAGACAGCACATAGCACATGCACAGGAGGTTGTCCAGGAGCTCAGGGGTCCTGAGGAGCAGAGATGTGGCAATGCCAAAGGTTGTGAAGTCTGCAAAGTCATCCAGCTTTGCTCCTGCCAATAAACAAACAAATGAGACTAATCCTTTTATAAATGAAACATTAGAAGGGCAGATATTACACCAGCAGCCAGTCTTTGTAATGTTTGGTATGACGACAGTGTAAGTGGTAGCTCTGCAGTTCTGAAGGGTTCGAAGTCATTGCCTTTTATGTGTCTGAAGAGAAGAGCCAACTACATGGAACATTTAACTCCTTTTAACTACACTAAGGTGTGAACTGACCGCTGAGTCAATTTTCTTTTTTGATGGAACCGATCTGGACAACAGAGATTACTGTTAGCTTTCATGAACATTATCAGTTTATTATTTGTGTAGTAACAACACTCTTGAATACAGTTCTTGGCCACTCTAGTCTGGTGGTGTGTGTTGGCGATGGGACTTTGTGGGATCTGAATCTTTTGGATCCGTTCAGGCCAAAGACGGGCTCTTCTGATATGTTTTTATATGACAGAAGCCAATGTGTGAACTCTAATGACAAAGAGCAACGTCCTATATTATCCAAAATTTACTCTTATGAGCTTTAAGCCGTGTTATAATGTTGTTACCTCCTCAAAAAAAAGACCTGGAGTTGTGTTTGGTTTATTTACAGATTGAGTTGAGATTGGAATTGCTAGGGGTGAAATGATCCAGATAATTCTAGTGAAGGTTTATGGAGTTTAAAAACACATTGGAGTGGGTTATACCTACATCACAAGGTGGAACAGAGTGTTTTCAGTCTGAGAGAATAACTCGATATGCAGGGTTTGGTGAATGAAACAAAACACAACTCCAGGTCTGTTTGTGATGAGGAAACCACATTAGAACATAGATCAGAAAATAGCCCGATATAGGATTAAGGGACTGTCCAAAAGAGCCGATTCGGTCACGGGCGTCACATCACTAGTGCAGGCTCTGAACATGTGCAGTGATCTCATAAACACATTCTCTGCTGCGGTGGCTCGATGCCCTCAGCACGGCCTGTTTTTACCCATGAGGATGAGGTGACTCAGGCCAAATGAACCAGGTGAATTCCAACTCTCGGGGTCAACAATTTTAGCAATTTCAGACATGCGGAGCACCAAAGGGCAGGGATCATACGGACAATTGAAGTGTGGTCCTGTGGAATGAGGTGCTTAATCAGAATGGGACTGTTCATGTGACAAAATACATGGGGCACAACAACATTTACCTGCAAAGTCATGCAGAAAAACAAAGCAAGTGAAATGTGCAGCCGCGAGGGTTTGTCAAGCACCTGGCCACTATTTTAGGCTCCAGTGTAAATGTCAGCCAGCACACATCACTTTATTCTCAAAAGTCAATTTAACTAGAATATATAATCTACAAATATGATCATCAAGAAAATTAGTGCACAAATTATGGCCCATAGACCATTTTTTGTGACCCGGAAACTTGAACAGATTTAACATAAACTGTTCTTTATACTGCAAGTTTAACAGTCCACTGCAGTAACCTCAATGTCATTTTAAGGGTGCATTATGAAACATTTCTGGTGGAGGGTCTGCAACTTGCTTGTCCTCAGGGAGATGTTACTGCTTTACCTAGAATGGTCCATAGACATGGACTGTACACAAATGGACAGAGCTAACACACTAGGCGCTGCATGGATGCACTTCCGGCTCTGTTCCCTCTGATTCCAAGAACTTAGGAGAATCCATCAAGATTGAGGTGTTCCCGCTGTACATTTTAAATTGGACCAGAGCAGTGGTCGACCCAATCACAGAGCTTCTATGGCAGGGGAAGGAGTTTCAACATGATGACAACCTCAAGCTCCAGGCCTACACCATAAAGAGTATACATATATTCTTTAGTATATGGCAGTCTACAGTCTATGGCCTACACGGAGTAAAACAAACATGGCGACACAACATTGGTTCATGGATATCTTTTCTCTCCAGCATGACACTTGTTTTGGTTTTACCTAGTGCACGTTGAAAATGTCATTTTGACAGGTTTGCTGTGATTGGCTAAAAGGAAAATGGTGGGTGGGCACTTTGGGGCGGTTCGCTCAATCAGCTTGAGGCGTCCTTCCTTTATCCAAACGTTTTAGCGAGAGCCGTTCCAGATAAAGAATGTGTAGAACTCATTTCAGAGTGACTCACAGATCGATCTGGAGTGAGTCAGGTGAGGTTTCACAGTGTTACTTTCAACAGCCTCACTCTTTATTTGCTCTTTAGTTGCTACCATACTTGTGGTCGGAATTCCAAATATGGAACCCCTGTTCCATATTTTCCCCATAACTGCTAGCCTCGATGAGCTTCATTTGACTGGAGCTGAATGCTATGTTCAGCTCCAGTCAAATGAAGTGACATCACACTGACTTCTTTATACAGTCTATGGTTGAGATGGACAAAAATCTGTGGATTTGTCAGTTTATCTGAAACATCTGAGCTCTTTGGCTAAATGTTACTGTGTGAGGTTTTACTGCCACAGCATAGGAGCAACAGAACTGTGCACGAAAGACCAGCACTACTGTTTCAAGAATTACCAGTGGAATGTTAACCACTGTTAGCTAAAATAAACAAATATCATTAACGTTTAGCTTTTGTGAAGTCTAACAACAACAGATCTTACTGATTAGCTGCAATAAACACTGTTAATGAGCAAACCCAGTGAGTGTATTACAGGTGAAAACCCTCACTTTCTGAGCTCAAAACACATGAATGTTGACATCTATAGCTCCTGAGGCCACATGAACACAGTACATGGGCATATGCCTTATTGAAGAACATCCCCATGGAGACAAGCAGGTGGTGGAGCAGAAAAGTAACATGGTGCATCTTTAATGTTCCAAGTCGACCCCTGTAGAAAAAGCTCTGGACACTCCGGGCTTTGGATCTTTACTGACCTGCCTCAGAATTCAAATAAAATGCTTTTCTTGGTCTGTCAGGGTTTGTTTATAGCTGTGTGCTTCAAACTAAGACAAAGTCAACACAAAAGGCCATGGTAGTCCTGACCACCACAGAGCACTCACCCAGAGCCGAGCAGGCGTCCAGCTGCCGGGCAACCGCTCCATCGGCCAAATCCAGCATGTATCCAATCAGAACAAGCCAGCAGGCTGCGTGATGGTGCCTGGGAACAACACGGGAAAGTCTGGTCTGAATAGGTTCATTAGGTGTTCACGTTCTGATAGTTGAAAGGCTCTTATGGTTAGAATTGTATTTTTATTTCATACCTCAACATTATGTTTGGCTATTTGAGTTACTAGGTGTGATTTTCTAACAAATATAGAAAATGTGATTATATTTATTGTACGTTACTGTTTAGTTTTATAATTCTCTTAATCGTTTTAGCACAGCTTTTGAAACTTGGTTTAGTTTGATCATTTGATTCAAATCTGTATCTGAGGCAAACCTGGTCAAATCATTTGTAACTTTTTTTATCAGTTCACACATGTTTGCTCAACACTACAGCTCTCCAAACTCCAAAGGGAGTGAGAAAGATTAAGATTAAGTTGACAGTGCACATGTCAAGAAGCATTACAGTTTTTTTTCAATTGCTTTGCCACATTTATCCACTAAAAATTTACATTTGCAAAACAGCTCACACAAAATCCTAAATTTGAATTTTCCCAATCAAAATGCAGTTTTACAAAATGCAGTTTTACATTCAAAACCGATCATCTCCCAAAAGCAAATTTTACCATCAAAAAGTTCAAATTCTTGTCTTTCATTCATTTGACAGAGCAGCTCACTTTTAGTCCTCTCAGTGACCAGAGAGAATCACTGGTTTACTGAACTTTCCCATTGGTGGTCATATTTTAAATATATGGATTTTGGACTGGAAAAGCTTATTTTTGGCTAAAACCAGATTTTGCAGTATATGATCAAAATATTAATACTGCAGAAAACTTAAAGTTGTTGGAATAGCAAATATATCAACACAACTTTTGTCCTGTATCATGTAATGTGCTCCTGAATGGACACTTATACATGTCACAGTGTGCATATGTATGTGTAGTCTCGATATTCATGTACCGTATTTTTCAGACTGTAAGTCGCACTTTTTTCAGTGTTTGGGTGGTTCCTGCGACTTATCCTCAGGTGCGACTTTTACATTTCTCACACTGACAGCCCATAGACCAAATATATGAATCATATATATGAATCTAAAATGGAAAAAAATTAAATAAAATCGTTATCTGTTTTTCATTTTGGTTTTAGAGACAAATAATAAAAAAAGAGTTGTTTTTTCATTTTCTTATTTTTGGTTCTATATTGAAAAACGATCGAACGAATGATACATGGATTGTTCTCTATTAGATTGTTTTTATTACTATAACTTCTATAATTTGCCTTTCAAGATGAAATGTTGGTTCTTGGTCTCTGATTTTATAAAATAAATTTTCCTCAAACTTATAGTCCGGTGTGACTTATACATGTTTTTTTTTCTTCATTATGCATTTTTTGGCTGGTGCGACTTATACACCGATGTTATAGGCATCACAGACTCGTTGAAATTCCTCAGGACACACATCAATTACTCAAATTTAAGCAGAACTCAGAGGAAATTTACAAAAAGGCCAATAAAAGACACTGGGTGAAAGTCCTTTAGCAGTGAGAACAGAGCTGTAGTGTCGAACAGACAAGGTGAATTCACTGCTCATGTGTTTATGAATGAGAGCTGTGTCCAGTGTTCTGAGAAAGAGCCTGACAAGTGTGTGAACTGATAAGATAAGAACTGCTCCAAATGATTTGACCAGGTTTATCTCTGTTCATATTCAGATTTGAATCAAATGATCAAACTGAACGCAGTCTTTTTTTGTTTTTTAACCATTAGCTTCAACATGATGAACTTTTATTCTTCAAAATGTTCTTGTTAAAATTGTTCCATTCTATTGACAGTGTGTGTGCACTGCTGTACTGACCCATTGAGGCTGCTGAGGATGGAAGCCAGGCCCATGACCAGGTTGGCCACGGACAGGGCGTTAGCCGCATTCTTCCGGGCAAACTCTTTAAAGTGCAGGCCAGCGTGGTCACTCAGCAGCAGCTTGTTCTTACACTGAAATAGACCTGAGGAGCACACAGAAAGTGAGACTCTGAAAGTAGAAACATCAACATACTAAAGAGCGACTGATGTGTTTTTTGTGGGCGGATCCTGATAACGATGGTTTAGACTTCACAGAAACTAATGACCAATAAGACAGATAGGGTTGATCTAGGTTATTTTACCAAAATTATGTTTTTTTTGTTTGTTTGTTTTTGGAGCAGTTATCTTTGCACATTAAAGTGATAAAATAAGGTGTTATGTGTATTCTTTAGGCAGTAGGTCGACCAAAACTAAATATTGGCCTCTGCTTGAGATTCAGGAGAAACAGACATGTATTAAAAAGTCCAAATCTCTGCCCAATATCGGCCAACCAATGTACAGTATATGAGTGTATCTCTACAACATACTCTGGTTGACTGAGGAGGCTGTCCTTACCCACTATGTAACATTTCTGGTCAGGGATCTTCCACAGTGGCATTAAACTGATCTATTTTGCATTTATTCAGTTACAAGTGTAACTTACAAGAGCATTACTCAAAAATACACCTTGAAAAACATGCATTCTTACTATGAGTGGGGTCGTCTCTCCAGAGATCTGACCTGTAACTTGGATTGTCGGGATGGATAACGTGGATATGTTTAA
Organism: Odontamblyopus rebecca; assembly: GCA_030686955.1. Classification (NCBI taxonomy): domain Eukaryota; kingdom Metazoa; phylum Chordata; class Actinopteri; order Gobiiformes; family Gobiidae; genus Odontamblyopus; species Odontamblyopus rebecca. Next base: position 40,345,482 of record CM060654.1, on the reverse strand, counting down.
TGCCAAACTGCAGAAAATACCATGCAAAACAATAACATCCACAGAGAGACAAGCAGGTGGTGGACCCTCTCCGAAAAGTTACATAGTGCCTCTTTAAGTTGTGCATCTCTTCCTGGTAAAAAAGGCATAACTTACTGCTGATGTTTCTGTTATTAAAGGAGAACTCCGGCACATCTTAAGCTAAAGTCCGTTGCTAGAGGTGGTTGAATACTGGCAGAAGCTAAAAAAAACGGCACAGACTGAAACTGAAAGTTGTTGAAAGAAAATGGTTCGGTAATGCATTTTTTAACGTTTTTCAAAAAATATAATTCACTCCTTAATAAATGGGATTAGAAACGGCATCGGCAATCCAGTCTTTTGGGCTTTCACATGTGCAGTGGGAAATCAACAGAGGGAAGTGTAAGGCTGCTTATCAAGTTGTTTTCTAACGTTTCCAGACACTAATGAGTGAACCAGGCAGAGTGTTTTGTTTGTTAGACTTGTAGCTGTTGTAAGATGGGTTAAAGTGGTATTAAGCTTCTTCAGTGTGAAGCAAATTGGTGTTTTACATGGAAGTTAAGAATTTGCCCCCATCACTACACTAGTTTGTTGCATTGACAGACTCGCTGCTGCCGAGGCAACACTAATCTGTGTCGTTTTTTGGCTTCTGACAGTATTTGATGACCTCTAGCAATGGACTTTAACTTCAAACGTGCCAGAGTTCACCTTTAAACTAACACATTTAACATGCATGGCATAAAATATGAAATATGTAGCTGAAATGAGGGAAGGATCAAACACACACAAACTGCAGTGGGCACTAGCACAGTCACCATTCTCCACAGCAGGGGGCGCTCCAACAGTACAGCACATACTAGACGTGAGATCAATAACTCACTCAAGCCTCTGCACTACTGAGCCAAGGCAGAACCCTTTGACCATTCAAATGTCCATAGCTTTTAGTATAATCAAAACATTAGTTGTAATCATGAGAACTAAATATGACAGAGCTTTCCATGGATGGTAAAGGCAGCGTTTAGTTACAAATACAAATCAACAGTGACAAAGGCCAACTGTCAGGTGACCAGACACAGCCATCAGCCTCTGCTCCGAGGCCAGAGCTAGATTTCAATCAAACAGACAAAGACGTCCTTGTTTTGTGGCTGCTCTATTTGCTTGCATTATTCTGTCTCAAGTCATAGCATTGTCCCACAGAGCACACAGTGACCGGCAATGATGAAATAATACAACATTTGCAATAGAATTGAGAATCACTTTTTTAATACGGATTTGCCTGTGAGTCCAAAACCCATGGCTCAAGAGAGCAGGTGAGCAGAGCAACAGCACAACCAGAGAATATGTCACTTTTTAGGTGTGGGTGTCCATCAGATGCTCGTTTCCATAGTTACGTTATTGGTTGCCAGGAGTGTTCCACAGCATAGCATTAACCCTCGAAGACCTACGTTATGGTATACGAATATGTTTTATATAACTGCGCATAACTTTCAAACTGTAAAAGATAGAAACTTTTTTTCCCTCTGAAAGCGCTATGATGTTTCCGTACATAGCTGCCTCATTATTCTACATCACACTCACGCTGTGTGATGACGTGCCCAAAACAAGTGTCCAATAGGAACTTTGTTTTCAGCCAAACGCATGCTCTTCAATCCATTTTGATTGGCCAAAACTTTACCAAAGAGTAAAGTGAGTCAAGATGGTTGACACCTCTCGGCTGTGTTTGCTTTTAGCGATTGAAAAAGCTGCTCTAAGTGGAGTTAATTCTCACATACATGGCAAATTACGCATCTTGGTGTGCGTAATTGCGCGTCCCTTTCTGTTTTTATTTGAAAGGTTTATTTCACTCAAAATGAACAAATACAAATGTAATAAATGCCATTGAAATGCATTACAAGTGATGTGGCTCTGTTCTATGCTCTGACCCTGGACTTTACAGGAGCTGTTTCCATGACTGGCACCAGAAAAGTACTGGAGCGATTACACTTTTTTTGTTTTTAGGGCAATAAGGATATTTTTAATTTACTTACAGACTTGATATTTTGCATTTTTGCAGCTAAGGCCCTAAATTAAGCATTTTTAATGTCAAAAAAGTTGTTTATACATGTTTGCTGTGTGTTTTGTATAAAAGAGTGGGAATTTTATTTTCTCTTTTTTTTCATCTCTATTTCTGGTCCTGTAGCTTTTATTACAGTCACATGACACAACTACAGCAGCAGATTGTGAAATAACAGGCTGTACTGAAAAAAGGATGTATAACACTTCATTATAGGGTAAAAGGGGCAGTTTTAAAAGCAAAATTAAGAAGAAAAAAAAAGAAGAAATGTACTAAAATTGCCCTTTGGTCTTCAGGGGTTAAACACATCTATTTCCAGGTCAGATCTGTCATAAGGGGACCACAGTAAGAATACATGTGTCAATTTGAGGATCTACACGACCAGTCAAAGGTTTGGATGCACTTTTTCATTTATTCCTCTTTTATTTTCAGGATTATTTACACTGTAGAACTGAAAAGCATCAAAACTATGAATGACACGTGTGGAATCTAGTTAAACTCAAATTAACTCAATCATAGCCACTCTTTGCTTCAAACATTGGGTTACACCCTTGGCATTTCTTCACCCTGACATGGCACAGGTGTGAAGGGAAAACCATTTCAGGAGACTTCACCATGAAGTTTACTGAGAGAAGGTCAAAGGTTTGCAGCATTATCCACAAAGTGGATACTATGAGGATTTTAAAATAAATATAATGAATGAAAGAGTGTATGTCCAGACTTTTGACAGGCAGTGTTAGTGTTATTTCTAAATAGCAACATACTATAACCATACTATGCAATGCAACCCTTCCAACTCCATGGAGACAAGAAGGTGACAGAATAATACAACAGGACTTTTATACAAAGAAATGAAAGGTCACATACAGATACAAGTGCGTGTATCAGCAGTGACATTTGTACATAGAACACAGAACGGTACAGGACCTGATGTGCCTAATGCAGGCCCTCCCACCAGAAAAGTTACATAGTACATCTTTAATCTGCACCTGGATTATCAGAAAATACCCCTCACTAAATAACACAGCAGTGAGTTGGTGGAAAACATTTTGTAGGCGCCTGAGCACTGTCATAGTAAAAACAACTTCAGAGTCAGCCAATGTGCTTGAAATAACACGCAACCTGACAGCCGAAGGGTGACGCCAGATCACACACAAAAGTGAGTTAAAAGCAGGTCCCTGTTTCTGGACTGCTGCCCCTTTAGTGCAATGCATGATGGGAAGCAAACCGTTATGTAAGAGCTCTGCTTAGTTACCTGGTAACAATCATAGAGTTAATGCCAAACAAAACATGCTTAGACTTGAGCTAAAGTAACCAACATAAATGAGTACATCTACCATCAGAGTACTACTGCAAACAGCTCCAGGTATTAGTACTAATCACTACGTGTTACTATAACTTATTTTCTACATGTAAGTGCTCTCATGTGAGCCCTGATAAACACTGCACTCACATGTTAGTCTCTTCAAAAAAGACCTTTTCATTAAGCTCTTTGTAATGCCTTTATAATTAGGGTTCACCATCCTCCTGATAATGAAGGAAAACAGCGTTTATTTCCTTAAAATAAAAATAAAATAAGACAAATCTGATCTGAGTTCTGCAGCTGTTATTTATCTGTTAAGCAACTACAAAATAACTTTGTATAAATAAAAGTTGAAAGATTATGAGAACGTTTCTGCAACAAGTCCTGTAAATACACCAAAGTACATGACAGGTGAGGATGGTTTTCTAGTTCAGTCTTTGTAAAAAAAAAATATTTTATTATTATTATTATTATTATTATTATTATTATTATTTTTTAGATTTTGTTTTCTGACTTTTGGCATTTATTTATTTATTTTAAAAGGGGACCATGTACTATTTGATGCATTGTACCAGAGTTAACCTCAGGCTAATTTACAGTCCCCTGGCAGGGAAACAACCCATTTTAAAAGCTAAGCGCTTTAGTCACAAACTACTAAGGGTTGACCACCACATTACATATAAATATACTATTTACACATAAAATTAACTACAACCTCACATACACATACATACAGGACACTTTCATACAGAGCCAGTACCAATAGAGCACAAGACTAATGGTTACAACATTGAGTGCTCTTTAGTTGTTTTTTTAGTTCTGTTTTAAAGCTTCTGAGTGTAACATAGGCTTTAATAGAATCAGGCAGCATATTCCACTGTGTTGTAGCCTTCACTGAAAATGCAGATTCAAAAAGCAGCTGTCCAAAAGCAGAGTAGCGAAAAGGTACAACACAGTCATGAAGTGACGCTATTCTTGTGGATCGTACAGAACCTGCAGCATGAGCGGCCACAAAATCATTCAAGCAGTCAGGAGCCAAGCCATTTAGAATTTTTAACACCATACAAAGATTGAAAAATTGAAAAATAATCTGAAGTTTTCAAAACTCAAAAGATTATGTTTAGCCAAGATGTTACAATGATAGTGCATTAGAGGCTTTTTATATAAAATCTTTAAGGCTTGTTTATACACTGACTCTAAAGGTCTAATTGCGGTTTCCCCAGCTTGTCCCCAACATGTAATACAATAGGACAAGTGGGAAAAAATAAGAACATGCATAAAAGTCCTGGCTGCTTCTAAAGCAAGACAAGGTGGAATGTGTCTAAAATTAGCCATGCTATATTTGATTGTTTTTATTGTATTCTTAATATGTTTTTTTTTTTTTTTAGATTTGAGTCTAATGTGACCCCGAGATATTTGAATTCAAACACACTGACAATTTTCTCTCTCTTAATGAAAACGTCGGAGGTGGAGTTTTGTGTATTAGTTTTTGAAAAAAACATGGCTTTGGTTTTACTGATATTTAGGCAAAGACAGGATCACTCAAGCTATTCAGTGACATCTGCCTGAACTATTTCCATATGACTAAACAGACTATTCACAGGTCTCAGTTTCCTGTTTATAGGCACGTTTTGAGCATTTGAGATTATATTTAGAATTTTTACATGTTTTGAATTGGTAATTACTATGACAACAGTCTGAACTATAATAAAAAAAAAATTAAAAATTTCTTGCCATACGATCATAAATGATTTTACAGTCTCTTATAACATGAAATAAACTACAGAGGACCTCAAATTAATGTACAGTAGGAAAGGAAATGAATAAAGTCGTGCCTACCAGAAGAGGGAGTCAGCAGGATCATGGTCGTCTCTTAGCAACAGCAACACCTGCAAGTTTACAAACAATACGGAACTTTTTTCATTATAAAAACACATTTGAAAGTGTAGCCTTGTAAATTACAAATATAGTTTGTCATCTGAACAACTTTTATAGATTTAATGTCATTGGAAAGCTGCTCCGTGTGCTTCCTGGAGCAGCGAAATCCGCTCTCATCAGCACCAAATGTGTGCGCTTCTCCCGTGCGTCTGCGTCATATTTATAGCAGCATAAGCGCGCGTTTTACTTAGAAATACCACAAAATATCCAGCCTTACCTGAAAAAAAGTGAAAATCTGTTTATTGTTGTTTAAGGCAGCACGTCCACGCCGGATCTTGCAGCAAGTGAGTGGAAAAGAGGTGTTTTTGACGCTAAGTGGGTGTAAAATTGCGCAATGGTGACGGCAGAGTCAAAAGCTGGCTTTTACCTGTGGATACTCCGTGCGCGTTCTTATAGGGCGCATGAGGATATAGGCACCAGAATATTCCAGCAGAAGTGACGCCCCCATGTGGTCTAAGGTTGATATTATGTATTATTATTGTGAGACTATTATTGTAATATTGTTATCAGCCACTAGAGGGCAGACAATGATAGCAGGCGACAGTACTTAAGTGCTTATGACTTTAAACATAATTTTGGCAGTTCAACCATCAATTCGATAGGCCTATCTAAAAATATCTCTATAAACACCACATGACGCTGTAAGGCGATACTACTGGTTATGGGTTTATGGTGCGAATGATCTGTCCGATGCGCCTCCGCCACAGAGAGACAGAGAGAGATGAGTGAGTGAGAGGTAAGAGAGAGAGAGAGAGAGAGAGAGAGCGAGAGAGAGAGAGAAAGAGAGAGAGAGAGAGAAAGAGAGAGTGAGAGAGAGAGAGAGAGAGAGAGAGAAGCTGCTGCACGGTGAGGTCTGAGGGTCTTAACCTGTCTAAACATACAATATTATTCACCGTTGTCATCTTTTTATGACCGCAAATTTCTTTTCAGCCCATAATAAGCATTCTGAGACAATGTATGCAATCTTGACTTTAGAAGTAAAAACTACACTGTGTGGAGACTTCTCATGCTAAAATTACATGATTTTACGCTTAAACATGCTGATAAATAGAATTTTGTGGCCAGGATAGCCCTATGGCTTCTATGCGTTACAATGCATTCTGGCTGAACATAACAAGTGAAGTTGTGGAAAAACTACAAAAGATGTCAATGCCATTTTTGCTGTGTAAGTAGGGCTTTGGGACCTGTACAAAATACATTTGGAATCTTGGTTCTATCTCATTCTATGCTGAAGTTATAACCGTTGTCATCTTTTTATGACCGCAAATTGCTTTTCAGCGCATAATAAGCATTCTGAGATAATGTATGCAATCCTGACTTTAGAAGTCAAAACTTGTTAAAACTACACTGTGTGGAGGCTTCTCATGCTAAAATTACATGATTTTACGCTTAAACATGCTGATAAATAGAATTTTGTGGCCAGGATGGCCCTATGGCTTCTATGCGTTACAATGCATTCTGGCTGAACATAACAAGTGAAGTTGTGGAAAAACTACAAAAGATGTCAATGCCATTTTTGCTGTGTAAGTAGGGCTTTGGGACCTGTACAAAATACATTTGGAATCTTGGTTCTATCTCATTCTATGCTGAAGTTATAACCGTTGTCATCTTTTTATGACCGCAAATTGCTTTTCAGCGCATAATAAGCATTCTGAGACAATGTATGCAATCCTGACTTTAGAAGTAACACTTCTTAAAACTACACTGTGTGGAGGCTTCTCATGCTAAAATGACATGATTTTACGCTTAAACATGCTGATAAATAGAATTTTGTGGCCAGGATAGCCCTATGGCTTCTATGCGTTACAATGCATTCTGGCTGAACATAACAAGTGAAGTTGTGGAAAAACTACAAAAGATGTCAATGCCATTTTTGCTGTGTAAGTAGGGCTTTGGGACCTGTACAAAATACATTTGGAATCTTGGTTCTATCTCATTCTATGCTGAAGTTATAACCGTTGTCATCTTTTTATGACCGCAAATTGCTTTTCAGCGCATAATAAGCATTCTGAGACAATGTATGCAATCCTGACTTTAGAAGTAACACTTGTTAAAACTACACTGTGTGGAGGCTTCTCATGCTAAAATGACATGATTTTACGCTTAAACATGCTGATAAATAGAATTTTGTTGCCAGGATAGCCCTATGGCTTCTATGCGTTACAATGCATTCTGGCTGAACATAACAAGTGAAGTTGTGGAAAAACTACAAAAGATGTCAATGCCATTTTTGCTGTGTAAGTAGGGCTTTGGGACCTGTACAAACTACATTTGGAATCTTGGTTCTATCTCATTCTATGCTGAAGTTATAACCGTTGTCATCTTTTTATGACCGCAAATTGCTTTTCAGCGCATAATAAGCATTCTGAGACAATGTATGCAATCCTGACTTTAGAAGTAAAAACTTGTTAAAACTACACTGTGTTGAGGGTTCTCATGCTAGAATTACATGATTTTACGCTTAAACATGCTGATAAATAGATTTTTGTGGCCAGGATAGCCCTATGGCTTCTATGCGTTACAATGCATTCTGGCTGAACATAACAAGTGAAGTTGTGGAAAAACTACAAAAGATGTCAATGCCATTTTTGCTGTGTAAGTAGGGCTTTGGGACCTGTACAAAATACATTTGGAATCTTGGTTCTATCTCATTCTATGCTGAAGTTATAACCGTTGTCATCTTTTTATGACCGCAAATTGCTTTTCAGCGCATAATAAGCATTCTGAGACAATGTATGCAATCCTGACTTTAGAAGTAAAAACGTTGAAAATACACTGTGTGGAGGCTTCTCATGCTAAAATGACATGATTTTACGCTTAAACATGCTGATAAATAGAATTTTGTGGCCAGGATAGCCCTATGGCTTCTATGCGTTACAATGCATTCTGGCTGAACATAACAAGTGAAGTTGTGGAAAAACTACAAAAGATGTCACTGCCATTTTTGCTGTATAAGAAGGGCTTTGGAACCTGTACAAAATACATTTGGAATCTTGGTTCTATCTCATTCTATGCTGAAGTTATAACCGTTGTCATCTTTTTATGACCGCAAATTGCTTTTCAGCGTATAATAAGCATTCTGAGACAATGTATGCAATCCTGACTTTAGAAGTCAAAACTTGTTGAAAATACACTGTGTGGAGGCTTCTCATGCTAAAATGACATGGTTTTACGCTTAAACATCCTGATAAATAGAATATTGTTGCCAGGATAGCCCTATGGCTTCTATGCGTTACAATGCATTCTGGCTGAACATAACAAGTGAAGTTGTGGAAAAACTACAAAAGATGTCAATGCCATTTTTGCTGTGTAAGTAGGGCTTTGGGACCTGTACAAAATACATTTAGAATCTTGGTTCCATCTCATTCTATGCTTAAGTTATAACTGTTGTCATCTTTTTATGACCGCAAATTGCTTTTCAGCGCATAATAAGCATTCTGAGACAATGTATGCAATCCTGACTTTAGAAGTAACACTTCTTAAAACTACACTGTGTGGAGGCTTCTCATGCTAAAATGACATGATTTTACGCTTAAACATGCTGATAAATAGAATTTTGTTGCCAGGATAGCCCTATGGCTTCTATGCGTTACAATGCATTCTGGCTGAACATAACAAGTGAAGTTGTGGAAAAACTACAAAAGATGTCAATGCCATTTTTGCTGTGTAAGTAGGGCTTTGGAACCTGTACAAAATACATTTGGAATCTTGGTTCTGTCTCATTCTATGCTGAAGTTATAAACGTTGTCATCTTTTTATGACCGCAAATTGCTTTTCAGCGCATAATAAGCATTCTGAGATAATGTATGCAATCCTGACTTTAGAAGTCAAAACTTGTTAAAACTACACTGTGTGGAGGCTTCTCATGCTAAAATTACATGATTTTACGCTTAAACATGCTGATTAATAGAATTTTGTGGCCAGGATGGCCCTATGGCTTCTATGCGTTACAATGCATTCTGGCTGAACATAACAAGTGAAGTTGTGGAAAAACTACAAAAGATGTCATTGCCATTTTTGCTGTATAAGAAGGGCTTTGGAACCTGTACAAAATACATTTGGAATCTTGGTTCTATCTCATTCTATGCTGAAGTTATAACCGTTGTCATCTTTTTATGACCGCAAATTGCTTTTCAGCGCATAATAAGCATTCTGAGACAATGTATGCAATCCTGACTTTAGAAGTAACACTTCTTAAAACTACACTGTGTGGAGGCTTCTCATACTAAAATGACATGATTTTGCGCTTAAACATGCTGATAAATAGAATTTTGTTGCCAGGATAGCCCTATGGCTTCTATGCGTTACAATGCATTCTGGCTGAACATAACAAGTGAAGTTGTGGAAAAACTACAAAAGATGTCACTGCCATTTTTGCTGTATAAGAAGGGCTTTGGAACCTGTACAAAATACATTTGGAATCTTGGTTCTGTCTCATTCTATGCTGAAGTTATAAACGTTGTCATCTTTTTATGACCGCAAATTGCTTTTCAGCGCATAATAAGCATTCTGAGACAATGTATGCAATCCTGACTTTAGAAGTCAAAACTTGTTAAAACTACACTGTGTGGAGGCTTCTCATGCTAAAATTACATGATTTTACGCTTAAACATGCTGATAAATAGAATTTTGTGGCCAGGATGGCCCTATGGCTTCTATGCGTTGCAATGCATTCTGGCTGAACATAACAAGTGAAGTTGTGGAAAAACTACAAAAGATGTCAATGCCATTTTTGCTGTGTATGTAGGGCTTTGGGACCTGTACAAAATACATTTGGAATCTAGGTACTATCACATACTATGCTGAAGTTATAACTGTTGTCATCTTTTTATGAACGCAAATTGCTTTTAGCGCATAATAAGCATTCTAAAAACAATGTATGCAATCCTGACTTTAGAAGTAAAAACTTGTTAAAACTACACTGTGTGGAGGCTTCTCATGCTAAAATTACATGATTGTACGCTTAAACATGCTGATAAATAGAATTTTGTGGCCAGGATGGCCCTATGGCTTCTATGCGTTATAATGCATTCTGGCTGAACATAACAAGTGAAGTTGTGGAAAAACTACAAAAGATGTCAATGCCATTTTTGCTGTGTAAGTAGGGCTTTGGGACCTGTACAAACTACATTTGGAATCTTGGTTCTATCTCATTCTATGCTGAAGTTATAACCGTTGTCATCTTTTTATGACCGCAAATTGCTTTTCAGCGCATAATAAGCATTCTGAGACAATGTATGCAATCCTGACTTTAGAAGTAACACTTCTTAAAACTACACTGTGTGGAGGCTTCTCATGCTAAAATGACATGATTTTACGCTTAAACATGCTGATAAATAGAATTTTGTGGCCAGGATAGCCCTATGGCTTCTATGCGTTACAATGCATTCTGGCTGAACATAACAAGTGAAGTTGTGGAAAAACTACAAAAGATGTCAATGCCATTTTTGCTGTGTAAGTCGGGCTTTGGGACCTCTACAAAATACATTTATAATCTTGGTTCTATCTCATTCTATGCTGAAGTTATAACCGTTGTCATCTTTTTATGACCGCAAATTTCTTTGCAGCGTATAATAAGCATTCTGAGACAATGTATGCAATCCTGACTTTAGAAGTAAAAACGTTGAAAATACACTGTGTGGAGGCTTCTCATGCTAAAATGACATGATTTTACGCTTAAACATGCTGATAAATAGAATTTTGTGGCCAGGATAGCCCTATGGCTTCTATGCGTTACAATGCATTCTGGCTGAACATAACAAATGAAGTTGTGGAAAAACTACAAAAGATGTCAATGCCATTTTTGCTGTGAAAGTAGGGCTTTGGGACCTGTACAAAATACATATGGAATCTTGGTTCTATCTCATTCTATGCTTAAGTTATAACTGTTGTCATCTTTTATGAACGCAAATTGCTTTTAGCGCATAATAAGCATTCTAAAAACAATGTACGCAATCCTGACTTTAGAAGTCAAAACTTGTTAAAACTACACTGTGTGGAGGCTTCTCATGCTAAAATTACATGATTTTACGCTTAAACATGCTGATTAATAGAATTTTGTGGCCAGGATGGCCCTATGGCTTCTATGCGTTTCAATGCATTCTGGCTGAACATAACAAGTGAAGTTGTGGAAAAACTACAAAAGATGTCAATGCCATTTTTGCTGTGTAAGTAGGGCTTTGGGACCTGTACAAACTACATTTGGAATCTTGGTTCTATCTCATTCTATGCTGAAGTTATAACCGTTGTCATCTTTTTATGACCGCAAATTGCTTTTCAGCGCATAATAAGCATTCTGAGACAATGTATGCAATCCTGACTTTAGAAGTCAAAACTTGTTGAAAATACACTGTGTGGAGGCTTCTCATGCTAAAATGACATGATTTTGCGCTTAAACATGCTGATAAATAGAATTTTGTGGCCAGGATAGCCCTATGGCTTCTATGCGTTCCAATGCATTCTGGCTGAACATAACAAGTGAAGTTGTGGAAAAACTACAAAAGATGTCAATGCCATTTTTGCTGTGCAAGTCGGGCTTTGGGACCTCTACAAAATACATTTTTAATCTTGGTTCTATCTCATTCTATGCTGAAGTTATAACCGTTGTCATCTTTTATGACCGCAAATTTCTTTGCAGCGTATAATAAGCATTCTGAGACAATCTATGCAATCCTGACTTTAGAACTAAAAACGTTGAAAATACACTGTGTGGAGGCTTCTCATGCTAAAATGACATGATTTTACGCTTAAACATGCTGATAAATAGAATTATGTTGCCAGGACAGCCCTATGGCTTCTATGCGTTACAATGCATTCTGGCTGAACATAACAAGTGAAGTTGTGGAAAAACTACAAAAGATGTCAATGCCATTTTTGCTGTGTAAGTAGGGCTTTGGAACCTGTACAAAATCCATTTGGAATCTTGGTTCTGTCTCATTCTATGCTGAAGTTATAAACGTTGTCATCTTTTTATGACCGCAAATTGCTTTTCAGCGCATAATAAGCATTCTGAGACAATGTATGCAATCCTGACTTTAGAAGTAAAAACTTGTTAAAAATACACTGTGTGAGTGTGTGAGCTGTCTGTGGAGATCTGTTTGCCCTTTCTCAAGACTCTGTCATTGTAGATGGTGGTGAGTGACTCTTGCTGCTGTCCTTACTGCTGATTTTAGCGATTCTGTTGAGTGTGTTGCGATGAGTGAGATTGAGTGAACCAAACCAGGCTGTGATATTGAATGTGAGGATGGACTGTATAAAGCATTTGTAAAAAACTGCAAGAATTGATTGGTGAACCTGTAGTTTATGAAGTTTACGGAGAAAGAAAAGGCGTTGTTGGCATTTGGAGAAAATGTTTTCAGTGTTCAGTTGAAAAGTGATTTTGTGATCAATTATGGTGCCGAGATATTTGTATGAGTGAACCTTTTCTATTGCTTCGTTGTTAACAGTGAGTGTAGGAGAGGTGATGAGTCCATGATGGAACACAATGACCATTTCTTTGGTTTTTGAAACAAAACAAATTATTCCTGCACCAAAGTGAAAAAGAGTCTAGTTCTGTCTGTAGCCGTCCGTCAGTGTTAGTAGTAGTAGAAGATTACTGTGACGTCCGAGTACTTGACGTATGTTATTCCTGGAGTGGTGCTCCTGCAGTCATTCGTGTACAAAGTGAAGAGAAGTGGGATATTGGGCCTGGGGGAGATTGTCCTGACAGTGCTGAGGTCACACTGATCAAACCTGCAGTAGAAGTTATTGAGGTCCTCCGACATGCTAATACACACCTCAGCAGGAAGTCCAGATGGTGAGGATGTGGGAAAACCAGCTAGCATTTTGACACCCTGCCAGGCATCCTTAGTTTTCCCTTTGCGAAAAAGCCTCTCGACCTTTTCTTTATATGTCCTTTGGGCAGATTTAATTTCTTTATTGAGTCTGTTTTGAATGAGTTTGCCCTCGATCCAATTGCCTGAGTTAAATGCTATTTTCTTTTCATTCAATGTAGATTTTAGTGATTTGGTTATCCACGACTTATTGTTTGAGAACACTTTCACAGTTTTCATGGGGACCAGCATGTTTTCACGGAAGGTGATGTATGATGTTACAACATCATACAAACATCAGTAGCCTCTTCTAAACTGCAACCCTCTGTGAGCACCTCCCACAGTGTGCAGTCAAAACAGCCCTGAAGTTTCTCCTGGGCCTCCATGTCCCACAGTTTGACCTGCTTCTTAACTACACCCTATGTATGCTGGGACTAGGTGGACAACATTATGGTCTGCAGTACTGAGAGGAGGTTTTTTATAAGATCTGTATGCATCCTTTAAATTGCCATAGCAGAGGTCAATTGTTTTGTCGCCCCTGGTGGCACAGGACACATACTGGTGGTAAGTAGGAAGAGTCTTATTTAATCTGCAACCACTGAAGTCCCCTAAAACTAACACAGGAGAGTCAGGAGTCGCGCTCTCGAGCCGTTGCACACATGACGTAATGGCTTCAGACGCGCGCGTGGCATTGCCTGATGAAGGGATATACACAAGTACCAGCGCAAATTGTCCGAACTCTCGTGGAAGGTACTTGGGTCTAAAAGTCAAAGCAAGCAGCTCCACATCGGGTGTACAACTCGAGTCAGTGACAGTAGCAGCTCTGCTCCAAGCCTGATTGACATATACACAGACTCCGCCCCCGTGCCTCTTCTGGCTGCTCGCAGTGTCCCGGTCCAGGCGCACAGGAGACCCGAAGCCGCTAAGCGAGAGCTGTGCATCCGCGATGGTGCTATCAAGCCAGGTCTCCGTGACGCAGATTAGCCCAGCATCCTTATATGCCCACTGGCACGAGACATTGACGTGTAGTTCATCCAGTTTGTTACGGAGCGAGCGGACATTTGCGAGCAAAATAGAGGGAAGAGGAGGGCTTTTTGATGTACCAGTGAGCCTCTTCAGTCTCTGCCTCACTCCACCCCTTCTCCCCCGCCTCCTACGTCGGGCAGAGCTGTTAGTTTTGCTGCCGGTTCCGTATCGGTTCGGGAAGATCTCAGCGAAGAATTGTAGATCCGCTGGGATGGAATAGTCCACATCCCGCAAAAGTAGCAAATCCTCCCGACTGTAGCGCAAAGTTTTCGCTCTAGCTTTCAATACGAGCAGGGTTCCAGAGGTTAGCCATAGCACAAACAGCACATATAGCCCCCACTTCCTCATCGTGACAGGTAGGTTTGCGAGGAGAAATAAGTCCTTGAATATAGTTCAGTGTTGCACAAATCACACTCAACTTTAAAGCCGTTCAATAGGCATGATATGCCATTCACTGTCTCACGATCACGCACCAAAATTCACAGTTTAAGGCCCAAACAGTTCTTGACATGTACTTAACTCTAGTACTGCACACATGTATTTAACTCTAGTTCTTCACACGTGTACTTAACTCTAGTACTACACACATGTACGTAACTCTATTACTACACACATGTACTTAACTCTAGTATTACACAAATGTACTTAACTCTAGCACTACACACATGTACTTAACTCTAGTACTACAAACATGTATTTAACTCTAGTTCTTCACACGTGTAGGCCTACTTAACTCTAGTACTACACACATGTACGTAACTCTATTACTACACACATGTACTTAACTCTAGTACCACACACATTTACTCTAGTACTACACACATGTACTTAACTCTAGTACTACACACATGTACTCTAGTACTACAGACATGCACTTAACTCTATTACTACACACATGTACTTAACTCTAGTACTACACACATGTACTCTAGTACTACACACATGTACTTAACTCTAGTACCACACACATGTACTCTAGTACTACACACATGTACTTAACTCTAGTACTACACACATGTACTCTAGTACTACACACATGTACTTAACTCTAGTACTACACACATGTACTCTAGTACTACAGACATGTACTTAACTCTAGTACCACACACATGTACTCTAGTACTACACACATGTACTTAACTCTAGTACTACACAGATGTATTTAAATATACTATTACACACATGTACTTAACTCTAGTTCTACACACATGCACTCTAGTTCTACACACATGTACTTAAGTCTAGTACTACACACATGTACTTAACTCTAGTACTACACACATGTATTTAACTCTAGTACTGCACAGTCGTACTTGACTCTAGTATTACATACATGTACTTAACTCTAGAAAATACACACATGTACTTAACTCTAGTACTACACACATGTACTTAACTCTAGTACTACACACATGTACTTGACTCTAGTACTACACACATGTACTCTAGTACTACACACATGTACTTAAGTCTAGTACTACACACATGTACTTAACTCTAGTACTACACACATGTACTTAACTCTAGTACTGCACAGTCGTACTTAAGTCTAGTATTACACACATGTACTTAACTCTAGAAAATAGACACATTACTTAACTCTAGTACTACACACATGTACTCTAGTACTACACACATGTACTCTGGTACTTCACACATGTACTTAACTCTAGTACTACACACATGTACTCTAGTACTACAGACATGTACTTAATTCTAGTACTACACACATGTACTTAACTCTAGTACTACACTCATGTACTTAACTGTAGTACCACACACATTTACTTAACTCTAGTATTACACACATGTAATCTAGTACTACACATATGTCCTCTCTTATTACACACATGTACTTAACTCTAGTATGACACACATGTACTTAACTCTAGTACAACACACATGTACTTAACTCGAATACTACACACATGTACTCTAGTACCACACATGTACTTAACTCAAATATTGCACACATGTACTTAACTCAAATATTACACACATGTACTTAACTCTAGTACTACACACATGTACTTAACTCTAGTACTACACACGTGTATTTAACTCTAGTACTACACACATGTACTTAACTCTAGTATTACACACATGTACTTAACTCTAGTATTACACACATGCACTTAACTCTAGTACTACACAGATGTACTTCACTATAGTACTACACGGATGTACTTGACTCTAGTACTACACACATATATTTAACTCGAGTACTACACAGATGTACTTAACTCAAGTACTACATGTACTTAACTCTAGTACAACACATGTACTTAAATCTGTCACTACACAGATTTTAGTACAACACAGATGTACTTAAATCTGTCACTACACAGATGTACCTACCTCTAGTACTACACAGATGTACATAATTATAATACTGCACAGATGTACTTAACTCTAGTACTACACAGATGAATTTAACTCTAGTACTACACAGATGTACTTAACTCTAGTACTACACAGATGTACTTACCTCTATTACTACACAGATGTACGTAATTATATTACTTCACATATGTACTTAACTCTAGTACTACACAGATGTACTTACCTCTAGTTCTACACATGTACTCTAGTACTACACACATGTATTTAACTCTAGTACTACACACATGTACTTAACTCTATTACTACACATGTACTCTAGTACTACACACATGTACTCTAGTACTACACACATGTACTCTAGTACTACACACGTGTACTTAACTCTAGTACTATACACATGTACTTAACTCTACTACCACACACATGTACTCTAGTACTACACACATGTACGGAACTCTAGTACTACACACATGTACTTACTCTAGTACTACACACATGTACTTAACTCTAGTACTACACACATGTACTCTGGTACTGCACACATGTACTTAACTCTAGTACCACACACATGTACTCTATTACTACACACATGTACTTAACTCTAGTACTACACACATGTACTTAACTCTAGTACTACACACACGTACTCTAGTACTACAGACATGTACTTAATTCTAGTACTACACATATGTACTTAACTATAGTATGACACAAATGTACTTAACTCTAATACTACACACATGTACTTAACTCTAGTACTACACACATGTACTTAACTCTAGTACTGCACAGTCGTACTTAACTCTACTATTACACACATGTACTTAACTCTAGAAAATACACACATGTACTTAACTCTAGTACTACACACATGTACTTAACTCTAGTACTACACACATGTACTCTAGTACTACACACATGTACTGAATTCTAGAACTCCACACATGTACTTAACTCTAGTATGACACAAATGTACTTAACTCTAATATTACACACATGTACTTAACTCTAGAAAAAACACAGGCACTTAACTCTAGTACTACACACATGTACTTAACTCTAGTACTACCCACATGTACTCTAGTACTACACACATGTACTTAATTCTAGTACTACACACATGTACTTAACTCTAGTATGACACAAATGTACTTAACTCTAATACTACACACATGTACTTAACTCTAGTACTACACACATGTACTTAACTCTAATACTACACACATGTACTCTAGTACTACACACATGTACTTAACTCAAATATTGCACACATGTACTTAGCTCAAATATTACACACATGTACTTAACTCTAGTACTACACACATGTACTTAACTCTAGTACTAAACACGTGTATTTAACTCTAGTACTACACACATGTACTTAACTCTAGTATTACACACATGTACTTAACTCTACTATTACACACATGTACTTAACTCTAGTACTACACAGATGTACTTCACTCGAGTACTACACGGATGTACTTAAATAAATAGAATTTTGTTGCCATGATAGCCCTATGGCTTCTATGCGTTACAATGCATTCTGGCTGAACATAACAAGTGAAGTTGTGGAAAAACTACAAAAGATGTCAATGCCATTTTTGCTGTGTAAGTAGGGCTTTGGGACCTGTACAACATACATTTGGAATCTTGCTTCTATCTAATTCTATGCTGAAGTTATAACCGTTGTCATCTTTTTATGACCGCAAATTGCTTTTCAGCGCATAATAAGCATTCTGAGACAATGTATGTAATCCTGAGTTTAGAAGTAAAAAGTTGTTAAAACTACACTGTGTGGAGGCTCCTCACGCTAAAATTACATGATTTTAGGCTTAAACATGCTGATAAATAGAATTTTGTGGCCAGGATAGCCCTATGGCTTCTATGCGTTACAATGCATTCTGGCTGAACATAACAAGTGAAGTTGTGGAAAAACTACAAAAGATGTCAATGCCATTTTTGCTGTGTAAGTAGGGCTTTGGGACCTGTACAAAATACATTTGGAATCTTGGTTCTATCTCATTCTATGCTGAAGTTATAACAGTTGTCATCTTTTTATGACCGCAAATTGCTTTTCAGCCCATAATAAGCATTCTGAGACAATGTATGCAATCCTGACTTTAGAAGTAAAAACTTGTTAAAACTACACTGTGTGGAGGCTCCTCGTGCTAAAATTACATGATTTTACGCTTAAACATGCTGATAAATAGAATTTTGTGGCCAGGATAGCCCTATGGCTTCTATGCGTTACAATGCATTCTGGCTGAACATAACAAGTGAAGTTGTGGAAAAACTACAAAAGATGTCAATGCCATTTTTGCTGTACAAGTAGGGCTTTGGACCTTGTACAAAATACATTTGGAATCTTCGTTCGATCTCGTTGTATGCTGAAGTTATAACCGTTGTCATCTTTTTATGACCGCAAATTGCTTTTCAGCACATAATAAGCATTCTGAGACAATGTATGCAATCCTGACTTTAGAAGTAAAAACTTGTTAAAACTACACTGTGTGGAGGCTTCTCATGCTAAAACTACATGATTTTAGCCTTAAACATGCTGATAAATAGAATTTTGTGGCCAGGATAGCCCTATGGCTTCTATGCGTTTCAATGCATTCTGGCTGAACATAACAAGTGAAGTTGTGGAAAAACTACAAAAGATGTCAATGCCATTTTTGCTGTGTAAGTAGGGCTTTGGGACCTGTACAAAATACATTTGGAATCTTGGTTCTATCTCATTCTATGCTGAAGTTATAACCGTTGTCATTTTTTTATGACCGCAAATTGCTTTTCAGCTCATAATAAGCATTCTGAGACAATGTATGCAATCCTGACTTTAGAAGTAAAAACTTGTTAAGACTACACTGCGTGAAGGCTTCTCATGCTAAAATTACATGATTTTACGCTTAAACATGCTGATAAATAGAATTGTGTGGCCAGGATAGCCCTATGGCTTCTATGCGTTACAATCCATTCTGGCTGAACATAACAAGTGAAGTTGTGGAAAAACTACAAAAGATGTCAATGCCATTTTTGCTGTGTAAGTAGGGCTTTGGGACCTGTACAAAATACATTTGGAATCTTGGTTCGATCTCATTCTATGCTGAAGTTACAACTGTTGTCATCTTTTTATGACCGCAAATTGCTTTTCAGCGCATAATAAGCATTCTGAGACAAAGTATGCAATCCTGACTTTAGAAGTAAAAACTTGTTAAAACTACACTGTGCGGAGGCTTCTCATGCTAAAATGACATGGTTTTACGCTTAAACATCCTGATAAATAGAATATTGTTGCCAGGATAGCCCTATGGCTTCTATGCGTTACAATGCATTCTGGCTGAACATAACAAGTGAAGTTGTGGAAAAACTACAAAAGATGTCAATGCCATTTTTGCTGTGTAAGTAGGGCTTTGGGACCTGTACAAAATACATTTAGAATCTTGGTTCCATCTCATTCTATGCTTAAGTTATAACTGTTGTCATCTTTTTATGACCGCAAATTGCTTTTCAGCGCATAATAATCATTCTGAGACAATGTATGCAATCCTGACTTTAGAAGTAAAAACTTGTTAAAACTACACTGTGTGGAGGCTTCTCATGCTAAAATTACATGATTTTACGCTTAAACATGCTGATAAATAGAATTTTGTGGCCAGGATGGCCCTATGGCTTCTATGCATTACAATGCATTCTGGCTGAACATAACAAGTGAAGTTGTGGAAAAACTACAAAAGATGTCAATGCCATTTTTGCTGTGTAAGTAGGGCTTTGGGACCTGTACGAAATACATTTAGAATCTTGGTTCTATCTCATTCTATGCTGAAGTTATAACCGTTGTCATCTTTTTATGACCGCAAATTGCTTTTCAGCCCATAATAAGCATTCTGAGACAATGTATGCAATCCTGACTTTAGAAGTAAAAACTTGTTAAAACTACACTGTGTGGAGGCTTCTCATGCTAAAATTACATGATTTTACGCTTAAACATGCTGATAAATAGAATTTTGTTGCCATGATAGCCCTATGGCTTCTATGCGTTACAATGCATTCTGGCTGAACATAACAAGTGAAGTTGTGGAAAAACTACAAAAGATGTCAATGCCATTTTTGCTGTGTAAGTAGGGCTTTGGGACCTGTACAAAATACATTTAGAATCTTGGTTCTATCTCATTCTATGCTGAAGTTATAACCGTTGTCATCTTTTTATGACCGCAAATTGCTTTTCAGCCCATAATAAGCATTCTGAGACAATGTATGCAATCCTGACTTTAGAAGTAAAAACTTGTTAAAAATACACTGTGTGAGTGTGTGAGCTGTCTGTGGAGATCTGTTTGCCCTTTCTCAAGACTCTGTCATTGTAGATGGTGGTGAGTGACTCTTGCTGCTGTCCTTACTGCTGATTTTAGCGATTCTGTTGAGTGTGTTGCGATGAGTGAGATTGAGTGAACCAAACCAGGCTGTGATATTGAATGTGAGGATGGACTGTATAAAGCATTTGTAAAAAACTGCAAGAATTGATTGGTGAACCTGTAGTTTATGAAGTTTACGGAGAAAGAAAAGGCGTTGTTGGCATTTGGAGAAAATGTTTTCAGTGTTCAGTTGAAAAGTGATTTTGTGATCAATTATGGTGCCGAGATATTTGTATGAGTGAACCTTTTCTATTGCTTCGTTGTTAACAGTGAGTGTAGGAGAGGTGATGAGTCCATGATGGAACACAATGACCATTTCTTTGGTTTTTGAAACATTTAAGTCCAAACAATTATTCCTGCACCAAAGTGAAAAAGAGTCTAGTTCTGTCTGTAGCCGTCCGTCAGTGTTAGTAGTAGTAGAAGATTACTGTGACGTCCGAGTACTTGACGTATGTTATTCCTGGAGTGGTGCTCCTGCAGTCATTCGTGTACAAAGTGAAGAGAAGTGGGATATTGGGCCTGGGGGAGATTGTCCTGACAGTGCTGAGGTCACACTGATCAAACCTGCAGTAGAAGTTATTGAGGTCCTCCGACATGCTAATACACACCTCAGCAGGAAGTCCAGATGGTGAGGATGTGGGAAAACCAGCTAGCATTTTGACACCCTGCCAGGCATCCTTAGTTTTCCCTTTGCGAAAAAGCCTCTCGACCTTTTCTTTATATGTCCTTTGGGCAGATTTAATTTCTTTATTGAGTCTGTTTTGAATGAGTTTGCCCTCCATCCAATTGCCTGAGTTAAATGCTATTTTCTTTTCATTCAATGTAGATTTTAGTGATTTGGTTATCCACGACTTATTGTTTGAGAACACTTTCACAGTTTTCATGGGGACCAGCATGTTTTCACAGAAGGTGATGTATGATGTTACAACATCAGTAGCCTCTTCTAAACTGCAACCCTCTGTGAGCACCTCCCACAGTGTGCAGTCAAAACAGCCCTGAAGTTTCTCCTGGGCCTCCGTGTCCCACAGTTTGACCTGCTTCTTAACTACACCTTCTCTCTGTAGTTTAGTGCGGTATGCTGGGACTAGGTGGACAACATTATGGTCTGCAGTACTGAGAGGAGGTTTTTTATAAGATCTGTATGCATCCTTTAAATTGCCATAGCAGAGGTCAATTGTTTTGTCGCCCCTGGTGGCACAGGACACATACTGGTGGTAAGTAGGAAGAGTCTTATTTAATCTGCAACCATTGAAGTCCCCTAAAACTAACACAGGAGAGTCAGGAGTCGCGCTCTCGAGCCGTTGCACACATGACGTAATGGCTTCAGACGCGCGCGTGGCATTGCCTGATGAAGGGATATACACAAGTACCAGCGCAAATTGTCCGAACTCTCGTGGAAGGTACTTGGGTCTAAAAGTCAAAGCAAGCAGCTCCACATCGGGTGTACAACTCGAGTCAGTGACAGTAGCAGCTCTGCTCCAAGCCTGATTGACATATACACAGACTCCGCCCCCGTGCCTCTTCTGGCTGCTCGCAGTGTCCCGGTCCAGGCGCACAGGAGACCCGAAGCCGCTAAGCGAGAGCTGTGCATCCGCGATGGTGCTATCAAGCCAGGTCTCCGTGACGCAGATTAGCCCAGCATCCTTATATGCCCACTGGCACGAGACATTGGCGTGTAGTTCATCCAGTTTGTTACGGAGCGAGCGGACATTTGCGAGCAAAATAGAGGGAAGGGGAGGGCTTTTTGATGTACCAGTGAGCCTCTTCAGTCTCTGCCTCACTCCACCCCTTCTCCCCCGCCTCCTACGTCGGGCAGAGCTGTTAGTTTTGCTGCCGGTTCCGTATCGGTTCGGGAAGATCTCAGCGAAGAATTGTAGATCCGCTGGGATAGAATAGTCCACATCCCGCAAAAGTAGCAAATCCTCCCGACTGTAGCGCAAAGTTTTCGCTCTAGCTTTCAATACGAGCAGGGTTCCAGAGGTTAGCCATAGCACAAACAGCACATATAGCCCCCACTTCCTCATCGTGACAGGTAGGTTTGCGAGGAGAAATAAGTCCTTGAATATAGTTCAGTGTTGCACAAATCACACTCAACTTTAAAGCCGTTCAATAGGCATGATATGCCATTCACTGTCTCACGATCACGCACCAAAATTCACAGTTTAAGGCCCAAACAGTTCTTGACATGTACTTAACTCTAGTCCTGCACAGATGTACTTATCTCTAGTACTGCACACATGTACTTAACTCTAGTACTACACACGTATACTTAACTCGAGTACTACACACATGTACTTAACTCTAGTATTACACACATGTACTTAACTCTAGTACTACAGACTAGTGCTACACACATGTACTTAACTCTAGTACGACACACATATATTTAACTCTCGTACTGTACACATGTACTTAACTCTAGTACTACACACATGTACTGAACTCTAGTACTACACACATGTACTTAACTCTAGTACTGCACACATGTACTAAACTCTAGTATTACACACATGTACTTAACTCTCGTACTGCACAGATGTACTTAACTCTAGTACTACACACATGTACTTAACTCTAGTACTACACACATGTACTCTAGTACTACACACATGTACTTAACTCTAGTACTACACACATGTATTTAACTCTAGTTCTTCACACGTGTACTTAACTCTAGTACTACACACATGTACGTAACTCTATTACTACACACATGTACTTAACTCTAGTACCACACACATTTACTCTAGTACTACACACATGTACTTAACTCTAGTACTACACACATGTACTCTAGTACTATACACATGTACTTAACTCTAGTACCACACACATATGTACTCTAGTACTACACACATGTACTTAACTCTAGTACCACACACATGTACTCTAGTACTACACACATGTACTTAACTCTAGTACTACACACATGTACTCTAGTACTACACACATGTACTTAACTCTAGTACTACACACATGTACTCTAGTACTACACACATGTACTTAACTCTAGTACCACACACATGTACTCTAGTACTACACACATGTACTCTAGTACTACACACATGTACTTAACTCTAGTACTACACACATGTACTTAACTCTAGTACTACACACATGTACTTAACTCTAGTACTGCACAGTCGTACTTAAGTCTAGTATTACACACATGTACTTAACTCTAGAAAATAGACACATTACTTAACTCTAGTACTACACACATGTACTCTAGTACTACACACATGTACTCTAGTACTACACACATGTACTCTGGTACTTCACACATGTACTTAACTCTAGTACTACACACATGTACTCTAGTACTACAGACATGTACTTAATTCTAGTACTACACACATGTACTTAACTCTAGTATGACACAAATGTACTTAACTCTAATACTACACACATGCACTCTAGTACTACACACATGTACTTAACTCTAGTACTACACTCATGTACTTAACTCTAGTATTACACACATGTACTTAACTCTATTTTTACACACATGTAATCTAGTACTACACAGATGTACTCAACTCTAGTATTACACACATGTACTTAACTCTAGTACTACACACTAGTAGTCTAGTACTACACCCATAGACTCTAGTAATACACACATGTACTTGAGTACTACACACATGTACTTATCTCTAATACCACACACATATACTTAACTTGAGTACTACACAGATATGTACTTAACTCTAGTACTACACACATGTACTTAACTCAAATATTGCACACATGTACTTAACTCAAATATTACACACATGTACTTAACTCTAGTACTACACACATGTACTTAACTCTAATACTACACACGTGTATTTAACTCTAGTACTACACACATGTACTTAACTCTAGTATTACACACATGTACTTAACTCTAGTATTACACACATGCACTTAACTCTAGTACTACACAGATGTACTTCACTCGAGTACTACACGGATGTACTTAACTCTAGTACTACACACATATATTTAACTCGAGTACTACACAGATGTACTTAACTCAAGTACTACATGTACTTAACTCTAGTACAACACATGTACTTAAATCTGTCACTACACAGATTTTAGTACAGCACAGATGTACTTAAATCTGTCACTACACAGATGTACCTACCTCTAGTACTACACAGATTTACATAATTCTAATACTTCACAGATGTACTTAACTCTAGTACTACACAGATGAATTTAACTCTAGTACTACACAGATGTACTTAACTCTAGTACTACACAGATGTACTTACCTCTAGTACTACACAGATGTACGTAATTATAATACTTCACATATGTACTTAACTCTAGTACTACACAGATGTACTTACCTCTAGTACCACACACGCACACTAGTACTACACACATGTACTTAACTCTAGTACTACACACATGTACTCTAGTACTACACACATGTATTTAACTCTAGTACTACACACATGTACTTAACACTAGTACCACACACATGTACTCTAGTACTGCACACATGTACTTAACTCTAGTACCACACACATGTACTTTAGTACTGCACACATGTACTTAACTCTAGTACCACACACATGTACTCTAGTACTACACACATGTACTTAACTCTAGTACTACACACATGTACTCTAGTACTACACACATGTACTTAACTCTGTTACAACACACATGTACTTAGCTCTATTACCACACACATGTACTTAACTCGAATACTACACAGATGTATTTAACTCTACTATTACACACATGTACTAAACTCTAGTACTAAACACATGTACTCTAGTACTACACACATGTACTTAACTCTAGTACTACACACATGTACTTAACTCTAATACTACACACATGTACTCTAGTACTACACACATGTACTCTAGTACTACACACATGTATTTAACTCTGGTACTACACACATGTATTTAACTCTACTATTACACAAATGTACTTAACTCTAGTACTACACACATGCACTCTAGTTCTACACACATGTACTTAAGTCTAGTACTACACACATGTACTTAACTCTAGTATTACACACATGTACTTAACTCTCCTACTACACACATGTACTTAAGTCTAGTACTACACACATGTACTTAATTCTAGTACTACACACATGTACTTAACTCTCCTACTACACACATGTACTTAATTCTAGTACTACACACATGTACTTAACTCTAGTACTGCACAGTCGTACTTAACTCTAGTATTACACACATGTACTTAACTCTAGTACTACACACATGTACTCTAGTTCTACACACATGTACTTAACTCTAGTACTACACACATGTACTCTAGTACTACACTCGTGTACTTAACTCTAGTACTACACAAATGTTCTCTAGTACTACACACATGTACTTAACTCTAGTACTACACAAATGTACTTAACTCTAGTATTACACAAATGTACTTAACTCTAGTACTACACACATGTACTTAACTCTAGTACTACATACATGTACTTATCTCTAGTACTGCAAAGTTGTACTTAACTCTAGTATTACACATAGGTACTTAACTCTAGTACTACACACATGTACTTAATTCGAGTACTACACACATGTACTTAACTCTAGTACTACACACATGTACTCTAGTTCTACACACATGTACTCTAGTACTACACACATGTACTTAACTCGAGTACTACACAGATGTACTTAAATCTAGTACTACACACATGTACTCTAGTTCTACACACATGTACTTAACTCTAGTACTACACACATGTACTCTAGTACTACACACATGTACTTAACTCGAGTACTACACAGATGTACTTAAATCTAGTATTACACACATGTAATTAACTCTAGTATTACACACATGTACTTAACTCTCCTACTACACATGTACTTAACATTAGTACTACACACATGTACTTAACTCGAGTACTACACAGATGTACTCTTGTACTACACACATGTACTCTGGTACTACACACATGTACTTAACTCTAGTACTACACAAATGTATTTAACTCAAATATTGCACACATGTACTTAACTCAAATATTACACACATGTACTTAACTCTAGTACTACACACATGTACTTATCTCTAGTACTACACACATGCACTCTAATTCTACACACATGTACTTAAGTCTAGTACTACACACATGCACTTAACTCTAGTATTACACACATGTACTTAACTCAAATATTGCACACATGTACTTAACTCAAATATTACACACATGTACTTAACTCTAGTACTACACACATGTACTTAACTCTAGTACTACACACGTGTATTTAACTCTAGTACTACACACATGTACTTAACTCTAGTATTACACACATGTACTTAACTCTAGTATTACACACATGTACTTAACTCTAGTACTACACAGATGTACTTCACTCGAGTACTACACGGATGTACTTAACTCTAGTACTACACACATATATTTAACTCAAGTACTACACAGATGTACTTAACTCAAGTACTACATGTACTTAACTCTACTACAACACATGTACTTAAATCTGTCACTACACAGATTTTAGTACAACACAGATGTACTTAAATCTGTCACTACACAGATGTACCTACCTCTAGTACTACACAGATGTACATAATTATAATACTGCACAGATGTACTTAACTCTAGTACTACACAGATGAATTTAACTCTAGTACTACACAGATGTACTTAACTCTAGTACTACACAGATGTACTTACCTCTAGTACTACACAGATGTACGTAATTATAATACTACACACATGTACTTAACTCTAGTATTACACAAATGTACTTAACTCTAGTACTACACACATGTACTCTAGTACTACACTCGTGTACTCAACTCTAGTTCTACACACATGTACTAATTAATAGTACCACACACGTACTCTAGTACTACACACATGTACTTAACTCTAGTACTACACACATGTACTCTAGTTCTACACACATGTACTTAACTCTAGTACTACACACATGTACTTAACTCTAGTACTACACACGTACTCTAGTACTACACACATGTACTTAACTCTAGTACTACACACATGTTCTCTAGTACTACACACATGTACTTAACTCTAGTACTACACACGTACTCTAGTACTACACACATGTACTTAACTCTAGTACTACACACATGTTCTCTAGTACTACACACATGTACTTAACTCTAGTACTACACACATGTACACTAGTACTACACACATGTACTTAACTCTAGTACTACAAAGATGTATTTAACTCTACTATTACACACATGTACTTAACTCTAGTACTACACACATGTACTTAACTCTAGTACTACACACATGTACTCTAGTACTACACACATGTACTCTAGTACTACACACATGTACTTAACTCTGGTACTACACAGATGTATTTAACTCTACTATTATACACATGTACTTAACTCTAGTATTACACACATGTACTTAACTCTAGTACTACACAGATGTACTTCACTCGAGTACTACACGGATGTACTTAACTCTAGTACTACACACATATATTTAACTCAAGTACTACACAGATGTACTTAACTCAAGTACTACATGTACTTAACTCTACTACAACACATGTACTTAAATCTGTCACTACACAGATTTTAGTACAACACAGATGTACTTAAATCTGTCACTACACAGATGTACCTACCTCTAGTACTACACAGATGTACATAATTATAATACTGCACAGATGTACTTAACTCTAGTACTACACAGATGAATTTAACTCTAGTACTACACAGATGTACTTAACTCTAGTACTACACAGATGTACTTACCTCTAGTACTACACAGATGTACGTAATTATAATACTTCACATATGTACTTAACTCTAGTACTACACAGATTTACTTACCTCTAGTACTACACACATGTACTCTAGTACTACACACATGTATTTAACTCTAGTACTACACACATGTACTTAACACGAGTACCACACACGCACTCTAGTACTACACACATGTACTTAACTCTAGTACTACACACATGTACTCTAGTACTACAAACATGTACTTAACTCTAGTACTACACACATGTACTTAACTCTAGTACCACACACATGTACTCTAGTACTGCACACATGTACTTAATTCTAGTACCACGCACATGTACTCTAGTACTGCACACATGTACTTAACTCTAGTACCACACACGTACTCTAGTACTACACACATGTACTTAACTCTAGTACTACACACATGTACTCTAGTACTACACACATGTACTTAACTCTAGTACAACACGCATGTACTTAGCTCTAGTACCACACACATGTACTTAACTCTAGTACTACACATATGTATTTAACTCTACTATTACACACATGTACTTAACTCTAGTACTACACACATGTACTTAACTCTAATACTACACACATGTACTCTAGTACTACACACATGTACTCTAGTACTACACACATGTACTTAACTCTGGTACTACACAGATGTATTTAACTCTACTATTACACACATGTACTTAACTCTAGTACTACACACATGCACTCTAATTCTACACACATGTACTTAAGTCTAGTACTACACACATGTACTTAACTCTAGTATTACACACATGTACTTAACTCTCCTACTACACACATGTACTTCAGTCTAGTACTACACACATATACTTAACTCTAGTATTACACATATGTACTTAACTCTAGTACTACACACATGTACTTAACTCTAGTACTACACAGATGTACTTAACTCTAATACTACACACATGTACTATAGTACTACACACATGTACTTAACTCAAATATTGCACACATGTACTTAACTCAAATATTACACACATGTACTTAACTCTAGTACTACACACATATACTTAACTCTAGTACTACACACGTGTATTTAACTCTAGTACTACACACATGTACTTAACTCTAGTATTACACACATGTACTTAACTCTAGTATGACACACATGTACTTAACTCTAGTACTACACAGATGTACTTCACTCGAGTACTACACGGATGTACTTAACTCTAGTACTACACACATATATTTAACTCAAGTACTACACAGATGTACTTAACTCAAGTACTACATGTACTTAACTCTACTACAACACATGTACTTAAATCTGTCACTACACAGATTTTAGTACAACACAGATGTACTTAAATCTGTCACTACACAGATGTACCTACCTCTAGTACTACACAGATGTACATAATTATAATACTGCACAGATGTACTTAACTCTAGTACTACACAGATGAATTTAACTCTAGTACTACACAGATGTACTTAACTCTAGTACTACACAGATGTACTTACCTCTAGTACTACACAGATGTACGTAATTATAATACTTCACATATGTACTTAACTCTAGTACTACACAGATGTACTTAACTCTAGTACTACACACATGTACTCTAGTACTACACACATGTATTTAACTCTAGTACTACACACATGTACTTAACACGAGTACCACACACGCACTCTAGTACTACACACATGTACTTAACTCTAGTACTACACACATGTACTCTAGTACTACAAGCATGTACTTAACTCTAGTACTACACACATGTACTTAACTCTAGTACCACACACATGTACTCTAGTACTGCACACATGTACTTAACTCTAGTACCACACACATGTACTCTAGTACTACACACATGTACTTAACTCTAGTACCACACACATGTACTCTAGTACTACACACATGTACTTAACTCTAGTACTACACACATGTACTCTAGTACTACACACATGTACTTAACTCTAGTACCACACACATTTACTTAGCTCTAGTACTACACACATGTACTTAACTCGAATACTACACAGATGTATTTAACTCTACTATTACACACATGTACTTAACTCTAGTATTACACACATGTACTTAGCTCTCCTACTACACACATGTACTTAACTCTAGTACTACACACATGCACTTAACTCTAATACTACACACATGTACTCTAGTACTACACACATGTACTCTAGTACTACACACATGTACTTAACTCTGGTATTACACAGATGTATTTAACTCTACTATTACACAAATGTACTTAACTCTAATACTACACACATGCACTCTAGTACTACACACATGTACTTAACTCTAGTACTACACTCATGTACTTAACTCTAGTATTACACACATGTACCTAACTCTCCTACTACACACATGTACTTAAGTCTAGTACTACACACATGTACTTAACTCTAGTATTACACACATGTACTTAACTCTAGAAAATACACACATGTACTTAACTCTAGTACTACACACATGTACATAACTCTAGTACTACACACATGTACTCTAGTACTACACACATGTACTTAACTCTAGTACTACACACATGTACTCTAGAACTACATAATAATAATAATGCATCAGTTTTATATAGCGCTTTTCTGGACACTCAAAGACGCTTTACAGAGCATTATTCATTCACTCCAGACCCGGTGGTGGTAAACTACTATTGTAGCCACAGCTGCCCTGGGGCAGACTGACGGAAGCGGCCATAGCGGCTCGTCAAAGCCTGAACCCGTCAGATCTCAGAAGCTAAGCAGGGCCGGGCCTGGTTAGTACTTGGATGGGAGACCACAAGGAATTCCAAGTGCCACAGTGGGGCGCCAGTTGCAAAAAACTGTTGTTGTGTCCTTAGGCAAGGCACATCACCCACATTGCCTAGTATGAAAGTGGTCTGTGCGTGAGTGTTGGTGGTGGTCGGAGGGCCGATGGCACAGATTGGCAGCCTCGCTTCCGTCAGTCAGTCAGTACAGACATGTACTTAATTCTAGTACTACATATATGTACTTAACTCTAGTATGACACAAATGTACACAAATGTAATGTCTAGTATGACACAAATGTACTTAACTCTAATACTACACACATGTACTTAACTCTAGTACTACACACATGTACTTAACTCTAGTACTGCACAGTCGTACTTAACTCTACTATTACACACATGTACTTAACTCTAGAAAATGCACACATGTACTTAACTCTAGTACTACACACATGTACTTAACTCTAGTACTACACATGTACTCTAGTACTACACACATGTACTTAACTCTAGTACTACACACATGTACTTAACTCTAGTACTACACAAATGTACTTAACTCTAATACTACACACATGTACTTAACTCTAGTACTACACACATGTACTTAACTCTAGTACAACACAAATGAACTCTAGAACTACAGACATGTACTTAACTCTAGTAAGACACAAATGTAAATAACTCTACTACGACACAAAAGTACTTAACTCTAATACTACACACATGTACTTAACTCTAGTACTACACACATGCACTCTAGTACTACACACATGTACTTAACTCTAGTACTACACTCATGTACTTAACTGTAGTACCACACACATTTACTTAACTCTAGTATTACACACATGTAATCTAGTTCTACACACATGTACTTAACTCTATTACTACACACATGTACTTAACTCTAGTACTACACACAAGTACTCTACTACTACACACATGTACTCTAGTACTACACACATGTACTTAACTCTAGTATTACACACATGTACTTAACTCTAGTACTACACACATGTACTTAACTCTAGTACTACACACATGTATTTAACTCTAGTACTACACACATGTACTTAACTCTAGTATTACACACATATACTTAACTCTAGTATTACACACATGTACTTAACTCTAGTACTACACACATGTACTCTAGTACTACACACATGTACTTAACTCTAGAACAACACACATGTACTTAGCTCTAGTACCACACACATGTACTTAACTCGAATACTACACAGATGTATTTAACTCTACTATTACACACATGTACTTAACTCTACTACTACACACATGTACTTGACTCTAATACTACACACATGTACTCTAGTACTACACACATGTACTCTAGTACTACACACATGTACTCTGGTACTACACAGATGTATTTAACTCTCCTATTATACACATGTAATTAACTCTAATACTACACACATGTATTTAACTCTAGTACTACACACATGTACTTAACTCTAGTATTACACACATGTATTTAACTCTAGTACTACACACATGTACTTAACTCTAGTACCACAGACATGTACTCTGGTACTACACACATGTACTTAACTCTAGTATTACACAAATGTACTTAACTCTAGTACTACACACATGTACTTAACTCTAGTACTACACAGATGTATTTAACTCTACTATTACACACAAGTACTTAACTCTAGTACTACACAAATGTACTTAACTCTAGTACTACACACATGTACTCTAGTACTACACACATGTACTCTAGTACTACACACATGTACTCTAGTACTACACAGATGTATTTAACTCTCCTATTATACACATGTACTTAACTCTAGTACTACACACATGCACTCTAATTCTACACACATGTACTTAAGTCTAGTACTACACACATGTACTTAACTCTAGTATTACACACATGTCCTTAACTCTCCTACTACACACATGTACTCTAGTACTACACACATGTACTTAACTCTAGTACTACACAGATGTATTTAACTCTACTATTACACACAAGTACTTAACTCTAGTACTACACAAATGTACTTAACTCTAGTACTACACACATGTACTCTAGTACTACACACATGTACTTAACTGGAAGATTGCACACATGTACTTAACTCAAATATTACATACATGTACTTGACTCTAGTACTACACACATGTACTTAACTCGAATACTACACACATGTATTTAACTCTAGTACTACACACATGTACTTAACTCTAGTATTACACACATGTATTTAACTCTAGTACTACACACATGTACTTAACTCTAGTACTACACAGATGTACTTCACTCAGTACTACACGGATGTACTTAACTCTAGTACTACACACATATATTTAACTCAAGTACTACACAGATGTACTTAACTCAAGTACTACATGTACTTAACTCTACTACAACACATGTACTTAAATCTGTCACTACACAGATTTTAGTACAACACAGATGTACTTAAATCTGTCACTACACAGATGTACCTACCTCTAGTACTACACAGATGTACATAATTATAATACTGCACAGATGTACTTAACTCTAGTACTACACAGATGAATTTAACTCTAGTACTACACAGATGTACTTAACTCTAGTACTACACAGATGTACTTACCTCTAGTACTACACAGATGTACGTAATTATAATACTTCACTGTGTAGTACTAGAGTTAAGTACATATGTACTTAACTCTAGTACTACACAGATGTACTTACCTCTAGTACTACACACATGTACTCTAGTACTACACACATGTATTTAACTCTAGTACTACACACATGTACTTAACACGAGTACCACACATGTACTCTAGTACTACACACATGTACTTCCTCTAGTACTACACACATGTATTTTAGTACTACACACATGTACTTAGCTCTAGTACTACACACATGTACTTAACTCTAGTACCACACACATGTACTCTAGTACTACACAGATGTAGTTGACTCTAGTACTACACACATGTTATCTAGTAATACACACATGTACTTAACTGGAAGATTGCACACATGTACTTAACTCAAATATTTCATAAATGTACTTGACTCTAGTACTACACACATGTACTGAACTCGAATACTACACACGTGTATTTAACTCTAGTACTACACACATGTACTTAACTCTAGTATTACACACATGTACTTTCCTCTAGTACTACACAGATGTACTTCACTCGAGTACTACACGGATGTACTTTACTCTAGTACTACACACATATATTTAACTCGAGTACTACACAGATGTACTTAACTCAAGTACTACATGTACTTAACTCTAGTACAACACATGTACTTGAATCTGTTACTACACAGATTTTAGTACAACACAGATGTACTTAAATCTGTCACTACACAGATGTACCTACCTCTAGTACTACACAGATGTACATAATTATAATACTGCACAGATGTACTTAACTCTAGTACTACACAGATGAATTTAACTCTAGTACTACACAGATGTACTTAACTCTAGTACTACACAGATGTACTTACCTCTAGTACTACACAGATGTACGTAATTATAATACTACACACATGTACTTAACTCTAGTACTACACACATGTACTTAACTCTAATACTACACACATGTACTCTAGTACTGCACACATGTACTTAACTCTAGTACTACACACATGTACTTAACTCTAGTACTACACACATGTCCTCTAGTACTACACAAATGTACTTAACTCTAGTACTACACACATATATTTAACTGTAGTACTAAACACATTTACTTAAATCTAGTACTACCCATATGTACTTAACTCTAGTACTACACAAATGTACTCTAGTACTACACACATGTATTTAGCTCTAGTACTACACACATGTACTTAACTCTAGTACCACACACGTACTCTAGTACTACACACATGTACTTAACTCTAGTACTACACACATGTACTTAACTCTTGTACTACACACATGTACACAAGTACTACAAACATGTACTTAACTCTAGTACTACACACATGTACTGTAGTACTACACACATTTACTTAACTCTAGTACTACACACATGTACTTAACTCTAGTACTGCACAGTCGTACTTAACTCTACTATTACACACATGTACTTAACTCTAGAAAATACACAAATGTACTTAACTCTAGTACTACACACATGTACTCTAGTACTACACACATGTACTTAACTGGAAGATTGCACACATGTACTTAACTCAAATATTACATACATGTACTTGACTCTAGTACTACACACATGTACTGAACTCGAATACTACACACATGTATTTAACTCTAGTACTACACACATGTACTTAACTCTAGTATTACACACATGTATTTAACTCTAGTACTACACACATGTACTTAACTCTAGTACTACACGGATGTACTTTACTCTAGTACTACACACATATATTTAACTCGAGTACTACACAGATGTACTTAACTCAAGTACTACATGTACTTAACTCTAGTACAACACATGTACTTGAATCTGTTACTACACAGATTTTAGTACAACACAGATGTACTTAAATCTGTCACTACACAGATGTACCTACCTCTAGTACTACACAGATGTACATAATTATAATACTGCACAGATGTACTTAACTCTAGTACTACACAGATGAATTTAACTCTAGTACTACACAGATGTACTTAACTCTAGTACTACACAGATGTACTTACCTCTAGTACTACACAGATGTACGTAATTATAATACTTCACATATGTACTTAACTCTAGTACTACACACATGTACTTAACTCTAATACTACACACATGTACTCTAGTACTACACACATGTACTTAACTCTAGTACTACACACATGTACTTAACTCTAGTACTACACACATGTACTCTAGTACTACACACATGTACTTAACTCTAGTAATACACACATGTATTTAACTGTAGTACTACACACATTTACTTAAATCTAGTACTACCCATATGTACTTAACTCTAGTACTACACAAATGTACTCTAGTACTACACACATGTATTTAGCTCTAGTACTACACACATGTACTTAACTCTAGTACCACACACGTACTCTAGTAATAAACACATTTACTTAAATCTAGTACTACACACATGTACTTAACTCTAGTACTACACACATGTACTCTAGTACTACAAACATGTACTTAACTCTATTACTACACACATGTACTCTAGTACTACACACATGTACTTAACTCTAGTTCTACACACATGCACTTAACTCTAGTACTGCACAGTCGTACTTAACTCTACTATTACACACATGTACTTAAC
This sequence comes from Odontamblyopus rebecca, assembly GCA_030686955.1. NCBI lineage: Eukaryota > Metazoa > Chordata > Actinopteri > Gobiiformes > Gobiidae > Odontamblyopus > Odontamblyopus rebecca. The sequence goes on along the minus strand of CM060654.1, from coordinate 40,308,774 downwards.
TCTAGAAAATACACACATGTACTCTAGTACTACACACATGTACTCTAGTACTACACACATGTACTTAACTCTAGTATTACACACATGTACTCTAGTACTACACACATGTACTTAATTCTAGTTCTACAGACATGTACTTAACTCGAGTACTACACAGATGTACTTATCTCTAGTACTACACAGATGTACTTACCTCTAGTACTACACAGATGTACTTAACTCTGGTACTACACAGATGTATTTAACTCTACTATTACACACATGTACTTAACTCTAGTACTACACACATGCACTCTAATTCTACACACATGTACTTAAGTCTAGTACTACACACATTTACTTAACTCTATTATTACACACATGTACTTAACTCTCCTACTACACACATGTACTTAAGTCTAGTACTACACACATGTACTTAATTCTAGTACTACACACATGTACTTACCTCTAGAAAATACACACATGTACTTAACTCTAGTACTACACACATGTACATAACTCTAGTACTACACACATGTACTCTAGTACTACACACATGTACTTAACTCTAGTACTACACACATGTACTCTAGAACTACATAATAATAATAATGCATCAGTTTTATATAGCGCTTTTCTGGACACTCAAAGACGCTTTACAGAGCATTATTCATTCACTCCAGACCCGGTGGTGGTAAACTACTATTGTAGCCACAGCTGCCCTGGGGCAGACTGACGGAAGCGGCCATACCGGCTCGTCAAAGCCTGATCCCGTCAGATCTCAGAAGCTAAGCAGGTTAGTACTTGGATGGGAGACCACAAGGAATTCCAGGTGCCACAGGGGGGCGCCAGTTGCAAAAACTGTCGTTGTGTCCTTAAGCAAGGCACATCACCCACATTGCCTAGTATGAAAGTGGTGTGTGCGTGAGTGTTGGTGGTGGTCGGAGGGGCCGATGGCGCAGATTGGCAGCCTCGCTTCCGTCAGTCAGTCAGTACAGACATGTACTTAATTCTAGTACTACATATATGTACTTAACTCTAGTATGACACAAATGTACACAAATGTAATGTCTAGTATGACACAAATGTACTTAACTCTAATACTACACACATGTACTTAACTCTAGTACTACACACATGTACTTAACTCTAGTACTGCACAGTCGTACTTAACTCTACTATTACACACATGTACTTAACTCTAGAAAATACACACATGTACTTAACTCTAGTACTACACACATGTACTTAACTCTAGTACTACACACATGTACTCTAGTACTACACACATGTACTTAACTCTAGTACTACACACATGTACTTAACTCTAGTATGACACAAATGTACTTAACTCTAATACTACACACATGTACTTAACTCTAGTACTACACACATGTACTCTAGAACTACAGACATGTACTTAATTCTAGTACTACACACATGTACTTAACTCTAGTATGACACAAATGTACTTAACTCTAATACTACACACATGTACTTAACTCTAGTACTACACACATGCACTCTAGTACTACACACATGTACTTAACTCTAGTACTACACTCATGTACTTAACTGTAGTACCACACACATTTACTTAACTCTAGTATTACACACATGTAATCTAGTTCTACACACATGTACTTAACTCTATTACTACACACATGTACTTAACTCTAGTACTACACACAAGTACTCTACTACTACACACATGTACTCTAGTACTACACACATGTACTTAACTCTAGTACTACACACATGTACTTAACTCTAGTACTACACACGTGTATTTAACTCTAGTACTACACACATGTACTTAACTCTAGTATTACACACATGTACTTAACTCTAGTATTACACACATGTACTTAACTCTAGTACTACACAGATGTACTTCACTCGAGTACTACACGGATGTACTTAACTCTAGTACTACACACATATATTTAACTCAAGTACTACACAGATGTACTTAACTCAAGTACTACATGTACTTAACTCTACTACAACACATGTACTTAAATCTGTCACTACACAGATTTTAGTACAACACAGATGTACTTAAATCTGTCACTACACAGATGTACCTACCTCTAGTACTACACAGATGTACATAATTATAATACTGCACAGATGTACTTAACTCTAGTACTACACAGATGAATTTAACTCTAGTACTACACAGATGTACTTAACTCTAGTACTACACAGATGTACTTACCTCTAGTACTACACAGATGTACGTAATTATAATACTTCACTGTGTAGTACTAGAGTTAAGTACATATGTACTTAACTCTAGTACTACACAGATGTACTTACCTCTAGTACTACACACATGTACTCTAGTACTACACACATGTATTTAACTCTAGTACTACACACATGTACTTAACACGAGTACCACACACGCACTCTAGTACTACACACATGTACTTAACTCTAGTACTACACACATGTACTCTAGTACTACAAACATGTACTTAACTCTAGTACTACACACATGTACTTAACACTAGTACCACACACATGTACTCTAGTACTGCACACATGTACTTAACTCTAGTACCACACACATGTACTCTAGTACTACACACATGTACTTAACTCAAATATTGCACACATGTACTTAACTCAAATATTACACACATGTACTTAACTCTAGTACTACACACATGTACTTAACTCTAGTACTACACACGTGTATTTAACTCTAGTACTACACACATGTACTTAACTCTAGTATTACACAAATGTACTTTCCTCTAGTACTACACAGATGTACTTCACTGAGTACTACACGGATGTACTTTACTCTAGTACTACACACATATATTTAACTCGAGTATTACACAGATGTACTTAACTCAAGTACTACATGTACTTAACTCTAGTACAACACATGTACTTGAATCTGTCACTACACAGATTTTAGTACAACACAGATGTACTTAAATCTGTCACTACACAGATGTACCTACCTCTAGTACTACACAGATGTACATAATTATAATACTGCACAGATGTACTTAACTCTAGTACTACACAGATGAATTTAACTCTAGTACTACACAGATGTACTTAACTCTAGTACTACACAGATGTACTTACCTCTAGTACTACACAGATGTACGTAATTATAATACTTCGCATATGTACTTAACTCTAGTACTACACACATGTACTTAACTCTAATACTACACACATGTACTCTAGTACTACACACATGTACTTAACTCTAGTACTACACACATGTACTTAACTCTAATACTACACACATGTACTCTAGTACTACACACATGTACTTAACTCTAGTACTACACACATGTATTTAACTGTAGTACTACACACATTTACTTAAATCTAGTACTACCCATATGTACTTAACTCTAGTACTACACAAATGTACTCTAGTACTACACACATGTATTTAGCTCTAGTACTACACACATGTACTTAACTCTAGTACCACACACGTACTCTAGTACTACACACATGTACTTAACTCTAGTACTACACACATGTACTTAACTCTTGTATTACACACATGTACTCTAGTTCTACACACATGTACTTAACTATAGTACAACTCACATGTTCTCTAGTAATACACACATTTACTTAACTCTAGTACTACACACATGTACTTAACTCTAGTACTGCACAGTCGTACTTAACTCTAGTATTACACACATGTACTTAACTCTAGAAAATACACACATGTACTTAACTCTAGTACTACACACATGTACTCTAGTACTACACATATGTACTTAACTCTAGTACTACACACGTGTACTCTAGTACTACACACTTGTACTTAATTCTAGTACTACACACCTGTACATAACTCTAGTACTACGCACATGTACTCTGGTACTACACACATGCACTCTTGTACTACAGACAAGTACTTAACTCTAGTACTACACAGATGTATTTAACTCTACTATTACACACATGTACTTAACTCTAGTACTACACACATGCACTCTAATTCTACACACATGTACTTAAGTCTAGTACTACACACATGTACTTAACTCTAGTATTACACACATGTACTTAACTCTCCTACTACACACATGTACTTAACTCTAGTACTTCACAGATGTAATTAACTCTAGTATTACACACATGTACTTAACTCTAGAAAATACACACATGTACTTAACTCTAGTACTACACACATGTACATAACTCTATTACTACACAAATTTACTCTAGTACCACACACATGTACTTAACTCTAGTACTACACACATGTACTCTAGAACTACATAATAATAATAATGCATCAGTTTTATATAGCGCTTTTCTGGACACTCAAAGACGCTTTACAGAGCATTATTCATTCACTCCAGACCCGGTGGTGGTAAACTACTATTGTAGCCACAGCTGCCCTGGGGCAGACTGACGGAAGCGGCCATACCGGCTCGTCAAAGCCTGAACCCGTCAGATCTCAGAAGCTAAGCAGGGCCGGGCCTGGTTAGTACTTGGATGGGAGACCACAAGGAATTCCAGGTGCCACAGTGGGGCGCCAGTTGCAAAAAAACTGTCGTTGTGTCCTTAGGCAAGACACATCACCCACATTGCCTAGTATGAAAGTGGTCTGTGCGTGAGTGTTGGTGGTGGTCGGAGGGGCCGATAGCGCAGATTGGCAGCCTCGCTTCCGTCAGTCAGTCAGTACAGACATGTACTTAATTCTAGTACTACATATATGTACTTAACTCTAGTATGACACAAATGTACACAAATGTAATGTCTAGTATGACACAAATGTACTTAACTCTAATACTACACACATGTACTTAACTCTAGTACTACACACATGTACTTAACTCTAGTACTGCACAGTCGTACTTAACTCTACTATTACACACATGTACTTAACTCTAGAAAATACACACATGTACTTTACTCTAGTACTACACACATGTACTTAACTCTAGTACTACACACATGTACTCTAGTACTACACACATGTACTTAACTCTAATACTAAACACATGTACTTAACTCTAGTATGACACAAATGTACTTAACTCTAATACTACACACATGTACTTAACTCTAGTACTACACACATGTACTCTAGAACTACAGACATGTACTTAATTCTAGTACTACACACATGTACTTAACTCTAGTATGACACAAATGTACTTAACTCTAATACTACACACATGTACTTAACTCTAGTACTACACACATGCACTCTAGTACTACACACATGTACTTAACTCTAGTACTACACTCATGTACTTAACTGTAGTACCACACACATTTACTTAACTCTAGTATTACACACATGTAATCTAGTTCTACACACATGTACTTAACTCTATTACTACACACATGTACTTAACTCTAGTACTACACACAAGTACTCTAGTACTACACACATGTACTCTAGTACTACACACATGTACTTAACTCTAGTATTACACACATGTACTTAACTCTAGTACTACACACATGTACTTAACTCTAGTACTACACACATGTAATCTAGTACTACACACATGTACTCAACTCAAATATTGCACACATGTACTTAACTCAAATATTACACACATGTACTTAACTCTAGTACTACACACATGTACTTAACTCTAGTAGTACACACATGTATTCTAGTACTACACACATGTACTTAACTCTAGTACTACACATATGTAATTAACTCTAGTACGACACACATGTACTTAACTCTAGTACTACACACATGTACTTAACTCCAGTACTACACACATGTACTTAACTCAGTACTACACAGATGTACTTAACTCAAGTACTACATGTACTTAACTCTAGTACAACACATGTACTTGAATCTGTCACTACACAGATTTTAGTACAACACAGATGTACTCAAATCTGTCACTACACAGATGTACCTACCTCTAGTACTACACAGATGTACATAATTATAATACTGCACAGATGTACTTAACTCTAGTACTACACAGATGAATTTAACTCTAGTACTACACAGATGTACTTAACTCTAGTACTACACAGATGTACTTACCTCTAGTACTACACAGATGTACTTAATTATAATACTTCACATATGTACTTAACTCTAGCACTACACACATGTACTAAACTCTAGTACTACACACATGTATTCTAGTACTACACACATGTACTTAACTCTAGTACGACACACATGTACTTAACTCTAGTACTACACACCTGTACTCTAGTTCAATACACATGTACTTAACTCTAGTACTACACACATGTACTCTAGTACTACACACATTTACTTAACTCTAGTACTACACATATGTACTTAACTCTAGTACTACACACATGTACTCTTGTACTAAACACATGTACTTATTTCTAGTACCACACACATGTACTCTAGTACTACACACATGTACTTAACTCCAGTACTACACAGATGTACTTAACTCTAGTAATATACACATGTACTTAACTCTAGTACTACACACATGTACTTAACTCTAGTACTACACACATGTACTCTAGTACTACACACATTTACTTAACTCTAGTACTACACACATGTTCTCTAGTACTACAGACATGTACTTATTAATAGTACCACACACATGTACTCTAGTACTACACACATGTACTTAACTCTAGTACTACACAGATGTATTTAAATATACTATTACACACATGTACTTAACTCTAGTTCTACACACATGCACTCTAGACTAGACTTAAGTACATGTGTAGACATGTACTTAAGTCTAGTACTACACACATGTACTTAACTCTAGTATTACACACATGTACTTATCTCTCCGACTACACACATGTACTTAAGTCTAGTACTACACACATGTACTTAACTCTAGTACTACACAGATGTACTTCACTCTAGTACTGCACAGTCGTACTTAACTCTAGTATTACACACATGTACTTAACTCTAGAAAATACATACATGTACTTAACTCTAGAAAATACACACATGTACTTAACTGTAGTACTACACACATTTACATAAATCTAGTACTACCCATATGTACTTAACTCTAGTACTACACACATGTACTTAACTATAATACTACACATATGTACTCTAGTATTACACACATGTACCTAACTCTCCTACTACACACAGCATGGGATGTAATGGCGACTGTAGCCACAGAGGCCAAGAAAAGACAACATGTCTTTGACAGTGACTGGTCTTGGGTGTCTCAAAATGGATGACCTGTGTTCTGCTGACATGGCTGTTCCCGAGGATGATACGACTCGTCCGAGAAAGGTGACAGATTTTCTGCAGCACTGAAGCTTTTTCTTTGACACCTTGAAGCCGAATGAGTGCAAAGCACGCAACAAAACATCAGTGGCTCGCAGACAAGAGTCAACGGTTGGAGCACCCAGCAAAAGATCGTCAACATACATCAGCAACTTACACTGGGGTGGGAGTGTCACGTCCATCAGCAAAGATTTCAAAACTTGGTTGAAGATTCCTGGGGAACACTTGTGTCCTTGCGGTAGTCTGGTGTACTGCAATCTGCAGCCCTTGTAAGTGAAGGCAAAGTACTTTCTACACTGTCTAGCCAACGGCAAGCAGAAGTATGCATTTGCCAGATCAATTGCAGTAAACCACTGCAAATCTGGCCCCAAAGATGTCAAAAGTCTGTGAGGATCTGGGACAGGAAGAACAGGAGTCTCCGTAACTTCATTAATGGCTCTCAAATCATGGGCCATTCTCCAGATGTCACCTGTGGCTTTCAACACTGGCCGCAATGGGGTACTCCACGATGAAACTGACTGTTCTAACACTCCTGCATCCCACAGACCACAGAGTGTTTCTTCCATGCCCTCATCAGCAGCTTCTGGCCACCGATACTGGGCACGATAGACACCTGTGTTTTTAGCCTGATCACTCATTTCTATCACAACCTCTGGTATCTTGGTGCAATGTCCTACATTGTATGGTCCTTGGGTCTAACACGGCTGCTGCACTGTCATGGTCAGACAACTCACGTCCGTGATGTCTGTCAAGAATCTCGTGTTGTAGAATGCATGTGTCAGTTGTATGAATGTGAATTCTGTATGCATCAGCTGTGGGTGAGAACTGAATGTCAGGTGTCTCACCAGGTTGCCAATCAGTGAGTGCATGCAATCTTTTAACCATGGGGCCTAATTCGTGTGCTTCATTTGTGGGTGCCAAGGCCAAGGAGATGTGTGGAAGTGCCTCATCCTCCATTTTATACCACTGTTTTTGTTCTTGAGTGAGATCACAAAGTGCGGCAACACCAATTTCAGAGATGTAAATGGATAATGATCTTACCTCCCACGAATCACCCTCAATTAGCCTAAACTCCTCACCGTACATTTCATCCTGATTTCTGTCATAATAGAGAGTGCAATGTAGAGGATCGATGGGCGGGTGGTATGGTCCCAGAGAACTAATCCAAGGTTTCCACAGCTGGAATACAGATCTCAGTCCCTTTGTTGTTGGTGCTTCTGGGTCAAGACACGCCCAGTATATGTCAGCACTGTGTTTTTCAGACAGGTTTGGTTTCATGAGCCACTGTCCTGTATGTCCGTGACTAGAGCATGTGAATGTTTGTCCATTTGAAAACGTAACACAGAGTCCTTGATGTCCACACAAAATTGTGGCACCAGTGGAAGTCAACAAGTTTCTGCCCATTAAGTTCACTGGTGTCCCAGGTGAGTGAACAAAAACGAGTGAAAAAGTGTATGTCCAGCAATTTGTGTCCTTAGAGGTTTGGTGAATGGCAGTGACTTAGGTTGTCCCGAGAAGCCCACAAGTGACATGGTGTCTTTGGTCAACGCAGCCTTTGGCAATGGAACATTCAGGGATGAATAGGTAGCTCCAGTGTCCACAAGTGCCATGATCTTTTGACCATCCACGTCCATAGGAAGCATAGGTTCTGCCATTCCCTCGCCTCCAGAGCCGCTCAGGCCTCCCTAGCAGTTGCCGTTCACAAGATCTAATCACAATTACACGCTTACCACATCAGTGATACATTTCCAACAACTTTCATACTTTTAGACAGGCCAATAGCAGAATTTTGACATGTTAGTAACAGGCATTCTGCTTACCTTTCAGTTTGGGCCCAGGAAAGTTGTTTTCAATGTGTCACGATGTCACACGACGTCACCCTCGACTGACCGGGCAAAACTCAGGTACTCCGGCGATCACGTCAGGGAACGCAGCATCAGCCCCTCCCTCGACTCGCGTCAGGAGTCACCAATTGAAGGAAGAAACCTGCGTCCTATGCAGCTTTTCTTTCATGCGTGTTCAGTATCGAGGAGAGACGACCAAGATTCAATAGATTCAAATTAACAAAGTTTAATCCCTGACAGTACAATTCTAAGCAGAGCTCTGGGTTTGAAGAGGTCCCTAAAACAGCACGCAATCTACGTGCGTCTTAGGTTAGGCACAACTTCAGAACGCACGTACCCCTTCAGCGCAGCATTAAAAGACAAGCATTATAAATATTCATGAACCTATAACTAAACATTTCTCCGTGTCCAGCTGACTCCATCTCCTTCCCATATTTGGTGTTCCTGTCGTCTCCTCACAGCCAGACCTCACGTGACTCCCATGACCTTGAAGACATGAGTTTTCCCACAACGAGCCTGGACAGAAAGAAACATGGATCCTGACGCCTTTGTTCCAGAGATGTTAAAGGCACAATATGAATTTTATAATGACTGGTAGAAATGACTACATTATTCATTACAAGTCATATATTAAAGGCACACAATGAATTTATAATCAGTCGTGAAAATGATTATATTCTTCAGTAGTAAAAATGATTATACTCTTCATGATACTAGAGTTAAGTACATGTGTGTAGTACTAGAGTTAAGTATGTGTGTGTAGTACTAGAGTTAAGTACATGTGTGTAGTAGGAGAGTTAAGTACATTTGTGCAGTACTAGAGTTAAGTACATGTGTGTAATACTAGAGTTAAGTACATGTGTGTAGTACTGGAGTTAAGTACATGTGTGTAGTACTAGAGTTAAGTACATGTGTGTCGTACTAGTTTTAATTACATGTGTGTAGTACTAGAGTTAAGTACATGTGTGTAGTACTAGAGTTAAGTAAATGTGCGTAGTACTAGACTTAAGTACAACTGTGCAGTACTAGGCTTAAGTACATGTGCGTAGTAACTAGAGTTAAGTACATGTGTGTACTACTAGAGTTAAGTACATGTGTGTAGTACTAGAGAACATGTGTGTGGTACTAGAGTTAAGTCCATGTGTGTAGTACAAGAGTTAAGTACATGTGTGTAGTACAAGAGTACATGTGTGTAGTACTAGAGTTAAGTGCATGTGTGCAGTAATAATGTTAAGTACATGTGTGTAGTACTAGAGTTAAGTACATGTGTGCAATACTAGAGTTAAGTACAACTGTGGAGTACTAGGCTTAAGTACATGTGTGTAGTACTAGAGTTATTCAGAGTTTCTCATGCTAAAATTACATGATTTTACGCTTAAACATGCTGATAAATAGAATTTTGTTGCCATGATAGCCCTATGGCTTCTATGCGTTACAATGCATTCTGGCTGAACATAACAAGTGAAGTTGTGGAAAAACTACAAAAGATGTCAATGCCATTTTTGCTGTGTAAGTAGGGCTTTGGCACCTGTACAAAATACATTTGGAATCTTGGTTCTATCTCATTCTATGCTGAAGTTATAACCGTTGTCATCTTTTTATGACCGCAAATTGCTTTTCAGCCCATAATAAGCATTCTGAGACAATGTATGCAATCCTGACTTTAGAAGTAAAAACTTGTTAAAACTACACTGTGTGGAGGCTTCTCATGCTAAAATTACATGATTTTACGCTTAAACATGCTGATAAATAGAATTTTGTGGCCAGGATAGCCCTATGGCTTCTATGCGTTACAATGCATTCTGGCTGAACATAACAAGTGAAGTTGTGGAAAAACTACAAAAGATGACAATGCCATTTTTGCTGTGTAAGTAGGGCTTTGGGACCTGTACAAAATACATTTGGAATCTTGGTTCTATCTCATTCTATGCTGAAGTTATAACCGTTGTCATCTTTTTATGACCGCAAATTGCTTTTCAGCCCATAATAAGCATTCTGAGACAATGTATGCAATCCTGACTTTAGAAGTAAAAACTTGTTAAAACTACACTGTGTGGAGGCTTCTCATGCTAAAATTACATGATTTTACGCTTAAACATGCTGATAAATAGAATTTTGTGGCCAGGATAGCCCTATGGCTTCTATGCGTTACAATGCATTCTGGCTGAACATAACAAGTGAAGTTGTGGAAAAACTACAAAAGATGTCAATGCCATTTTTGCTGTGTAAGTAGGGCTTTGGGACCTGTACAAAATACATTTGGAATCTTGGTTCTATCTCATTCTATGCTGAAGTTATAACCGTTGTCATCTTTTTATGACCGCAAATTGCTTTTCAGCCCATAATAAGCATTCTGAGACAATGTATGCAATCCTGACTTTAGAAGTAAAAACTTGTTAAAACTACACTGTGTGGAGGCTTCTCATGCTAAAATTACATGATTTTACGCTTAAACATGCTGATAAATAGAATTTTGTGGCCAGGATAGCCCTATGGCTTCTATGCGTTACAATGCATTCTGGCTGAACATAACAAGTGAAGTTGTGGAAAAACTACAAAAGATGACAATGCCATTTTTGCTGTGTAAGTAGGGCTTTGGGACCTGTACAAAATACATTTGGAATCTTGGTTCTATCTCATTCTATGCTGAAGTTATAACCGTTGTCATCTTTTTATGACCGCAAATTGCTTTTCAGCCCATAATAAGCATTCTGAGACAATGTATGCAATCCTGACTTTAGAAGTAAAAACTTGTTAAAACTACACTGTGTGGAGGCTTCTCATGCTAAAATTACATGATTTTACGCTTAAACATGCTGATAAATAGAATTTTGTGGCCAGGATAGTCCTATGGCTTCTATGCGTTACAATGCATTCTGGCTGAACATAACAAGTGAAGTTGTGGAAAAACTACAAAAGATGACAATGCCATTTTTGCTGTGTAAGTAGGGCTTTGGGACCTGTACAAAATACATTTGGAATCTTGGTTCTATCTCATTCTATGCTGAAGTTATAACCGTTGTCATCTTTTTATGACCGCAAATTGCTTTTCAGCCCATAATAAGCATTCTCAGACAATGTATGCAATCCTGACTTTAGAAGTAAAAACTTGTTAAAACTACACTGTGTGGAGGCGTCTCATGCTAAAATTACATGATTGTACGCTTAAACACGCTGATAAATAGAATTTTGTGGCCAGGATAGCCCTATGGCTTCTATGCGTTACAATGCATTCTGGCTGAACATAACAAGTGAAGTTGTGGAAAAACTACAAAAGATGTCAATGCCATTTTTGCTGTGTATGTAGGGCTTTGGGACCTGTACGAAATACATTTGGAATCTTGGTTCTATCTCATTCTATGCTGAAGTTATAACCGTTGTCATCTTTTTATGACCGCAAATTGCTTTTCAGCCCATAATAAGCATTCTGAGACAATGTATGCAATCCTGACTTTAGAAGTAAAAACTTGTTAAAACTACACTGTGTGGAGGCTTCTCATGCTAAAATTACATGATTTTACGCTTAAACATGCTGATAAATAGAATTTTGTGGCCAGGATAGCCCTATGGCTTCTATGCGTTACAATGCATTCTGGCTGAACATAACAAGTGAAGTTGTGGAAAAACTACAAAAGATGTCAATGCCATTTTTGCTGTGTAAGTAGGGCTTTGGGACCTGTACAAAATACATTTAGAATCTTGGTTCTATCTCATTCTATGCTGGAGTTATAACCGTTGTCATCTTTTTATGACCGCAAATTGCTTTTCAGCGCATAATAAGCATTCTTTTGAGTCATTTTTTGTGCCCTTAGTTGCCCTTAGGCTGGTTTATTTGCGGTAACTTTAGTTGATGCCACTTTGCAGTGTTGTCTGACATAATTGGGTAAGGTATTATGACTTTAGTTGTGGTTAAAGCATTTCTGTGATTATTTTGAGTTGTGTTGTGCAGGTGGAGCAGGTCTTTCGGGGTAGAAGGCTATTTTGTGTGTGGGTAGTTTTGGTGCGTTGCCTTTGTTTGATTGTAGGCTGCGGGATTCTAGGTAGAGATGGATTTCCACCTAGAGGAGTTTGTTAAAGCACCCACTTTGGAAGCCTTTCATAGGTGTACGAAAGATCAGTTGCTCCTTGTAGCTGAGCATTATAACATTGTGGTCACCAGGCAAGCAAAAAAGCGGTGATCAAGAATGAGATTATGTCAGCTTTGGTGGAGCGTGGTACTTTTCCTGCGGCTGTTTTGCCCAAAAGCCCACGTTTGTTCTTCTCTAGTGAAACAGATGAGGTTCGCTTAAAGGAACTTGAAGTCGAGTTAGGAAGGCAAGCATTGCGCGAGAAGGAGTTGCATTTGGAGCAGCAGAGGCTGGAGAAGCAGACCGAAATTCGACTACGGGAGTTGGAGCTTGGAATTGGGATACGTGAGTTCAGAACCAATACGGATTTCGACGTAAGTAAAAATATACCGTTAGTGCCTCCTTTCAATGAGAAAGATGTTGATAAGTACTTTACAATTTTTGAAAGAATTGCTGAAACTTTGAAATGGCCAAATGAAGTGTGGACTTTATTATTGCAATGCACATTAGTTGGCAAGGCACAGGAGGCCTACGCGGCGCTCTCCGCTGAGGATAGTTTAAATTTTCAGAAAGTTAAATCTGCTATTCTCCGGGCCTATGAGCTCGTCCCAGAAGCATACCGACAAAAATTTCGTAAGCTGAGGAAAAGCTACAGTCAGACATATGTTGATTTTGTTCGGGAAAAAGAAATCTTGTTTGACAGGTGGTGTTCCTCTCAGAGTGTGAATCATTTTGATCAGCTGAAACAGTTGATATTGATGGAAGATTTGAAAAATTGCCTCCCCGAGAAAGTTGCAACTTATTTGAATGAGAATAAAGTTTCTGAAGGCGGTGTTTGAGCGTCCTGTTGGTTTTGGGAAATTTGAAAGATACAGTGGTAATGGCAGGGACGCTAGTAAAAATGTCTCATCGCCTACAGAACCTGTCGGTAGCTCTCTGTCCAATGCTGACGTTAAAACGGATGAGTCTAAACTTAATGAGGTAACGTGTTTTTATTGTAAAAAGAAAGGACACATTGTTTCTTCTTGCCCTGTGTTGAAGAAGAAAAATTCAAAACCTGTCGCCTTGATTAAAACTGTCAACCAGGTTAGTCATTCACATGTGGCAGGAAAACCCTGTGATTACGATGACTTTAAGCCTTTTGTTATGGACGGGTTTGTAGCTGTTTCTGCTAACGGGGTAAAGGTCCCGGTGAAAATATTAAGAGATACTGCGGCTTCCCAGTCGTTTGTTCTCGAGGGCGTGTTGCCGCTGTCTGACGACACTGCTGTTGGTTCTGATGTTCCTGTGCGCAGTTTTAATATGCAGGACATCGGGGTCCCTTTGCATAAGATTGTGATTCAGTCTGATTTGTGGTCCGGGGACGCAATTGTGGGAGTGCGCCCGGGCTTCCCAATACCGGGGGTTTCGGTCATCATGGGGAACGACTTGGCAGGTGGAAAAGTGTTAGTTACACCTGACGTGACTCCTGTCCCTGTCGTGAGCACGCGCCCTGATGAGCTTGCGCTAAAATACCCTAATGTTTTCACATCCTGTGCCGTTACGCGTGCAGCCGCTAGGCGAGAAATTGAACAGGGAAAAAAATGAAGTTGATTTGAGTGACACTTTTTTGTCTGTGCCTGAGTCTATAAATGACGACGTGGCTGTTAGAAATAAGGTGAAAGGTGAGACTGATTTGAGCACTTTGCCGTTGTCCAGGCAACAGTTGATCACTGATCAAAAGTCCGATGTGTCTCTGGCCCGTCTGTTTGATGAAGCTGTAATTGGTGACAACGTTGATTCCATGTCTACGGGTTATTTTCTGAAGGATGGGTTACTGATGCGTAAATGGACACCTTTGAATGTCTCGCCTATTGAAGAGTGGAGTGTGGTTATGCAAATTGTTATCCCTACTCCATATCGTCCGGAGATATTGAAAATGGCTCATGATAATCCACTGTCCGGTCATCTTGGTGTGAAAAAACGTACAATCGCATTCTGCGTCATTTCTTTTGGCCAGGGTTGAAAGGCGATGTTGCGCGCCATTGTAAATCCTGTCATTGGTTTCAACTGTCCGGAAAACCAAACCAAGTCATTCCTCCAGCGCCACTCCGGCTGTTGGTGAACCCTTTGAGCGTGTTTTGATTGATTGCGTGGGTCCACTGCCTCGTACTAAGTCTGGAAATAAGTTTTTGATAACTGTCATGTGTGCAGCGACCCGCTTTCCAGAAGTTTTTCCCGTGCGTAAAATCACTACTCCTGTCGTCGTAAAGGCACTCACGAAGTTTTTTTCGCTTTTCGGGTTACCTCGAGTTGTTCAATCTGACCAGGGTACTAACTTTATGTCCAAAATCTTTGCGCAGGTCCTTCGCGAGTTGAACGTAAAGCACAGCCATTCCAGCGCGTACCACCCTGAGAGTCAAGGCGCACTCGAGCGTTTCCACCAGACCTTAAAAACTATGCTTCGCACTTATTGTATGGAATTCGAAAAAGACTGGGATGAGGGAGTTCATTTACAGATGTTTGCCATTCGGGAGGTGGTTCAGGAATCCCTGGGGTTTAGTCCATCCGAGTTGGTTTTCGCGCACACGGTACGTGGCCCTTTGAAATTATTAAAAGACGAGTGGTTGTCCGAGAAGTCCGACCAAAATCTTTTCGATTTCGTCTGTCAATTTAGATTGAAGTTGCGCCGTGCGTGTGAGATTGCGAAAGAAAATCTTAAACTTGCGCAGGAGAAAATGAAATCTAGGTTTGATAAAAATGCGAAGGTGAGAGCGTTTGAGCCCGGTGAAAAAGTTTTGGTTTTGTTACCGATACCAGGGTCAAGCTTACAAGCGCGTTACAGTGGGCCTTACTTGATTGAGAAGAGGGTTGGTGACAGGGATTATCTAATCGCCACGCCTGACAGACGGCGTAGGACCCGCTTGTGTCACATTAATATGTTGAAGCCTTACGTTGTGCGCGCACCTTCCGCATCACCAGATATCCATATTAAATCTAGCTGTGCGCCTGAAGCTGATGTTTCCCAGCCGCGCGTTAGCCTGGCGGCTCGCGTCCAAGAGGAGCTGTCCAGTGCTGAAACGGAGAATGACGTCTTTTCCGCGGCTTTGACTCAGGGAAAGTTTTCAAACTCAGTTGCGCTAGGTAACTTGCCTCTTTTGTTTTCCCACCTTGAGGTTTCCCAGCGGACTGATGTTGTTCATTTGATTCAGTCTTACAGGTCACTGTTTGCCGACATTCCCAGTCAGACGCAGGTGCTTCGCCACTATATTGATGTGGGTGATTCACGACCTATAAAACAGCACCCTTACAGAGTAAATCCGGACAAACGGAGCCGTTTGAAAAAGCAGGTAGAGTACATGGTGAAACATGTCATTGCTGTGGCCAGCAGTAGTGCGTGGAGTTCACCCTGTCTTCTCACCATAAGGCCAACGTAGAGGACCGTTTTTGTACGGATTTCAGGAAAGTTAATGGGGTAACTAAACCTGACTGTTATCCTCTTCCTAGGATGGAGGATTGTGTCGATCATGTGGGCGCAGCGAAGTTTGTCACCAAGCTGGATCTCCTGAAGGGGTACTGGCAGGTGTGATCGCGCCAGAGAGATATCGGCATTTGTTACACCCGATGACTTCCTGGAGTACACGGTCATGGCTTTTGGCATGTGCAATGCCCCTGCAACGTTTCAACGGCTTATGAATGTGGTTTTGTCGGGTTTACCCTTCTGTGAGGCGTACCTCGATGATTTGGTCATTTGTTCTCCCTCCTGGGCGGAGCACGTTCGCCATTTGAGCACCGTTTTTGGGCGTCTGAGTGAGGCAAATTTAACTGTGAATCTGTCAAAATGTGAATTTGGCCAAGCGACAGTGACCTATCTGGGGAAGAGGGTCGGAGGAGGTGAAGTACGCCCAGTTCTAGCTAAAGTCGAGGCCATTTTGTCTGTTCCTGCTCCTGCCAATCGTACTGAGCTGCGCCGCTATTTGGCTATGGTGGGCTACTACAGGGGTTTTTCTAAGAACTTCTCCTCCGTAGCTTCACCACTCACTGATCTTCTTAGCCCTAAAGTGGACTTTGTTTGGTCAGACGCTTCCCAATCCGCGTTTGACCAAACAAAATCCTTACTGGTTAATGCCCCAGTTCTAGCTGCGCCACGTTTCGATGTACCGTTCAAACTCGCGGTAGATGCGTGTGACGCAGGGGTGGGAGCTGTTCTGTTACAAGATGGTCCGGAGGGAGTCGAGCATCCCGTGTCGTATTTTTCAAAGAAACTCAATAAACATCAGCGGTGGTACTCGACCATCGAAAAAGAAGCTTTAGCCTTAGTTAGGATCGTATGCCCTTGGGTTAACCATAGAACAGTTTTGTGTTTGTGTTCTGAGTTTTTTGAGCCTGTAGGTGCAGTTTTGCATCTGAACACTAGATGTAATACAGATATGCAAAACAACTTTACACATACAAAATATGTATGTGGGTACAAGATGTATTAGCACAAGCCCAGATTTTCTTTGCATAAGCACAGATTATTTTTACAGCTGCAAAACTTTATTTCACGTGCAAGACTGTTTTTACAAATACAAAATATATATGGCTGGATATTTATCCATACTTGGGATGTTCCTTGGTCTTGGCCCTGGTCTTGGTCTTGGTCTTGGTCCTGGTCTTGATCCTGGTCTTGGTCCTAGTTTTGGTCCTGGTCTTGGCCTGATTTGGGTTCTTTTGTGTTGCAGAGTCAGACCTGGTCATCAGAGTCGTGGTGATTCTTCTGTTGAAGCTTCTGTACATCCTCCCCATGTACTACTGCTACTGCAATGTACTGACCTTTAGACCTGGTTTAGACCTGGCTGAGTCCTGGTTGAGACCTGATTTAGTCCTGGTTGAGTCCTGGTTGAGTCCTAGTTGAGTCCTTTTTTAGTGCTGGTTTGGTCCTGGTTTAGTCCTGGTTTAGACCCAGTTGAGTCCTGGTTTAGACCTGGTTTCTGACCTGTTGTTGTGCTGTGTTCTGTTGTTTCAGATGAGGGCCAGAGGCGGCGCAAGAGAGTGGCCCTGGCTGAGAGTGAGATGAGTTTACATCTGAGTTGGTCCTGCTCCACACCATAAACTCTAATAATCACATGTTTCATATAGATCCACGCTCCACACCATAAACTCAAATAATCACATGATTCAAATAGATCCACACTCCACACCACAAACTCTAATAATCACATGTTTCATGTAGATCTGCTCCACACCATAAACCCTAATAATCACATGTTTCTAGATCCAACGCCACACTCTTCTAGGAGCACGGTGGCGTTTTGCTGCCATCCACTGGGTGTCCGTGGTGCTGCAGTAGAGAGAAGCTCACACTTTCATTATTGGCACAGCCAGAGCTGTGGAATGATTTCATGGGAGCTTCCAATTTGTTTGTAAAGCATCTCTGAGGGCCCAGGGTCAATCTGAGACTAGAGTGAAGGGAAAGCACCTTCAGAAGCATTTTCATTTCCACAAGTGTAGTGACTCTTTTTGACACTTTGAACACAGCACAGTGTGTTAGTAGTTATGGTAGTAGTATCTAAACATAGATAAGTTAATATAAAGGAGGTGAATTCTGCTTTTCATTCCTTTTCAATGCCGAACGCTATGACTGACATCACACTCCCTTAGTCCACTTCTTTATACCGTCTGTAATATATGCTGGACTTGGACTTGAGGTCAAACACTTGAGACTTACTTGACAACTTGGTCCCACCTCTAGAAACAACTGAACTAAATCCGTAGTGAAGACAGGGCTATGGGCTCTAACTGATGACTGCTTATTATCTTCTGTTAAAAAAAACAGAAATGTGCACGATATATGATGATAATATTCAGGTTCCTTCTTCACACACAGCCCTGGACCCTGGGAAAGACCTGCAAAAATAATTTGTGTGCTTTATTAATCAAAACAAGCTAAATGATTAAGCATTGAGGACAGGATGAAGAAGACTCAAAGAATCACACATTCAGTTACACCAGGAAGTAAACATATATTTGATTATTTACATGTAAATTCAAATTGGTGCATGGATTGAACACGATCCAGTTCAATGATAAATAGAATTTTGTGGCCAGGATAGCCCTATGGCTTCTATGCGTTACAATGCATTCTGGCTGAACATAACAAGTGAAGTTGTGGAAAAACTACAAAAGATGTCAATGCCATTTTTGCTGTGTAAGTAGGGCTTTGGGACCTGTACAAAATACATTTGGAATCCTTGGAATCTTGGTTCTATCTCATTCTATGCTGAAGTTATAACCGTTGTCATCTTTTTATGACCGCAAATTGCTTTTCAGCCCATAATAAGCATTCTGAGACAATGTATGCAATCCTGACTTTAGAAGTAAAAACTTGTTAAACCTACACTGTGTGGAGGCTTCTCATGCTAAAATTACATGATTTTACGCTTAAACATGCTGATAAATAGAATTTTGTGGCCAGGATAGCCCTATGGCTTCTATGCGTTACAATGCATTCTGGCTGAACATAACAAGTGAAGTTGTGGAAAAACTACAAAAGATGACAATGCCATTTTTGCTGTGTAAGTAGGGCTTTGGGACCTGTACAAAATACATTTGGAATCTTGGTTCTATCTCATTCTATGCTGAAGTTATAACCGTTGTCATCTTTTTATGACCGCAAATTGCTTTTCAGCCCATAATAAGCATTCTGAGACAATGTATGCAATCCTGACTTTAGAAGTAAAAACTTGTTAAAACTACACTGTGTGGAGGCGTCTCATGCTAAAATTACATGATTTTACGCTTAAACATGTTGATGAATAGAATTTTGTGGCCAGGATAGCCCTATGGCTTCTATGCGTTACAATGCATTCTGGCTGAACATAACAAGTGAAGTTGTGGAAAAACTACAAAAGATGACAATGCCATTTTTGCTGTGTAAGTAGGGCTTTGGGACCTGTACAAAATACATTTGGAATCTTGGTTCTATCTCATTCTATGCTGAAGTTATAACCGTTGTCATCTTTTTATGACCGCAAATTGCTTTTCAGCCCATAATAAGCATTCTGAGACAATGTATGCAATCCTGACTTTAGAAGTAAAAACTTGTTAAAACTACACTGTGTGGAGGCGTCTCATGCTAAAATTACATGATTTTACGCTTAAACATGCTGATAAATAGAATTTTGTGGCCAGGATAGCCCTATGGCTTCTATGCGTTACAATGCATTCTGGCTGAACATAACAAGTGAAGTTGTGGAAAAACTACAAAAGATGTCAATGCCATTTTTGCTGTGTATGTAGGGCTTTGGGACCTGTACAAAATACATTTGGAATCTTGGTTCTATCTCATTCTATGCTGAAGTTATAACCGTTGTCATCTTTTTATGACCGCAAATTGCTTTTCAGCCCATAATAAGCATTCTGAGACAATGTATGCAATCCTGACTTTAGAAGTAAAAACTTGTTAAAACTACACTGTGTGGAGGCTTCTCATGCTAAAATTACATGATTTTACGCTTAAACATGCTGATAAATAGAATTTTGTGGCCAGGATAGCCCTATGGCTTCTATGCGTTACAATGCATTCTGGCTGAACATAACAAGTGAAGTTGTGGAAAAACTACAAAAGATGTCAATGCCATTTTTGCTGTGTAAGTAGGGCTTTGGGACCTGTACAAAATACATTTGGAATCTTGGTTCTATCTCATTCTATGCTGAAGTTATAACCGTTGTCATCTTTTTATGACCGCAAATTGCTTTTCAGCCCATAATAAGCATTCTGAGACAATGTATGCAATCCTGACTTTAGAAGTAAAAACTTGTTAAAACTACACTGTGTGGAGGCTTCTCATGCTGAAATTACATGATTTTACGCTTAAACATGTTGATGAATAGAATTTTGTGGCCAGGATAGCCCTATGGCTTCTATGCGTTACAATGCATTCTGGCTGAACATAACAAGTGAAGTTGTGGAAAAACTACAAAAGATATCAATGCCATTTTTGCTGTGTAAGTAGGGCTTTGGGACCTGTACAAAATACATTTGGAATCTTGGTTCTATCTCATTCTATGCTGAAGTTATAACCGTTGTCATTTTTTTATGACCGCAAATTGCTTTTCAGCTCATAATAAGCATTCTGAGACAATGTATGCAATCCTGACTTTAGAAGTAAAAACTTGTTAAAACTACACTGTGTGGAGGCGTCTTATGCTAAAATTACATGATTTTACGCTTAAAGACGCTGATAAATAGAATTTTGTGGCCAGGATAGCCCTATGGCTTCTATGCGTTACAATGCATTCTGGCTGAACATAACAAGTGAAGTTGTGGAAAAACTACAAAAGATGTCAATGCCATTTTTGCTGTGTATGTAGGGCTTTGGGACCTGTACAAAATACATTTGGAATCTTGGTTCTATCTCATTCTATGCTGAAGTTATAACCGTTGTCATCTTTTTATGACCGCAAATTGCTTTTCAGCCCATAATAAGCATTCTGAGACAATGTATGCAATCCTGACTTTAGAAGTAAAAACTTGTTAAAACTACACTGTGTGGAGGCTTCTCATGCTAAAATTACATGATTTTACGCTTAAACATGCTGATAAATAGAATTTTGTGGCCAGGATAGTCCTATGGCTTCTATGCGTTACAATGCATTCTGGCTGAACATAACAAGTGAAGTTGTGGAAAAACTACAAAAGATGACAATGCCATTTTTGCTGTGTAAGTAGGGCTTTGGGACCTGTACAAAATACATTTGGAATCTTGGTTCTATCTCATTCTATGCTGAAGTTATAACCGTTGTCATCTTTTTATGACCGCAAATTGCTTTTCAGCCCATAATAAGCATTCTCAGACAATGTATGCAATCCTGACTTTAGAAGTAAAAACTTGTTAAAACTACACTGTGTGGAGGCGTCTCATGCTAAAATTACATGATTGTACGCTTAAACACGCTGATAAATAGAATTTTGTGGCCAGGATAGCCCTATGGCTTCTATGCGTTACAATGCATTCTGGCTGAACATAACAAGTGAAGTTGTGGAAAAACTACAAAAGATGTCAATGCCATTTTTGCTGTGTATGTAGGGCTTTGGGACCTGTACGAAATACATTTGGAATCTTGGTTCTATCTCATTCTATGCTGAAGTTATAACCGTTGTCATCTTTTTATGACCGCAAATTGCTTTTCAGCCCATAATAAGCATTCTGAGACAATGTATGCAATCCTGACTTTAGAAGTAAAAACTTGTTAAAACTACACTGTGTGGAGGCTTCTCATGCTAAAATTACATGATTTTACGCTTAAACATGCTGATAAATAGAATTTTGTGGCCAGGATAGCCCTATGGCTTCTATGCGTTACAATGCATTCTGGCTGAACATAACAAGTGAAGTTGTGGAAAAACTACAAAAGATGTCAATGCCATTTTTGCTGTGTAAGTAGGGCTTTGGGACCTGTACAAAATACATTTAGAATCTTGGTTCTATCTCATTCTATGCTGGAGTTATAACCGTTGTCATCTTTTTATGACCGCAAATTGCTTTTCAGCGCATAATAAGCATTCTTTTGAGTCATTTTTTGTGCCCTTAGTTGCCCTTAGGCTGGTTTATTTGCGGTAACTTTAGTTGATGCCACTTTGCAGTGTTGTCTGACATAATTGGGTAAGGTATTATGACTTTAGTTGTGGTTAAAGCATTTCTGTGATTATTTTGAGTTGTGTTGTGCAGGTGGAGCAGGTCTTTCGGGGTAGAAGGCTATTTTGTGTGTGGGTAGTTTTGGTGCGTTGCCTTTGTTTGATTGTAGGCTGCGGGATTCTAGGTAGAGATGGATTTCCACCTAGAGGAGTTTGTTAAAGCACCCACTTTGGAAGCCTTTCATAGGTGTACGAAAGATCAGTTGCTCCTTGTAGCTGAGCATTATAACATTGTGGTCACCAGGCAAGCAAAAAAGCGGTGATCAAGAATGAGATTATGTCAGCTTTGGTGGAGCGTGGTACTTTTCCTGCGGCTGTTTTGCCCAAAAGCCCACGTTTGTTCTTCTCTAGTGAAACAGATGAGGTTCGCTTAAAGGAACTTGAAGTCGAGTTAGGAAGGCAAGCATTGCGCGAGAAGGAGTTGCATTTGGAGCAGCAGAGGCTGGAGAAGCAGACCGAAATTCGACTACGGGAGTTGGAGCTTGGAATTGGGATACGTGAGTTCAGAACCAATACGGATTTCGACGTAAGTAAAAATATACCGTTAGTGCCTCCTTTCAATGAGAAAGATGTTGATAAGTACTTTACAATTTTTGAAAGAATTGCTGAAACTTTGAAATGGCCAAATGAAGTGTGGACTTTATTATTGCAATGCACATTAGTTGGCAAGGCACAGGAGGCCTACGCGGCGCTCTCCGCTGAGGATAGTTTAAATTTTCAGAAAGTTAAATCTGCTATTCTCCGGGCCTATGAGCTCGTCCCAGAAGCATACCGACAAAAATTTCGTAAGCTGAGGAAAAGCTACAGTCAGACATATGTTGATTTTGTTCGGGAAAAAGAAATCTTGTTTGACAGGTGGTGTTCCTCTCAGAGTGTGAATCATTTTGATCAGCTGAAACAGTTGATATTGATGGAAGATTTGAAAAATTGCCTCCCCGAGAAAGTTGCAACTTATTTGAATGAGAATAAAGTTTCTGAAGGCGGTGTTTGAGCGTCCTGTTGGTTTTGGGAAATTTGAAAGATACAGTGGTAATGGCAGGGACGCTAGTAAAAATGTCTCATCGCCTACAGAACCTGTCGGTAGCTCTCTGTCCAATGCTGACGTTAAAACGGATGAGTCTAAACTTAATGAGGTAACGTGTTTTTATTGTAAAAAGAAAGGACACATTGTTTCTTCTTGCCCTGTGTTGAAGAAGAAAAATTCAAAACCTGTCGCCTTGATTAAAACTGTCAACCAGGTTAGTCATTCACATGTGGCAGGAAAACCCTGTGATTACGATGACTTTAAGCCTTTTGTTATGGACGGGTTTGTAGCTGTTTCTGCTAACGGGGTAAAGGTCCCGGTGAAAATATTAAGAGATACTGCGGCTTCCCAGTCGTTTGTTCTCGAGGGCGTGTTGCCGCTGTCTGACGACACTGCTGTTGGTTCTGATGTTCCTGTGCGCAGTTTTAATATGCAGGACATCGGGGTCCCTTTGCATAAGATTGTGATTCAGTCTGATTTGTGGTCCGGGGACGCAATTGTGGGAGTGCGCCCGGGCTTCCCAATACCGGGGTTTCGGTCATCATGGGGAACGACTTGGCAGGTGGAAAAGTGTTAGTTACACCTGACGTGACTCCTGTCCCTGTCGTGAGCACGCGCCCTGATGAGCTTGCGCTAAAATACCCTAATGTTTTCACATCCTGTGCCGTTACGCGTGCAGCCGCTAGGCGAGAAATTGAACAGGAAAAAAATGAAGTTGATTTGAGTGACACTTTTTTGTCTGTGCCTGAGTCTATAAATGACGACGTGGCTGTTAGAAATAAGGTGAAAGGTGAGACTGATTTGAGCACTTTGCCGTTGTCCAGGCAACAGTTGATCACTGATCAAAAGTCCGATGTGTCTCTGGCCCGTCTGTTTGATGAAGCTGTAATTGGTGACAACGTTGATTCCATGTCTACGGGTTATTTTCTGAAGGATGGGTTACTGATGCGTAAATGGACACCTTTGAATGTCTCGCCTATTGAAGAGTGGAGTGTGGTTATGCAAATTGTTATCCCTACTCCATATCGTCCGGAGATATTGAAAATGGCTCATGATAATCCACTGTCCGGTCATCTTGGTGTGAAAAACGTACAATCGCATTCTGCGTCATTTCTTTTGGCCAGGGTTGAAAGGCGATGTTGCGCGCCATTGTAAATCCTGTCATTGGTTTCAACTGTCCGGAAAACCAAACCAAGTCATTCCTCCAGCGCCACTCCGGCTGTTGGTGAACCCTTTGAGCGTGTTTTGATTGATTGCGTGGGTCCACTGCCTCGTACTAAGTCTGGAAATAAGTTTTTGATAACTGTCATGTGTGCAGCGACCCGCTTTCCAGAAGTTTTTCCCGTGCGTAAAATCACTACTCCTGTCGTCGTAAAGGCACTCACGAAGTTAATTTCGCTTTTCGGGTTACCTCGAGTTGTTCAATCTGACCAGGGTACTAACTTTATGTCCAAAATCTTTGCGCAGGTCCTTCGCGAGTTGAACGTAAAGCACAGCCATTCCAGCGCGTACCACCCTGAGAGTCAAGGCGCACTCGAGCGTTTCCACCAGACCTTAAAAACTATGCTTCGCACTTATTGTATGGAATTCGAAAAAGACTGGGATGAGGGAGTTCATTTACAGATGTTTGCCATTCGGGAGGTGGTTCAGGAATCCCTGGGGTTTAGTCCATCCGAGTTGGTTTTCGCGCACACGGTACGTGGCCCTTTGAAATTATTAAAAGACGAGTGGTTGTCCGAGAAGTCCGACCAAAATCTTTTCGATTTCGTCTGTCAATTTAGATTGAAGTTGCGCCGTGCGTGTGAGATTGCGAAAGAAAATCTTAAACTTGCGCAGGAGAAAATGAAATCTAGGTTTGATAAAAATGCGAAGGTGAGAGCGTTTGAGCCCGGTGAAAAAGTTTTGGTTTTGTTACCGATACCAGGGTCAAGCTTACAAGCGCGTTACAGTGGGCCTTACTTGATTGAGAAGAGGGTTGGTGACAGGGATTATCTAATCGCCACGCCTGACAGACGGCGTAGGACCCGCTTGTGTCACATTAATATGTTGAAGCCTTACGTTGTGCGCGCACCTTCCGCATCACCAGATATCCATATTAAATCTAGCTGTGCGCCTGAAGCTGATGTTTCCCAGCCGCGCGTTAGCCTGGCGGCTCGCGTCCAAGAGGAGCTGTCCAGTGCTGAAACGGAGAATGACGTCTTTTCCGCGGCTTTGACTCAGGGAAAGTTTTCAAACTCAGTTGCGCTAGGTAACTTGCCTCTTTTGTTTTCCCACCTTGAGGTTTCCCAGCGGACTGATGTTGTTCATTTGATTCAGTCTTACAGGTCACTGTTTGCCGACATTCCCAGTCAGACGCAGGTGCTTCGCCACTATATTGATGTGGGTGATTCACGACCTATAAAACAGCACCCTTACAGAGTAAATCCGGACAAACGGAGCCGTTTGAAAAAGCAGGTAGAGTACATGGTGAAACATGTCATTGCTGTGGCCAGCAGTAGTGCGTGGAGTTCACCCTGTCTTCTCACCATAAGGCCAACGTAGAGGACCGTTTTTGTACGGATTTCAGGAAAGTTAATGGGGTAACTAAACCTGACTGTTATCCTCTTCCTAGGATGGAGGATTGTGTCGATCATGTGGGCGCAGCGAAGTTTGTCACCAAGCTGGATCTCCTGAAGGGGTACTGGCAGGTGTGATCGCGCCAGAGAGATATCGGCATTTGTTACACCCGATGACTTCCTGGAGTACACGGTCATGGCTTTTGGCATGTGCAATGCCCCTGCAACGTTTCAACGGCTTATGAATGTGGTTTTGTCGGGTTTACCCTTCTGTGAGGCGTACCTCGATGATTTGGTCATTTGTTCTCCCTCCTGGGCGGAGCACGTTCGCCATTTGAGCACCGTTTTTGGGCGTCTGAGTGAGGCAAATTTAACTGTGAATCTGTCAAAATGTGAATTTGGCCAAGCGACAGTGACCTATCTGGGGAAGAGGGTCGGAGGAGGTGAAGTACGCCCAGTTCTAGCTAAAGTCGAGGCCATTTTGTCTGTTCCTGCTCCTGCCAATCGTACTGAGCTGCGCCGCTATTTGGCTATGGTGGGCTACTACAGGGGTTTTTCTAAGAACTTCTCCTCCGTAGCTTCACCACTCACTGATCTTCTTAGCCCTAAAGTGGACTTTGTTTGGTCAGACGCTTCCCAATCCGCGTTTGACCAAACAAAATCCTTACTGGTTAATGCCCCAGTTCTAGCTGCGCCACGTTTCGATGTACCGTTCAAACTCGCGGTAGATGCGTGTGACGCAGGGGTGGGAGCTGTTCTGTTACAAGATGGTCCGGAGGGAGTCGAGCATCCCGTGTCGTATTTTTCAAAGAAACTCAATAAACATCAGCGGTGGTACTCGACCATCGAAAAAGAAGCTTTAGCCTTAGTTAGGATCGTATGCCCTTGGGTTAACCATAGAACAGTTTTGTGTTTGTGTTCTGAGTTTTTTGAGCCTGTAGGTGCAGTTTTGCATCTGAACACTAGATGTAATACAGATATGCAAAACAACTTTACACATACAAAATATGTATGTGGGTACAAGATGTATTAGCACAAGCCCAGATTTTCTTTGCATAAGCACAGATTATTTTTACAGCTGCAAAACTTTATTTCACGTGCAAGACTGTTTTTACAAATACAAAATATATATGGCTGGATATTTATCCATACTTGGGATGTTCCTTGGTCTTGGCCCTGGTCTTGGTCTTGGTCTTGGTCCTGGTCTTGATCCTGGTCTTGGTCCTAGTTTTGGTCCTGGTCTTGGCCTGATTTGGGTTCTTTTGTGTTGCAGAGTCAGACCTGGTCATCAGAGTCGTGGTGATTCTTCTGTTGAAGCTTCTGTACATCCTCCCCATGTACTACTGCTACTGCAATGTACTGACCTTTAGACCTGGTTTAGACCTGGCTGAGTCCTGGTTGAGACCTGATTTAGTCCTGGTTGAGTCCTGGTTGAGTCCTAGTTGAGTCCTTTTTTAGTGCTGGTTTGGTCCTGGTTTAGTCCTGGTTTAGACCCAGTTGAGTCCTGGTTTAGACCTGGTTTCTGACCTGTTGTTGTGCTGTGTTCTGTTGTTTCAGATGAGGGCCAGAGGCGGCGCAAGAGAGTGGCCCTGGCTGAGAGTGAGATGAGTTTACATCTGAGTTGGTCCTGCTCCACACCATAAACTCTAATAATCACATGTTTCATATAGATCCACGCTCCACACCATAAACTCAAATAATCACATGATTCAAATAGATCCACACTCCACACCACAAACTCTAATAATCACATGTTTCATGTAGATCTGCTCCACACCATAAACCCTAATAATCACATGTTTCTAGATCCAACGCCACACTCTTCTAGGAGCACGGTGGCGTTTTGCTGCCATCCACTGGGTGTCCGTGGTGCTGCAGTAGAGAGAAGCTCACACTTTCATTATTGGCACAGCCAGAGCTGTGGAATGATTTCATGGGAGCTTCCAATTTGTTTGTAAAGCATCTCTGAGGGCCCAGGGTCAATCTGAGACTAGAGTGAAGGGGAAAGCACCTTCAGAAGCATTTTCATTTCCACAAGTGTAGTGACTCTTTTTGACACTTTGAACACAGCACAGTGTGTTAGTAGTTATGGTAGTAGTATCTAAACATAGATAAGTTAATATAAAGGAGGTGAATTCTGCTTTTCATTCCTTTTCAATGCCGAACGCTATGACTGACATCACACTCCCTTAGTCCACTTCTTTATACCGTCTGTAATATATGCTGGACTTGGACTTGAGGTCAAACACTTGAGACTTACTTGACAACTTGGTCCCACCTCTAGAAACAACTGAACTAAATCCGTAGTGAAGACAGGGCTATGGGCTCTAACTGATGACTGCTTATTATCTTCTGTTAAAAACAGAAATGTGCACGATATATGATGATAATATTCAGGTTCCTTCTTCACACACAGCCCTGGACCCTGGGAAAGACCTGCAAAAATAATTTGTGTGCTTTATTAATCAAAACAAGCTAAATGATTAAGCATTGAGGACAGGATGAAGAAGACTCAAAGAATCACACATTCAGTTACACCAGGAAGTAAACATATATTTGATTATTTACATGTAAATTCAAATTGGTGCATGGATTGAACACGATCCAGTTCAATGATAAATAGCATTTTGTGGCCAGGATAGCCCTATGGCTTCTATGCGTTACAATGCATTCTGGCTGAACATAACAAGTGAAGTTGTGGAAAAACTACAAAAGATGTCAATGCCATTTTTGCTGTGTAAGTAGGGCTTTGGGACCTGTACAAAATACATTTGGAATCCTTGGAATCTTGGTTCTATCTCATTCTATGCTGAAGTTATAACCGTTGTCATCTTTTTATGACCGCAAATTGCTTTTCAGCCCATAATAAGCATTCTGAGACAATGTATGCAATCCTGACTTTAGAAGTAAAAACTTGTTAAAACTACACTGTGTGGAGGCTTCTCATGCTAAAATTACATGATTTTACGCTTAAACATGCTGATAAATAGAATTTTGTGGCCAGGATAGCCCTATGGCTTCTATGCGTTACAATGCATTCTGGCTGAACATAACAAGTGAAGTTGTGGAAAAACTACAAAAGATGACAATGCCATTTTTGCTGTGTAAGTAGGGCTTTGGGACCTGTACAAAATACATTTGGAATCTTGGTTCTATCTCATTCTATGCTGAAGTTATAACCGTTGTCATCTTTTTATGACCGCAAATTGCTTTTCAGCCCATAATAAGCATTGTGAGACAATGTATGCAATCCTGACTTTAGAAGTAAAAACTTGTTAAAACTACACTGTGTGGAGGCGTCTCATGCTAAAATTACATGATTTTACGCTTAAACATGTTGATGAATAGAATTTTGTGGCCAGGATAGCCCTATGGCTTCTATGCGTTACAATGCATTCTGGCTGAACATAACAAGTGAAGTTGTGGAAAAACTACAAAAGATGTCAATGCCATTTTTGCTGTGCATGTAGGGCTTTGGGACCTGTACAAAATACATTTGGAATCTTGGTTCTATCTCATTCTATGCTGAAGTTATAACCGTTGTCATCTTTTTATGACCGCAAATTGCTTTTCAGCCCATAATAAGCATTCTGAGACAATGTATGCAATCCTGACTTTAGAAGTAAAAACTTGTTAAAACTACACTGTGTGGAGGCTTCTCATGCTAAAATTACATGATTTTACGCTTAAACATGCTGATAAATAGAATTTTGTGGCCAGGATAGCCCTATGGCTTCTATGCGTTACAATGCATTCTGGCTGAACATAACAAGTGAAGTTGTGGAAAAACTACAAAAGATGTCAATGCCATTTTTGCTGTGTAAGTAGGGCTTTGGGACCTGTACAAAATACATTTGGAATCTTGGTTCTATCTCATTCTATGCTGAAGTTATAACCGTTGTCATCTTTTTATGACCGCAAATTGCTTTTCAGCCCATAATAAGCATTCTGAGACAATGTATGCAATCCTGACTTTAGAAGTAAAAACCTGTTAAAACTACACTGTGTGAAGGCTTCTCATGCTAAAATTACATGATTTTACGCTTAAACATGCTGATAAATAGAATTTTGTGGCCAGGATAGCCCTATGGCTTCTATGCGTTACAATGCATTCTGGCTGAACATAACAAGTGAAGTTGTGGAAAAACTACAAAAGATGACAATGCCATTTTTGCTGTGTAAGTAGGGCTTTGGGACCTGTACAAAATACATTTGGAATCTTGGTTCTATCTCATTCTATGCTGAAGTTATAACCGTTGTCATCTTTTTATGACCGCAAATTGCTTTTCAGCCCATAATAAGCATTCTCAGACAATGTATGCAATCCTGACTTTAGAAGTAAAAACTTGTTAAAACTACACTGTGTGGAGGCGTCTCATGCTAAAATTACATGATTGTACGCTTAAACACGCTGATAAATAGAATTTTGTGGCCAGGATAGCCCTATGGCTTCTATGCGTTACAATGCATTCTGGCTGAACATAACAAGTGAAGTTGTGGAAAAACTACTCCTGTCGTCGTAAAGGCACTCACGAAGTTTTTTTCGCTTTTCGGGTTACCTCGAGTTGTTCAATCTGACCAGGGTACTAACTTTATGTCCAAAATTCTTGCGCAGGTCCTTCGCGAGTTGAACGTAAAGCACAGCCATTCCAGCGCGTACCACCCTGAGAGTCAAGGCGCACTCGAGCGTTTCCACCAGACCTTAAAAACTATGCTTCGCACTTATTGTATGGAATTCGAAAAAGACTGGGATGAGGGAGTTCATTTACAGATGTTTGCCATTCGGGAGGTGGTTCAGGAATCCCTGGGGTTTAGTCCATCCGAGTTGGTTTTCGCGCACACGGTACGTGGCCCTTTGAAATTATTAAAAGACGAGTGGTTGTCCGAGAAGTCCGACCAAAATCTTTTCGATTTCGTCTGTCAATTTAGATTGAAGTTGCGCCGTGCGTGTGAGATTGCGAAAGAAAATCTTAAACTTGCGCAGGAGAAAATGAAATCTAGGTTTGATAAAAATGCGAAGGTGAGAGCGTTTGAGCCCGGTGAAAAAGTTTTGGTTTTGTTACCGATACCAGGGTCAAGCTTACAAGCGCGTTACAGTGGGCCTTACTTGATTGAGAAGAGGGTTGGTGACAGGGATTATCTAATCGCCACGCCTGACAGACGGCGTAGGACCCGCTTGTGTCACATTAATATGTTGAAGCCTTACGTTGTGCGCGCACCTTCCGCATCACCAGATATCCATATTAAATCTAGCTGTGCGCCTGA
Source organism: Odontamblyopus rebecca (assembly GCA_030686955.1). Taxonomy (NCBI): domain Eukaryota; kingdom Metazoa; phylum Chordata; class Actinopteri; order Gobiiformes; family Gobiidae; genus Odontamblyopus; species Odontamblyopus rebecca. The sequence goes on along the minus strand of CM060654.1, from coordinate 40,277,127 downwards.
AGCTGATGTTTCCCAGCCGCGCGTTAGCCTGGCGGCTTGCGTCCAAGAGGAGCTGTCCAGTGCTGAAACGGAGAATGACGTCTTTTCCGCGGCTTTGACTCAGGGAAAGTTTTCAAACTCAGTTGCGCTAGGTAACTTGCCTCTTTTGTTTTCCCACCTTGAGGTTTCCCAGCGGACTGATGTTGTTCATTTGATTCAGTCTTACAGGTCACTGTTTGCCGACATTCCCAGTCAGACGCAGGTGCTTCGCCACGATATTGATGTGGGTGATTCACGACCTATAAAACAGCACCCTTACAGAGTAAATCCGGACAAACGGAGCCGTTTGAAAAAGCAGGTAGAGTACATGGTGAAACATGTCATTGCTGTGGCCAGCAGTAGTGCGTGGAGTTCACCCTGTCTTCTCACCATAAAGGCCAACGTAGAGGACCGTTTTTGTACGGATTTCAGGAAAGTTAATGGGGTAACTAAACCTGACTGTTATCCTCTTCCTAGGATGGAGGATTGTGTCGATCATGTGGGCGCAGCGAAGTTTGTCACCAAGCTGGATCTCCTGAAGGGGTACTGGCAGGTGTGATCGCGCCAGAGAGATATCGGCATTTGTTACACCCGATGACTTCCTGGAGTACACGGTCATGGCTTTTGGCATGTGCAATGCCCCTGCAACGTTTCAACGGCTTATGAATGTGGTTTTGTCGGGTTTACCCTTCTGAGAGGCGTACCTCGATGATTTGGTCATTTGTTCTCCCTCCTGGGCGGAGCACGTTCGCCATTTGAGCACCGTTTTTGGGCGTCTGAGTGAGGCAAATTTAACTGTGAATCTGTCAAAATGTGAATTTGGCCAAGCGACAGTGACCTATCTGGGGAAGAGGGTCGGAGGAGGTGAAGTACGCTCAGTTCTAGCTAAAGTCGAGGCCATTTTGTCTGTTCCTGCTCCTGCCAATCGTACTGAGCTGCGCCGCTATTTGGCTATGGTGGGCTACTACAGGGGTTTTTCTAAGAACTTCTCCTCCGTAGCTTCACCACTCACTGATCTTCTTAGCCCTAAAGTGGACTTTGTTTGGTCAGACGCTTCCCAATCCGCGTTTGACCAAACAAAATCCTTACTGGTTAATGCCCCAGTTCTAGCTGCGCCACGTTTCGATGTACCGTTCAAACTCGCGGTAGATGCAGGTGACGCAGGGGTGGGAGCTGTTCTGTTACAAGATGGTCCGGAGGGAGTCGAGCATCCCGTGTCGTATTTTTCAAAGAAACTCAATAAACATCAGCGGTGGTACTCGACCATCGAAAAAGAAGCTTTAGCCTTAGTTAGGATCGTATGCCCTTGGGTTAACCATAGAACAGTTTTGTGTTTGTGTTCTGAGTTTTTTGATCCTGTAGGTGCAGTTTTGCATCTGAACACTAGATGTAATACAGATATGCAAAACAACTTTACACATACAAAATATGTATGTGGGTACAAGATGTATTAGCACAAGCCCAGATTTTCTTTGCACATTTCTTCTGTACATCCTCCCCATGTTACTGCAATGTACTGACCTTTAGACCTGGTTTAGACCTGGCTGAGTCCTGGTTGAGACCTGATTTAGTCCTGGTTGAGTCCTGGTTGAGTCCTAGTTGAGTCCTTTTTTAGTGCTGGTTTGGTCCTGGTTTAGTCCTGGTTTAGACCCAGTTGAGTCCTGGTTTAGACCTGGTTTCTGACCTGTTGTTGTGCTGTGTTCTGTTGTTTCAGATGAGGGCCAGAGGCGGCGCAAGAGAGTGGCCCTGGCTGAGAGTGAGATGAGTTTACATCTGAGTTGGTCCTGCTCCACACCATAAACTCTAATAATCACATGTTTCATATAGATCCACGCTCCACACCATAAACTCAAATAATCACATGATTCAAATAGATCCACACTCCACACCACAAACTCTAATAATCACATGTTTCATGTAGATCTGCTCCACACCATAAACCCTAATAATCACATGTTTCTAGATCCAACGCCACACTCTTCTAGGAGCACGGTGGCGTTTTGCTGCCATCCACTGGGTGTCCGTGGTGCTGCAGTAGAGAGAAGCTCACACTTTCATTATTGGCACAGCCAGAGCTGTGGAATGATTTCATGGGAGCTTCCAATTTGTTTGTAAAGCATCTCTGAGGGCCCAGGGTCAATCTGAGACTAGAGTGAAGGGAAAGCACCTTCAGAAGCATTTTCATTTCCACAAGTGTAGTGACTCTTTTTGACACTTTGAACACAGCACAGTGTGTTAGTAGTTATGGTAGTAGTATCTAAACATAGATAAGTTAATATAAAGGAGGTGAATTCTGCTTTTCATTCCTTTTCAATGCCGAACGCTATGACTGACATCACACTCCCTTAGTCCACTTCTTTATACCGTCTGTAATATATGCTGGACTTGGACTTGAGGTCAAACACTTGAGACTTACTTGACAACTTGGTCCCACCTCTAGAAACAACTGAACTAAATCCGTAGTGAAGACAGGGCTATGGGCTCTAACTGATGACTGCTTATTATCTTCTGTTAAAAAAAACAGAAATGTGCACGATATATGATGATAATATTCAGGTTCCTTCTTCACACACAGCCCTGGACCCTGGGAAAGACCTGCAAAAATAATTTGTGTGCTTTATTAATCAAAACAAGCTAAATGATTAAGCATTGAGGACAGGATGAAGAAGACTCAAAGAATCACACATTCAGTTACACCAGGAAGTAAACATATATTTGATTATTTACATGTAAATTCAAATTGGTGCATGGATTGAACACGATCCAGTTCAATGATAAATAGAATTTTGTGGCCAGGATAGCCCTATGGCTTCTATGCGTTACAATGCATTCTGGCTGAACATAACAAGTGAAGTTGTGGAAAAACTAAGAAAGATGTCAATGCCATTTTTGCTGTGTAAGTAGGGCTTTAGGACCTGTACAAAATACATTTGGAATCTTGGTTCTATCTCATTCTATGCTGAAGTTATAACCGTTGTCATCTTTTTATGACCGCAAATTGCTTTTCAGCGCATAATAAGCATTCTGAGACAATGTATGCAATCCTGACTTTAGAAGTAAAAACTTGTTAAAACTACACTGTGTGGAGGCTTCTCATGCTGAAATTACATGATTTTACGCTTAAACATGCTGATAAATAGAATTTTGTGGCCAGGATAGCCCTATGGCTTCTATGCGTTACAATGCATTCTGGCTGAACATAACAAGTGAAGTTGTGGAAAAACTACAAAAGATGTCAATGCCATTTTTGCTGTGTATGTAGGGCTTTGGGACCTGTACAAAATACATTTGGAATCTTGGTTCTATCTCATTCTATGCTGAAGTTATAACCGTTGTCATCTTTTTATGACCGCAAATTGCTTTTCAGCCCATAATAAGCATTCTGAGACAATGTATGCAATCCTGACTTTAGAAGTAAAAACTTGTTAAAACTACACTGTGTGGAGGCGTCTCATGCTAAAATTACATGATTTTACGCTTAAACATGCTGATAAATAGAATTTTGTGGCCAGGATAGCCCTATGGCTTCTATGCGTTACAATGCATTCTGGCTGAACATAACAAGTGAAGTTGTGGAAAAACTACAAAAGATGTCAATGCCATTTTTGCTGTGTAAGTAGGGCTTTGGCACCTGTACAAAATACATTTAGAATCTTGGTTCTATCTCATTCTATGCTGAAGTTATAACCGTTGTCATCTTTTTATGACCGCAAATTGCTTCTCAGCCCATAATAAGCATTCTGAGACAATGTATGCAATCCTGACTTTAGAAGTAAAAACTTGTTAAAACTACACTGTGTGGAGGCTTCTCATGCTAAAATTACATGATTTTACGCTTAAACATGCTGATAAATAGAATTTTGTGGCCAGGATAGCCCTATGGCTTCTATGCGTTACAATGCATTCTGGCTGAACATAACAAGTGAAGTTGTGGAAAAACTACAAAAGATGTCAATGCCATTTTTGCTGTGTAAGTAGGGCTTTGGGACCTGTACAAAATACATTTGGAATCTTGGTTCTATCTCATTCTATGCTGAAGTTATAACCGTTGTCATCTTTTTATGACCGCAAATTGCTTTTCAGCTCATAATAAGCATTCTGAGACAATGTATGCAATCCTGACTTTAGAAGTAAAAACTTGTTAAAACTACACTGTGTGGAGGCGTCTTATGCTAAAATTACATGATTTTACGCTTAAAGACGCTGATAAATAGAATTTTGTGGCCAGGATAGCCCTATGGCTTCTATGCGTTACAATGCATTCTGGCTGAACATAACAAGTGAAGTTGTGGAAAAACTACAAAAGATGTCAATGCCATTTTTGCTGTGTATGTAGGGCTTTGGGACCTGTACAAAATACATTTGGAATCTTGGTTCTATCTCATTCTATGCTGAAGTTATAACCGTTGTCATCTTTTTATGACCGCAAATTGCTTTTCAGCCCATAATAAGCATTCTGAGACAATGTATGCAATCCTGACTTTAGAAGTAAAAACTTGTTAAAACTACACTGTGTGGAGGCTTCTCATGCTGAAATTACATGATTTTACGCTTAAACATGCTGATAAATAGAATTTTGTGGCCAGGATAGTCCTATGGCTTCTATGCGTTACAATGCATTCTGGCTGAACATAACAAGTGAAGTTGTGGAAAAACTACAAAAGATGACAATGCCATTTTTGCTGTGTAAGTAGGGCTTTGGGACCTGTACAAAATACATTTGGAATCTTGGTTCTATCTCATTCTATGCTGAAGTTATAACCGTTGTCATCTTTTTATGACCGCAAATTGCTTTTCAGCCCATAATAAGCATTCTCAGACAATGTATGCAATCCTGACTTTAGAAGTAAAAACTTGTTAAAACTACACTGTGTGGAGGCGTCTCATGCTAAAATTACATGATTGTACGCTTAAACACGCTGATAAATAGAATTTTGTGGCCAGGATAGCCCTATGGCTTCTATGCGTTACAATGCATTCTGGCTGAACATAACAAGTGAAGTTGTGGAAAAACTACAAAAGATGTCAATGCCATTTTTGCTGTGTATGTAGGGCTTTGGGACCTGTACGAAATACATTTGGAATCTTGGTTCTATCTCATTCTATGCTGAAGTTATAACCGTTGTCATCTTTTTATGACCGCAAATTGCTTTTCAGCCCATAATAAGCATTCTGAGACAATGTATGCAATCCTGACTTTAGAAGTAAAAACTTGTTAAAACTACACTGTGTGGAGGCTTCTCATGCTAAAATTACATGATTTTACGCTTAAACATGCTGATAAATAGAATTTTGTGGCCAGGATAGCCCTATGGCTTCTATGCGTTACAATGCATTCTGGCTGAACATAACAAGTGAAGTTGTGGAAAAACTACAAAAGATGTCAATGCCATTTTTGCTGTGTAAGTAGGGCTTTGGGACCTGTACAAAATACATTTAGAATCTTGGTTCTATCTCATTCTATGCTGGAGTTATAACCGTTGTCATCTTTTTATGACCGCAAATTGCTTTTCAGCGCATAATAAGCATTCTTTTGAGTCATTTTTGTGCCCTTAGTTGCCCTTAGGCTGGTTTATTTGCGGTAACTTTAGTTGATGCCACTTTGCAGTGTTGTCTGACATAATTGGGTAAGGTATTATGACTTTAGTTGTGGTTAAAGCATTTCTGTGATTATTTTGAGTTGTGTTGTGCAGGTGGAGCAGGTCTTTCGGGGTAGAAGGCTATTTTGTGTGTGGGTAGTTTTGGTGCGTTGCCTTTGTTTGATTGTAGGCTGCGGGATTCTAGGTAGAGATGGATTTCCACCTAGAGGAGTTTGTTAAAGCACCCACTTTGGAAGCCTTTCATAGGTGTACGAAAGATCAGTTGCTCCTTGTAGCTGAGCATTATAACATTGTGGTCACCAGGCAAGCAAAAAAGCGGTGATCAAGAATGAGATTATGTCAGCTTTGGTGGAGCGTGGTACTTTTCCTGCGGCTGTTTTGCCCAAAAGCCCACGTTTGTTCTTCTCTAGTGAAACAGATGAGGTTCGCTTAAAGGAACTTGAAGTCGAGTTAGGAAGGCAAGCATTGCGCGAGAAGGAGTTGCATTTGGAGCAGCAGAGGCTGGAGAAGCAGACCGAAATTCGACTACGGGAGTTGGAGCTTGGAATTGGGATACGTGAGTTCAGAACCAATACGGATTTCGACGTAAGTAAAAATATACCGTTAGTGCCTCCTTTCAATGAGAAAGATGTTGATAAGTACTTTACAATTTTTGAAAGAATTGCTGAAACTTTGAAATGGCCAAATGAAGTGTGGACTTTATTATTGCAATGCACATTAGTTGGCAAGGCACAGGAGGCCTACGCGGCGCTCTCCGCTGAGGATAGTTTAAATTTTCAGAAAGTTAAATCTGCTATTCTCCGGGCCTATGAGCTCGTCCCAGAAGCATACCGACAAAAATTTCGTAAGCTGAGGAAAAGCTACAGTCAGACATATGTTGATTTTGTTCGGGAAAAAGAAATCTTGTTTGACAGGTGGTGTTCCTCTCAGAGTGTGAATCATTTTGATCAGCTGAAACAGTTGATATTGATGGAAGATTTGAAAAATTGCCTCCCCGAGAAAGTTGCAACTTATTTGAATGAGAATAAAGTTTCTGAAGTGTGTAAGGCTGCGGTATTGGCTGACGAGTATGTGTTAACGCACAAGGCGGTGTTTGAGCGTCCTGTTGGTTTTGGGAAATTTGAAAGATACAGTGGTAATGGCAGGGACGCTAGTAAAAATGTCTCATCGCCTACAGAACCTGTCGGTAGCTCTCTGTCCAATGCTGACGTTAAAACGGATGAGTCTAAACTTAATGAGGTAACGTGTTTTTATTGTAAAAAGAAAGGACACATTGTTTCTTCTTGCCCTGTGTTGAAGAAGAAAAATTCAAAACCTGTCGCCTTGATTAAAACTGTCAACCAGGTTAGTCATTCACATGTGGCAGGAAAACCCTGTGATTACGATGACTTTAAGCCTTTTGTTATGGACGGGTTTGTAGCTGTTTCTGCTAACGGGGTAAAGGTCCCGGTGAAAATATTAAGAGATACTGCGGCTTCCCAGTCGTTTGTTCTCGAGGGCGTGTTGCCGCTGTCTGACGACACTGCTGTTGGTTCTGATGTTCCTGTGCGCAGTTTTAATATGCAGGACATCGGGGTCCCTTTGCATAAGATTGTGATTCAGTCTGATTTGTGGTCCGGGGACGCAATTGTGGGAGTGCGCCCGGGCTTCCCAATACCGGGGTTTCGGTCATCATGGGGAACGACTTGGCAGGTGGAAAAGTGTTAGTTACACCTGACGTGACTCCTGTCCCTGTCGTGAGCACGCGCCCTGATGAGCTTGCGCTAAAATACCCTAATGTTTTCACATCCTGTGCCGTTACGCGTGCAGCCGCTAGGCGAGAAATTGAACAGGGAAAAAATGAAGTTGATTTGAGTGACACTTTTTTGTCTGTGCCTGAGTCTATAAATGACGACGTGGCTGTTAGAAATAAGGTGAAAGGTGAGACTGATTTGAGCACTTTGCCGTTGTCCAGGCAACAGTTGATCACTGATCAAAAGTCCGATGTGTCTCTGGCCCGTCTGTTTGATGAAGCTGTAATTGGTGACAACGTTGATTCCATGTCTACGGGTTATTTTCTGAAGGATGGGTTACTGATGCGTAAATGGACACCTTTGAATGTCTCGCCTATTGAAGAGTGGAGTGTGGTTATGCAAATTGTTATCCCTACTCCATATCGTCCGGAGATATTGAAAATGGCTCATGATAATCCACTGTCCGGTCATCTTGGTGTGAAAAAACGTACAATCGCATTCTGCGTCATTTCTTTTGGCCAGGGTTGAAAGGCGATGTTGCGCGCCATTGTAAATCCTGTCATTGGTTTCAACTGTCCGGAAAACCAAACCAAGTCATTCCTCCAGCGCCACTCCGGCTGTTGGTGAACCCTTTGAGCGTGTTTTGATTGATTGCGTGGGTCCACTGCCTCGTACTAAGTCTGGAAATAAGTTTTTGATAACTGTCATGTGTGCAGCGACCCGCTTTCCAGAAGTTTTTCCCGTGCGTAAAATCACTACTCCTGTCGTCGTAAAGGCACTCACGAAGTTTTTTTCGCTTTTCGGGTTACCTCGAGTTGTTCAATCTGACCAGGGTACTAACTTTATGTCCAAAATCTTTGCGCAGGTCCTTCGCGAGTTGAACGTAAAGCACAGCCATTCCAGCGCGTACCACCCTGAGAGTCAAGGCGCACTCGAGCGTTTCCACCAGACCTTAAAAACTATGCTTCGCACTTATTGTATGGAATTCGAAAAAGACTGGGATGAGGGAGTTCATTTACAGATGTTTGCCATTCGGGAGGTGGTTCAGGAATCCCTGGGGTTTAGTCCATCCGAGTTGGTTTTCGCGCACACGGTACGTGGCCCTTTGAAATTATTAAAAGACGAGTGGTTGTCCGAGAAGTCCGACCAAAATCTTTTCGATTTCGTCTGTCAATTTAGATTGAAGTTGCGCCGTGCGTGTGAGATTGCGAAAGAAAATCTTAAACTTGCGCAGGAGAAAATGAAATCTAGGTTTGATAAAAATGCGAAGGTGAGAGCGTTTGAGCCCGGTGAAAAAGTTTTGGTTTTGTTACCGATACCAGGGTCAAGCTTACAAGCGCGTTACAGTGGGCCTTACTTGATTGAGAAGAGGGTTGGTGACAGGGATTATCTAATCGCCACGCCTGACAGACGGCGTAGGACCCGCTTGTGTCACATTAATATGTTGAAGCCTTACGTTGTGCGCGCACCTTCCGCATCACCAGATATCCATATTAAATCTAGCTGTGCGCCTGAAGCTGATGTTTCCCAGCCGCGCGTTAGCCTGGCGGCTCGCGTCCAAGAGGAGCTGTCCAGTGCTGAAACGGAGAATGACGTCTTTTCCGCGGCTTTGACTCAGGGAAAGTTTTCAAACTCAGTTGCGCTAGGTAACTTGCCTCTTTTGTTTTCCCACCTTGAGGTTTCCCAGCGGACTGATGTTGTTCATTTGATTCAGTCTTACAGGTCACTGTTTGCCGACATTCCCAGTCAGACGCAGGTGCTTCGCCACTATATTGATGTGGGTGATTCACGACCTATAAAACAGCACCCTTACAGAGTAAATCCGGACAAACGGAGCCGTTTGAAAAAGCAGGTAGAGTACATGGTGAAACATGTCATTGCTGTGGCCAGCAGTAGTGCGTGGAGTTCACCCTGTCTTCTCACCATAAGGCCAACGTAGAGGACCGTTTTTGTACGGATTTCAGGAAAGTTAATGGGGTAACTAAACCTGACTGTTATCCTCTTCCTAGGATGGAGGATTGTGTCGATCATGTGGGCGCAGCGAAGTTTGTCACCAAGCTGGATCTCCTGAAGGGGTACTGGCAGGTGTGATCGCGCCAGAGAGATATCGGCATTTGTTACACCCGATGACTTCCTGGAGTACACGGTCATGGCTTTTGGCATGTGCAATGCCCCTGCAACGTTTCAACGGCTTATGAATGTGGTTTTGTCGGGTTTACCCTTCTGTGAGGCGTACCTCGATGATTTGGTCATTTGTTCTCCCTCCTGGGCGGAGCACGTTCGCCATTTGAGCACCGTTTTTGGGCGTCTGAGTGAGGCAAATTTAACTGTGAATCTGTCAAAATGTGAATTTGGCCAAGCGACAGTGACCTATCTGGGGAAGAGGGTCGGAGGAGGTGAAGTACGCCCAGTTCTAGCTAAAGTCGAGGCCATTTTGTCTGTTCCTGCTCCTGCCAATCGTACTGAGCTGCGCCGCTATTTGGCTATGGTGGGCTACTACAGGGGTTTTTCTAAGAACTTCTCCTCCGTAGCTTCACCACTCACTGATCTTCTTAGCCCTAAAGTGGACTTTGTTTGGTCAGACGCTTCCCAATCCGCGTTTGACCAAACAAAATCCTTACTGGTTAATGCCCCAGTTCTAGCTGCGCCACGTTTCGATGTACCGTTCAAACTCGCGGTAGATGCGTGTGACGCAGGGGTGGGAGCTGTTCTGTTACAAGATGGTCCGGAGGAGTCGAGCATCCCGTGTCGTATTTTTCAAAGAAACTCAATAAACATCAGCGGTGGTACTCGACCATCGAAAAAGAAGCTTTAGCCTTAGTTAGGATCGTATGCCCTTGGGTTAACCATAGAACAGTTTTGTGTTTGTGTTCTGAGTTTTTTGAGCCTGTAGGTGCAGTTTTGCATCTGAACACTAGATGTAATACAGATATGCAAAACAACTTTACACATACAAAATATGTATGTGGGTACAAGATGTATTAGCACAAGCCCAGATTTTCTTTGCATAAGCACAGATTATTTTTACAGCTGCAAAACTTTATTTCACGTGCAAGACTGTTTTTACAAATACAAAATATATATGGCTGGATATTTATCCATACTTGGGATGTTCCTTGGTCTTGGCCCTGGTCTTGGTCTTGGTCTTGGTCCTGGTCTTGATCCTGGTCTTGGTCCTAGTTTTGGTCCTGGTCTTGGCCTGATTTGGGTTCTTTTGTGTTGCAGAGTCAGACCTGGTCATCAGAGTCGTGGTGATTCTTCTGTTGAAGCTTCTGTACATCCTCCCCATGTACTACTGCTACTGCAATGTACTGACCTTTAGACCTGGTTTAGACCTGGCTGAGTCCTGGTTGAGACCTGATTTAGTCCTGGTTGAGTCCTGGTTGAGTCCTAGTTGAGTCCTTTTTTAGTGCTGGTTTGGTCCTGGTTTAGTCCTGGTTTAGACCCAGTTGAGTCCTGGTTTAGACCTGGTTTCTGACCTGTTGTTGTGCTGTGTTCTGTTGTTTCAGATGAGGGCCAGAGGCGGCGCAAGAGAGTGGCCCTGGCTGAGAGTGAGATGAGTTTACATCTGAGTTGGTCCTGCTCCACACCATAAACTCTAATAATCACATGTTTCATATAGATCCACGCTCCACACCATAAACTCAAATAATCACATGATTCAAATAGATCCACACTCCACACCACAAACTCTAATAATCACATGTTTCATGTAGATCTGCTCCACACCATAAACCCTAATAATCACATGTTTCTAGATCCAACGCCACACTCTTCTAGGAGCACGGTGGCGTTTTGCTGCCATCCACTGGGTGTCCGTGGTGCTGCAGTAGAGAGAAGCTCACACTTTCATTATTGGCACAGCCAGAGCTGTGGAATGATTTCATGGGAGCTTCCAATTTGTTTGTAAAGCATCTCTGAGGGCCCAGGGTCAATCTGAGACTAGAGTGAAGGGGAAAGCACCTTCAGAAGCATTTTCATTTCCACAAGTGTAGTGACTCTTTTTGACACTTTGAACACAGCACAGTGTGTTAGTAGTTATGGTAGTAGTATCTAAACATAGATAAGTTAATATAAAGGAGGTGAATTCTGCTTTTCATTCCTTTTCAATGCCGAACGCTATGACTGACATCACACTCCCTTAGTCCACTTCTTTATACCGTCTGTAATATATGCTGGACTTGGACTTGAGGTCAAACACTTGAGACTTACTTGACAACTTGGTCCCACCTCTAGAAACAACTGAACTAAATCCGTAGTGAAGACAGGGCTATGGGCTCTAACTGATGACTGCTTATTATCTTCTGTTAAAAAAAACAGAAATGTGCACGATATATGATGATAATATTCAGGTTCCTTCTTCACACACAGCCCTGGACCCTGGGAAAGACCTGCAAAAATAATTTGTGTGCTTTATTAATCAAAACAAGCTAAATGATTAAGCATTGAGGACAGGATGAAGAAGACTCAAAGAATCACACATTCAGTTACACCAGGAAGTAAACATATATTTGATTATTTACATGTAAATTCAAATTGGTGCATGGATTGAACACGATCCAGTTCAATGATAAATAGAATTTTGTGGCCAGGATAGCCCTATGGCTTCTATGCGTTACAATGCATTCTGGCTGAACATAACAAGTGAAGTTGTGGAAAAACTACAAAAGATGTCAATGCCATTTTTGCTGTGTAAGTAGGGCTTTGGGACCTGTACAAAATACATTTGGAATCCTTGGAATCTTGGTTCTATCTCATTCTATGCTGAAGTTATAACCGTTGTCATCTTTTTATGACCGCAAATTGCTTTTCAGCCCATAATAAGCATTCTGAGACAATGTATGCAATCCTGACTTTAGAAGTAAAAACTTGTTAAAACTACACTGTGTGGAGGCTTCTCATGCTAAAATTACATGATTTTACGCTTAAACATGCTGATAAATAGAATTTTGTGGCCAGGATAGCCCTATGGCTTCTATGCGTTACAATGCATTCTGGCTGAACATAACAAGTGAAGTTGTGGAAAAACTACAAAAGATGACAATGCCATTTTTGCTGTGTAAGTAGGGCTTTGGGACCTGTACAAAATACATTTGGAATCTTGGTTCTATCTCATTCTATGCTGAAGTTATAACCGTTGTCATCTTTTTATGACCGCAAATTGCTTTTCAGCCCATAATAAGCATTCTGAGACAATGTATGCAATCCTGACTTTAGAAGTAAAAACTTGTTAAAACTACACTGTGTGGAGGCGTCTCATGCTAAAATTACATGATTTTACGCTTAAACATGCTGATAAATAGAATTTTGTGGCCAGGATAGCCCTATGGCTTCTATGCGTTACAATGCATTCTGGCTGAACATAACAAGTGAAGTTGTGGAAAAACTACAAAAGATGACAATGCCATTTTTGCTGTGTAAGTAGGGCTTTGGGACCTGTACAAAATACATTTGGAATCTTGGTTCTATCTCATTCTATGCTGAAGTTATAACCGTTGTCATCTTTTTATGACCGCAAATTGCTTTTCAGCCCATAATAAGCATTCTGAGACAATGTATGCAATCCTGACTTTAGAAGTAAAAACTTGTTAAAACTACACTGTGTGGAGGCTTCTCATGCTAAAATTACATGATTTTACGCTTAAACATGCTGATAAATAGAATTTTGTGGCCAGGATAGCCCTATGGCTTCTATGCGTTACAATGCATTCTGGCTGAACATAACAAGTGAAGTTGTGGAAAAACTACAAAAGATGTCAATGCCATTTTTGCTGTGTATGTAGGGCTTTGGGACCTGTACAAAATACATTTGGAATCTTGGTTCTATCTCATTCTATGCTGAAGTTATAACCGTTGTCATCTTTTTATGACCGCAAATTGCTTTTCAGCCCATAATAAGCATTCTGAGACAATGTATGCAATCCTGACTTTAGAAGTAAAAACTTGTTAAAACTACACTGTGTGGAGGCTTCTCATGCTGAAATTACATGATTTTACGCTTAAACATGCTGATAAATAGAATTTTGTGGCCAGGATAGTCCTATGGCTTCTATGCGTTACAATGCATTCTGGCTGAACATAACAAGTGAAGTTGTGGAAAAACTACAAAAGATGACAATGCCATTTTTGCTGTGTAAGTAGGGCTTTGGGACCTGTACAAAATACATTTGGAATCTTGGTTCTATCTCATTCTATGCTGAAGTTATAACCGTTGTCATCTTTTTATGACCGCAAATTGCTTTTCAGCCCATAATAAGCATTCTCAGACAATGTATGCAATCCTGACTTTAGAAGTAAAAACTTGTTAAAACTACACTGTGTGGAGGCGTCTCATGCTAAAATTACATGATTGTACGCTTAAACACGCTGATAAATAGAATTTTGTGGCCAGGATAGCCCTATGGCTTCTATGCGTTACAATGCATTCTGGCTGAACATAACAAGTGAAGTTGTGGAAAAACTACAAAAGATGTCAATGCCATTTTTGCTGTGTATGTAGGGCTTTGGGACCTGTACGAAATACATTTGGAATCTTGGTTCTATCTCATTCTATGCTGAAGTTATAACCGTTGTCATCTTTTTATGACCGCAAATTGCTTTTCAGCCCATAATAAGCATTCTGAGACAATGTATGCAATCCTGACTTTAGAAGTAAAAACTTGTTAAAACTACACTGTGTGGAGGCTTCTCATGCTAAAATTACATGATTTTACGCTTAAACATGCTGATAAATAGAATTTTGTGGCCAGGATAGCCCTATGGCTTCTATGCGTTACAATGCATTCTGGCTGAACATAACAAGTGAAGTTGTGGAAAAACTACAAAAGATGTCAATGCCATTTTTGCTGTGTAAGTAGGGCTTTGGGACCTGTACAAAATACATTTAGAATCTTGGTTCTATCTCATTCTATGCTGGAGTTATAACCGTTGTCATCTTTTTATGACCGCAAATTGCTTTTCAGCGCATAATAAGCATTCTTTTGAGTCAATTTTTGTGCCCTTAGTTGCCCTTAGGCTGGTTTATTTGCGGTAACTTTAGTTGATGCCACTTTGCAGTGTTGTCTGACATAATTGGGTAAGGTATTATGACTTTAGTTGTGGTTAAAGCATTTCTGTGATTATTTTGAGTTGTGTTGTGCAGGTGGAGCAGGTCTTTCGGGGTAGAAGGCTATTTTGTGTGTGGGTAGTTTTGGTGCGTTGCCTTTGTTTGATTGTAGGCTGCGGGATTCTAGGTAGAGATGGATTTCCACCTAGAGGAGTTTGTTAAAGCACCCACTTTGGAAGCCTTTCATAGGTGTACGAAAGATCAGTTGCTCCTTGTAGCTGAGCATTATAACATTGTGGTCACCAGGCAAGCAAAAAAAGCGGTGATCAAGAATGAGATTATGTCAGCTTTGGTGGAGCGTGGTACTTTTCCTGCGGCTGTTTTGCCCAAAAGCCCACGTTTGTTCTTCTCTAGTGAAACAGATGAGGTTCGCTTAAAGGAACTTGAAGTCGAGTTAGGAAGGCAAGCATTGCGCGAGAAGGAGTTGCATTTGGAGCAGCAGAGGCTGGAGAAGCAGACCGAAATTCGACTACGGGAGTTGGAGCTTGGAATTGGGATACGTGAGTTCAGAACCAATACGGATTTCGACGTAAGTAAAAATATACCGTTAGTGCCTCCTTTCAATGAGAAAGATGTTGATAAGTACTTTACAATTTTTGAAAGAATTGCTGAAACTTTGAAATGGCCAAATGAAGTGTGGACTTTATTATTGCAATGCACATTAGTTGGCAAGGCACAGGAGGCCTACGCGGCGCTCTCCGCTGAGGATAGTTTAAATTTTCAGAAAGTTAAATCTGCTATTCTCCGGGCCTATGAGCTCGTCCCAGAAGCATACCGACAAAAATTTCGTAAGCTGAGGAAAAGCTACAGTCAGACATATGTTGATTTTGTTCGGGAAAAAGAAATCTTGTTTGACAGGTGGTGTTCCTCTCAGAGTGTGAATCATTTTGATCAGCTGAAACAGTTGATATTGATGGAAGATTTGAAAAATTGCCTCCCCGAGAAAGTTGCAACTTATTTGAATGAGAATAAAGTTTCTGAAGGCGGTGTTTGAGCGTCCTGTTGGTTTTGGGAAATTTGAAAGATACAGTGGTAATGGCAGGGACGCTAGTAAAAATGTCTCATCGCCTACAGAACCTGTCGGTAGCTCTCTGTCCAATGCTGACGTTAAAACGGATGAGTCTAAACTTAATGAGGTAACGTGTTTTTATTGTAAAAAGAAAGGACACATTGTTTCTTCTTGCCCTGTGTTGAAGAAGAAAAATTCAAAACCTGTCGCCTTGATTAAAACTGTCAACCAGGTTAGTCATTCACATGTGGCAGGAAAACCCTGTGATTACGATGACTTTAAGCCTTTTGTTATGGACGGGTTTGTAGCTGTTTCTGCTAACGGGGTAAAGGTCCCGGTGAAAATATTAAGAGATACTGCGGCTTCCCAGTCGTTTGTTCTCGAGGGCGTGTTGCCGCTGTCTGACGACACTGCTGTTGGTTCTGATGTTCCTGTGCGCAGTTTTAATATGCAGGACATCGGGGTCCCTTTGCATAAGATTGTGATTCAGTCTGATTTGTGGTCCGGGGACGCAATTGTGGGAGTGCGCCCGGGCTTCCCAATACCGGGGGTTTCGGTCATCATGGGGAACGACTTGGCAGGTGGAAAAGTGTTAGTTACACCTGACGTGACTCCTGTCCCTGTCGTGAGCACGCGCCCTGATGAGCTTGCGCTAAAATACCCTAATGTTTTCACATCCTGTGCCGTTACGCGTGCAGCCGCTAGGCGAGAAATTGAACAGGGAAAAAATGAAGTTGATTTGAGTGACACTTTTTGTCTGTGCCTGAGTCTATAAATGACGACGTGGCTGTTAGAAATAAGGTGAAAGGTGAGACTGATTTGAGCACTTTGCCGTTGTCCAGGCAACAGTTGATCACTGATCAAAAGTCCGATGTGTCTCTGGCCCGTCTGTTTGATGAAGCTGTAATTGGTGACAACGTTGATTCCATGTCTACGGGTTATTTTCTGAAGGATGGGTTACTGATGCGTAAATGGACACCTTTGAATGTCTCGCCTATTGAAGAGTGGAGTGTGGTTATGCAAATTGTTATCCCTACTCCATATCGTCCGGAGATATTGAAAATGGCTCATGATAATCCACTGTCCGGTCATCTTGGTGTGAAAAAACGTACAATCGCATTCTGCGTCATTTCTTTTGGCCAGGGTTGAAAGGCGATGTTGCGCGCCATTGTAAATCCTGTCATTGGTTTCAACTGTCCGGAAAACCAAACCAAGTCATTCCTCCAGCGCCACTCCGGCTGTTGGTGAACCCTTTGAGCGTGTTTTGATTGATTGCGTGGGTCCACTGCCTCGTACTAAGTCTGGAAATAAGTTTTTGATAACTGTCATGTGTGCAGCGACCCGCTTTCCAGAAGTTTTTCCCGTGCGTAAAATCACTACTCCTGTCGTCGTAAAGGCACTCACGAAGTTTTTTTCGCTTTTCGGGTTACCTCGAGTTGTTCAATCTGACCAGGGTACTAACTTTATGTCCAAAATCTTTGCGCAGGTCCTTCGCGAGTTGAACGTAAAGCACAGCCATTCCAGCGCGTACCACCCTGAGAGTCAAGGCGCACTCGAGCGTTTCCACCAGACCTTAAAAACTATGCTTCGCACTTATTGTATGGAATTCGAAAAAGACTGGGATGAGGGAGTTCATTTACAGATGTTTGCCATTCGGGAGGTGGTTCAGGAATCCCTGGGGTTTAGTCCATCCGAGTTGGTTTTCGCGCACACGGTACGTGGCCCTTTGAAATTATTAAAAGACGAGTGGTTGTCCGAGAAGTCCGACCAAAATCTTTTCGATTTCGTCTGTCAATTTAGATTGAAGTTGCGCCGTGCGTGTGAGATTGCGAAAGAAAATCTTAAACTTGCGCAGGAGAAAATGAAATCTAGGTTTGATAAAAATGCGAAGGTGAGAGCGTTTGAGCCCGGTGAAAAAGTTTTGGTTTTGTTACCGATACCAGGGTCAAGCTTACAAGCGCGTTACAGTGGGCCTTACTTGATTGAGAAGAGGGTTGGTGACAGGGATTATCTAATCGCCACGCCTGACAGACGGCGTAGGACCCGCTTGTGTCACATTAATATGTTGAAGCCTTACGTTGTGCGCGCACCTTCCGCATCACCAGATATCCATATTAAATCTAGCTGTGCGCCTGAAGCTGATGTTTCCCAGCCGCGCGTTAGCCTGGCGGCTCGCGTCCAAGAGGAGCTGTCCAGTGCTGAAACGGAGAATGACGTCTTTTCCGCGGCTTTGACTCAGGGAAAGTTTTCAAACTCAGTTGCGCTAGGTAACTTGCCTCTTTTGTTTTCCCACCTTGAGGTTTCCCAGCGGACTGATGTTGTTCATTTGATTCAGTCTTACAGGTCACTGTTTGCCGACATTCCCAGTCAGACGCAGGTGCTTCGCCACTATATTGATGTGGGTGATTCACGACCTATAAAACAGCACCCTTACAGAGTAAATCCGGACAAACGGAGCCGTTTGAAAAAGCAGGTAGAGTACATGGTGAAACATGTCATTGCTGTGGCCAGCAGTAGTGCGTGGAGTTCACCCTGTCTTCTCACCATAAGGCCAACGTAGAGGACCGTTTTTGTACGGATTTCAGGAAAGTTAATGGGGTAACTAAACCTGACTGTTATCCTCTTCCTAGGATGGAGGATTGTGTCGATCATGTGGGCGCAGCGAAGTTTGTCACCAAGCTGGATCTCCTGAAGGGGTACTGGCAGGTGTGATCGCGCCAGAGAGATATCGGCATTTGTTACACCCGATGACTTCCTGGAGTACACGGTCATGGCTTTTGGCATGTGCAATGCCCCTGCAACGTTTCAACGGCTTATGAATGTGGTTTTGTCGGGTTTACCCTTCTGTGAGGCGTACCTCGATGATTTGGTCATTTGTTCTCCCTCCTGGGCGGAGCACGTTCGCCATTTGAGCACCGTTTTTGGGCGTCTGAGTGAGGCAAATTTAACTGTGAATCTGTCAAAATGTGAATTTGGCCAAGCGACAGTGACCTATCTGGGGAAGAGGGTCGGAGGAGGTGAAGTACGCCCAGTTCTAGCTAAAGTCGAGGCCATTTTGTCTGTTCCTGCTCCTGCCAATCGTACTGAGCTGCGCCGCTATTTGGCTATGGTGGGCTACTACAGGGGTTTTTCTAAGAACTTCTCCTCCGTAGCTTCACCACTCACTGATCTTCTTAGCCCTAAAGTGGACTTTGTTTGGTCAGACGCTTCCCAATCCGCGTTTGACCAAACAAAATCCTTACTGGTTAATGCCCCAGTTCTAGCTGCGCCACGTTTCGATGTACCGTTCAAACTCGCGGTAGATGCGTGTGACGCAGGGGTGGGAGCTGTTCTGTTACAAGATGGTCCGGAGGGAGTCGAGCATCCCGTGTCGTATTTTTCAAAGAAACTCAATAAACATCAGCGGTGGTACTCGACCATCGAAAAAGAAGCTTTAGCCTTAGTTAGGATCGTATGCCCTTGGGTTAACCATAGAACAGTTTTGTGTTTGTGTTCTGAGTTTTTTGAGCCTGTAGGTGCAGTTTTGCATCTGAACACTAGATGTAATACAGATATGCAAAACAACTTTACACATACAAAATATGTATGTGGGTACAAGATGTATTAGCACAAGCCCAGATTTTCTTTGCATAAGCACAGATTATTTTTACAGCTGCAAAACTTTATTTCACGTGCAAGACTGTTTTTACAAATACAAAATATATATGGCTGGATATTTATCCATACTTGGGATGTTCCTTGGTCTTGGCCCTGGTCTTGGTCTTGGTCTTGGTCCTGGTCTTGATCCTGGTCTTGGTCCTAGTTTTGGTCCTGGTCTTGGCCTGATTTGGGTTCTTTTGTGTTGCAGAGTCAGACCTGGTCATCAGAGTCGTGGTGATTCTTCTGTTGAAGCTTCTGTACATCCTCCCCATGTACTACTGCTACTGCAATGTACTGACCTTTAGACCTGGTTTAGACCTGGCTGAGTCCTGGTTGAGACCTGATTTAGTCCTGGTTGAGTCCTGGTTGAGTCCTAGTTGAGTCCTTTTTAGTGCTGGTTTGGTCCTGGTTTAGTCCTGGTTTAGACCCAGTTGAGTCCTGGTTTAGACCTGGTTTCTGACCTGTTGTTGTGCTGTGTTCTGTTGTTTCAGATGAGGGCCAGAGGCGGCGCAAGAGAGTGGCCCTGGCTGAGAGTGAGATGAGTTTACATCTGAGTTGGTCCTGCTCCACACCATAAACTCTAATAATCACATGTTTCATATAGATCCACGCTCCACACCATAAACTCAAATAATCACATGATTCAAATAGATCCACACTCCACACCACAAACTCTAATAATCACATGTTTCATGTAGATCTGCTCCACACCATAAACCCTAATAATCACATGTTTCTAGATCCAACGCCACACTCTTCTAGGAGCACGGTGGCGTTTTGCTGCCATCCACTGGGTGTCCGTGGTGCTGCAGTAGAGAGAAGCTCACACTTTCATTATTGGCACAGCCAGAGCTGTGGAATGATTTCATGGGAGCTTCCAATTTGTTTGTAAAGCATCTCTGAGGGCCCAGGGTCAATCTGAGACTAGAGTGAAGGGGAAAGCACCTTCAGAAGCATTTTCATTTCCACAAGTGTAGTGACTCTTTTTGACACTTTGAACACAGCACAGTGTGTTAGTAGTTATGGTAGTAGTATCTAAACATAGATAAGTTAATATAAAGGAGGTGAATTCTGCTTTTCATTCCTTTTCAATGCCGAACGCTATGACTGACATCACACTCCCTTAGTCCACTTCTTTATACCGTCTGTAATATATGCTGGACTTGGACTTGAGGTCAAACACTTGAGACTTACTTGACAACTTGGTCCCACCTCTAGAAACAACTGAACTAAATCCGTAGTGAAGACAGGGCTATGGGCTCTAACTGATGACTGCTTATTATCTTCTGTTAAAAACAGAAATGTGCACGATATATGATGATAATATTCAGGTTCCTTCTTCACACACAGCCCTGGACCCTGGGAAAGACCTGCAAAAATAATTTGTGTGCTTTATTAATCAAAACAAGCTAAATGATTAAGCATTGAGGACAGGATGAAGAAGACTCAAAGAATCACACATTCAGTTACACCAGGAAGTAAACATATATTTGATTATTTACATGTAAATTCAAATTGGTGCATGGATTGAACACGATCCAGTTCAATGATAAATAGAATTTTGTGGCCAGGATAGCCCTATGGCTTCTATGCGTTACAATGCATTCTGGCTGAACATAACAAGTGAAGTTGTGGAAAAACTACAAAAGATGTCAATGCCATTTTTGCTGTGTAAGTAGGGCTTTGGGACCTGTAC
This sequence comes from Odontamblyopus rebecca, assembly GCA_030686955.1. Lineage (NCBI taxonomy): Eukaryota > Metazoa > Chordata > Actinopteri > Gobiiformes > Gobiidae > Odontamblyopus > Odontamblyopus rebecca. The sequence goes on along the minus strand of CM060654.1, from coordinate 40,256,327 downwards.
AAAATACATTTGGAATCCTTGGAATCTTGGTTCTATCTCATTCTATGCTGAAGTTATAACCGTTGTCATCTTTTTATGACCGCAAATTGCTTTTCAGCCCATAATAAGCATTCTGAGACAATGTATGCAATCCTGACTTTAGAAGTAAAAACTTGTTAAACCTACACTGTGTGGAGGCTTCTCATGCTAAAATTACATGATTTTACGCTTAAACATGCTGATAAATAGAATTTTGTGGCCAGGATAGCCCTATGGCTTCTATGCGTTACAATGCATTCTGGCTGAACATAACAAGTGAAGTTGTGGAAAAACTACAAAAGATGACAATGCCATTTTTGCTGTGTAAGTAGGGCTTTGGGACCTGTACAAAATACATTTGGAATCTTGGTTCTATCTCATTCTATGCTGAAGTTATAACCGTTGTCATCTTTTTATGACCGCAAATTGCTTTTCAGCCCATAATAAGCATTCTGAGACAATGTATGCAATCCTGACTTTAGAAGTAAAAACTTGTTAAAACTACACTGTGTGGAGGCGTCTCATGCTAAAATTACATGATTTTACGCTTAAACATGTTGATGAATAGAATTTTGTGGCCAGGATAGCCCTATGGCTTCTATGCGTTACAATGCATTCTTGCTGAACATAACAAGTGAAGTTGTGGAAAAACTACAAAAGATGACAATGCCATTTTTGCTGTGTAAGTAGGGCTTTGGGACCTGTACAAAATACATTTGGAATCTTGGTTCTATCTCATTCTATGCTGAAGTTATAACCGTTGTCATCTTTTTATGACCGCAAATTGCTTTTCAGCCCATAATAAGCCTTCTGAGACAATGTATGCAATCCTGACTTTAGAAGTAAAAACTTGTTAAAACTACACTGTGTGGAGGCTTCTCATGCTGAAATTACATGATTTTACGCTTAAACATGCTGATAAATAGAATTTTGTGGCCAGGATAGCCCTATGGCTTCTATGCGTTACAATGCATTCTGGCTGAACATAACAAGTGAAGTTGTGGAAAAACTACAAAAGATGTCAATGCCATTTTTGCTGTGTAAGTAGGGCTTTGGGACCTGTACAAAATACATTTGGAATCTTGGTTCTATCTCATTCTATGCTGAAGTTATAACCGTTGTCATCTTTTTATGACCGCAAATTGCTTTTCAGCCCATAATAAGCATTCTGAGACAATGTATGCAATCCTGACTTTAGAAGTAAAAACTTGTTAAAACTACACTGTGTGGAGGCTTCTCATGCTAAAATTACATGATTTTACGCTTAAACATGCTGATAAATAGAATTTTGTGGCCAGGATAGCCCTATGGCTTCTATGCGTTACAATGCATTCTGGCTGAACATAACAAGTGAAGTTGTGGAAAAACTACAAAAGATGACAATGCCATTTTTGCTGTGTAAGTAGGGCTTTGGGACCTGTACAAAATACATTTGGAATCTTGGTTCTATCTCATTCTATGCTGAAGTTATAACCGTTGTCATCTTTTTATGACCGCAAATTGCTTTTCAGCCCATAATAAGCATTCTGAGACAATGTATGCAATCCTGACTTTAGAAGTAAAAACTTGTTAAAACTACACTGTGTGGAGGCTTCTCATGCTAAAATTACATGATTTTACGCTTAAACATGCTGATAAATAGAATTTTGTGGCCAGGATAGTCCTATGGCTTCTATGCGTTACAATGCATTCTGGCTGAACATAACAAGTGAAGTTGTGGAAAAACTACAAAAGATGACAATGCCATTTTTGCTGTGTAAGTAGGGCTTTGGGACCTGTACAAAATACATTTGGAATCTTGGTTCTATCTCATTCTATGCTGAAGTTATAACCGTTGTCATCTTTTTATGACCGCAAATTGCTTTTCAGCCCATAATAAGCATTCTCAGACAATGTATGCAATCCTGACTTTAGAAGTAAAAACTTGTTAAAACTACACTGTGTGGAGGCGTCTCATGCTAAAATTACATGATTGTACGCTTAAACACGCTGATAAATAGAATTTTGTGGCCAGGATAGCCCTATGGCTTCTATGCGTTACAATGCATTCTGGCTGAACATAACAAGTGAAGTTGTGGAAAAACTACAAAAGATGTCAATGCCATTTTTGCTGTGTATGTAGGGCTTTGGGACCTGTACGAAATACATTTGGAATCTTGGTTCTATCTCATTCTATGCTGAAGTTATAACCGTTGTCATCTTTTTATGACCGCAAATTGCTTTTCAGCCCATAATAAGCATTCTGAGACAATGTATGCAATCCTGACTTTAGAAGTAAAAACTTGTTAAAACTACACTGTGTGGAGGCTTCTCATGCTAAAATTACATGATTTTACGCTTAAACATGCTGATAAATAGAATTTTGTGGCCAGGATAGCCCTATGGCTTCTATGCGTTACAATGCATTCTGGCTGAACATAACAAGTGAAGTTGTGGAAAAACTACAAAAGATGTCAATGCCATTTTTGCTGTGTAAGTAGGGCTTTGGGACCTGTACAAAATACATTTAGAATCTTGGTTCTATCTCATTCTATGCTGGAGTTATAACCGTTGTCATCTTTTTATGACCGCAAATTGCTTTTCAGCGCATAATAAGCATTCTTTTGAGTCATTTTTTGTGCCCTTAGTTGCCCTTAGGCTGGTTTATTTGCGGTAACTTTAGTTGATGCCACTTTGCAGTGTTGTCTGACATAATTGGGTAAGGTATTATGACTTTAGTTGTGGTTAAAGCATTTCTGTGATTATTTTGAGTTGTGTTGTGCAGGTGGAGCAGGTCTTTCGGGGTAGAAGGCTATTTTGTGTGTGGGTAGTTTTGGTGCGTTGCCTTTGTTTGATTGTAGGCTGCGGGATTCTAGGTAGAGATGGATTTCCACCTAGAGGAGTTTGTTAAAGCACCCACTTTGGAAGCCTTTCATAGGTGTACGAAAGATCAGTTGCTCCTTGTAGCTGAGCATTATAACATTGTGGTCACCAGGCAAGCAAAAAAAGCGGTGATCAAGAATGAGATTATGTCAGCTTTGGTGGAGCGTGGTACTTTTCCTGCGGCTGTTTTGCCCAAAAGCCCACGTTTGTTCTTCTCTAGTGAAACAGATGAGGTTCGCTTAAAGGAACTTGAAGTCGAGTTAGGAAGGCAAGCATTGCGCGAGAAGGAGTTGCATTTGGAGCAGCAGAGGCTGGAGAAGCAGACCGAAATTCGACTACGGGAGTTGGAGCTTGGAATTGGGATACGTGAGTTCAGAACCAATACGGATTTCGACGTAAGTAAAAATATACCGTTAGTGCCTCCTTTCAATGAGAAAGATGTTGATAAGTACTTTACAATTTTTGAAAGAATTGCTGAAACTTTGAAATGGCCAAATGAAGTGTGGACTTTATTATTGCAATGCACATTAGTTGGCAAGGCACAGGAGGCCTACGCGGCGCTCTCCGCTGAGGATAGTTTAAATTTTCAGAAAGTTAAATCTGCTATTCTCCGGGCCTATGAGCTCGTCCCAGAAGCATACCGACAAAAATTTCGTAAGCTGAGGAAAAGCTACAGTCAGACATATGTTGATTTTGTTCGGGAAAAAGAAATCTTGTTTGACAGGTGGTGTTCCTCTCAGAGTGTGAATCATTTTGATCAGCTGAAACAGTTGATATTGATGGAAGATTTGAAAAATTGCCTCCCCGAGAAAGTTGCAACTTATTTGAATGAGAATAAAGTTTCTGAAGGCGGTGTTTGAGCGTCCTGTTGGTTTTGGGAAATTTGAAAGATACAGTGGTAATGGCAGGGACGCTAGTAAAAATGTCTCATCGCCTACAGAACCTGTCGGTAGCTCTCTGTCCAATGCTGACGTTAAAACGGATGAGTCTAAACTTAATGAGGTAACGTGTTTTTATTGTAAAAAGAAAGGACACATTGTTTCTTCTTGCCCTGTGTTGAAGAAGAAAAATTCAAAACCTGTCGCCTTGATTAAAACTGTCAACCAGGTTAGTCATTCACATGTGGCAGGAAAACCCTGTGATTACGATGACTTTAAGCCTTTTGTTATGGACGGGTTTGTAGCTGTTTCTGCTAACGGGGTAAAGGTCCCGGTGAAAATATTAAGAGATACTGCGGCTTCCCAGTCGTTTGTTCTCGAGGGCGTGTTGCCGCTGTCTGACGACACTGCTGTTGGTTCTGATGTTCCTGTGCGCAGTTTTAATATGCAGGACATCGGGGTCCCTTTGCATAAGATTGTGATTCAGTCTGATTTGTGGTCCGGGGACGCAATTGTGGGAGTGCGCCCGGGCTTCCCAATACCGGGGGTTTCGGTCATCATGGGGAACGACTTGGCAGGTGGAAAAGTGTTAGTTACACCTGACGTGACTCCTGTCCCTGTCGTGAGCACGCGCCCTGATGAGCTTGCGCTAAAATACCCTAATGTTTTCACATCCTGTGCCGTTACGCGTGCAGCCGCTAGGCGAGAAATTGAACAGGGAAAAAAATGAAGTTGATTTGAGTGACACTTTTTTGTCTGTGCCTGAGTCTATAAATGACGACGTGGCTGTTAGAAATAAGGTGAAAGGTGAGACTGATTTGAGCACTTTGCCGTTGTCCAGGCAACAGTTGATCACTGATCAAAAGTCCGATGTGTCTCTGGCCCGTCTGTTTGATGAAGCTGTAATTGGTGACAACGTTGATTCCATGTCTACGGGTTATTTTCTGAAGGATGGGTTACTGATGCGTAAATGGACACCTTTGAATGTCTCGCCTATTGAAGAGTGGAGTGTGGTTATGCAAATTGTTATCCCTACTCCATATCGTCCGGAGATATTGAAAATGGCTCATGATAATCCACTGTCCGGTCATCTTGGTGTGAAAAAACGTACAATCGCATTCTGCGTCATTTCTTTTGGCCAGGGTTGAAAGGCGATGTTGCGCGCCATTGTAAATCCTGTCATTGGTTTCAACTGTCCGGAAAACCAAACCAAGTCATTCCTCCAGCGCCACTCCGGCTGTTGGTGAACCCTTTGAGCGTGTTTTGATTGATTGCGTGGGTCCACTGCCTCGTACTAAGTCTGGAAATAAGTTTTTGATAACTGTCATGTGTGCAGCGACCCGCTTTCCAGAAGTTTTTCCCGTGCGTAAAATCACTACTCCTGTCGTCGTAAAGGCACTCACGAAGTTTTTCGCTTTTCGGGTTACCTCGAGTTGTTCAATCTGACCAGGGTACTAACTTTATGTCCAAAATCTTTGCGCAGGTCCTTCGCGAGTTGAACGTAAAGCACAGCCATTCCAGCGCGTACCACCCTGAGAGTCAAGGCGCACTCGAGCGTTTCCACCAGACCTTAAAAACTATGCTTCGCACTTATTGTATGGAATTCGAAAAAGACTGGGATGAGGGAGTTCATTTACAGATGTTTGCCATTCGGGAGGTGGTTCAGGAATCCCTGGGGTTTAGTCCATCCGAGTTGGTTTTCGCGCACACGGTACGTGGCCCTTTGAAATTATTAAAAGACGAGTGGTTGTCCGAGAAGTCCGACCAAAATCTTTTCGATTTCGTCTGTCAATTTAGATTGAAGTTGCGCCGTGCGTGTGAGATTGCGAAAGAAAATCTTAAACTTGCGCAGGAGAAAATGAAATCTAGGTTTGATAAAAATGCGAAGGTGAGAGCGTTTGAGCCCGGTGAAAAAGTTTTGGTTTTGTTACCGATACCAGGGTCAAGCTTACAAGCGCGTTACAGTGGGCCTTACTTGATTGAGAAGAGGGTTGGTGACAGGGATTATCTAATCGCCACGCCTGACAGACGGCGTAGGACCCGCTTGTGTCACATTAATATGTTGAAGCCTTACGTTGTGCGCGCACCTTCCGCATCACCAGATATCCATATTAAATCTAGCTGTGCGCCTGAAGCTGATGTTTCCCAGCCGCGCGTTAGCCTGGCGGCTCGCGTCCAAGAGGAGCTGTCCAGTGCTGAAACGGAGAATGACGTCTTTTCCGCGGCTTTGACTCAGGGAAAGTTTTCAAACTCAGTTGCGCTAGGTAACTTGCCTCTTTTGTTTTCCCACCTTGAGGTTTCCCAGCGGACTGATGTTGTTCATTTGATTCAGTCTTACAGGTCACTGTTTGCCGACATTCCCAGTCAGACGCAGGTGCTTCGCCACTATATTGATGTGGGTGATTCACGACCTATAAAACAGCACCCTTACAGAGTAAATCCGGACAAACGGAGCCGTTTGAAAAAGCAGGTAGAGTACATGGTGAAACATGTCATTGCTGTGGCCAGCAGTAGTGCGTGGAGTTCACCCTGTCTTCTCACCATAAGGCCAACGTAGAGGACCGTTTTTGTACGGATTTCAGGAAAGTTAATGGGGTAACTAAACCTGACTGTTATCCTCTTCCTAGGATGGAGGATTGTGTCGATCATGTGGGCGCAGCGAAGTTTGTCACCAAGCTGGATCTCCTGAAGGGGTACTGGCAGGTGTGATCGCGCCAGAGAGATATCGGCATTTGTTACACCCGATGACTTCCTGGAGTACACGGTCATGGCTTTTGGCATGTGCAATGCCCCTGCAACGTTTCAACGGCTTATGAATGTGGTTTTGTCGGGTTTACCCTTCTGTGAGGCGTACCTCGATGATTTGGTCATTTGTTCTCCCTCCTGGGCGGAGCACGTTCGCCATTTGAGCACCGTTTTTGGGCGTCTGAGTGAGGCAAATTTAACTGTGAATCTGTCAAAATGTGAATTTGGCCAAGCGACAGTGACCTATCTGGGGAAGAGGGTCGGAGGAGGTGAAGTACGCCCAGTTCTAGCTAAAGTCGAGGCCATTTTGTCTGTTCCTGCTCCTGCCAATCGTACTGAGCTGCGCCGCTATTTGGCTATGGTGGGCTACTACAGGGGTTTTTCTAAGAACTTCTCCTCCGTAGCTTCACCACTCACTGATCTTCTTAGCCCTAAAGTGGACTTTGTTTGGTCAGACGCTTCCCAATCCGCGTTTGACCAAACAAAATCCTTACTGGTTAATGCCCCAGTTCTAGCTGCGCCACGTTTCGATGTACCGTTCAAACTCGCGGTAGATGCGTGTGACGCAGGGGTGGGAGCTGTTCTGTTACAAGATGGTCCGGAGGGAGTCGAGCATCCCGTGTCGTATTTTTCAAAGAAACTCAATAAACATCAGCGGTGGTACTCGACCATCGAAAAAGAAGCTTTAGCCTTAGTTAGGATCGTATGCCCTTGGGTTAACCATAGAACAGTTTTGTGTTTGTGTTCTGAGTTTTTTGAGCCTGTAGGTGCAGTTTTGCATCTGAACACTAGATGTAATACAGATATGCAAAACAACTTTACACATACAAAATATGTATGTGGGTACAAGATGTATTAGCACAAGCCCAGATTTTCTTTGCATAAGCACAGATTATTTTTACAGCTGCAAAACTTTATTTCACGTGCAAGACTGTTTTTACAAATACAAAATATATATGGCTGGATATTTATCCATACTTGGGATGTTCCTTGGTCTTGGCCCTGGTCTTGGTCTTGGTCTTGGTCCTGGTCTTGATCCTGGTCTTGGTCCTAGTTTTGGTCCTGGTCTTGGCCTGATTTGGGTTCTTTTGTGTTGCAGAGTCAGACCTGGTCATCAGAGTCGTGGTGATTCTTCTGTTGAAGCTTCTGTACATCCTCCCCATGTACTACTGCTACTGCAATGTACTGACCTTTAGACCTGGTTTAGACCTGGCTGAGTCCTGGTTGAGACCTGATTTAGTCCTGGTTGAGTCCTGGTTGAGTCCTAGTTGAGTCCTTTTTAGTGCTGGTTTGGTCCTGGTTTAGTCCTGGTTTAGACCCAGTTGAGTCCTGGTTTAGACCTGGTTTCTGACCTGTTGTTGTGCTGTGTTCTGTTGTTTCAGATGAGGGCCAGAGGCGGCGCAAGAGAGTGGCCCTGGCTGAGAGTGAGATGAGTTTACATCTGAGTTGGTCCTGCTCCACACCATAAACTCTAATAATCACATGTTTCATATAGATCCACGCTCCACACCATAAACTCAAATAATCACATGATTCAAATAGATCCACACTCCACACCACAAACTCTAATAATCACATGTTTCATGTAGATCTGCTCCACACCATAAACCCTAATAATCACATGTTTCTAGATCCAACGCCACACTCTTCTAGGAGCACGGTGGCGTTTTGCTGCCATCCACTGGGTGTCCGTGGTGCTGCAGTAGAGAGAAGCTCACACTTTCATTATTGGCACAGCCAGAGCTGTGGAATGATTTCATGGGAGCTTCCAATTTGTTTGTAAAGCATCTCTGAGGGCCCAGGGTCAATCTGAGACTAGAGTGAAGGGGAAAGCACCTTCAGAAGCATTTTCATTTCCACAAGTGTAGTGACTCTTTTTGACACTTTGAACACAGCACAGTGTGTTAGTAGTTATGGTAGTAGTATCTAAACATAGATAAGTTAATATAAAGGAGGTGAATTCTGCTTTTCATTCCTTTTCAATGCCGAACGCTATGACTGACATCACACTCCCTTAGTCCACTTCTTTATACCGTCTGTAATATATGCTGGACTTGGACTTGAGGTCAAACACTTGAGACTTACTTGACAACTTGGTCCCACCTCTAGAAACAACTGAACTAAATCCGTAGTGAAGACAGGGCTATGGGCTCTAACTGATGACTGCTTATTATCTTCTGTTAAAAAAAAACAGAAATGTGCACGATATATGATGATAATATTCAGGTTCCTTCTTCACACACAGCCCTGGACCCTGGGAAAGACCTGCAAAAATAATTTGTGTGCTTTATTAATCAAAACAAGCTAAATGATTAAGCATTGAGGACAGGATGAAGAAGACTCAAAGAATCACACATTCAGTTACACCAGGAAGTAAACATATATTTGATTATTTACATGTAAATTCAAATTGGTGCATGGATTGAACACGATCCAGTTCAATGATAAATAGAATTTTGTGGCCAGGATAGCCCTATGGCTTCTATGCGTTACAATGCATTCTGGCTGAACATAACAAGTGAAGTTGTGGAAAAACTACAAAAGATGTCAATGCCATTTTTGCTGTGTAAGTAGGGCTTTGGGACCTGTACAAAATACATTTGGAATCCTTGGAATCTTGGTTCTATCTCATTCTATGCTGAAGTTATAACCGTTGTCATCTTTTTATGACCGCAAATTGCTTTTCAGCCCATAATAAGCATTCTGAGACAATGTATGCAATCCTGACTTTAGAAGTAAAAACTTGTTAAACCTACACTGTGTGGAGGCTTCTCATGCTAAAATTACATGATTTTACGCTTAAACATGCTGATAAATAGAATTTTGTGGCCAGGATAGCCCTATGGCTTCTATGCGTTACAATGCATTCTGGCTGAACATAACAAGTGAAGTTGTGGAAAAACTACAAAAGATGACAATGCCATTTTTGCTGTGTAAGTAGGGCTTTGGGACCTGTACAAAATACATTTGGAATCTTGGTTCTATCTCATTCTATGCTGAAGTTATAACCGTTGTCATCTTTTTATGACCGCAAATTGCTTTTCAGCCCATAATAAGCATTCTGAGACAATGTATGCAATCCTGACTTTAGAAGTAAAAACTTGTTAAAACTACACTGTGTGGAGGCGTCTCATGCTAAAATTACATGATTTTACGCTTAAACATGTTGATGAATAGAATTTTGTGGCCAGGATAGCCCTATGGCTTCTATGCGTTACAATGCATTCTGGCTGAACATAACAAGTGAAGTTGTGGAAAAACTACAAAAGATGACAATGCCATTTTTGCTGTGTAAGTAGGGCTTTGGGACCTGTACAAAATACATTTGGAATCTTGGTTCTATCTCATTCTATGCTGAAGTTATAACCGTTGTCATCTTTTTATGACCGCAAATTGCTTTTCAGCCCATAATAAGCATTCTGAGACAATGTATGCAATCCTGACTTTAGAAGTAAAAACTTGTTAAAACTACACTGTGTGGAGGCTTCTCATGCTAAAATTACATGATTTTACGCTTAAACATGCTGATAAATAGAATTTTGTGGCCAGGATAGCCCTATGGCTTCTATGCGTTACAATGCATTCTGGCTGAACATAACAAGTGAAGTTGTGGAAAAACTACAAAAGATGTCAATGCCATTTTTGCTGTGTAAGTAGGGCTTTGGGACCTGTACAAAATACATTTGGAATCTTGGTTCTATCTCATTCTATGCTGAAGTTATAACCGTTGTCATCTTTTTATGACCGCAAATTGCTTTTCAGCCCATAATAAGCATTCTGAGACAATGTATGCAATCCTGACTTTAGAAGTAAAAACTTGTTAAAACTACACTGTGTGGAGGCTTCTCATGCTAAAATTACATGATTTTACGCTTAAACATGCTGATAAATAGAATTTTGTGGCCAGGATAGCCCTATGGCTTCTATGCGTTACAATGCATTCTGGCTGAACATAACAAGTGAAGTTGTGGAAAAACTACAAAAGATGTCAATGCCATTTTTGCTGTGTAAGTAGGGCTTTGGGACCTGTACAAAATACATTTGGAATCTTGGTTCTATCTCATTCTATGCTGAAGTTATAACCGTTGTCATCTTTTATGACCGCAAATTGCTTTTCAGCCCATAATAAGCATTCTGAGACAATGTATGCAATCCTGACTTTAGAAGTAAAAACTTGTTAAAACTACACTGTGTGGAGGCTTCTCATGCTGAAATTACATGATTTTACGCTTAAACATGCTGATAAATAGAATTTTGTGGCCAGGATAGCCCTATGGCTTCTATGCGTTACAATGCATTCTGGCTGAACATAACAAGTGAAGTTGTGGAAAAACTACAAAAGATGTCAATGCCATTTTTGCTGTGTAAGTAGGGCTTTGGGACCTGTACAAAATACATTTGGAATCTTGGTTCTATCTCATTCTATGCTGAAGTTATAACCGTTGTCATCTTTTTATGACCGCAAATTGCTTTTCAGCCCATAATAAGCATTCTGAGACAATGTATGCAATCCTGACTTTAGAAGTAAAAACTTGTTAAAACTACACTGTGTGGAGGCGTCTCATGCTAAAATTACATGATTTTACGCTTAAACATGTTGATGAATAGAATTTTGTGGCCAGGATAGCCCTATGGCTTCTATGCGTTACAATGCATTCTGGCTGAACATAACAAGTGAAGTTGTGGAAAAACTACAAAAGATGTCAATGCCATTTTTGCTGTGTAAGTAGGGCTTTGGGACCTGTACAAAATACATTTGGAATCTTGGTTCTATCTCATTCTATGCTGAAGTTATAACCGTTGTCATCTTTTTATGACCGCAAATTGCTTTTCAGCCCATAATAAGCATTCTGAGACAATGTATGCAATCCTGACTTTAGAAGTAAAAACCTGTTAAAACTACACTGTGTGAAGGCTTCTCATGCTAAAATTACATGATTTTACGCTTAAACATGCTGATAAATAGAATTTTGTGGCCAGGATAGCCCTATGGCTTCTATGCGTTACAATGCATTCTGGCTGAACATAACAAGTGAAGTTGTGGAAAAATTACAAAAGATGTCAATGCCATTTTTGCTGTGTAAGTAGGGCTTTGGGACCTGTACAAAATACATTTGGAATCTTGGTTCTATCTCATTCTCTGCTGAAGTTATAACCGTTGTCATCTTTTTATGACCGCAAATTGCTTTTCAGCCCATAATAAGCATTCTGAGACAATGTATGCAATCCTGACTTTAGAAGTAAAAACTTGTTAAAACTACACTGTGTGGAGGCTTCTCATGCTGAAATTACATGATTTTACGCTTAAACATGTTGATGAATAGAATTTTGTGGCCAGGATAGCCCTATGGCTTCTATGCGTTACAATGCATTCTGGCTGAACATAACAAGTGAAGTTGTGGAAAAACTACAAAAGATATCAATGCCATTTTTGCTGTGTAAGTAGAGCTTTGGGACCTGTACAAAATATATTTGGAATCTTGGTTCTATCTCATTCTATGCTGAAGTTATAACCGTTGTCATCTTTTTATGACCGCAAATTGCTTTTCAGCTCATAATAACCATTCTGAGACAATGTATGCAATCCTGACTTTAGAAGTAAAAACTTGTCAAAACTACACTGTGTGGAGGCGTCTTATGCTAAAATTACATGATTTTACGCTTAAACACGCTGATAAATAGAATTTTGTGGCCAGGATAGCCCTATGGCTTCTATGCGTTACAATGCATTCTGGCTGAACATAACAAGTGAAGTTGTGGAAAAACTACAAAAGATGACAATGCCATTTTTGCTGTGTAAGTAGGGCTTTGGGACCTGTACAAAATACATTTGGAATCTTGGTTCTATCTCATTCTATGCTGAAGTTATAACCGTTGTCATCTTTTTATGACCGCAAATTGCTTTTCAGCCCATAATAAGCATTCTGAGACAATGTATGCAATCCTGACTTTAGAAGTAAAAACTTGTTAAAACTACACTGTGTGGAGGCGTCTTATGCTAAAATTACATGATTTTACGCTTAAACACGCTGATAAATAGAATTTTGTGGCCAGGATAGCCCTATGGCTTCTATGCGTTACAATGCATTCTGGCTGAACATAACAAGTGAAGTTGTGGAAAAACTACAAAAGATGTCAATGCCATTTTTGCTGTGTATGTAGGGCTTTGGGACCTGTACAAAATACATTTGGAATCTTGGTTCTATCTCATTCTATGCTGAAGTTATAACCGTTGTCATCTTTTTATGACCGCAAATTGCTTTTCAGCCCATAATAAGCATTCTGAGACAATGTATGCAATCCTGACTTTAGAAGTAAAAACCTGTTAAAACTACACTGTGTGAAGGCTTCTCATGCTAAAATTACATGATTTTACGCTTAAACATGCTGATAAATAGAATTTTGTGGCCAGGATAGTCCTATGGCTTCTATGCGTTACAATGCATTCTGGCTGAACATAACAAGTGAAGTTGTGGAAAAACTACAAAAGATGACAATGCCATTTTTGCTGTGTAAGTAGGGCTTTGGGACCTGTACAAAATACATTTGGAATCTTGGTTCTATCTCATTCTATGCTGAAGTTATAACCGTTGTCATCTTTTTATGACCGCAAATTGCTTTTCAGCCCATAATAAGCATTCTCAGACAATGTATGCAATCCTGACTTTAGAAGTAAAAACTTGTTAAAACTACACTGTGTGGAGGCGTCTCATGCTAAAATTACATGATTGTACGCTTAAACACGCTGATAAATAGAATTTTGTGGCCAGGATAGCCCTATGGCTTCTATGCGTTACAATGCATTCTGGCTGAACATAACAAGTGAAGTTGTGGAAAAACTACTCCTGTCGTCGTAAAGGCACTCACGAAGTTTTTTTCGCTTTTCGGGTTACCTCGAGTTGTTCAATCTGACCAGGGTACTAACTTTATGTCCAAAATCTTTGCGCAGGTCCTTCGCGAGTTGAACGTAAAGCACAGCCATTCCAGCGCGTACCACCCTGAGAGTCAAGGCGCACTCGAGCGTTTCCACCAGACCTTAAAAACTATGCTTCGCACTTATTGTATGGAATTCGAAAAAGACTGGGATGAGGGAGTTCATTTACAGATGTTTGCCATTCGGGAGGTGGTTCAGGAATCCCTGGGGTTTAGTCCATCCGAGTTGGTTTTCGCGCACACGGTACGTGGCCCTTTGAAATTATTAAAAGACGAGTGGTTGTCCGAGAAGTCCGACCAAAATCTTTTCGATTTCGTCTGTCAATTTAGATTGAAGTTGCGCCGTGCGTGTGAGATTGCGAAAGAAAATCTTAAACTTGCGCAGGAGAAAATGAAATCTAGGTTTGATAAAAATGCGAAGGTGAGAGCGTTTGAGCCCGGTGAAAAAGTTTTGGTTTTGTTACCGATACCAGGGTCAAGCTTACAAGCGCGTTACAGTGGGCCTTACTTGATTGAGAAGAGGGTTGGTGACAGGGATTATCTAATCGCCACGCCTGACAGACGGCGTAGGACCCGCTTGTGTCACATTAATATGTTGAAGCCTTACGTTGTGCGCGCACCTTCCGCATCACCAGATATCCATATTAAATCTAGCTGTGCGCCTGAAGCTGATGTTTCCCAGCCGCGCGTTAGCCTGGCGGCTTGCGTCCAAGAGGAGCTGTCCAGTGCTGAAACGGAGAATGACGTCTTTTCCGCGGCTTTGACTCAGGGAAAGTTTTCAAACTCAGTTGCGCTAGGTAACTTGCCTCTTTTGTTTTCCCACCTTGAGGTTTCCCAGCGGACTGATGTTGTTCATTTGATTCAGTCTTACAGGTCACTGTTTGCCGACATTCCCAGTCAGACGCAGGTGCTTCGCCACGATATTGATGTGGGTGATTCACGACCTATAAAACAGCACCCTTACAGAGTAAATCCGGACAAACGGAGCCGTTTGAAAAAGCAGGTAGAGTACATGGTGAAACATGTCATTGCTGTGGCCAGCAGTAGTGCGTGGAGTTCACCCTGTCTTCTCACCATAAAGGCCAACGTAGAGGACCGTTTTTGTACGGATTTCAGGAAAGTTAATGGGGTAACTAAACCTGACTGTTATCCTCTTCCTAGGATGGAGGATTGTGTCGATCATGTGGGCGCAGCGAAGTTTGTCACCAAGCTGGATCTCCTGAAGGGGTACTGGCAGGTGTGATCGCGCCAGAGAGATATCGGCATTTGTTACACCCGATGACTTCCTGGAGTACACGGTCATGGCTTTTGGCATGTGCAATGCCCCTGCAACGTTTCAACGGCTTATGAATGTGGTTTTGTCGGGTTTACCCTTCTGAGAGGCGTACCTCGATGATTTGGTCATTTGTTCTCCCTCCTGGGCGGAGCACGTTCGCCATTTGAGCACCGTTTTTGGGCGTCTGAGTGAGGCAAATTTAACTGTGAATCTGTCAAAATGTGAATTTGGCCAAGCGACAGTGACCTATCTGGGGAAGAGGGTCGGAGGAGGTGAAGTACGCTCAGTTCTAGCTAAAGTCGAGGCCATTTTGTCTGTTCCTGCTCCTGCCAATCGTACTGAGCTGCGCCGCTATTTGGCTATGGTGGGCTACTACAGGGGTTTTTCTAAGAACTTCTCCTCCGTAGCTTCACCACTCACTGATCTTCTTAGCCCTAAAGTGGACTTTGTTTGGTCAGACGCTTCCCAATCCGCGTTTGACCAAACAAAATCCTTACTGGTTAATGCCCCAGTTCTAGCTGCGCCACGTTTCGATGTACCGTTCAAACTCGCGGTAGATGCAGGTGACGCAGGGGTGGGAGCTGTTCTGTTACAAGATGGTCCGGAGGGAGTCGAGCATCCCGTGTCGTATTTTTCAAAGAAACTCAATAAACATCAGCGGTGGTACTCGACCATCGAAAAAGAAGCTTTAGCCTTAGTTAGGATCGTATGCCCTTGGGTTAACCATAGAACAGTTTTGTGTTTGTGTTCTGAGTTTTTTGATCCTGTAGGTGCAGTTTTGCATCTGAACACTAGATGTAATACAGATATGCAAAACAACTTTACACATACAAAATATGTATGTGGGTACAAGATGTATTAGCACAAGCCCAGATTTTCTTTGCATAAGCACAGATTATTTTTACAGCTGCAAAACTTTATTTCACGTGCAAGACTGTTTTTACAAATACAAAATATATATGGCTGGATATTTATCCATACTTGGGATGTTCCTTGGTCTTGGCCCTGGTCTTGGTCTTGGTCTTGGTCCTGGTCTTGATCCTGGTCTTGGTCCTAGTTTTGGTCCTGGTCTTGGCCTGATTTGGGTTCTTTTGTGTTGCAGAGTCAGACCTGGTCATCAGAGTCGTGGTGATTCTTCTGTTGAAGCTTCTGTACATCCTCCCCATGTACTACTGCTACTGCAATGTACTGACCTTTAGACCTGGTTTAGACCTGGCTGAGTCCTGGTTGAGACCTGATTTAGTCCTGGTTGAGTCCTGGTTGAGTCCTAGTTGAGTCCTTTTTTAGTGCTGGTTTGGTCCTGGTTTAGTCCTGGTTTAGACCCAGTTGAGTCCTGGTTTAGACCTGGTTTCTGACCTGTTGTTGTGCTGTGTTCTGTTGTTTCAGATGAGGGCCAGAGGCGGCGCAAGAGAGTGGCCCTGGCTGAGAGTGAGATGAGTTTACATCTGAGTTGGTCCTGCTCCACACCATAAACTCTAATAATCACATGTTTCATATAGATCCACGCTCCACACCATAAACTCTAGTGATCATATGTTTCTTATAGATCCATGCTCCACACCATAAACTCTAATAATCACATGTTTCATATAGATCCACGCTCCACACCATAAACTCAAATAATCACATGATTCAAATAGATCCACACTCCACACCACAAACTCTAATAATCACATGTTTCATGTAGATCTGCTCCACACCATAAACCCTAATAATCACATGTTTCTAGATCCAACGCCACACTCTTCTAGGAGCACGGTGGCGTTTTGCTGCCATCCACTGGGTGTCCGTGGTGCTGCAGTAGAGAGAAGCTCACACTTTCATTATTGGCACAGCCAGAGCTGTGGAATGATTTCATGGGAGCTTCCAATTTGTTTGTAAAGCATCTCTGAGGGCCCAGGGTCAATCTGAGACTAGAGTGAAGGGGAAAGCACCTTCAGAAGCATTTTCATTTCAAGTGTAGTGACTCTTTTTGGCACTTTGAACACAGCACAGTGTGTTAGTAGTTATGGTAGTAGTATCTAAACATAGATAAGTTAATATAAAGGAGGTGAATTCTGCTTTTCATTCCTTTTCAATGCCGAACGCTATGACTGACATCACACTCCCTTAGTCCACTTCTTTATACTGTCTGTAATATATGCTGGACTTGGACTTGAGGTCAAACACTTGAGACTTACTTGACAACTTGGTCCCACCTCTAGAAACAACTGAACTAAATCCGTAGTGAAGACAGGGCTATGGGCTCTAACTGATGACTGCTTATTATCTTCTGTTAAAAAAAACAGAAATGTGCACGATATATGATGATAATATTCAGGTTCCTTCTTCACACACAGCCCTGGACCCTGGGAAAGACCTGCAAAAATAATTTGTGTGCTTTATTAATCAAAACAAGCTAAATGATTAAGCATTGAGGACAGGATGAAGAAGACTCAAAGAATCACACATTCAGTTACACCAGGAAGTAAACATATATTTGATTATTTACATGTAAATTCAAATTGGTGCATGGATTGAACACGATCCAGTTCAATATTTATCTGTAAAAGGGCAGGATTGACAGTTTAATCCATCTTTATATAAATACACTGTTTAAATATATCAGCTGTTGTCACTTCCTGTATGCGTGGTCAGCCTGATGGACCTGGCAGGTCATTCAGACTGACCACCCCTCCCGTCACTCGGTGCTCTCTGGAGGAGGGTGTTCCAGCTGGGGTGTCCCAGGTGTGTGAAAGGAGGAACGCGCCATTGTCACGGTTGATGCTGTCAATGCCTTGTTTCCTGATTTCAATGGCCTCCCTGATCCAGCGCTTGAACTTGTTCTCCGATCCAGTGACCCGTGACCCATCCCAATTTCTTTTAAAGAAATAACTTTAGTTTGACCTAATTGTGGATTGACCAACCAGTGACAATAATAATCCATAAAACTCCATAAATACAAAATCATAATATTTATTTTATTGCAATCTGACCATAAAGAGCACACTTAACTGGAACTACAACAGGTGAAAGTCGAACACCTGAGCAGGACTGTGAACACTCGTATTGATCACGGGCTCTTGAAAATCTATTGCTGTAATCCATTTTGTATTTTTTTTCTTTGGTTTTCAGACTTATATCTGAAATTCTTTGCCAGTGTTTGCTACTTCCTTGTATCACCATGGTAACTGCTGAACATTCTGCCACAGGCATGCATGTGGTACACTCCCCGTATGATGCCACCACAAAGTATCAATCAAGCACTGCTAGACCTACGTAGAAATATGTGATTTATCAGCTTTTCATGTGAAATTTTTAGTCTTTTGTTGCTAAGATCTATTTAAAGGCTATGCATCTTTTTAGTTGGGGGTCCACTTTATTCTTTCTATGGACATGTCATTGCTCGTCTTTGAATGTTACTTGCATTTATTCAATTACAGGTGACTTTATAGCTCAAATATACCTAAAAAAAAAACAGGCATTCTGACTGGGCGGGGTTAGCTCTCCACAGATCTGACCTGTAACGCAACCTGGTTTGGTCTCCAGGATAATAGAAAGGTTTAATGCCACACTGTGAAACACTGAAAACATGAAAAAAGCACCAAAGTGACACAAATGTAGTTAATATGAATCACAGCTCACTTCTACCACACCTCAATTTCCCAGAATCCTATTTGTGGCAGCCTATCCCGGCGACCCAGTTTGTCCCGAATAACTCAACCTCACCCTCCCAACCCTGATCTTTTCACTTCCAGATATAAGATGCCTACGAGGGGGGGTCACGTCCTGCTGGGCCATGTGAAGATTGAGACTGAACCCCCACCCTGAGTCTCAACCCAGCCAGCCGCACCTCTCCATATAATAAACACATTTCGCTTTGCACATGTGTTGTTGGCGTGGTCCTCGCTCGTGAATGCACCTTTAAATCCCAAATGCAGAATTGGTCAATGACAAACCAAGAGTTACAAATAGCACATGAATTTTGATTTTATTTTAAGAAACACCAAAAGCGGGGAAACTTTACAGTCATGTCGTCCTTAAACAATGGATTATTTTACATGTATTTTTCAGAAGGGAAGATTTCAACCATCAGAGTGCCACCTAGAGTCGACAAACAGTAATCAACCTTGCAACAGTGGCAGTTTCCCAAAGAATCCTAGAGCAATTACAGCAAGTATAGAATCAAACATGTTTCACTTTTGCTCTACTCTTTTTATATTTACAGTCCCAAGATGGCCTCCTTCCACATGAAACGTCATTGAAGCTAAGACTTGGTTGAATAAGACCAGTTTCTAAGTAGTATCAACGACCCAGGTTTGAAAAGATCATATGCAACTCCAACATTTTAAGAAGGGGAAAGGGGAGGTGATACATATGAACCAAAAGCAGGTATTTTTACTCTAAATCAAGCACTAAAACAAAAAAGAAAAACATAAAATAAATAAAAACGCAGCAACTCTAAGTGAAATTTTAGTGCTCAATTTTAAAAACACAAGTTAAGATCTGATACTGAAAACGATGGAAATTTCAGATTGTTTTGGGTGAGCGTGCTTTTATATGAGGAAGCACCGGTCACAGCGACTTAAAGATGCACTGTGTAACTTTCTATCGCCACTACTTGCTTGTCTACATGGAGACTGATTATACCTTACATTTAGATCTGACGTGTAACTTGGCCTGCTGGCGTAACCTGCTAGTCTCCATGGAGACGGAGCTTAGAACATTCCAGGTAAAGCAATGCAATATCCATGGAGACAGGTGGCAAAACGTCCTCCAGAAAAGTTACAAAGTGCATCTTTAACAGAACTTCAGATATGGCAAGAGTTGTGTATTCCAAAAGAAACTTGAAGTATTCAAATTACAAATGTAAAAAGATAAAAATCACAACACATTCAGTATCTACCAGTCAACGGAGGTGCTCAGATATCAAAACCACGCATTCAAAAACCCAAATTCTTACTGTGAGTGGGCTTGCCTTTACACAGATCTGACCTGTAACTTGACCCAGTGGTTTCACTGGCTTGTTTCCATGGGGACTGAAGATTGTTTGCGTTCATGCCGTGCTATGGAACATGAATTACGATGTATACGAAGCAATAACATCTATGGAAAGCGGCAGGCGGTGGACCTTCATCAGAAAAGTTATGCAATGTGCCTTTAAACTTTGTGGTTGGGTTTAAAATGGGTAGGCCCAATGATTAAAGATGTATTAACCACAAACCATGTCCCCTTATGATATCACACGGCAATTTCCATAGTATTACTGAACGATTCTCCATCTAATCCAACTTGATATCCATCTCTTACATTAGCACCATAAGTGCAAAATAAAGAAAAATATACACAAGAAAACACAAATGAGCACAAAATACAACAAGAATAAACGCAAATTGTGCACTGAAGCTGTGACCGCCGCTTGTGTTCCTCTTGAAACAGTGATTTTTTTAAGCATGCTTGTGTCAGAAAGTGAACACAGAAAGGCCTAAAAGTGTAAAATGAAAATATCGACGAGTTAAAACGACTTGAATTCACAATAATGATCTTGATTTGGGTAGCTTTCACGTTAATTCACTTACTGCACCCGTATGAATTCACTTTAATCGATATTTATGACTTATCAAAGTTTTTTTTTTTCAAATTTAGCAAAGTTACAGGTTAAAACGCAGCTGATTTCACAAAATTTCAGACCACAATTTAAACCAGTAGAGTAAAAATGGACTCTTATTACAACCAAAACCCTTTAAACTTGAAAATATCTTCAGGTAATCTCACTACCCAAGGATATTTATTTGGAATTCACGTAATCTTAACTCTTGTAGTCGAGAATCATTCTAGTTTGCGGTGTATCGACAAGCCTGAAAACATAGTACAGTATTACAACCCAGAATCAACTCTATAGGAAAAAGCTGAAGACATTATGGTTAGTTTGCATGTTTTCCCCACAAATATAATATCTATTTATATAATCATATGTATAAATAAAAATTCAGTGCTGTAAAAAACTTGTCTCTCCATAGGATCTGACCCAAATGCAGAAGCCCTATTAGTTTTGACTCTAAAACTAAAACTGCTGGAAGTATGTAAACTCATCTCCTGTGTTAAATGTCCTTCATCGTGAAACAAGAGTAGTTTAAAATCTCAAAAATCTCTCTTCTCTTTTGGTTTCTCGCTGCACACGGAAAGAAGTATCCTGTTATTTCGATTTTTTGGCAGCAGCAAAGCACCAAGTAGTTGTGTGTAGTAGTAGTAGTAGTAGTAGTAGTACTTCCTCCAGGTCTATGATAAGGAGCAGGGTCGTACGTTGACTCCGTGTGCCGCGTGGGTTTGGAGGTCGATGGACTGGGCCGGGGTTTGTCCAGGTGTAGCGTTAAGCATGGAGAGGTTCCTTACGCAGCCGCTGATCCCTGTGGAGAACTTACCGCCGGTGAGTTTGGACATGTCTGGAGCACCACCTGGTGACAGAAAACAGAACTGCTGGAATCAAAAAGCAAAGCATTTAACTCTTAATGTGAACAAAACTAAGGAGATGGTGTTTGGTCCTCGAGCTCTGCAGACTCATGATCCTGTTGTGGAGATACAAATAGAGCAGGTTCCATCGTTTAAATCTTTGCGTGTGTACATCGACAGTTTGTTTAAATGGAATGTACATGTTTTGGAAGGTCTAAGGCTGAATCTCATTACACAACTTTCCCCTACCCCTATTGTATTGTATTGTCTTAAGTTTAATGTTGTTCCTGTGCATAAAGGTAATTTTCTTTATAAAATGACTTCAGTGATCGGTTGATACATGGAAATAAAGTTGTGAATGAATTGCGAGCGTCCGTGCTACACAGTTGTTATTTGGATATTGTAACCCAAGTAATTGAAAGTGATATTGTTTTAACCCTTAGAGAAGCTCAGGTTGTGTTCTTTCAAATGGTCTGTGTGTCATTCTGCTCTGATGCTTACATAAAAGCTGGCAGAGACTCCTGATGACATATGTGATTGTTGAAGGGGTGTCCCAATTCGTAGGGGTCAAATTTCCCCTTGTTGCTCAGTTTCAAGGGGCAAGAGGTAGGGGATGGTGTAGGGGCAGAAATTAGAAATGAGATTGGCTCGACAGTATGGTCGCCTGCCTCTTTAACTGTCCAGTGTAAAACTAAACTTGACAAAATAAGGCCATGAGGGTGATTGGCTTCCTTTTTTCAAAATGTCTGTGCTCTCTCAGGCCAGACTCTTTGTGGGTGAACCCCTCTCACCTGTTGCACACACACTGACCTAAGTATATGCTGCCTTTAGTGTTGACCATCAGACTTTTGCCTTTGGACTGTCCGTGAAGCCCTGGCTCTCCATCGATCTGGATGTACCCGTCCTTCCCAGTCCTGCAACAACAACATGGATTTCAGACAGGTTTTTAAAAATATGTTCTGCAAGATGTCTGTGGACTGGTACGATAAATAGCAAAAGAAAAATGAAATTCTGTCAAATGCTGCTTCTTCAGTTCTGGTCAGATTGCTGGTGGACACTGCACCACTGGAACTTAAAGGGGAACTCCGGCACATTTCACATGCTCGATATGTAGAGAGAGATATTTTAATCGTTGCAGTCAATCTACACATTTATTAATCCCAAAGGGCAATTCAGTTAGCAGATCTCTAGTTATGCCTCAACCATAAAGGAAATCATGTACATACAACACACACCATAGGTTCAAACCTCAGTGCATCAGGGGTCACAAAAAAAGGAAATTTATTTTCCATTTAAAATAATATTTGGTTTGTTTTCATTACCTTACTGCTGTGACTTTGTGCCACTGTCCGTCATTGATGGGCCTCCTAGACCTGAGCTGTGCCTCCCCACTGCCCAGCTGGTAGCTACAACAGAGATACATGTGTCAGCAGTAGTAGTAGTGATAGTAGTAACAGCAGTATCAGTTGTAGTAGTAGTTGTAGTGGTGTACATGAGAGATCTACCTGAAGAGAAGATGTCCGTTGTGTAGTCCCAGGCTGATGTAGTCTTTGCCTTTGCCGTGTTCTCCATGTTCCTGTCAATCAGATGAGTCAGTCTCAAGCAAACAGCATCACATATCACTGGTTATTTTGGAATACTTGAATTTGTATCCACAAGTTTTATTTCATTTGCCAAACACATTCTGCCAACACCTGCACTTACTCAGTACTTCCTCACATTCTGCTAATGCACTTACAAAGCTCAATACTTTGAACCAATTCCTTTATGCTCACTTAAATCCCTTAAGTTAAAATAAAATACTATTAACAGTTAATTAAAGACGAAAGTTTTGTCTATGATTTACTCTTGGACATGATAAGGACATTTGTACAAATTTTTATGCACTTAAAATGACTTAAACTTAATTAATTGTATGTACTTATCTCTAACAGCTCTGACTGCATAAATATTGGTTTTGGTAGTTAAACTGTCAAAGCACAAATATATTTACAAAGAAGCTGTTATGAGGTGTGAATGAGATTTTTATATTTCTTTCTTTCTGACGAATGACAAAAATGGAAAAGTTATTTTATTTTGAGTTTTATATTTTTCTGTTTTGATTCCATTAATGATAATTGTGAGATCTCATGATGTAATTCATTTTATTGTTAATTCATTTGATTGTTCATTCATTTTATTGATAATTCATTTTATTGTACATTTTATTACTAATGAATTAAATTCATTATTCATTTTATTGTTTTATTCATTTTTTATTATTCATTTTTATTCATCTTCTGATTTTATATAAGGCACATTGTAATTGAACTTTTGAACCTCTTTTGAAGTTTTGCAGACATAAGCTAAAGACAAGCAGAGGTGTTAACCACAAAGTAATCTTACTTAAGGGAAAACCAGCATGAAGACTAGACTGAATCCGTTGATGAAAACCACCTGAAACTTGTGACATGTGACCTGTGATAGACTGTAATGATGTAAAGCCATGAAAGATGTTTAATTTGTAATTGGTTGAGCCTAAAGATCCGGTGGGTGTTTATCGGCGCGGGCTCAATAAAAGCTGGAGTCTGAGAATAGTCTTCGGCCTTTTGCCATTTGTACCACTGATGTACGGCATCTGGCCCGGTAAGGTAATTGCCCTTGGTTTTGGGGTGAGGTGAGCTCTATTGGGTGAAGTGTGTTTTCACGAAAAGTTGCATTTCTGGACAACCTAAATTAGTCTGAATAACCTAACGGTTAGGTGCAACCAAGTAGTGGACAGAGGACCTTGATGTTTTGCTGTGAACTGTAAAAGTTCTAAATCTCTTAACTAAAAACTTGGTCATTTACTCCTCACTTCATCTTTTAGAACACCTTAAGAAATCGGTAAGACCTCTCAGACGACCAGATGTTTATCTTGTGTAAGGAAATAAATATTTCTTGAAGCAGTATTTGCTCCCTGAAATTGATTTCATCTGTGTTCATTGTCTGGTGAGACATCATATCCAGAGTTTCCACACATCACATCCTCGTGGTCGTCACATCTGAGACAGTGTGAGTATGAATTTACATGAAAGTGTAGCAATATTAATGCTGATTAACTGTGTAGACTAAGCTTTGAATCATTGTTGATGTTATTCTAATTATGGTTTAAGTATTGAATTGTTTGTTGGTATTAATTTAAGGTATGATTCAGAATTGAGAAAGATTAAATATAAGTCAGAGGTTGGTGGTAATCTCAGCAAGACTCATTCTGTTAAAGTGGTTGTCAGTGTTAATTAGGGTTAATTAAGTGGCAATATCAATATCAGTTTAATATGATATAAAATAAAAAAGGTTAGAGTAATTAGTGGTGAAATCAAAGATATTTAAAAATAATTTAATCAGTGATAATAAAAAGTACAGGATATAAAAAAGGGGATATGATCCAAAAGTAACAGAGATCAGAGTTATCAGTGAAGAATATTAGCATGGTTTATGTTATCGAATGACCTATGTGAGTAGATTGTGAGCGTAGGGTGACAGGGCGTAGTACTTGGCATGATAAAAGAGGTCATAGGGCAAATTAAATTATCATACAGGTATTTCGAGAACCTAAAAACTCCATCCCTGGTAATTCTATAATAAGACTAATTAGTTAACAATAAAACATTAGCAATAGGATTATTCTCAGAAGTATAAACTGAGCTCTCACCCCGGGAGCATTTAAAAGGCTCTCGTGCTATCTAAGCAGCGCAAGCTCCGACATGGCGCCCGAACAGGGACAGGGTATCGTAAAACTAGGTCGTGTCTGATTAAAAGGAAGCGGGCGCGTTGATAAATCCTGTCCCAAGGTTAACGGAAGTCTGTTGACCCTCAGATAATTAGGTTCGTTAGTTATCCTCGTTGATTAACTATATATCGGTTATATATTTATTGTATTATTTTTCTTCATGAAAAAATAAATAAAATAAAATAATAAAGTGATAAAATAATCATAATAATAAAAATAAAATAAAAATAGATAAAATAAAATAATAAAGTGATAAAATAATAATAACAAAAATAAAATAAAGATAGATAAAATAAAAATAAATAGAATAAAAAAAAAAAAAAAAATTAATTAATAATAATAATAATAATAATAATAAGTAGGTGAGTCTAATAGGAATGACTTGAAAGGAACTGGCCACTCCGACTAGGGTCATTCCGGTCAGAAACTTGTAATGAGGCACCCCAAAGTTTTCGTGAAGGCTACGTGCTTTCCAAAGATCGAATACTGGTCTGATATTTATTAGTGGTAAAGGTACGCATAGTAGATATTAGAAATAAGGGGGCCGATTGCCTCATTTCACAAGCAGTGTGTAGAGGCGTAAAATCGGTAAACCGTCTTACACAAAACCTTGACGTGTCCGAAAACGTGCGTCATTGTATTTGAGTGTAAAAAATTGTGCGGGACTGACCCGAGAAAAAACAGCATATGTAAACCTTGACGTGTCAAAAACGTGCGTCATTGTATTTGAGTGTAAAAAATTGCGCGGGACTGACCCGAGAAAAACAGCATATGTAAACCTTGACGTGTCCGAAAACGTCGTCATTGTATTTGAGTGTAAAAAAATGTGCGGGACTGACCGAGAAAAACAGCCTATGTAACCCTTGAGCGTGTCCGAAACGTGCGTCATTGTATTTGAGTGTAAAAATTGCGGGACTGACCCGAAAAAAACAGCATATGTAAACCTTGACGTGTCAGCGTGCGTCATTGTATTTGAGTGTAAAAAATTGCGCGGGACTGACCCGAGAAAAACAGCCTATGTAACCCCTTGACGTGTCCGAAAAAGTGCGTCACTGTATTTGAGTGTAAAAAATTATGCGGACTGACCCGAGAAAAACAGCCTATGTAACCCTTGACGTGTCCGAAAACGTGCGTCATTGTATTTGAGTGTAAAAATTGCGCGGGACTGACCGAGAAAAACAGCCTATGTAACCCTTGACGTGTCCGAAACGTCATTGTATTTGAGTGTAAAAATTGCGCGGGACTGACCCGAGAAAAACAGCATATGTAAACCTTGACGTGTCCGAAAACGTGCGTCATTGTATTTGGAGTGTAAAAAATTGCGGGACTGACCCGAGAAAAACAGCCTATGTAACCCTTGTGACGTGTCCGAAAAAGTGCGTCACTGTATTTGAGTGTAAAAAATTGTGCGGGACTGACCCGAGAAAAACAGCATATGTAAACCTTGTCGTGTCAGTTTACGTGCGTCATTGTATTTGAGTGTAAAAAATTGCGCGGGACTGACCCGAGAAAAACAGCCTATGTAACCCTTGACGTGTCCGAAAAAGTGCGTCATTGTATTTGAGTGTAAAAAATTGTGCGGGACTGACCCGAGAAAAACAGCCTATGTAACCCTTGACGTGTCCGAAAACGTGCGTCATTGTATTTGAGTGTAAAAAATTGTGCGGGACTGACCCGAGAAAAACAGCCTATGTAACCCTTGACGTGTCCGAAAACGTGCGTCATTGTATTTGAGTGTAAAAAATTGCGCGGGACTGACCCGAGAAAAACAGCGTATGTAAACCTTGATGTGTCCGAAAACGTGCGTCAGTGTATTTGAGAGTAAAAATCGTGTGGACCAATCCCGAGTAAAACGGTGACGTAACTAAAGTAGTAAGTAAATTAGTCAGAAGGAAACGAGGAGCAGAGGAGGAAGGGACTAGAGCAGAGACCAAACCAGATCCTCAGCTGTATCAGAGAATGTACTCTAAATTAACTCAGTTAGATTCATACGTAGAAAACCCGGAGAATAGTCCCGGAGTAGAGAAGATGGAAAATCCCCAGAAGGATAATCGGGAAATGAGCGATGTGGCTCGGGTACAGATGTTGCACGTAATAAATCCGGGACAGACCAGTTGTCCAGGAGTAATAATAATAATACCTCATGCCTGGGAAATAAGGAGGGATAATTGGACAGAGCAGAGCGTCCACAGGCAGCAGCAGCACCAACAGGCGCAGAATATCCCCAGACCGCAGCAGCAGTATCAGCGGGGGCAGCAATATCAGGAAAGCCCCAGAATAGGATTTCAAGATCAGGGACAAGTACAGAGAGGAAATGTACCCAGATCTTCTCCCAAAAGGATCACACAGGCTAACCAAATGAGACAAGTGCAGCCCAGAGTAGAGTCCCAAGAAATGAGCAGATTGTCTCCTAGAGCCAGGGACTTTCAACCCAGGAACAGCCAAGAACCAGTGCAGGATCAGGGCCTCAGACAGTTAAGAAAGCCACCAGTATGGTATCTGAAACACAGAATTAAACCTGGAGCCCCTCCCCCTCCCATATTTATGACCCAGACAGAGTATCTAAAGTTGAGCGGGGAACAAAAAACCAGACTAAAGGAAGAAAGAGACGCATATATAAAAAATTATTGTGAGCCCAGGGTTTAAACGAGATAAAAGAGTTAAATATAATAATGCAAGTTCCAGAGGAGGAAATTGATCATATAATAAAAGTTATACCTTAAAGTGTAGGCCATGTAGGTTGGGTGAGAATGAGGAAATGGATTCTCAAGGAATTAAGGAAAAAGAATGACAGAGGGATGATGTTGAGGGACCACCAACCTAAAAAGCTAGGGTTGAGGAGGATGAGATAGTAAGTAATGATCATAGTATAGATGGGCATATGAAATGGTTGAAAACACAATGGGCAGAGAGAGATAAAAGAGAAGGGACGCTCTCCACCCAAAAATACAGTCCAATTAAATCCAGAAATAATTCTGTTGTCCGCAGCAAGTGTAAATTCTAATACGTGTTCCATTAAAGGTGGGAAAAATGCATCCCTTAGCAAAGCGAGGAGAGCTCTTAGATTGGGAAGTGTCAGGTACATGTGTCATTTGTGGACTAGAGGTATTTAGGATAATAAAAGAAGGAGTTAGGGAACCAGGATTTGCTAATGTATCCTATAAATTATATAGGGAAAGAGAAGTTAAAGGCTTAGAATTGGATGGGAAGTATAAAGTGAGTTTTTGTTGGAGATGCTGGGGAAAGCATAAATTTAGATATAGTATAGGAAGATGTGATGACCACGATGTGACACGTACATGTCAATTGGCAACGCTGGACCTTACCTTATAATTGTATATAATATTCCTTATGTGCAATTATAAAATATTTATAAGTGTAAATATTATGATTGTAATATTTATAACATACTATAATTGTAATAATCTAATAATTTCATATTATGAATGATAATAATGATAATATGATAATTTTATAGTTGTAATAGTAGTTGATTGTGATTATAACCATAGTATTCCGTATATATGTATAGTACCAGGAATTTTTTCCTAAGCTTGATTCCTATTAGTAACCTTGAAGATGGTCCAGCTAAATATGAAGAAAGGAGGGCTGGATAAAGGGAAGGAGAAAGGATATCAGAAAAACAAGGAAGAGATAAGGGATCCAGAGGTATTGAGGGAGTTTAGAAGAAAGTTGACGAAAGAAATAAGTAATGAGAATTGGTGTGAATGGATGAATTATTTGATGTTGGCATTTTCAATTGGATTTGGAGTAGGAATAGCTGTAGTGCTCTTAGAGGAGAGGTATACTGAAAAGGGTATAATAGAGAGTCATTGGAAATTAGAGAAAGGAGCTGAATACAGGGAATAGTAGACAAGCATAAATAAATACCCAGTGCCATTCTGTTATCAGGATGAAGTGATAAATGAAACGCAGTGGACCATGGGGTTCATAAGAAATATGAGGAATGGGAATGAGTCCTATGCATTGGAAGCACAGGCTATTTGGAATTATAATGGTAGAAATCTAACAGAGGTGTTTGAAAAGTTAAGGGATAGTTCCGGGTCAAAATGTCCATATTGGCGCACCTGGGAAAACCCTAACGCAAAAATCCACAGTAAAGGAAAGAGGATTGGTGATAATACAGGGCCTAATAGAGGAATATACAAATACGTGCCAGATAAAGGAGCGATTGTAATTATTGTGACCTGAGTGAAAAGGGAGAAATAGTTTGAAGAAAGTAAACATTTTGTGATAAAGTAGAAGAGAAGGATATATGGGCCTGTTGTACGAGCTTAGTTGTAAATGCAATAAAAAATATTATAAGTTGAAGAGCAAGGCTCCAGATTATAACCAGTATTGTAGCTTCTGCGGTTGAGAGCATAACAGCAGCTACTTCCGTTAGCACCTTGACTACAGTAACCATGGCTACAACTGCTGCTACTTCAAGTTCTAGCACCGAGGCAGGAAACTTAACCACAATGCAAAACCTAAAAGAGAGAGCAGAATTAATAGATGCGAGAGTAACTTTGCAATCCCAGTTAACAGATTTAACATTACTTTCGACCAATATCGTGCAATATGCCTAGAAACCGAGTTAATGAAGGTTTTTATAAATATGTCAATAAAAGCATATGAGCAAGCTTGTGACAACTCAGCTAGTGACGTGACGTGGGAAGACTTAGAGCAAAGTTATGGTGCAGAGTCTCAAACGCTGAAAATTGTTCAGGTAGACTGGACTGCGGATAATTTGTTATACATGTATGGTTTCTCAATGAAGCAGAATCTGAATGTTACATGTACCAAGGAGGCCTTCGCCCAAACAGGAAGGAGGGGCTGGGAAATGAGCTCAGCAAGGCATGTAATGCTGGAAACTTGCCAAAAGATTAACAAAACTTATGTCTAGGATCAGATATATAGAAGCCGAAAAATACCACCAGAAAGACTGGCCGGAATTAGTATGGAGTGAAGAATCCATATTTAAAAAGGATAATAGAGGAAAAGACCTGTCTAATGAGGTCAACCAGCTGCTAATAGAAGGAGCTCCAAAACCATTCCTATTGAATCCAGAATTTCAGGACCAGGGAAGGGTTAGAGAGCGAAGAACAGGGAGCGAATGGCTCCACTCCACCGAATGTTCAGTGGAAAAATTCCAGAATATGGAACAGTATTAAGGCAAAAATAGTTGATCATGTACGAAGTAATCTCAATAACAACAGGCGTATATAATATGACAAATTGCACCACGCTAAGAGTGGGCACTTTTAATGACCCCGGAAAAGCTAATGAAAGCAACTCAATGATCAGCATTGATAACGGTAAATGTAAGATACTCGTTAACAACAACTCCTCTGGTCTAAACTGGGAGTCGTCTTTGTCGTGTTTGTATATATTGACCAATGATTCGGTTACCTATGTGGGACGAGCCTAATAGAGACTGGCACCATAATATGAGGGACCAAGTATCCAGGCCCTGAAAGACTAAAATCAATTAAAAGTAATTCGTCTAATGCAACATGCACCCCTAAAGGAGTGTACTGGCGCTGGAACTTAATGACAATAAGAGATACAAGATCCAAGGGTAAACGAATGATATTCACGGATCCGGACAAAACCCTAGAGACAATATTAAAAAGACTCTCGAGTGTCCAGAGAAGGTTAACCTATTACTTATTAAACCAATACCAACAAAATCATTTATTGTGTCAAACAAAGAATACGGCAGGAGCACAGGACAATTTTTGTGTGCGATCAGTAATGGCAATAGTCGTGTTGTCAGAATTAATGTCTGTACTTAGATACTTGTGTTGGCCTTGCAGGGAGATATAAGAGGAGAAGAGATGCCCGAGACAGAGAGTTCATGTATAGGGCTCTAATAGAGGTTGGGGAAGATATATCCCGTAAGAAATACAAAAACGAGAGAAAGAGAGGGAAGAAAGAATAGTAAACAAAGCATATAAAAGCGTCTGTTGTCATTACAGGAGGAGCGAGGGGTGGATCAGATTTTGAACCCTGTGTGAGGCACACAGGAAGTACTAAAAATAGACAGAAAACACAGCACCTGTAACTTAGTCTGACACAAGAGGCACAGAGTGAGAGAAGGAGAAGTCTTTTATTCGATCATGTCTAACACGAGTGAAAGTTACATGGCGCCACTAGAGTCCAGTGATACGGACGATAACGAAATTTTGCAGGTATGGTTGCTATGGATTCTTACTATTATGAGTTTGTTAGTGATATTTTTGCAAAAAGAAGGAGAATTTAAAAATGGTTAGACCTAGGTCGTTATTATTGAGTGTATTAATACTTAGTGTGATTATGGGGTTGGTAAAGCAGTTTACGATAGGAATAGCTAGACAAATGGCACTGTTTTATTGTAGTTACTTATGTTGTGTATTTGTTAGGCAGAATCAAACCATCGGGATCAAAGTCACGAGGACGAAGACGCAGGTCTACGTTAACTCTAACCCATCACCCATATGATTTTGTACATACAAGGATCCCGGGAGTCCTCACGAACCCAATTCCATTGAACATATGTAGATTACAACCTGACGGATTATGCTTGGTACATTTTTAATATTTAGAGATAAGGTGATACCAACAGAGAGAACCAAATGCTCTATATATCTGGATTCCCCATATTTTGAAGCTCTAATAAGAATTGATGTAAAGACGAAGGAAGGCCAGACGATCCGGAACTAGATACAATAGCTCTGGGAAGCACAATTTGTGTCGAGCAAAGAGGAAGGGACGATTCAGGAAGAGAGACTGGGTTCGTGAAAGTGTGTTGTGATTATGGAATATAAGAAAAAGAGAGAGGACAGTGATAGTGATGAGGATGTACTAGTGATAGATCTGGGATCTGAGGAGGAGATGGAACAACATGAAGAATTGCCAAGTTGCTCAAAATAACTTAAATATGGCTGAGTTAACTGGTAAACAGGAAAAAGAATTAATAAATCCTGAAGGAATAGATAAAAATCAAAAAGGTAGTACAATGGGGGATTTAGTTATGATAGGAAGTGATATTCCCTTGAGGTTTTGGGATGAATTTTGGCCAGCAAAATATTTAGAGCCATGTAGAGAGAATATACAGTAAATGCATTTTTAAAGCAACAGCGGAAGAATATGTTTGGTATGCGTGCCCAGCTCCAGAATGGAGTGAATTTTCAGAAGAGTTTAAAAATCATGTAGTCCAGGTGTTTGGGCTGAATGTGTGATACTAAGTGCACTGAAAGTGATCAGAGGACCGGAAAACTGTAACAAATTCACTGACATGAAACTCAAGAAGCTTGTAGATTGTTCTTAATTTCCAGTGGGCCTGAAATTGATGTAAATGAGAAATGTTAAGATAAAAATCTCAGAGGAGGATGTTATGAGGTGTGAATGAGATTTTTATATTTCTTTCTTTCTGACGAATGACAAAAATGGAAAAGTTATTTTATTTTGAGTTTTATATTTTTCTGTTTTGATTCCATTAATGATAATTGTGAGATCTCATGATGTAATTCATTTTATTGATAATTCATTTCATTGTTCATTCATTTTATTGATAATTCATTTTATTGTACATTTTATTACTCATGAATTAAATTCATTATTCATTTTATTGTTTTATTCATTTTTTATTATTCATTTTTATTCATCTTCTGATTTTATATAAGGCACATTGTAATTGAACTTTTGAACCTCTTTTGAAGTTTTGCAGACATAAGCTAAAGACAAGCAGAGGTGTTAACCACAAAGTAATCTTACTTAAGGGAAAACCAGCATGAAGACTAGACTGAATCCGTTGATGAAAACCACCTGAAACTTGTGACATGTGACCTGTGATAGACTGTAATGATGTAAAGCCATGAAAGATGTTTAATTTGTAATTGGTTGAGCCTAAAGATCCGGTGGGTGTTTACCGGCGCGGGGCTCAATAAAAGCTGGAGTCTGAGAATAGTCTTCGGCCTTTTGCCATTTGTACCACTGATGTACGGCATCTGGCCCGGTAAGGTAATTGCCCCTGGTTTTTGGGGTGAGGTGAGCTCTATTGGGTGAAGTGTGTTTTCACGAAAAGTTGCATTTCTGGACAACCCAAATTAGTCTGAATAACCTGACGGTTAGGTGCAACCAAGTAGTGGACAGAGGACCTTGATGTTTTGCTGTGAACTTCGTAAAAAGTTCTAAATCTCTTAACTAAAAACTTGGTCATTTACTCTCACTTCATCTTTTAGAACACCTTAAGAAATCGGTAAGACCTCTCAGACGACCAGATGTTTATCTTGTGTAAGGGAAATAAATATTTCTTGAAACGAGTATTTGCTCCCTGAAATTGATTTCATCTGTGTTCATTGTCTGGTGAGACATCATATCCAGAGTTTCCACACACATCACATCCTCGTGGTCGTCACATCTGAGACAGTGTGAGTATGAATTTACATGAAAGTGTAGCAATATTAATGCTGATTAACTGTGTAGACTAAGCTTTGAATCATTGTTGATGTTATTCTAATTATGGTTTAAGTATTGAATTGTTTGTTGGTATTAATTTAAGGTATGATTCAGAATTGAGAAAGATTAAATATAAGTCAGAGGTTGGTGGTAATCTCAGCAAGACTCATTCTGTTAAAGTGGTTGTCAGTGTTAATTAGGGTTAATTAAGTGGCAATATCAATATCAGTTTAATATGATATAAAATAAAAAAGGTTAGAGTAATTAGTGGTGAAATCAAAGATATTTAAAAATAATTTAATCAGTGATAATAAAAGGTACAGGATATAAAAAAGGGGATATGATCCAAAAGTAACAGAGATCAGAGTTATCAGTGAGAATATTAGCATGGTTTATGTTGTCGAATGACCTATGTGAGTAGATTGTGAGCGTAGGGTGACAGGGCGTAGTACTTGGCATGATAAAAGAGGTCATAGGGCAAATTAAATTATCATACAGGTATTTCGAGAACCCAAAAACTCCATCCTGGTAATTCTATAATAAGACCAATTAGTTAACAATAAAACATTAGCAATAGGATTATTCTCAGAAGTATAAACTGAGCTCTCACCCGGGAGCATTTAAAAGGCTCTCGTGCTATCTAAGCAGCGCAAGCTCCGACAGAAGCTTAAAGACATTATTTTGATTCAATATGGTTGTGAAGAAATATGTATATTATGAATATGTAATAGTAATAATATGTTATTGATAGTTAATATATAAAGTAATCAACAAAATCGATAAAGAAAATTCAAATGGATACATGTATAAAATTAAATAAAAGGATAAATAACTGTCAAATTAAAATAATATGTACAGTATATGTAAATATTCACATATAACTATTTAAGTACTGAAGCTGAACCGGAACAATCGGGGACAGGTACAAATAAGCGTTTGCTTTATCCTGCTCCTTTTCAAGTTGTAGCTTTATTTTCTATTACCTATTTTTGGGTTACTGTACTTTATTTGGTTTGCTATATATATACCTTATATATAGGCCTACTGCTCCAAAAAATTAAAGGAACACTTTGAAAACGCATAAGATCTCAATATGAAAAATATATATACAACAAATAATATATATACTTGCAAATAATGGGCAATTTTCAGCCTACAGAGGTCTTAATTTTTTTCACATTGAGCTCTGATGTGTTTTCAACGTGTTACTTTAATTTTTTGAGCAGTGTATATATTTTTTCCTTTTTTTTGATGTTATGAAGTGATTTTGTGATTCATATTTTGATTTGCTACATGTCTGAAATAAACTGACTGAGTGATAGTGTAGAGATAAAAAAAAGTCTTTGTGTGTGTGTGTGTATTTTTTTCTTTTGTATTGTTGCGTTTTAAAGTGTTGTTTTAATATGAAAATCTATAAATAAAATTATAAAAATACAAATAAATCAACTCACTGGTTGCTCAAATGAGTGAATAAACATACTGAGGGTGAACACAAGACAAACCTTCATGCTCAGAGCAGTGTTAACATACAAACATGTGAGAATGGATGTGGTTTAAAACACATGAATGCAGAATTTCAATCCAAAATCATGTCAGAAAACAATAGAGTGAATACCTTTTTATTAGCATGCACTTTCCTCAGGGCGCGAGAGCCTGAGGTCTCCTGAGGACATGGAGGTGGTTTAGAGCAACATGCGTTTCATTAGTGATGTAAAAAAAAAAAAAAAAAAGGCAAAACTCACATGCGTAAAACAGAATTAGTGGATGAACAAAATGCAATAATTAATATGTGGACAATAAAGGGCCTTTATTACGCTCTCTGGGTCTGATCTCTGTCAGAATGCTTCAAAAACATACCTGGAGTTTTGTTTCGTGTCATTCACACAAGCGTTTAAGCATAAACCCTGCATATTTAGGAGTTTTTCTATCAAATGGAAAGCACATTGTTCCACCTTGTGATGTCTTGTGGTAATACAGGAAGTGCTCCACTGTGTTTTTAAAATCCACACACCTTCAGTAGAATCATATGGATAATTTCAGTCCTGGGATTTCCAATCTCTACTGAACAAAAGGTAAAAGGTATATGGTGTAGGAGTGCCCTGAGGCAGCTCAGTCCTGGGAAAACGTCACAAAGTCAATGTCTAAATGAATAGGAATAACCATACCTTGCATACCATGCCAAAAAAATGGTAATATATCATTGGAAGTGAATCCAAGCTCTGACTGTGAGAGAATGGCTCTTATCTTATAGAGAAATCATTCAGCTGGAGCTTTCTGCTGCTCAAATGCACGGAGCAAAAGCAAAAAACATTTCTTGCTGGTCCAGTCTACTGATTAAATTGAGATCTGAATGTACTGTATAGTAGTTACTTGGAGACCTTTATCATAGCACATGTTCACAGAATGTACACAATATGTGGACTCTTTGTTAATTCTTTATGTGTGGTACATAACAAGTATGTATAATGCGATTTCTGCTCATGTCTTATGGAAGAAATTTGCAATTGTTTTGTGTAGAGGGAACTTGAACCTGGACTTTTTTTCTCTATTTTTAATTTTTATTAAATTTTTTTATGTGTGTGTATATATGTATATGTGCATATATACACGCATATATGTGCAGATGTATGTGTGTATTCTATTCTATATACAATATAATGTATATTGTATAAGCGTGTATGTATTCTGCATATGTACTGTATTTGTGTGTTTGGAGGGTGGGAGGTGTGGGTTTAAAAAGATTACTGCAGCCTGTATAATTACAAATAACACTTAAATAAAAAATTGATCCGCAAAAAAAAGGTAAAAGGTAACTGTGAACTTGAAAACTGCTTTATACAGATGCCTTCAGTTTCCAGCAAACTATGTCCATATGTTCTGGTCATGTCCATCTCTGTTAATCTTCTGAACTGATGTGTTTAATATTATGTCACTTTCTGCAATTACTGCTCTGTTTGGTGTTACACTTGAACCCTCTATCCCAACGTATCAAAAAAAAAATTCATTGCATTTTTTACACTTATTGTTCGACGCCTTATTCTTCTTAAGTAGAAGTCTCCTGCTCCACCCACTGCCCACGCCTGGATGAGAGACATTCTATATTTTGTTAACATAGAGAAAGTAAGTTGTACTCTTGGGGGCTCATTGATAAATTTCAAGAAAACATGGGATCCATTCTTTCAGTTTGTTGAATCTGTTCATTTTCCCTCTGTTCCAGTATGATGTATTGTTTTTTGTTTTTTTCTCACTCTCGTTATTGATTGATCTCTATCTCATTCTTTTAAAATCCGGTACGTGTTTATTGTGACTAGGTGACCTGGTAGTTGTGTGTGTTTGTGTGTGTTTCATTCAACTGTTTATCCTTATTTAGCATTTTATCCTGAAAATACGGATATATTTGGAAATGTTATTAAATAAAGTTCTGAAAAAAAAGAAAGAAAACTACTTCATGACATCACAAGGTGAAGCTGAGTATTTCGAGCTTTGGAGATGTGGACAGAGTAAAAGTGTTGCTCAAACATATGAAACAAAACACAACTCCAGGTCTGTTTCTGATGACATAACAACATTAGAACTTGGCCTAACGCTCCCAAGAGTCACTGTTGTGTAATAAAAGACCTTTAAAGTTCTGGTTACATGGAGTGGATGGATCCAGCATATATGAATGAAAAGATTGGAGTTGTAAGAAAGTAAAACTCAAAACAGGGACTTACCACGCCTTGCCATAGGATGAGACCTTCAGATGAACTGGTGTTGATTTCAAGTTCAATCGTCTCTGGAGAGTCTGGTGCACTGAAATACAAAACATGTCAAAG
Source organism: Odontamblyopus rebecca (assembly GCA_030686955.1). Lineage (NCBI taxonomy): Eukaryota > Metazoa > Chordata > Actinopteri > Gobiiformes > Gobiidae > Odontamblyopus > Odontamblyopus rebecca. The sequence continues at coordinate 40,219,178 of CM060654.1, read as the reverse complement.
GAAAGGCTCATTATGGAACTTTTCAGCCGGAGGAAGACGTTATTGCTTTGCCATGGATACAAACAACAAAACCAACCTAATGTACAGGACAGATCTATGGAGAGGTAACCCCAACTTGCAGTAAGAATAAGAATGCAGGTTTTTAACCCCTGAAGACCTAAGGGCAATTTTAGTACATTTCTCCTCGCCTGGATTTTTTAAAAATTTAGCTTTTAAACTGCCCCTTTTACCCTATAATGAAGTGTTGTACATCCTTATGTTCAGTACAGCCTGTTATTTCTCAATCTGCTGCTGTAGTTGTGTCATGTGGCTGTAATAAAAGCTACAGGACCAGAAATAGAGATGAAGAAAAAAGAAACTGAAAATAAAATTCACACTCTTTTATACAAAACACACAGCAAACATGTATAAGCAACTTTTTGGACAAAAATGCTTAATTTAGGGCCTTAGCTACAAAAATGCAAAATATCAAGTCTGTAAGTAAATTAAAAATATCCTTATTGTCCAAAAAACAAAAAAAGTACAATCACCCAATTGCTTTTCTGGTGCCAGTCATGAAAACAGCTCCTGCAAAGTCCAGGGCCAGGGCATAGAACAGAGCCACATCACTTGTAATGCATTTCCCTGGTGTTTATTACATTTGGATTTGTTCATTTTGAGTGAAATAAACCTTTCAAATAAAAATAGAAAGGGATGCACAATTACACACACCAAGATACGTAATTTGCCATGTATGTGAGAATTACATCCACTAAGAGCATCTTTTTCTATTGCTAAAATCAAACACAGTCGAGAGGAATCGACCATCTTGACTCACTTCACTCTTTGGCAAAGTCTTGGCCAATCAAAATGGAGGGAGCGCATGAGTTTGGCAGAAAAAAAAGTTCCTATTGGACACTTGTTTTGCGTACGTCATCACACAGCGTGAGTGTGACGTAGGATAATGACACAGAAATGTACGGAAACCTCTATTTCTCCGCTTTCAGAGGAAATTAAGTTTCTATCCTTTACAGTTAGAAAGTTATGTGTGGTTATATAAAACATATTTCTCGGTATCGTATATGATACCGTAAGTCTTTGAGGGTTAATGTGTTTTGAAGCAATATAAATGCAAAAAAGATTAATGCCAATCCGTGGAACAGTTCAGGCAAAGCAATAACATCTCCATGGAAACAAGCACGTGGCAGACCTTTCACCAGGAAAAGTTACGCAAGGCACCTTTAAAGAAATTCAAATATGATGTGACAAAGACAAGTTACCTTCTGGGGAAAACGGCTTTTGGAAGAGTGATGTATCCATTGTTGTCGAAGTGAGCTGCGTACTGATAGGGAGAATCTAGAAAATTACAAATGTCAGAATTAACTGACTGTATCATTTTTATTATTCGTGTTGCTGTATCGCCATCTAGGGGCAAAAGTGTAGAAGGGATAAGAGCGATCAGGGTTCGCAAACTTGTGACTCACTTCTTTCTGCTGTTTGACGTTTAATCCAAATTGTACAAATATTAAAACTAAATTGCCTTATTTTTGCTTTTACTTTTTAACAACTTTTTGGGTAATATTGTTTCATATAAAGAAATCATATCCTTGTGTATTGTTTGCTGAAGCTGAAGGTTGAAGCTCTCCATGTCAACAACAGATGTGGTGAATTTCAGTTTGAGACCCCTGTTCAGAGCAGTTTATTGGGAGTACAATCATTATCTGTAACTTTCACAGTTTTATATTTATCCTCTTCACAATGCAGGATCAAAATGCACCATCCAAACAAATGACCACAAATATCACATTACAAAATTATTCAAATCAGGCCCCATAATGCATCGCAACAGGCAAATCTATAAAAACAAATCCATTATATAAGCTTACTTTGTTGTAACCACATTCTGAATTATAGGGCGCCATCTAGTGGTAAAACTGTTCTTGTATAGCCCAAAATCACACTGCGTCATCTCACAGGTTCCAGAGTATTCTACGTGTTTCATCTTTACAACTGTGGGCTTATAGTTACTGTTTGCAGCATCTTAACAATCCACTCTTCACATAAACATTAAAATAAAACCCACAAAAATGTCGTAAAAATCAGGCACCATTTCAGCAAACCTCACAAATTCAACTTTATAAAACAACCAGAAAACTCACCAGGTCTGTGCCTCCATGCACACACAATAATAACACACTTTATCTTCAGATGTTTCCCACTTTAAATGTTGGTGTTAGTATCAGCATATTTTATCAGCATCGGATTACTCTGACTTTTGACTCCGTTTCACAGGAAAAACAAAGATATGTCTGGTAGAAGTTTGCAAGGCTGCACAATATCTTCAAAAAACTATACAATAAATACTATTCAAAAATACAAACATAACTACTGCAAATTTGAAATACATTATTTCAACAAAGATCCAGTATATAGTTATAATTTTACTGAATGTAACTTAACACGACTTCTTTTAACTAGTTTTAAATCCTAATGGTTTGATTAGGATTTAAAAACATAAGACAATCTTAACCAAAACCATGTTCAAATATTTATTTATTCAAGATTTGGTCAGAAATATAATATGCAGGCATTATCAAATAACACTGAATCATTGCAGTTAGCTTCTCATGATAATGATTATTAACATTATATAATACTGTGCGGCCCTGGCAGTTTGTTTATTTGGAAAAGAAATTGTCAATAAGATTTTATTTCTGTGAGTATAGAAAGGGTCTTAAATAAGCTGTTCTGGGTTTGGAAACAAGAGGAACTCTGCATTTATGTTACTTGTGTCCATATGTCCCATATTCAGGTGGTATAATGAACTCTCTGTACATAAACACAGACTTCCTCTTTCCTCAAACCTCCTCCTGCTCAGTGAAGGATGATTGTTTGCAGTTTATTTGGAGCTTCAGTGTTAGGCCAAAGACATGAGGCCCTCCTGCTCATGAGGAGGGCCTCATGCTGTTAGTCACGGTGCAGACTGAGTATACCACTGATACTATACCATTGGAGCCGCTACCTTCCACACTCCAGAGGGCCTCGAGGGAGCCTGTGTGCAGTATAGAGCATGAGGGGGGTACACACTTTAATAAGACATTCTAATCTTTCCCAGAGTGCACTGCAGCACTGCAGCTCAGCTGTCTGGCAGAGAGGAATGTGAACCGTATGAACTCAATTCAGCCTCTGGTCCAACTGCTGTGATAAACCGCTGTATGTTTGCAGTGGATAAGCTGCTCACAGAATCAAACAGACCTGTCACACTGACACACAGATATGAGATCGTTTCTAGAGAAGACGACACAGATAAAGTAAAGGACTTACTCTGATCACAGGTGGGACCCGAGTGTCCTGGGGCACACACACACTGTCCCTCCACACAGCTGCCTCCGTTCAGACACTGAGCATTGCTCTGACACACGTCCTTCACCACCTCACAGCGTTCACCTGACAGGACAAAGGGCTTTAAACGTCACATCCAGTACATAACAGCGCTACACAAACTCAGCAGGTTAAATCAGGCCTGTTACACTGGCTTAAATAACATGGTCAGGGGCTTCTACTCCTTTGTCTTTGTGAAAGGGGAAATATATCACAGGTGATCATCACCTTGACTTGAGTACATGAATACATGAGTCAAAACGTGTTGGTCTGCCCAGGATCTGTCTTTTCTTATGTTTAAATTCTATCTGCCCTGATTTGGATCCTACAAAGAAAACCTGGTTTTACCACATGTGTGATCCACTGACATCTCAGCAAATATAATAATAATGATGATGATGATAATACTACTACTACTACTACTACTACTACTACTACTATTACTACTACTACTACTAATAATAATAATAATAATAATAATGCATTTTATTTATTAGGTGGCTTTCTGGACATCCAAGGTCGCCTTACAACAGTATAAACAAATTAAATATGATTAAAACAAACAGTTAAAAACCTACAGTTAAAGTGGGACAGTATTTAATTGATTGATTGTATTTAATATTGTATTTAGTGTTCTATTTTATTAGTATTTAGTATTTAGTAATGTATTAGACAATATTTGAATTGATTGATTGCATTTAATTGACTTACAATTAGTGGTCAGCTATTCTCCCTGGAGACCTATGTAGCATGTTTTGGGTTCTAAATATCTTCTAAATCCTTACAAACATGCTTAAAATGTGCACTGTGAATCAATTTGACATCTTATTTCTTATTCAACAATACTCAGTATAATGTAATGGTGGTTCATTCCCATAGCACTTACCCTCAAAGCCATCTTTGCAGAGGCACTGGTACTCGTACTCTGCGTTGGACATGCAGTCTCCTCCGTTCAGACATGGGCGCCGGTCACAGGGGCTGTTGTCCACACATTTACTGATGGAATTGCTCTCAGTGAAGCTGTATGACAAGTCTATGGTCTTATTGTTGATGAGCACCTACAAAGACATTCCAGAGCAAAGTTACACCACTGTATGAATGAACAACACACACCTCGAGAAAATAACTAGACTTCAGATATTTTGAACAGTTTGAACGAATTTCAGTTTATTTTACCAAATCTTTCTCTAAGAAACTGGCTAAAATTCTTCAGCTTGTGCAAGATATTTGTAACTGGTATATGATCCTGATAGATAGATAGATAGATAGATAGATAGATAGATGGTTAGTTTCAAAACTTCCTCCCATTACTTTTGAGTATCATGTGCTCCATAGTGTGCTAATTTATCCCACTTTATCTTTCATAATTTACTGTTTACATTAATGTTTTTATCTGACACTCAAATAAAAAATATGTGTATAGAAGCCCTCATTCGTCCAGGTAGCACCCATGGCAACGTAGAGTTAAATTTGTCAACTGGACCAAAGTATAAAATAAACCAAATAAAAAATACTTTTAACTGAATATTGCCACTCGCCTCTCCGATGCAGCCCTCAAACATGTGGCTGATGTTGGCGGGTTTGGGCAGGATCTCCAGGTCGGGGACTCCTCCGAGGAACATGGGCGTGTGGATGTTCAGACCCTGGGCTTTACCCGGAGATGAGAGCCTCTCCACTGGCCCCTGGTCCACCTGGAGGTACCCTGCCTTCCTCACACGCTCTGCCACCACCCTGTGCCACTGACCCAGGGAGACAAGCTCAGAGCTCAGCAGGACAGCCTGACCTGGAGAGGGAAGAACAATAAGATACAAAAGTGGATGCGCAATAAAAATAGATTTAATTTGTTAAAATCAGACTTAGACTGTGTTCATACATCAGGCATACAAAACTCATCAACATTGGGACTAAACTGGCACCACTGGGACTAAGTCAGATCAGCACAGTTTGGTCAGATGTCCAATAAAGGTTAACAAAATTATGCATTTTATACCAATTCAAGGGTGTAGTCGAATTTGTGCTGTAATCAAAGTAATAAGCAATTAAAAACATATCAGGGCTCTCTTTTAAATAGTCAAATAGTCCTCGGTATGTTGTCCATAACAGGAAAAACCATATGACTGAACTCCTTTGCAATAAACTAATATTCATATCCCTCTCACCTGTCCCGAGCTCATATCTGAACTCCACGTGTCCGTTGACCATGGAGATGGACACAAAGTCCTCCACTTTCATCTTCTTTCCTCCAGAGAAGAACATGAGGCCGTGAGTGCCCTGAGGTTTGAACTCTAGCTCCACCCGCAGGTCATCATGTATATTTGTGAGAGGAGGATACGAGATGAACGAAGACTTCCCATCAAACAGAGGCGTGGTCACCAGCTCTCCTGAGAAAGCACAAAGGGAAGAATGAACGTGGTATGAATTAATGTCCTTGCTTAGAAAGTATTTCCCTCTGCATTTGAGCCATGCTTTAAAGTCACAACTTGCCTGTAGGAGTTTGGTCTCTTAAGGTTAGGATCTGTACTCACCGCCCATGCATTTGTCTCCAAACTTGCCCAAATGACAGCGGCAGTCATAACCCAGGCCATTTGGCCGGTTGATACAGGTGGCATCTGGACCACAGGCCTCTGATGATGAAGACAAAACAAATGTAAATTACCCTATTTTTCAGACTATAAATCACACTTTTCATGGTTTGGGTGCAACTTATACTCAGGTGGGACTTATATATCACATTTTTCACACTGACAGCCCACAGACCAAAGATGTCACTCCTATCTCTGTACCTGCTGCTGTGGCCTTATCATTTGGGTCTTAAATATTTGTATGAACCCGCTCTACATGGTCCTGAGTTGTTTTGTTTTTTTTGGTATTTTGTCCGTCCAAAAAATCCTCTTCATAACATAGAGCCTGGCTTCAGAGTCGCTCCTGTGGAGCTGGACATTTTATTATTATAACTTGCCTTTCAAGATGACATGTTGGTTCTTGGTCTCTGATTTTATAAAATAAATTTACCTCAAAAAGTCTGGTGCGACTTATACATGTTTTTTTTTTTCTTCTTCATTACATGATTTATACTCCAGAGCAATTTATAATCCAAAAATATGGTAATAGGTTCAAGAGCATTGGGACAAATAAAATTTAAATGATCCCAATTCTCTATCTTGTCAAGAGGACAGTGCTGAATGTTCACTGTGAAAGGGGCGGTCATCTGGGATTCATAGAACCATAGTTACATCCATAAGCTTTGTTCCCCTTGTACCTGTGTGACAGTGCAGGGAGGAGTGGTGCTGACAGTTGCTGCCGGTGAAGCCTCGGGCACAGCTGCACTTGTAAAGACTGGCTTCTGAGTCCTCACATCTGCCTCCATTCTGTGAACAGGGTTAAACTTTAGTGTTGGACAAGAGAACTGTGCCACAGGAGCTCAGTTACACAATGAAACCTCTGTCCTAATGCTTTATTACACTTACATTAGGACAGTTATAGAGCCATAAGTTTAAAGCAGTTATAGGGTCAGTACTTTAACACAAGCCTATGTTTACTGTATGTACAACCCAGCAGGACTGACCTGACATGGGTGGTCTTTGCAGGTGGGGCAGTTGGAGACCCCAGTGGAGCTGCGGTCCAAATCTTTAAAGATGACCTCCTCTCCCTGGATGATCAGCTGACGGATACAGCCTGAAAAACACCCACAAAATACGACGGTTATTTGCTTAAATAATGGACGTAATGTTGGTGTGAAAATAGGACACTTACCAACAAAGCCAGTCTTAATACCGGCGGTCTTTGAGAGGAGGGTGTAGTTGGAGTAACCACCCAAATACAGCTCTTCATTCAGATCCAGGCCCTGGAACTTACCCTAAAGAGGAAGGGAACTGCACTGTAATTAAACTGGATTAATTAAGTTTTCAGATTGTACAAAGTGCTTATGTAGCTCTCCCAGATGGGGGCCGGTCGGTAGCTTGTATTCTTGTATTAAAGGCATCAAACCTGATTTTAACTGTCGTAAAAAACAGAACTAGCTCATTTTAAACCGTGCAACAGTGGTCCAAAGTTGTTCCTCACTTACCTTATGCCTAAAGGCCACTACACATTAGAGGATTTTTGGGTCTTAAACTATTTTTAAACATGCAACAAAATGCACACACCACAGACACGAGGAGAAACTTATGAGACTTATGTGATCTCCGATCGCAAAGACTGCAGCGGGATCTGTCTGCGTAAAACAGGCTGCAAAGCTGTGAGCGCGATCACGCCAGCTGTTTCCTGTCTACAGTAAAACCACTCGCTCTGAAACTGTAAAGTGTTCAAAGATCAGAGGTCTGCACTTCTAGTTTAGATACAAGTCAAACTGTGTTATTATTATTTGTGAAATGTGGAGCAATACTTCAGATACAGGATTTTTAAAGCAGAAAAGAGGAGATAAAGTCCACAGGAAGTAGAGTCATTGTTGATACTTTTTAGTCACTTTACTTTCAAAGAACAATGGATTAATGGCACGGTTTTGTGGACTGGAGGTCATTATTTGCGGAGGACAATTTCTAAGTGGATCAGATGCTGCACTTTAAATTTACAACTTTATGGGAGGTGAGTAATAAAGTGTCATTATTTTCACTATATCCTGAGTTTGTATGTTGTGTCTCTGTGACCGTCACTCCTCTGCCCCTGACATCTGTTTTATCAGCTGTTTCCGTCGCGTTATCGCACACGGAGACAAAAAGACGAGTCTTGCCTCCCCGAACTCAGGGAGAAAAAATCGCAGCCAAAATCGGTCAAATTCTCCTGTAGTGTGTGTGGTTATCTATTATTAACATTTATTACAGATCTATGGCCCTAACGCTGCTGTACTGAGGGCAACGACGTCCTCACACGATGCTGTTTACATGTGGCAGTAGCACGTGGGTCTAAATGTGGCAGCAGAGCAATGCTTTAGTGGAGAAAATAAGTCCAGCAGCAGAAATATCTATTAAATAGTGAGACAGATATGGGTCCTGCTGCGATGCGATGCACTCCTCTGTGAGTTTATGGAGAAAACAACAGCTTGGAGCAGTGAGGACAGCTTTAAAACTTCTGTCTCTGTCACAGTCCTTATCAAAGGTCATAGACATAATCAAAGTAAGTGTGTATTCGCTTTATGTTTTGGAGCTGACTTTATTTTGTGTTTTCCTCATATGAATAACATCAGCGCACCTGACAGGACTTCTCTGCTTCGTGCAAATTGTTTTCCTTCCTGTTTACAGTTGATCCTGTAGATTTCTAACATTACAGCAGTGGCCACAGCTTATGAAAAAAACTAGTTTGCATTAAAAAAATAAACTTGTATTTTTTCCACCATAGTTTCAGTCATATGTAATGATTAAGTGGTGACGGACCTGTGAGGTGCCGTTGATGGCCTCTCCTCCATCCACACTGATGTAACCCTGAGTCAGGTTACGAGCAAACTCCACTGTATGAAACTCGCCCAGTTTTATGGGGTTGGGGTCACGGATAGTGGCCATGCCAGAACCGACATCAAACCTGAAATCACAAAATGCAAGATTTAAAGACATGACATGTCTGTATCTTTTGTATAGTTTTGGAGTTCTTTGTATTAGTGTTTCTCATTTGAAAATAATGTTTGAGTAAAGGAAAAGTGACGCAAAATGAATCCTTAAATTAGTGTCTGTGCCCTCTGCTGGCAACAATGGGAAATAGCTACACAAATAAATAAAAAGAAAGTCAAATCTATCCAGAGACATGCTAATGTGTGGACATGAAGACAGTCAAAAATTATCAGTGGAAGATAATGACAGTTCAAAGTAAACGGCATATGATTTTACAATTGTATCATTATTAGCTATTTTGTATAAACACTTCTATAGTTCATTATTGTACTGAGGTCATTTTAAGATACAGCTCTGGAAAATTTCTCTGATTTTACTACTTATATGTTTGTGTTTTGAGTAAAATGAACATTTTTGTTTCAAAAAATATTGTCATTTAGAGCATTTATTTGCAGAAAATGACAAATGGTCAAAATAACAAAAAAGATTCAATGTTTTCAGACCTCAAATAATGTGAAGAAAACAAGATCATATTCATTTTAAAACAACACAATACTAATGTTTGAACGTAGGAAGAGTTCAGAAATCAATATTTGGTGGAATAACCCAGATTTTTTGTGGTTTTCCTCCTTAAATCAGGTTTGGTTCAGGTGATCTCAATGCCTCATGAAGCAGAATGAGGTGTATTTGTGTTGGAATTCAACAGAGGACAACACAAACACACTTCATTCTGCTTCATGAGGCACTGATGAGGAGATCACCTGAACCAAATCTGATTTAAGGAGGAAAAGGAGAAAAAACACTGCTGTGTTCATCATTATTATTCCACAAAATATTGATTTGTGAACTCTTCCTAAATTCAAACATTAATATTGTGTTGTTTTAAAATGAATATGATCTTGTTTTCTTCACATTATTTGAGGTCTAAAAACATTAAATCTTTTTTGTTATTTTAACCATTTGTCATTTTCTGCAAATAAATGCTCTAAGTGAGAATATTTTGATTTGGAATTTGGGAGAAATGTTGTCAGTAGTTTACAGAATGAAACAAAAATGTACCATAGACCTATAAGGAGTAAAATCAGAGAAACTAATCATTTTGCAGCAGTCTTATTTTTTCCAGAGCTGTATTTGAATAAGTAAATTATCTGGACTTTATTTTTGCTTCAAGTGTATGTTTTATCCAAGCAGAAACAACAAACACGAGAGGAAAAGGCTGTTTTCCTCAACATATCGTGAAAATATCATACAGAGAGATTTGGATATTGTTCCATCCCTAATGACAATAAATGTTGTACCAAATGACTGGTCAAAGCATTTTAGAATGTCAGTCTTGTTATTATGTAGAATATCATAATATCGTGAGCTTTTCCCACGTGAAGATATCGTATCGTGAGACTTGGATACCGTTACACCCCTAATCGTTATCATAATAAGAAAAGTAATGAAAAAATTTGATTTGCATTAAGTTTTATTTCTGACTTTGTGATTTTAAAAACTGACCTGAATTCCAGTCGACCTCCCACGAGACCAAGCGACACAAAGTCCGCTCCCGTGGTCCTCTTCTGTCCATTGAACATAATCATACCTATGCCAAACAAACAGGAATTAACACAAATGTCATCTATCTGTTGTTCGACCTATCACTCACTAAGCTCGTCAATGAAAATTAATCTAGTTAGGAAGGGGCTTTGAATATTTTAATACAAAAACTGCTATGGTAAAGGTAAAGGTAAAGGTAATGGTAATGGTAATGGTAAAGCAGCGTGCTATGGTGAGGCAGGTTTAAAGCCAACCAAAGCTGAGTTTACAACAGAAACATATGACAGCCTTCTCTATGCTCTGTCCACATGCCGGGGACATGTAAGGCTAGGCAACATGCATCATTAAACTCTCACATATTCACTGTCAATCAAATAAACAAGCCTGAATAAAGGTGCAAACACAAAGCTGATTTTTAAAATGTTTATCATCAGATCAGATGAGATACTGCCCGTGTTGTACTGCAAAAATCAGAATACCCATGTTAGTTTAAATGACTTGAATTCAGAATTTGACCTTGATCTGAGCTGTTTTGAGTAAGATTGAAGAACTTATTACTGGTCAGCCAATTTATTTTATTTGTTATAAGATATTAATGACAGATTTTAATATATTCATCTTATTTAAAGCACAATTAACTTAAGGTGTACTATGAAAAGTTGCCGCCTACTTGTGTCCATGGTGATATTATTACACTGCCTCAGATGTTCCTGAAAGCCGCTACACACTACAGGATTTTTTAGTAGATATTTAAACATGCGACAAAATGCGCACACTACAGACATGAGGAAAAACTTATGACACTTAAAATCTCTGATCTCACAGACTTCAGCGGGATCTGTCTGTGGACCACAGGATATAAAGCTGTGAGCACGATGGCGTCAGCTGTTTCCTGTCTACTGTAAAACCACTCGCTCTGAGACTCTGAAGTGTTCAAAGATCAGACTCTGCACTTCTAGTCTAAGTCAAAACTGTGTTATTATTATTTGTGAAATGTGGAGCAATACTTCAGATACAGGGTTTTTAAAGCAGAAAAGAGGAAACAAAATCCACAGGAAGTAGAGTCACTGTCGTTAATCTGCAGCATTACCTGGATCCGTGCGCGGTGTGGATGTGAAGAGACACACATGAGGAACTATCTCGACTTTTTACTTTCAAAGAACGCTTCAAAATTGATTAATAGCGTGGTTTTGTGGACTGAATGTCATTATTTGCGGAGGACAAATTCTATGGATAAGGTGGATGAGATGCTGCACTATAAATTTACCACTTTACATTAGGTTAGAAATAGTCTTTATTTTTGCTTTATCCTGAGTTTGTACCGTAGTGTTGTTGATGTTTGGTGGTTCTGATCTGACCCTGACTCCACACATGAGGAGCAGCAGCTTCAAAATCGCACACGAAGACAAAAAGTCGCGTCCCGCTTCTCCGAACTCTTGGAGAAAAAAATTACAGCCAAAATCGGACAAATTCTCCTGTAGTGTGTGGCGGGCTTTAGTACGGCATTAACTGATTTATCAAATAATAGAGGTCTGCACACTGTTTTAATTCTTCAATTCTCTTTGGGAGCATTGAAACAGTGTGTGGACCTCTATTATTTTTATTTAATCCGTTTATGTAATCTGTTTAGTCCTGCACCTGCACTCGGCTGATGTTCGCACATTCCTTCTTCCTGAATTAATTGATTTATCCTCATGGAGACAAGAATGCATATTTCTTACTTTTTTTTTTTTTTTTTAGCACTACAGTGAAATAAATGCTAGTTAGACATGTTTAATGACTGTGGAATATCTCAAGACACAGACACAAGCTGATCTTGACCAGAAATAAAAAATATACATATTTAATTATTACATTATTTTACTTGATAAATACACTACCCAATACAAGATGTAATAACGTTATTGATTTAACTTAAATTAAATGAACTATTAAAAACTCAAACCAAAAGTAAAATCTTGAATCCAGCTCATTTTAAATGAACACAGATATTCCCAGATACTGGCAGTGCGGATAAACATAAACAAAATATTCCTAGAGAATGATTGGGCATCTCTGTTTTCCAATGCCCTAAAATCAGCTGTGTGCCCTCTGCAGGATGGAGGAGTCTGCTGCAGCCAATCAGCACAACTGCACATTTCAACTTTGAGCTTCGATGTGCTCAAACCGACTAAGACTCACCGGCGTACACTATGAGACCTTCCACCACATGAGTGAGGAAGAGAGGACACTTTTAGACATCAAACATGAACAGAATCAAGCAAATCATCACAGAAGAACACAACTTATGGCACTGGAATTACACGGAAGCACTTCATTTAACAGTACAGGGACAGCAGGGAAATAGGATGGAAATAGTGTTGTAACTGTAATAGTGTGGGAAAATCTAATTCTGTCAAATGTTTTGGCACTTCATTTAAGGTAGTAACGTCATTTAAAGGTCCTATGGAGCCGAGTGTCCTGCTCAAAGGAGCGACTGCACTGTGTTGCGATAAAACTCAGAGTTTTAATAGATGACAATAGATGTTTTTATGTGTCACAGGCATTAAAACATGTGAGTAATAAAGGCTGAGTGAATCATCTGTTACTGAGTTGTTTAGGCTGATCATTAACCTACAGAAATAAAAACATAAACTGAAACATTTTCAGATTATAGGCTATTTGCGTTCCCAATCCCCTTCTTTAAGAGATTTTGCTACATTTGTTTGATTTTAATTAATTCAATTTGATTAAAGTGTTCTCTGGAGCAATGTGGCTAAAATAGCAAATATTAACTTCTTATTTATTGTAAAATGAGTAGGGATGTAACAATAACTGAAATATGGTGATATTGTATCGTCAAAGGTCTCACAATAATATTGTGGACCATCACAATATATCAAATCCCAAGTCTCTTTGCTTAAATGAATAGTTCTGATGCAGAAATAGCTAAAAAAAAAACAGAGGGAACTACATAGCCCATGACCCTTTGCTCCATTTCAGTGCAGGTGACATGAAGAAATAACTGTTCTAAACACTTCGAAATCTTCATTATTTTGATTAAGTCTTGTGAAGGCATTTTTAGAGGAAAATGTAACAAATTATATATACCGTATTTTCCGGACTATAGAGCGCACCGGTATATAAGCCGCATCCACTCTATTTAATTTTTTTTTTTTAAGTATATACAAGCCGCAACCAGGCTATAAGCCGTGATATCCATGTTGAAAAATGAGATATTTACTGCATATACAGAATGATTTTGTATTGCAAATGTACATTTATGTACCTGAACAGATTCTTTCCGAACAGTGCCTTTTAACACGGCAGCAACTGTGCTGATTAAAACGAGGTCAAAAACAGAAAAGAACTGGTAATTGATTACCTTCATTTCTCCTGTGCAGTGAAACCACAAGTCACTTTAATCATCTTTGCTGAAACCACTGACCCGAGCTTATGTGCAGCAGCCCAGTAGAGGTCTGCGTGGGACAGAATTTTCAGTCCTGCTCCCACATTCTTCAGTCCCACTCCCGCATTCTTCAGTCCTGCTCCCGCATTCTTCAGTCCCACTCCCGCATTCTTCAGTCCTGCTCCCGCATTCTTCAGTCCCACTCCCGCGTCATGCGGTTGTGCTTCCGCCCGCAATAAGCTTTCAGAATATGTCTCGCATCGCACTGTTTTGTGTTGGGTCCCGCGGGTGCAGGGCTCTACAGAACGGTTTCCTTCCTGGAGCAAGATCGATGCCTTCAATTTAAAACTTGCATCATACAAACTCCTTCGTGTGCTTTTCATGATGAAGGGGTGAGGATTTGAAAATAATAATAGTAGTAATAATAATAGTAATTTGTCATGCATGTTATATCTGCTCAATAAAAAGTAGGGTATTCTTCTTTGCATTAATTTTCCGTCTATCTTGTTTTTGAAATTCCAGTTAGAGCGCCCCTAGTGGTGGAAGAAAAATCCACAGAATAGCCGCACCTTTGTAAAAGCCGCATGGTTCAAAGCCTGGGAAAAAAGTAGTGGCTTATAGTCCGGAAAATACAGTAGTTTTGTGAGCCTCCACAAAATATTATATATGTACAGTACGCTGCAAAAGGCCACTGTGAAAAAATGCTGTAAACAAAGAATTTCAAAGCTTTCAAAAATATAAATAATGATAGCGAACAAAAGAAGAAAAGTCCTTCAGAACTCTCTTAAGCGTAAAGAAGTTGTGTTGGTGATGGTCTGGCCCCACAGAGCCCTGACCTCAACATCATGGAGTGTGTCAGGGATTAACATGAAGAGACAGAAGGATGTGAGGAAGCTCCATCCACACAAGATCTGTGCTTAGTTCTTCAACATGTTTGGAACACAGACCAGCCCAGTTCCTTCACAAACTGTCTGCAAGTAAACCTAGAAGAACTGATGCTCTTCTGAAGGCAAAGCTCACACCAAATATTGATTTGATTTAGATTTCTCTTTTGTTCATTCACTGCATTTTGTTGATTGATGAAAATAAATTATGAACACTTCCATTTTTGAAGGCATTCCTAGTTTACAGCATGGTTTGCTTATAACTTTTGCACAGTACTGTATATTGAGAAAATATCATGAGATATATCGAGAGATTTGGATATCGTTCCATCCCTTATGACAATAAATGTTGTACCAAATGGTCAAAGTATTTTAGAATGTCAGTCTTGTTATTGTGTAGAATATCGTAATATCATGAGCTTTGCCATGATATCGCAATAAATATCGTACTGTGAGGTTCATACCATAACCATATCGTATCGTGAGACTTGGATATTGTTACACCCCTACTGTTGATCAGTCAAGAGAACGTTCTGATCTCTATATTCCCAAGCCATGTTCCTGTGTTTATACCCTGCTTGTTTTCTATTCAAGATTTTCCCAATTTTGGAGGATATTTAAGTCATACATATATTCCTTAGTTGTTTATCAGCCTGATTTGCCATATTAAGCCATCCATTTTACTTGTGATGGGTCATAAGATTGAAACAGGCAAGAAAAATGTTGCCTTTGCCTTCTCAGGACGATACAATACTATTTCCAGCCTATCGCCTTATTCATAAGCTGTGGTGTAAAGTGAAGTGCTTCCGTTCAAACCCTGCTTACCATCCACATTGTCGGGTCTGAAGGTGATCTTAATGCTAAAAGACTTGTAAGCGTTTTTGATGGTCGGCAGCGTGAGGTACGACAGAGGCTCTTGGGCAAAGTACGGCATCACTCTCTCTGAAATAAGAACAAAAAGGGGTTAGGAATGAATTTTAGTCAGTTATTTTTAGTTTTAGTCAGCGATAATATGCAAGAAGAAAAAGTCCATTATCATTTACTTTTTTTATTTATCATGATAAATTGCACTGCATTGCTTGAAGATGCACTAGGCAGCGTTTTGGTCGGGGGTACGTCATCTCCTTGTTTCTATAGATATGTCATTGCTCTGTATGGAATGTTCCACAGTATGACATTAAACAGCTCTAACTTAGATTTATTCAATTACAGGTGGTTTTATAGCTAAAAAAATCCATCCTAATCCATTGGTTCAAATTAAAATGCACTATCGCTCTAAAACTGTTAGGACCAGAATACTTTCATTCAAATATGGTTTATTTAAGTAAAGTTAAAGTTGCATTGTATAGTTAAAGTTGCATTGTGGAACTTTTCTGGTGGAGGGTCCATCAAATGCATTTCCTCATAGAGATTACATTGCTTTGTCTGGAATGTTTCACAGTATTCACTTCAATACAATTCAAGTTTATTTCTATAGCACATTTAAAATAACCAAAGTGCTTCACCTAAAAGTCAACAAAAACAGAAGAAACAGATACAAATGTACATAGGCCTGTTGCAAAAATGAATCACAGTAAGAGGTCCACCGGGGTGCAGGTTGGACCATTGCCCCCACCGCTTGTGATCAACGTGACCCAACGTGACCCGACGTGACCCGACGTGACCCAACGTGACCCGACGTGACCCGATGTGACCCGACATGCCACAGTGAGAGCTGGAGAGATGCAGCGGGACTTGTTCCAAAGCCAAATGTAACTTCTAACTAACTTTGGAAGCATTTTGGCTTTCAGTCCCAGTGCGTCAGCTGCTGTACAACGGCAGTCCTTGGCGCAAAAAGTGATGCCACCAGCGGCTAAAAGAAAAACCCTTGGAGACCTTCTGAAGCCACAGACAACCACCTTTGAAACCATATCCTAGAGAGTTCGAGCCGACACCGAACTCACATGCTATCTCCAGGAGGATCCCATTGACTCCAATACAAGGCAGATTTCCTCTCCTCTGCAAAGTTGCCCACAAATACATGTGCATCTGAGCAACAAGCGCACCATCGGAGAGAGTTTTCAGTGCTGCTGGAAATATTGTAACTCCAATCATCTCTCAAACCTCAAAAGGTGCGGGTGCGGTATCACTGCATACTGCGCTGTTGGGCCAATATGACGCACCACAGGAGAAATTCCCAAACCGCGAAAGCCCTACATACACATATATACAGATAACACAATACATGTGGACACTACAATAAAAACCAATATAACCTGATGAGCTCGTAATTGAATGCCAGGGAAAAGATGTGAGTGTTACAGACTGAGAGAATCTGACTGAGAGGAAGGCTGTTCTACAGTCTGGGTGCTTTCACAGAAAAGCCACTGTCACCTCTTGTCTTGAGCCTCTTAACTGTTTTCTAGGTATTTTTGAGCTATAAAACCATCTGTAATTG
Organism: Odontamblyopus rebecca; assembly: GCA_030686955.1. Classification (NCBI taxonomy): domain Eukaryota; kingdom Metazoa; phylum Chordata; class Actinopteri; order Gobiiformes; family Gobiidae; genus Odontamblyopus; species Odontamblyopus rebecca. The sequence continues at coordinate 40,202,027 of CM060654.1, read as the reverse complement.
AATAAACATTTAACGTCATACTTTCCAACATTTCAGGCAGAGCGATGACATCTCCAGAGAAATGAGTGACGGTGACGACAGAGCCCCTTTAAACTATTGAATACACTTACCGTGGACTTTGAGCGTGGTGAAGGCCTCCACTTTGCCCTGTTTGTTGGAGGCGGTGCAGACGTATGTGCCTGAGTCTTCATGAGAAACTCGAGGAACTGTCAGAACATGGGCCTCCTGGGAACACTTAGGGGCCAGTTCTCCGTCCAGCTGGAAATGAGGAAGTCAGATAAGATAATCCTTTATTTTCTTGAATGGGAAAAATTTGTCTTGGGGCAGGGGATCACATGCAACACAGCAACATCAGCTCCATACAAACATCCACCATATGGAACTGAAATCTCTCTTACCTAAGGTTCTTATAATATTACCTTGGACCATTTGATCTCAGGCAGTGGATATCCAGAAGCGACACAGGGTAGAACAGCATCAGAGCCAACCGTCACCTCTTTGGTTTCAGGGAGAGTTGCGATTTGAGGCAGAGCTGTTCAAACAGAGAATGAGATGAATACCTGACTGAGGTAAAAGGACTTCACAACTGAGATCGATATGTTTTTTTCATAGCCGAGTTGTTTAGAATGTAGAGAAGTATAACTTTATAACTTTATTTACAAACTCAGGGTCCAAATAGTAAAATTACATCCATATATAAGCCCCCCAGGACACACACACACACACATACCCACACATATTTAAAAAAAAAAAAATAATAAAAAAATAAATAAATGGTATGGGTGTAACAGTACATGTTTCGGTTCAGGTTGTTCAGTTCGGTGCAGGGCTATGCACGAGTGAGTTTGCGCAATTTGTGTCAACTTAAGTTGACAAGATGCCACTCTGAATAAAATGACCAATTTTGTCAAATAGGGTGTCAAATTTCATTCAAGCTCCCCTGCTCTACATACAATACTACATCCCCAACTCAGAATTTCGTCATGCTTCTGTACAGAATAGTCGAGTTAACGTGAGTGGGGCTCATACACCATATGGTGGGGCTAGTTTGCGACCGAGCCTTTCATCAGAGTGGGCGGATTCCCTCGAGGTATTGCTAGCGGCTGATCCCACAGCCCCAGGAAACAGTGAGATCCAGACAAGAGAAGCTGTAAAGCACACAGCCGCCTGCACGTCGCCGAGGCCCCAGGAAGCTGTGTTGGATCAGCTCCACTGTCTCAGGCCCCGGGTGCTCCAGGAGCGACTGTCGACTAAACTGGGAATGAACCAGGTCTGAATCAGGAACTAGGTCAAAACCAGGTCAAAACCAGCACTAATCAAATCTAATTATAATTGTTATAATTATTATTATTACTTCTTATTATTGGTAAGTATTGTGCAGTATTGTAGCATACACAAGGTGAGGGGCCTTTTGGGGGGAGAGAAGTGCTGCATTTGATCATTCAAACATGTGACATTTTTGCATTTTGTTCCCATACTGTCCCAAAAATGAACCAAACTGTGACCTCAAAAATCAAGGTACGTACCAAACTGTGATTTTTGTATACTGTCACACCCCTACTAAATGGTAAATAAACAATATTTTTAGGTTGATGTATAGGGCAGATTATTTTCCTCAAATTATGCAATTTAAATTTACTACAAATAATAAATAAATAAATAAAAGCTTTGTGTGTATAGGCAGCATGTCTATGTACCCTGAGCTGTTTGATCTTAAATTAGTCAGTTTAGTCCTAATGGAGACTTGGTTTGGTCCTATTCTAATTTTAGCTTAATCTAGTTTTGGTATAGCTCGGGTTTAGTATCAGATAAACAAGAAAAAAACAAAAAAAAACAAAAAAAAAACAATGATAACCTATTTAATTATCAATTTTGATCTAATTTGCCAGTAACTTATGTTTTTAAGATTGTTTGTGGTCTAAATGAGCTATTATGACCAATGTTTTAAGCAAAATTCCAAAGTAGAGGGAAAATTATTTTGTGTTATAAATAAGATGCCCAGGCCCATAGATCCTAATGACTGAGATGAGAAACACAAATAGGTCTGATCCAGAGGCCCGCAGAGACTGGTATTGGAGCTGAAGATACAACCTACAAAAAAAAGAGAAACTGTGCAGGAAGGTGCAGGAGCTGAACTCTTCTCAGCATAAGAGGAGATTGCATTTCCTGAAGTTTCATTGTCAAAGTGAACGAGCACAAGTATCCAACTGCCCTAAAGGAGTGGAAGTATTGGAGGAGCAGAGGAGGGCGACAAGGCACTATCAGCACTAAAGCCCCTCCAAACATTACCCATTACCCTTTGCATTATTAAAAAAAGGGACAAAAAAGTTTAAACATTAAACAAATAAGCCGAAAATAATTTACAGCATTTAACTATATACATTTTTAATTTCTCCCATGTTTTTAAAAAAAATTATACATTTGCGCATACTTGTGGACTGAGTCAACTGACAGTAGGGGAAGGGATTAAAGGTCACATAATCTTATAAATAATTTGTTAATTATTCTCATTATTATTATTGCTGTTGTTATTATGAATTTAGTGTTAGTGACAAGTTATGTATCGCCATTTAACATTTTCAAGTGAATAACATACACATTTATGAAAAATATTTTTAAAGTTTGTGTCATGTGGTGCCCCCTAACTGGTTGTGAACAGTTGGGGCCCCTGGGCACCATGCCACTGGCCCATATGGATAATCCGGCCTTGCTCCCCACCATATTGTGATTCTTCCCACGCAAAAATCACAATATGGTGGGGAGCAATATGGTGGTAAAATGGAAATAGAAAAAAATGGGGAAAAAAATACTTTTACTTTTAATGGTTCATTTGCATTTGTATGGTAGGGGGCGCTATGGAGTACACTCTTCATAATACACAGAGCAAATATTAACCAGCCAATAAAGAAGACTCAAAAGTAAGAGTAGGATTTCCAGAGCACTCACATTGCACGTTGAGGACCACCTGAGACTGCACTGAGCCCACATGGTTGGTGGCGGTGCATCTGTACTGTCCGGCGTCGGCCTCGGTCACCTGCTCGATCTTCAGCATGCCTCCCTTCACGACGACGTGGGCAGGCAGGGCTCCTCCCACTTTGCTCCATCGGACGGTGGGCTGGGGGTCTCCTATGGCCTGGCACTCGAACTCCACCGAGTTCCCGATCATCACGGTCTGAACCGAAGTGCGCACGTTTATCATGACTTTGGGAAGGGCTAAAGGAGGAAAAGCAGATGCATTTTTTCTATATTTTATTTTGAATTGATGTAGTCTACTGTCTACTCTACTGTATCTGTCTCTCAAAGGGATTTTCCTCCGAACTAATACGTTTGAAAATTGGAATTCAACTTCACACAGGACCAGAATACAGGTATGGTGAGCCTCATTATCTCCACAAGCCCTCCAACATGAAGAGCTGTTCAGATTCCAACTCATTTTTGCTTGCAGGTCACGAAAAAAGAAAAAAAAAATCCTCCAACTTAGTAGACTTATTTGGTCTTATTTACTAGACAGGGCTTATTTGTAAAGCAAGTGCTAGCACAAATTAGGAAATGTTGGAATAGGTTTAAGCAGTTCTAATCAGTTATTTGACAGGCCCTACAAATATATTCATTGTATTTTTTACCCCACTAACAAAGAGAAATGGAAGTGGTTCTGGCTAACTTACTTATATAAATATATTGTGACTATAGGTGGGATAAATTAGCAATATTTCTATGTAGTGTATTTTTTACGAGTAATAGACTGGAGAAGATCATTAGGAAGGCTGGACATGTTGTGGGGGAGGAGCTGGACTCTCTGGCGGTGGTGTTGGACAGGAGACTACTGGACAAAATCTGGACTATCCTGGACTCTCCCTCCCACCCCCTCCACAAGGTGCTGGCCAGTCAGAGGAGCTCTTTCAGCCATAGGCTGCAGCTGCCGCGCTGCTCCACTGAGAGACACAGGAAATGATTCCTGCCTGTCGCCATCAAACTATTGAACTCTGCACTTTAAATCACAAACTACTGTAATATCCAATTCCCTGCTCACACATGTATATAGTCATAAATATGTCATTGATGTAAATAATTTCCCAGAGAGAGCTATTTTATCTTTTATCTTATTGTATTTATCTTATCTTATTTTTGTAACTTTTTGTAACTTGTTTCGAACTACATGCTCTTGGTTGCATCTGTAACAAAGAAAATTTCCCCTCGGGGATGAATAAAAGTAATTCTGATTCTGATTCTGATTCTGATATATACTAATATTTTTGGGCGGTGCTGTGTCAGTACCATGTTTCTTTAGCCTGGTTACTATTCCTGAACAGCGAGGTCAGCTGGTAACTGAATGGAAAGTGGCATTGTGGTGGAACGCTGTGACTCACCCTGGATGGTCAGTCGGGCCGTGTCCTGGGCCTGACCATAGGCGCTTGTGGCTCTGCAGATGTAAACTCCTTCATTGCTCTGTTCAAGGTTCTCAATTCTGGGGGAAAAAAACACAAATTATAAGAAATTCTGTCTTTTTGCAATGTTGTGGGGGAAAAAATGTATCTCTTGATGATAAATATTGAATCCATTTGTGAAGCCCGATGAGTTTTTGGAAAACAGACAGAGTTCTTGTTACAGCAGATGTGGACAGGGCCTAGGCCTGCTCTGGATTGAGACCAACAGCTTCTTAACCAGCAGCATGTCCCTACCACATCAGCCCCCGACTGATACAAAGCACCAAGTTTATACCACTGAGATGATCATAGGACATACATTGATTTGATTTGCATCTATATTCAGAGGCATTTGTCACTTCCTGACAAGATTAGTGAGCAAAAGGAAACAAGCGTTTACCGTGAAGTCTGTCTAACACTGTCTTTAACTACCAAGCCAAATGAGTTTTAGTAACAAGAACAAATGTGTTTCTGAAAGATAAAATAATCACTATTTTAGACAGTAAATAAGTAAAAAATAATTCAAAATCTGTATTTTTGACTTGCTCTTTACAGAGAAGGTGGCATTTGTTCATTGTGAAAAAAATTAAAAATTTAGCGCAGCTTGCATAGTAAACATCAGCCTGAAGATGTATGTTTCTTCGATGAATTTAACCAGTCCTCCAGCAAAGGTGGGTCTGGTTGAAGCTATTTACGTGTAATTGCCTTTTAAGCCCAGGCACAAAGAATTTTGAACAAATATTTGACATTGCTTATTAAATCAGGTATATCCCCCATGTAAATCGCCATCACATTTTGAGTAACATGGTCATACCGGCTCGTCAAAGCCTGATCCCATCAGATCTCAGAAGCTCAGCAGGGCCTGGTTAGTACTTGGATAGAAGACCACTGGGAACACCAGGTGCCACAGGGGGGCGCCAGTAACAAAAAAAATGTTGCAAGACACTTGACCCACAGTATGAAAGTGGTGTGTGTGAGTGTTGGTGGTGAACAGAGGGGCTGATGGTGCAGATTGGAGCCTCACTTCTGTCAGTCTGCCCCAGGGCAGCTGTGGCTACAATAGTAGTTTACACCACTGAGTGTGGAGTAAATGAATACTGAACTGTAAAGCACTTTGGGTATCTTGAAAGGTGCAATATAAATGCAATAATTAATTCAATCATTAATTAACAGTAAAATCAGTCATTTGTCCAATAGTTGATCCAACACATGTCCAAAATGTATTCAACTTCACACAGGACCAGAATATGTGATTATCTCCACAAGCCTTCCAACATGAAGATTCAGATTCCAACTCATTTGTTGCTTGGGGGTTATGAAAAAAAAAAAATCCTGCTGAATAAGCAGAAGAAAAAGTTGAGTGAGCAGTTTCACATACGTTTCCCCACTGTTTTAATTTCTTTCTCCCATCATTTTTAATATACTCAGTTGAATTTTCCCTTCCGATAAGTATTTAATCCATTTTAGTTGTTAACAAAATGACCTCTGTCATTGTAAATTGGCTTATAATTGTAAATATAATATCTTTGTGACCAGGCCTTGTTGGCTCCTTAAACAGTTTATAATAACACTTAAAATCTTCACATGATTCCAGCACATATGTTACCTGAGCACTCCCTCTTTAATGTGGTGGTTTGGTGGTAGGCCTCCTTCCTCCTTTAGCCACTCGATGTGTGTCTCAGTGCCCCCTGCAACCGAACAAGTGAACTCCACTGCGCTGCCCTGAGCTTTCACCTCCACCTGTGGGTACACCTTCACCGAGAGGGGGGCTGTTCAGGGGGGAGACGCACAGATATGAACTCGAGGTCTTGGATAGAATGGTAGAAGTAAGACTGAACTCAATAAAGAACATTACTTCACCTCACCTGTATATATCAGTAATAATAATAATACTCAGAAGAAAACTTACATCTAACATTGACGTTGACCACCACTTCGCTGCTGCCCACTCTGTTGCTGACCACGCACTTGTAGCTGCCGGCGTCTTCGGCGGTCGCCAGGTTGATTTGCAGATCTCCTCCTTCAGCTTCGGCTCTGGAGGGCAGGTCTCTGCCCACTTTGGTCCAGGTATAGGAGAGAGGAGGGGTGCCATGGGCCAGGCACTGCAGCCGGATCACCTCACCCACACGAACGGCCACGTCGTCCAGGGTGGAGGTGGTGTACGGAGGAGCTGGAGAGGAAATTAGAAATGTGTTTTACTAAGATTCATGCATTTTAAAAACACAGAGGTGCACTGCCAACAGACAGAGGGTACCACATGAGCGGGTGGAAGAGATTTTTTGGACAGAATAGGTAGAACTAGTCAAACAATGCATGAATCAACCACAAACACTATTCCAGGTATTTAAACTTCTAAAAATCTTGTATAAATTGAAATATTTTTCTTGTCCAGTCCAGTGCTTCTGTTGTAGGAAGTATTATACCTCTGATGTTGTATGCCAACATAACAAGGACAAGGACTGCACTTGCGGTGTGGGACGGTTTTTTAAAATATAATTTTTGTAATTCTATAATATTAATATTTTGTTTGCCTAATAGATGATTATCACAGCAGCAGGAAGTGCTGCAATGTTGAGTTGCGCAACTTCTGGTCACTGCTTTTCTATGACAAAATCCCTGTGGAAAAGTGTCATGTATTTTTGACCAGCTTCATAAATCTGCCCCAACACCAAATCTTCATCCAACAAGGTTGACAAAGGACATATTCTGTCCATTTATTCATAACTATAAAGACAAAAATTTAAAGGCTAACAACGGCGAGCATTAGTGAACTACTCCTGAGCAAAACTAACATTATGATCATGAATAAAACATAAATAACTTGTTAACTCAGACTGATTCTAGAATTAAAATTAAACATTGATTTTGTGATGTCGATATATTAGCATAAACTGAGAGATTTGTGCAGTTTAAATGCTACAGATGTTCACAGATTAAATGTCGACCATTTAAACTGCATAAATCTCTCAGTCTGTGCTAATATCAATATCACAAAATACCTTTTTTATTTTAATTCTAGAATCAGTCTGAGTGAACAAGTTATTTATGTTTTCTTCATGACCATAACATTAGTTTTGCTCAGTAGTTCACTAAAGCTCATCGTTGTTTCCTTTAAGTTTTCATCTTGATCGTTGTGGACAAATTCTTCATGGACAGAATCTGTTCTTTGTCGACCTTGTTGGATGAAGATTTGGTTTTGGGACAGATTTATGAAGCTGCTCAAAAATATGTGACACTTTTTATTTTGCCGTAGAAAAGCATTGACTGGAAGTTATGTGACCCAACATCACAACATTCACACATCTGGTTGAACTTTCTGTTACAATATCAACAATATAAAAAAACACCAATGTGCTTGATAAAAATGTTCAAATATGACTTAGGCAACTATGCTATGAGGCTAACAATTTGTTTTTAATTGTGATTTATATTTTTAAATCAAGATTCAATTCCCAGTGTACTGTAGATTTTAAAAAGGGATCATTGGGTTGCTGTTTATGATTACTATGATTTTGTTAGTGAAAATCCATGAAAGGAATATTCAAATAAACTGACTGTCCACTTCCAGGGTGATGGTGGCCTCGGAGCTGCCCATGTTGTTGGAGGCGGTGCAGATGTATTCTCCTGAGTCCTGACGCCCCACACCGGGAAGGATCAGGGCATTATCCTCAATCTTATGTCTCCAAGGCAACGGAGCGCGCAGCTTCGACCACGAGATGGTTGGAGCTGGGAAACCTACAAACAATACGAGATAAATCATTATAATCATAATCTATTAGTAGGGATGTAACAATAACCGAAATATTGTGATATCGTATCATCAAAGGTCTCACAATAATATTATGGACCATCACAATACCATATTTTTCGGACTCTAAGTCGCACTTTTTTCATGGTTTGGGTGGTCCTGCTACTTGTACTCATGACCATATATTAACATCTATAGTTTCACATGTTTGTTGTTTTCACACTGACAGCCATGAGGGGGCGCTCTAGGCTTGTGTACCAGTATCTGCTACACCTATTACTCCTGTACCACAGAAAATTAAAAGTTCAAACATCAACTTATAAAGACAACTGAGAAAGACTGAACACATATGCCCCCCAAAAGAAAATTATATTCTGCAGATTACAAGCTGTAAGAAGTGAAATATGCAGCCAAAAATGGTGATTGAGCAGCAGAAAGAAAGTTTGGAGTGAGCGAGAAACTTGTAAGAGACTAGTTAAAAGTGGATACTCGAACTGCAACGAAGAAAACAAAAAAAGCCGTTACTGTTTCATGCAACGTAATCGCCGTCATCAGAGCACGAACAACGATGTCCCAAAACCTGCTGCAGACTTCCAAGCCGAGGACAGTTTGAAGTGTTGAAATGTCTGTTCTTGGTCTTTGCTTTTATTTAAAAAAAAAAAACAAAAAACAAAAATGCGACTTATAGCCCGGACTTATAGGCCGGAAAATACGGTATATCAAATCCCAAGTCTCTTTGCTTAATGAATAGTTCTGATGCAGAAACAGCTAAAAAAAACAGAGGAAACTACATAGACCATGATGCTTTGCTCCGTTTCAGTGCAGATGAAGAAATAACTGTTCTAAGCACTTTGAAATCTTCATTCTTTGAAGCATTTTTAGAGGAAAAAGGAGCAGATTCACAGTTTTGTGAGGCTCCACAAAATAAGTAAAGTTTCTTTATATAGCGCTTTTCACAGACATAGGTCACAAAGTGCTTCACATACAAAAGATAAAAAATAGCATAAGATATGTTCAAAATAAAATCAGTCATAACAGCTCTAACAGTGCTTGTTCAAAGAGAAATATTGTAATAAATATGGCACAGTGAGATATAAATGGGGAAAATATCATACAGAGAGATTCGGATTTCGTTCCATCCCTAATGACAATAAATGTTGTATCAAATGACTGGTCAAAGCATTTTAGAATGTCACTCTTGTTATTATGTAGAATATCATAATATCGTGAGCCTCCCCACTATATCACGAGCTTTCCCATGATATCACAATAAATATCGTACCGTGAGGTTCATACTGTGACAATATTGTATCATGAGACTTGGATATTGTTACACCACTAGTCTGAGTACGTAATCTTGAAATCTTGTGTTACCTGTTTTTACAATTATTCATTTAACAAAGAGACTTGTGATTCGATATATTGTGATGGTCCACGATATTACTGTAAGACCTTTGACGATACCATATCACCATATTTCGGTTACTGTTGCATCCCTAACTCAGACCATTTAAATCAAGCCACAAGATTAATTTGTCACTAACAAAAATCACGAACTATAAAAACAAAAATAACATGGACAGCATTTGTAGATTTTCAAAAACAGAATTGTCCATAAAGTTACGCAGGCCCAGTTGCAAAGGCCCGAGCCCTAGAATATGAATCCAAATTTGTGTACAGTCATCTTACCATGAGCATCACAGCGCAAAATGGCTGTCTGGCCCTCCACCACATACATGATGGGCTCGGACACAGAGACCCGGGGCACAGAGGGCCGCTGGGACCCCCCCTCCACAAACACCTCCACTTTAGTTTCTGTCGTGCCTTTACTGTTACGAGCCACACACACATATGTCCCACTGTCTTCAGGACGGGCAAACAGGACCTGGGCAAAAGAGACACCAAGAAATCTTATAGACAGACAGTAATGTAGGTAGTAAGGGGGCATTCTAGCAACTTTTTGGAAGGACAAAATTATTCCAATGAACTTTTCTTACATATATTGCTAAATGTTCAAAAAATCTTAAACAAGAGCAGTCACACAATGATTATTAGACTATTCCTAAATGCAATTGTGTAATTTTAGTCATGACTCTTTAGATTCTAACTGACAAACTATTTTGAACTTAATTAAAATGTATTTATAAACCAACATTAATACATATTACCAAAATTACTTTACACACAATATTAAAACCATTAAGAGTAGAGTACAAAACAGAACACTTATTTCCAATGTGCCCAGGAACACTAGTGTGCACACACTAGTGTGCACACAAAGTTATTCAGGGCAATAACTTGCATTTTGGAGTGTCCTGAGCAAACATAGGAACCAGAAAAGATACAAAAATGACCACTACTGCAAAATCCCTGCAGCTAGACACAATTCCAAGGATATTATTTAGACTTTTTTTTGCTCAAATTGGTGTCATTTGATAATGTTTCCATAAATGAAGTGGGGCAGAGTGTAAAATTATTCCGACTGTGTTCCATACCTGCATGACTGCATTGGAGTCCATGGGGAGGTGGCTGCTCATCATGACCTTCCTGTTGTTGTCGAGTCTGTGCCAGGACACAGAGACAGGGGACTCCCCTGAGCCCTGACACTCCAGGTTTATGGGCTCCCCTGCCCGAACACGCACGGGACCTGTCGGGCTCACCGTGACGACCGGTGAGTCTGTGGCACCTGGAGTAACAGAGCAAAGATATTCACCACTCACCACAAGAGGGAGCCATTCTCAAGCACATGGAGAAAGTGCCAACATGCAACAGATGAAAAAGAAGGGCACATCTCTGGATAATGAGGAAAAAGATTTTCACAGTTATTTACAGCTTTGTCTCCACTGAAGTGTGGTGTTCACCAGTGTGGCTTGATGAGTTCACAGCACTTTTATTTATTTGAGCTGCAACAACCAGTACTTCATTTTTAATCCGAAATGTAGAGCCATTTGTGGTTGTGAATGTGTTTAATCATTCTGTGAAACCAAAAGCAAAATTCAACTTCTTATCTGTATGTGCATATAAATTGTCTTTCCAGAGTTTTGTGCTTATTAAACCCAACTTGTTCCCCATGTAGTACTGTGTTCTACATGAAGTACTGTGCTTTACTGTGTTGTACTGGAGTACTGTGTACTGAAGTACTCATACAGTGTACAGGTGCTCTTACCTCTGACGATCAGAGACACTATTGTTTGGGTGATGCCGAACGGGTTACTGGCCACACAGCGATAGGCTCCGTGGTTACTTGGACGAGCGTTCACAATGGTCAGAACTGAACCATCAGGACTCACTTTGATGTTTTCTGTAAAATATGACACTTTAATGAGACTGGATTGGCTTTTTAAATGGCTGTATTTGTTCATATGGAGAGGGCAGTGCACACGAATGGACAGACTGCATAGTGAAAGATGTGTAAACTGAGGGATTCAGCTAAATTAGAGACAGTTCTCTGTGGGAGCTCAGAGGGGAGCATTCTCTGCCCACTAAGCCAATGGTTCACAACTACTTCCCATCACGACTGTGTGACTGTTTGTGACGGGATAGTCAACGAGGCAGCTGACTGCCCCAGGGCAGCTGTGGCTACAGGAAAACCCGAGAGAGCCCAGTGTGTGCCTGAATGATTAAATAATGGACTTTAGACACTTTGAGGGGTTTATCGAGCTCTTCTGTGCAAACCTGGACTGCTCAGTATAATTATGTCACAGCGAGTGTACCTGGCAGAGGCTGGTTACTGGAGCCCTTCCACTCCATGCGCACAGGCTCAGCTCCACTGTACACTTTACACCTGAAGCTCACTGTCTCTCCCACGTGCACTGCAGCCGAGTGAGGCTCTGTGCCGATGATTGGGCTCTGCAGACCTGCAAACACAGACATATTCTGTAACACAGCTGTCAACATATGGACCTGACAATGAGCCCACAGAGAATACACAGTGTAAAAACATCCACATTAGAGCAGAGAGGAGCAGAGAGGAGGAGCTGGAGTGAGATCATGGGACTGTAGTGTGGAGATAGGTCAGCCTGGGCTATGAGGGACGGAGAATGCAGGACAAAGTGAATGTGAGAAAAAACATCCTCCTTGCAGCCCCAGTCCTCACGTGTGGATGACTGAACCTCTTTCATTTTCTACGCTGCCATATTTAATCACAGAGGCGATGCAACACTGCCCTGGAAAATGCAACAATAAAGCTGCTGTTGTCTCATCTTTACCCACACAACTTAACTCTGTGGACTGAAAAACAGGCAAATGTCATAGACGCATATCTCTACTTTTTCATCAACAATGACAACCTCCCTGCTTATCCATAGTTTTCTTACCCATTATCAGCTTTCTAAAATTTTCTGAAACAATTTAACGTAATAAGAGTTATGTCCTACTTTCTAAAAATATTAAGCAATAAAATAGATGAATGAAACTTTTCTGCTTATTTCTGCTTATTTAAGAATCTATGGAAATGCAGTTATTTTGCTTGGAATATTCCAGAGTATGGCATTAAACTCTAAACATTAATAAAATTATAGAATATTTTTATTGCTGAAAAACTTGGATTTTTGCTATGAGTTGGGTCACTTCTCTACGGACCTGTAACTTGGCCTGGTGTTGTCTTGTTTCCATGAAGACCGATAAGTTTAATGCTGTATTGTGGAATATTCCAGGCAAAACAGTCGCCATGGAGACCAGAAGATGGCTGACCCCCCACCAAAAGTTACATAGTGCACCTATCAATCAATGAGTGAATATTGAGTATCATAAGACAGAGATATTAAGCTTTGTGCCAGTTTTTGTTTCATATCACTACAAATAAATACCAAAAAAGGAAAGAATAAACCTGGTAGTTTAATTTAAAAGTCAATAGATGCAATAGATTCCACAATATAATTTCAACTTCAACTGTCTTCTTGTAATTAAAACCACATCTTTTCAGAATCCATTCACCTAAACCTTCCATTGTGAAGAAAAGTCCAGACTTACGTGAGCTGGATGAAGTCACAGACACAGAGACAGAGGACTGGTGGATTTGACCTCCCGGGCTTCCGTAGGGACCTTGCACTTGACAGATATACTCCCCAGAGTCTTCGGGGGAGGCTGACAGGATACGCAGCTGATTACCCAAAATCTGCACACACAAAACACGAGTCAAAACACAAGTATACAGGGAAATGTGACGGGAGCATAATTTATTACAACAGACTTTTACTGCATAACTTGAATTTACAATTTACATACATATACTTTTATGAGGTCGCTGTCTCGAACTGTTTTGGTGAAGAGGGAGCTGAGTGAAACAGTTTCTTCCCCTCTGCTGTTGGACTCATGAACAAAAACACTCAGACTGTTCCCACTTAGTCACATGACCCTGTGCTGGATTTTTCTGCACCTGTCTGTTTTGCACTGATCATTACCTGCACTGTTATATTCTTGTAAATTTGTAAATTTTGTGTTATATTATAGTTTATTGTTTTCTACTTAATTTTATTCTATTTTATTTATTGCGTGTTTAGTGTTTGTCTACGTTTTGCTCCAAGTACCGCAGCAATTTCCTAATATTGTGAACCTGTTCACTCATATGGCAATAAAACCTTTCTGATTCTGATTCTGATTCTGAGTGAAACACAGTACTTGATTTACAGCTCAGTCTATGTTCCTCCCCTCACCTATGGTCATGAGCTCTATGTAATGACCGAAAGGATGAGATCGTCGATACAAGCGGCACAAATGAGTTTCCTCCGCAGAGTGCCCGGGTGCTCCCTTAGAGATAGGGTGAGGACCTCAGTCACACTGGAGGAGCTCAGAGTAGAGCCGCTGCTCCACATCAAGAGGAGCAGCTGAGTTGGCTCAGGCATCTCTCCTGAGCAGTCTGCTTAGACTGCTGCCCCCACGACCCGACCTCAGATAAGTAGAAGAAAATGGATGGATGGGTGGATGGATACATATATTTAGTTTACTGGCAGGGGCACGATATCGGAATCAAGTCACAAGTGTTTTTATCTCTTTGTTTCTGTCACATTAACGTAATGTTTGATTCCATTAAGCTGGTCACAAGCTTGAGGAATTAATTAGACAAGAACATTTCGGAGTCACTGTTGTTTGGTTATGGCATCATTAATTGTGAATAACTGCAAAATCATGTTCATTGTTACGTCCTTCTCTAGGCAAGACAAGACAAATATGTGTATGTGTCAACCAAATCCTGCACAAAGTGAAGTATAATGAATTGAAGTAAAGTGAAGTATAATAAAGACATTAGAATCACAATACAAACAAAGCGAAACATAAATAATCATCAATAAATCATATATTAAAAGAGAAGAGTCCACAAGAAGAGGCCTGTTTCACATCTTCAGGAGGACAGTTCCAGGTCCTGATTCCCCATGTTTAGTCCTGACTTTAGTCTATAGTCGAACTCGAGCGGTACCTGGTGATTGGAGGAGAGGTGTCCACTGGCTCTGGTCCATGTGACCTGAGGAGGAGGGTTTCCAGGAGCATAACAGTTGAGCTCCAGACTCTGTCCCTCCTGAACATCAGCGATAGAGGGCTGGATGGTGACGCCTGTAGACACATGGTCCGCTGAGGAGAAAGTAAAGTAAGATGATTAGAAAGGACAACACGATAAACACATTTCATATTAATCATGGGTTTCAAATTGTCGCCATGGCAGTAGTGCTCATTTTCTTTTGCCATTCTGAAACTACGATGCAAGAAATATTCTCAGTTTGATTGTTCTGCAGTAATGGAAATTAAAGAAGATGTCAGTCAAAGTTCCAGAGCCATTCACCTTGTTCACCTTATTCCGCCATGCTCACTTTATACTCCAAATACTCCTAAACTGCACTTTCTTGTGGTGGCACTTCCAGTTAAACAAGAATCTGATTCATTTCAATTTAGAATTTAGGAAAAGTTTGGCATTTTAAATATGAGTAGTAAAAAAGTAAAGTAAATTTGAGTAAAATGAAAGAAACACAGCACCGATTCTCTTTAAAGCGGCTTTATAGTCCATAATGAGCTTATATGAGTGCAAAAACAAAGAATTATATTTTTAAATGTAGTTTCTGAGAAAATCTGTCTTTATTCCTTGGAGACCTAAGGGCAATTTCAATGAATTTGTCCTCGCCTCAATTTTTTTCTTAATTTTGCTTTTAAAACTCCCCCTTTTACCCCCTATTAAAGTGTTAAACATCCTTTTTTTCAGTACAACCTGTTATTTCACAATCTGCTGCTGTATGGCTGCAATAAAGACTATACGACCAGAAATAGAGATGAAAATAAAATTCACGCTCTTTCATACAAAACACACAGCAACTTTTTGGGCATAAAAACGCTTGATTTAGGCCCTTAGCTACAAAAATGCAAAATATCAAGTCTGTAAGTAAACTAAAAATATTAATAATGACCTCAAAATAAAAACAAGTG
This sequence comes from Odontamblyopus rebecca, assembly GCA_030686955.1. NCBI lineage: Eukaryota > Metazoa > Chordata > Actinopteri > Gobiiformes > Gobiidae > Odontamblyopus > Odontamblyopus rebecca. The sequence continues at coordinate 40,186,445 of CM060654.1, read as the reverse complement.
CAAATGCTTCATGACTTTCCTCTTGCCAGTCCTAGAAGCAGGTCCTGTCAGGTCCAGGCCAGAGCCTCATCGCTTCTTGTATTTTCATGGTGGAAATTACATTTGGATTTGTACATTTGGACTGAAATAAACCTTTCAAATACAAATAGCAAGGGATGCACAATTACACAGACCAAGATGTGTAATTTGCCATTTATTTGAGAAAAAACTGCACTTAGAGCAGCTTTTTCAATTGTTGTTGTCTTGACTCACTTCACTCTTTGGGAAAGTTTGGGCCAATCAAAATGGACAGAGCACATGAATTTGGGGGAAAACAAAGTTCCTATTGGACACTTGTTTTTGCTATGTCATCACGCAGCGTATGTGTGACAGGATAATGTTGGATATATGTTTGGAAAGCTCTCTGCCTGCTCTTTCAAAAGGAAAAAAGTAAGTTTCTGTCTTTTACTGTTGGAAAGTTATGTGCAGTTATATAAAACATATTCCCCAGTATCATATACAATACCATAGGTATTGAAAGGTTAAATGATATATAAAACATTCATTTTATGTTTTATTCATTTTGATGGAACACAGTAAAGTCACAATTGAATAATAATTTGCTAACTAACTAAACAACTAGCTAAAAAACTATTCATTAAGTGCCCGCACAACCCAAAATGTGTTGGACATGTACTGTATGTCCACATATGTGAACACCAGGTCCTAGGGGGCTACACCTTAAGACCCACTTTTATTCTCTGGCTTTTAACACTGCATGAGTTGTGTGGCCCTCTGTGTCTTTTATTTATTTTATTTACACTGGAAAAAACAATATCTAAGTAAGTGACTTTATTTGAGCAGATTCAACTTAACGAGTAAAATGGTCTGCCAGTGGTATAAGTGTTTGGTTTTTTTAAAAAATTCAAACAACATTCAATTTTGTTTCTTATTTTAAGTGCAAAAAGTTGTTTTTCTTATTTTAAGTGTAGCGAGATGTATTTTCATATTTTAAGTACAAAAACTCTTATTCCACTGGCAGACTATTGTACTTGTACAGCATATTTACTGCTATTTTACGATTTTTATGGTTTTGCTTTCATTTGATTTGACTGGTTTTATTGTAATTTTGTCAATTTACCTTTTTTCATTTTAGGATCTCTGTGCAGCACTTTGGAACTGCTCTGTTTGTAAAATGTGCAATAGAAATAAACTGGATTTGGATTTGGCCTTTCCGCTCCGATTATTTTGCGTTACCTCTGAGCACAGTAACCCTGATGGGGGCGCTGTTGGAGCCGATGATGTTGGTGCCAACACACGTGTAGACGCCCGAGTCTGACAGCCTCATGTTTGGGATGAGCAGAGTCCCAATGTCCGTGCGGTCCATACGAGCCTGAGGACACACGCAAACATATCACAAGTCTGCATTTATGTCATTGTTAAAAGACAGTTTATTTTGTAATATTACGCTAAAAAAAACACTACTTACCCATTTCTTTTAAAGCAAAAATCAAACTCTAAGAATCTACAAGGCACATGTGACATTTTGGAAGCTTGGTATTTTTTGAATTACATTAAAAAGTTCACGTTTTACGTAATTTGTCCTCATTATTTTACATGTTTAAGGCGTATTATGGAACATTTCTCGTGGAGACTCTGCCATCTGCCCATGTCCATGTAAATGTTAGTGCTTTGTATTGTTTCACAGTATGGCTTTAAACTACTGATCTCCATGGAGACAAGCAGGTGACATCCCCAGGAGTTACAGGTCAGATCTGTGGAGAGGAAAATAAACTGTACACATTTTTTTTTCAATTAAAACGGTATAAAAAATAATAAAATGAATGCATAACCCATGACAATACGTTTAAAGCTATATTGTGAGACATCCCAAACAATGCAATAATCTCCATAGAGATGAGCATGGGGCGTACTTTCCACCAGAAAAAAATCAAGGTTATTCTTTAATAAAATATATGATTCTTTAATACAGTACTTTAATGTGTAAAAGTAAAAAAACAAGTGTATATTTTTGGCTTGAAAGGTAAAAAAAAATATGCAAAATTGAACTCTGGCATGTTTGAAGCTAAAGTCCGTTGCTAGAGGAGGTGGAATTCTGTCAGAAGCCAAAAAACGGCACAGATCAGTGTTGCCTCGGCGGAGATCTCGCTGTGGCAGTGAGTCTGTCAAGGCAACAAACTAGTGTAGTGATGGGGGCAAGTTCTTAACTTCCACGTAAAACGCCAATTTGCTTCACACTGAAGAAGCTTAACACCACTTTTGACATTGGCAATTGAGTCTTTTGGGCTCTGGCATGTGCAGATCAACAGAGGGAAGTGTGAGGTGCTTATAAAGTTGTTTTCTAACGTTTCCAGACACTAATGAGTGAACCAGGCAGAGCGTTTTGTTTGTTAGACTCGTGGCTGTTGTAAAATGGGTTAAAGTGGTGTTAAGCTTCTTCAGTGTGAAGCAAATTGGTGTTTTACATGAAAGTTAAGAACTTGCCCCCATCACTACACTAGTTTGTTGCCTTGACAGACTCACAGCCAAAGTGAGATCTCTGCCGAGGAAACACTGATCTGTGCCGTGTTTTGGCTTCTGACAGAATTCGACCATGTCTAGCAATGGACTTTAGCTTCAAATGTGCCGGAGTTCCCCTTTAAACCATGTTATAATGCTGTTACTTTCTCAAAAACATACCTGGTGAACACAATGGAACACTTGCTGTGTACCACTTGACATCACAAGGTGGAACAGAGTGTTTGAGAGAAGAACTCAGCCTAGATATGTGGGGTTTGTGAGAATGAACCAAAACACAACTCCAGGTCTGTTTGTGATGAGAAAACAACATTATAACATAGATCAGAAAACAGCCTAATTCGGACCCTTTAACTTTGCAACACCTTTTTAAAATACTTTGGAGACATGGGAGTCATTTCTAGATTAATAACTTGTTTAATTATGGATTTATTTTGAGCTCATTATATACTATGAAGTCATTTGCCTAAATTGTCACAGACGCCCTTTAGATTCTCAAAAACATGTCTGACATTAGGACATAGACTACTCACTAGCTCCGAGTAACACAGAAAGCTCTACTACAGCACAGGACTCCAGGACACCACAGGGCTGGTTAAAACTACTGCTCAGACTTCCAGGATTTTCAGTTTGGAATTAAAAAGCTGTTGCACATTTGTACACAATTGTGAGCCCAAAGCCAGGACCCACTTTCTACGATGGCAGGTGTTAATATGCAAGAAGCCATGACTTTGAAGAGTGCTCTTTTATACCACCTTGAAACGCAGAGTACAATTTCAACAATGACAAGAATGTAGCCAATGGACTGTACTGAAATCTGACGAATATCTACTTGAGGTAAATTACTTGGTATGGCTGTCAAACAATAAAACAAGTTACAAATCAAGCCGAAAACTACTGAAAGATAATATAAACTTCTATGTGTAGCTGCTGCACTGAGTCATTTTGGTCTTAAAATGTTTGTTTGCTCCCACTCTCCGTCCTAGTATTGTTTGGCCTCATTGAACCAAGACCTGCAGCACTGGGGCAGTTTGCAGCCAAGTGTGAACTAGCTGGGAGGAAGATCAGCTCCTCCAAATCCGAGGCCATGGTTCTTGACTGGAAAAAGGTGGATTGCCCTCTCCGGGTGGGTGGGAAGTACCTGCCTCAGGTGGAGGAGTTCAAGTATCTCGGGGTCTTGTTCACAGTGAGGGGAGGATGGAGCACGAGACTGACAGGTGGATCGGTGCAGCGTTGGCAGTGATGCGGTCGCTGTATTGGACCGTTGTGGCGAAGAGGGAGATGAGCCCAAAGGCGAAGCTCTCGATTTACCTCAGTCTATGTTCCTCCCATCACCTATGGTGATGAGCTCTGTGGAATGACCGAAAGGACGAGATCGCCGATACAAGCGGCACAAATGAGTTTTCTCCGAGTGGCCGGGTGGTCCCTTAGAGAGAGGGTGAGGAGCTCGGTCACACGGGAGGAGGTCAGAGTTCTGATGCCTCCTGGATGCCTCCCTCAGGAGGTGTTATGGGCATGTCCCACTGGGTGGAGGCCCTGGGGAAGACCCAGGACACACTGGAGGGACTATGTCTCTGGGCCTGGGAATGCCTCGGGTCCCTCTGGAGGAGCTGGAGGAAGTGTGTGGAGAGGGAAGTCTGGGCCTCCCTGCTCAGACTGCTGCCCCCACAACAGGGCCTCAGATAAAGCGGAAGAAAATGGATGAATGGAAGTTTTGTTTGTAAATTACTTCCAATTCCTAATATGCATATTAGAGTGAAACTTGGCTCCAAATCCCCCCCTATAACTGCTGGCCCCGTTGAGTGGTTCTATGGGTGACGTCACACTCCCTTCTTTAGCCCACTTCTTTATACAGTCTATGTTTGTCCCAGTGACGAAATTACAATGTTGCAACGCAAAGATCAGGAATAGCAGGTAAATGCAGAAACTGGATGCACTTTTGAAATATTCTGATCAGACTTGAACATTACCCTCCTGTGGGCTCACCACCTGCAGAGGGGTTCATAGGGGGGTCAGGTGCTATGAGTATTGGGCAGCACGCTGCCCCCGCGACCCAGCCGGATTAAGCGGGAGAAGATGGATGGATGGATGGATGGACTTGAACATTTTCAGAAGTAGTATAACCACATGGCAAAACGGAAGAAAATAATTATTATTATGTGTTGGAAAATTGAATTAATTGTATGAAAGAGGCAGCGGTCTGTGGTATAGGACTAGAACATTATGACCAGATACATCGGATGGCGTCAAATATCAAAGTTTTACTTTAACATTAAAATAAAGTTTGAAATCTTTTCATCATGACAGCCTTTATTTAAATGTTAGCACTTTTAATAGCACAGTTCCATCCACTTAGCACAGTAGTAATAGTACGGAAATAGCAAGTAATTTGCTTCCAAATCATTTAGAGGTTTCATATACTGAGTAAGGATTATTAATCTTACTGTGAACTTCAGTAGAAGGACAGATGTATCCTTTAACCACGACCATAATTACACTTTTGGTTACCATGTGATTTCCAGCCTCTTTTCTGCTGAGATAATGTTGTTTCACCCAGAGATGTGTTTTTGTTTCATTCACACATGTTTAACACACAAACCCTGCAGAAGACACTCTGTTCTACCTTGTGATGTCATGCAGTAATACAGGAGGTGCTCCACTGTGTGTTTAAACTTCATACGCCTTCACTGGAATCATTTGGACAGGAACTGCAAATCTAAGGTAAACTAAAGGCTTGAAAACTACCACTTGATGACATCACAAGGTGTAAAAGAGGATTTAGAGGTTTGGAGATGTAGACAGACTCATAAAAAAGGGTTACAACTATGTGTGAATGAAATAAAACACATCTCCAGGTCTGTTTTTGAACAGGTAACAACATTATAACATCAATTTGACACAATATAGCACCATTAAACCTAGATTTGAGTTTTGAGTTCAACTTTCAAGATGTTTTTACACTAGACACGGTAGATTTGGGCTGAACATGAGCTTTGATAAAGTTTGGATTACTGTATCCGGGGGGCATTGGGGGCAAAGCTGTTAGCTCGTGCCCATCAGACCGTGAGGGGGAGGGGCTCCATGCCGGTCTCAATCTAATCCGAATCCTCTGGTGGGTTTTTAAAGCAGCTGATGACATTCATTTCTATGTGGTCACCCCTGGGAAAGGCTAACTCAACCCAGCGGCTCCGCCAGGCAGAAGTAACCGGGCACAAGGAGCAGTGTACACAGAGAGAGCCCCGGGGAAGTGGAGGACCGCAAAACATGTATAGAATACCTACTGTATACACGATGTTCTATCTACTGTACAAAGTGGATTCCAAAGCATGAGGGTCTAAGAGGTCCAAACTACGAGGAATGTCCTGTGTTTGATTAAAAGTGAGGACTATACAAGGACTAAACCAGGACTATAGCCTCAGTCAGGTCTAAAATGGAAATTGATCTAAAAAAGTAAAGGAAAGCATGATAAAATCCTACAGGTCCTGACCAAGCCGAGCTCAAGTTTTGAAGTCGTATTAATCAAATGCAGGGAATACATGTTCCATTCTGTAAAACTAAACCATGGTTAGACCAGGACTAAACATCCAGGACTCTACTGGGACTAAATACAGCCTGACTGCTTCAAAGAATGAGAGCCAAAGATCAGCGGCGATGATGATGATGATGATGATGATGATGATGATGATGATGATGATGATGATGATGATGATGATGATGATGATGATGTGACGAACCAGAACGCAGACGCATGGAACACTCAGGTTAATGCGACACAAGACAGGCACAGCAAACCAGGTCAAGGTTAATCAAACCGGGAGACTTTTCTACCACTTCTACGCGTCACCGTCAACTGATCACGTCTAAAACCTTTCATACAGGTATTCTTAACCGTCTCTCCCTTTTTAAAATGATTCTGGTGGCTGTTATACTCTTCATCTCTACCGCAGCAGTAGAACAATCAAATCTCTTCAGCCTCGCTGTCTTTTTTAACCCAATGAATCAATCCTTGCTTTACCTGCCAGGGTCTAAAGCCAATGTTAATAGTTAATGACTCCTGGTTGAAATGTAGATGATACTAGCACTACAAAGTCTACAGGGTTAGTAGCTCACCGTAAATCGTCACTCAAATAAACAAAATGTTGACTTTAAACAAATATATATAAATATACAGTCACATTTCAATCTATTGTTGTGTTTGGGTTGCCAGATCCGACAACTCAAAACCCTCTCTCTGTGATATATGTAACCATGGCAGCGAATGGCATCTCGGCTTCAGGACTAAATTAATTGCTCTTTTGAAACCTGTATGAGATGTGGATTGAGATTTGAGAATAGATTATGAATGAATACAAGTAAAGTAGTGATTCTAATACTGATAAACTTGTGCTGCAAACTTGGGATCGTTGTAAGATTTTCATTTCTGGTTAGACTTCAGGGTTATCGAGTTATACCAAGTGCAAAGACTTCATTACACAACTTTTTAATGTATTGATCCAATGAGCTCTTTTAAAGGTCTTGTACCAAAAGGTCTCGGCACAAAATTAATCTCACCCCAGTACACCTGTAATGTACAGTATAAGCAACTCTTGAAGAGAAAATGTGTCTGCGTCTAATTCGAAAGCGTTTCATTGTATCGAAGATCATTTGCTCCATCAGAATTTGAATTGTAAATACCGCTGAATTTCTCACTTTTTAAAAAAAATATTTGGATTATTTTTATTCTGAATTTTAGTTGCTGGAATTTTAAGTATGCTTTTTCAATATGTTTTAGCTACATCTAAAAAGAGAATTACAAAAAGTCGGTTGTAACCAGATCCACCTGAACAACAAAACTGGATTAGGATTATGGAGAGTATTTCAGTGATGGAAAGAATAATTTATTATCTTAAACTGAAAAGATGCAAATATGATGAACAAAGGGGAAAGTGGAATACATTTATAAATGACACTAGTAAATTAACATATTACAACAATGTAAGTGTCATTCTTAAATGCATGTTTAATAAAGAATTTGTAACTCCAGATTGTTTTGGTTTATATTGTTCTTGTATGCTTTGAAATGATTACTAAAAATCAATAAAAACAAAGTTAAAAAAAAAAAAATCAGCATAACTGATTTCAAGCCCTCAAATTCAACAGTCAAAATTCAGAGTGGAAAATTCGCAGTGGAAACATTCACAGCAAAGATCCAAGATGCCAAGGCCTAAGGAATCGATCCTGTGAGTGAGGAGGACAGAGGTTGTTTCCTATTGGTCGTTCTCATCTGTGGGCGGGATTTACACTTAAGAAATCAAATAGATGAGGTTTTGATGAGGATATTTCTGACCAATCAGATCGCTTCACTGCACCATTTCCTGCTTCTTCCTAAATTAGATCAGATCACTTGTTTAAAAGGTGATTTTTTTATATTGAATTTTAAATACTTATGTACACTTGAAGGGACAGTTTGGAATTTTGGACATAGGGCCTCATATCCTGGTGATCCAGAGTGTTGGAGACGTTTGGAGACTCTTTTTTAAATCTTCCATCCAGTCCTTGTATTTGGAGAGGTTGCTTGACATGCTAGTGCATGTCAAGCAACCTCTCCAAATGGCCATAGTTGTCTCTGGAGGCCATAGTAGTCTCCAAATGGCCATAGTTGTCCTGCCATTAAAAACAGTCTTACCCACTCCACAGTGCACCTGAGGCAAAACTATTAGAACTCCAGACTGTCCATGTGAATGTCTGTGTCCATAGAATCATTTTAGAAGTAAAACCAACCTTACATTTGAACGATTTATATCAGCAGCAGTGAGTTGTACTTCCTGATAGAAAGCTCGGCAGTGGTGGACTGATATATGAGAAAATAGTCCCTCAACATGCGACAATTCATGTGATGCAAGGTTAGTTTTATTTCAAACATTATTCTATGGACACAGACATTCACATCGATAGTGTGGTTCAAATACAAGGACTGGATGCCATCCATCCATCCATCCATCTTCTCCCGCTTAATCCGGCTGGTCGCGGGGCAGCGTGCTGCCCAATACTCATAGCACCTGACCCCCCTATGAACCCCTCTGCAGGTGGTGAGCCCACAGGCCTGGACTGGATGAAATTTTTAAAAAGAGTCTCCACACGTCTCCAACACTCTGTCTCACTAAGAAATGAGGCCCTATGTCCAAAATCTCAAACTGTCCCTTTAATATTTCTGCAACTAAAATTCAGAATAAAAATATTTCAAACATGTTTTTGAAAGACTCAAAGCGAGAAATTCAGCTGTATTTAAAATTCCAAATCTGATGGGACAAATTCTCTTCCACCCATAGTCAGATAATCAGGAGGTGCACGTCAGCATGCTAGTTGTTTTTGATCCTTTTTATAGGTTCTGTAAAGGTCAAAATTAGTCTTGCTCCAGTATAAGCAACTTTTGAAGCCAAAATACATCTGGTGTCTGAATCTAATCTAGGAAGTGTTTTATTGTCTGTTAATCAGGTAGTATGTGTAGCATGATAGTTGTTGTTGCAAATCTCTGCTCCGGTCTCTGATACTTGTGAAATTCAACTAATCACTGTGAATAATTAGAATATTTGAAATGCATAAGTGGGCTTAAAATTTCCTGCTTGAAAGTTTGATTTTCACAATAAAAGAGTAAAAATCAGGTACAGTGCCTTTAAGTGAAGCTACATAAAATGAGTGCTTTCAATTAACAGAAAAATAAACAGTAAAATCACATAGTTTATTTATTTAAAGTCAACATTGGATGGTTTGAGTGGACATGGAACAGTCATGTGTTTAGCGGACACTGGACAGGATGTATATTAGTTAGACTGCCACACAGACAGAGACAGACAGAGGACAGATGAACAGACCTGCAGTTCTCCAATACGTCTCTGTAACACATCGAGACTGTTGCTTTTAAACTGGTGAAAACCGTGAGAGGGAATGGCCTGAGCAACGCCAGAGCAGAGAGGACCAGAGGGAAACAGAGAGTCAAATCAAACAGGGATCACAACGTATTCAGGTATTGTGAAGTGTTACTATTACCAACGGTTACCTGCAAAGAAGGGCGTTAAAGAGGTTGTGTTCAAGTTGAAGTGATACAAATTGGAATAGGGAAATTTTAGATGGAGGGCAGATTCTTGTTAGTAGCCTTGGATTTATGTAGAGATTTTCAAGAGACTCAAAGTGCTTTACATTGTATTTTCATTTACAGTCGTCCCTCACTATAACGTGGCTCATCTTTCATGGACTCGCTGTTTCACTAGTTTTTTGTGTGCAGTTTTGACTGTTCTGCGTTATTGAAGGTGGCACGTCTGTGTCTGTTTATAAGAATCTTCTCACCCAGAAGAAAAAACAATGCCAACAACTCCCCATAACTATGTTCTTCTCTCAGAAAAAGACCCTTGCACCAAGGTCTTCAGTGGAAAAAGACGCAGTGTTTTCCACACATAGTCCATAAATCATGGGCCGATTTGTGCAGAGCAATCCCTCCCACTCCTCACTTTAGATCTCGGAGCCTGTCTAAGAAAAGTGGGTAAAGTGTGTAGTGAGGGCTTTTACAGCCTTAAAACATATATAATAATTGCAAAAAATAAAGCCGACTACTTCGCAGATTTCGCTTATTGCAGGTTATTCTTAGAATGTAACCCCCACGATAAACGAGGGACCACTGTACACTTGAACTGAAATTGTACTACAGTATATCGTGGCTTAATGCTCTGTCTACTCTGTGTGACTGAATGTTTACAGCAGTTATGCTTTTAGACCTGTACTCAAATATAGATACAAATATGTGATACTGTTTATTTGTGTATTGTGTTACTGTATGTTAAGTCATTATACATTAGAGTTATACATCTAACTACCTGCTGACTACTAGATCCACTGACCCACAGGTTGGCTGGTGTGATTCCAGCTCTCACAGATGAATGGTTTTGCTGTGGCAAGACACTTAGCCCACCTCGCCCCCAGTGTCTGCGTACTCTAGTGTATGAATATGTGAGTGGTTCCTTGTTGTAAAGCGCTTTGAGTGCCTTGAAGGTGGAAACGTGCTGTATAAAAATGGGACCATTTACCGTATTCTGAATATGGAACAAACAAACCTGCTGTGAGAACTTTTACCATGTAAATGTAAATATTGTATACACTTCATGTAACCAACTACCGTCATAAGTTCAAAATAAAAGCAATCAAATAATCAAACAAAAAGCTGCTGCTCTCCAAAAGTTACTCAGTCATAAATCAATTGTGTTCTGATAAAGTTGTAGAAATAAAATTCCAAGACATTTTGTTATTCAGCACAGTAAAAACATACATTTACATTCAATTTATCCTCACATCAACGTTTAGTGTCATTGTCCAATGTCTGGATATGCATGATGCTTATTATTGCGTAACGATATCCAAGTCTGACGATGTGACATCGTCATGTATGAACCTCACGGTATGATATTTATTGCGATATTGTGGGAAAGCTCACGATATTATGATATTCTACATAATAACAAGTGTGACATCCTAAAATGCTTTGACCAGTCATTTGGTCCAACATTTATTGTCACTAGTGATGGAACGATATCCAAATCTCTCTGCACCATAATTTCATCATATACATCTCACTGTACCAGATTTATTGCAATATTTTTTGGAGGCACAAAACTGTGATTCTGCTCCTTTTTCCTCTAAAAATGCCTTGACAAGACTTAATCTAAAGAATGTACTCTTCATGTAGTCTGCACTGAAATGAAGCAAAGGATCATGGTCTATGTAGTTCTCATCATAACTATTCATTTAAGCAAAGAGAGTTGCCAAGTGCCTTGTATTACAGTGCTTATCCCAATACAGCATTCACAGTACAGTATATGTAATAAGCAGGGTTGTAACAATAACCAAAACACTGTGGTATCGTATCGTCACAGTAATATCATGGACTATATATATCGAATTAGAAGTCTCTTTGCTTAAATGAACAGTTCTGCAAAAATAGTTCAAAAAACAGAGGGAACTACATAGACCATGATCCTTTGCTCCATTTCAGTGCAGACGACATGAAGAAATAACTGTTCTAAGCACTTTGAAATCTTCATTCTTTGGATTAAGTCTTGTCAAGCAATTTTTAGAGGAAAAAGTAACATATTCACAGTCAAAATATTGCAATAAATATGGTACAGGGAGATGTTCATGGTGAAAATATGGTACATCCCTAATGACAATAAATGTACCAAATGACTGGTCAAATCATTTTAGGATGTCGCACTTGTTATTATGTAGAATATCATAATATTGTGAGCCTCCCCAACATATCGTAAGCTTTCCCACGATATGGCAATAAATATCGTACTGTAATTGACAATATCATATCATGACACTTGGATATCGTTACACCCCTAGATTGTACCATAGAATTCTAACCTGTCCTCCATCTTTATTTTGGATATATGCGTTCTTTAGAAAGTTAAGCCCTCAGATGAACACAACCTGTTTCAGTGAGCACAGATCAGGCATCAGGAGGAGGGGGTCTGTCTCACCTGGGATGGCACTGGTCCTCTGTTCCTCAGCCAGGTGAGTTTGGGCGTGGGTGATCCTGTCGCTCTGCAGTACAGCCTCAGAGTGTCTCCTTCATGGACGTCTGCAGACTGTGGACTCACCTGTACCTGAGGCTGGGTCCCCAAACCACTGGGGCTGGATTCTGGAGGGGCAAAAAGGACATTCATGTTCATGATGCATTCAAACTTGAAGTAGAGCTCCAAAATACATTGCAAATTATAATCAACATTTTTAGTTAGTTTGTATAAATGACAGAATATAGCAGGTGATAGTGATAATATGAATAATATATTTTTCTGCCCTTAAATGCATGTTTGAAGTGCAAGAAATTATGTTTTTATCTGCCTTGTTTTTGCCTTTAAATCTAAAAAAAATGTTTAGAGCTTGTATTGTTCTTATTATTGTTCTTTATTTGTTATAAAGAATTTTACAGGCTAATTTTATTACCTGGAATGTTTTTTCCAAAATGTTATTACAAATTGGAAAAAGTGTAAAAGTATTCAAGCATTGTGTGGCTGTGCAAGTTGGATTAGTTGGATTTCAGCAGCGGCAGCTGATAATGTCCGCACCAAAGCTGAGACCAAACCTACCCCCTTGTCTAAATCTCTGCATGGAGACTTAGACAAACTTTACTGTTCCTCAAGGGCCATAACTTGAATACAGTATCTCACACATCACAATATATTCAAATAACAAAGAGAAATAAATTTAAATGTTAATAATATATTGTAAATAAGTAAAAAAAAAAAAAAAAAGCAAAGGACAGGTGTCAAATAAGGCATAATTATATAAATATAATGTACAAGTCAATAGAAATAAAGTAATAAAAATATCTCTGTTTCAATGTTAAAACAATCGTTATGTTACATGTACAAAAACCTGGAGTTTAATTCTAATAATTGTTCACACATGCAGTTTTTGACAAGGAAAATTACATCAAAAAGGGGAAAACTCACACGGCAAAGACAAAGATAAATAAAATATTCAAGAGGCTCCTTGCTCTTCTTGCTGGCTATAGTTTCTTCCTTATTTAGTTTGCTTTTTAATCATTCCAGTGCTGGAAAATCTGTCTAGTGACGATTTTCTTTTACTTTTAATTAAACCATTTTGCATTTTAACAACTTATCTGACGAGCCGGCAACATGTCCAGGGGAAGAAACCAAAGAAATTCTTAGTTACTTTTAAAATCCCTTGATTAACACATCTTAGCAGAAATGACCATGATATGATTTTTTTTAAAGCCATTGCCTGTAAATGGAGCAGTACTGAAGAATGTGGGAGCGGACGGGAGTGGGACTGAAAATTCTGTCCCGCGCAGACCTCTACCGTGCTGCTGCACATAAGCTCGGGTCAATCGTTTCAGCGAAGATGATTAAAGTGACTTGTGGTTTCACTGCACAGGAGAAATGAAGATAATCAATTACCGGTTCTTTTCTGTTTTTGACCTCGTTTTAATCAGCACAGTTGCTGCCATATTAAAAGGCACTGTTCGGAAAGAATCTGTTCAGGTACATAAATGTACATTTACAGTACAAAATCGTTCTGTATATGCAGTAAATATCTCATTTTCAACATGGATATCAGCGGCTTATAGCCTGGTTGCAACTTGTATATACTTTTTTTTAATTTAAAAAATAGAGTGGATGCGGCTTATATACAGGTGCGCTCTATAGTCCGGAAAATACGGTACTTATTTGTTTTCTATTATAATATGAAACAATGAAATATAAATTAAAGCCGCAAGCAGCATCGAACGCTTGACACTCGGCCGACCTGGCACTCCCCCAAGTGCCGCTGACGCTCCCCCGGGTGACGCTGACGCTCCCCCGGCTGGCGCTGACGCTCTCACTGGTGGTGCTGATGCTCCCCTGGGTGGAGCTGATGAGCCTCTTGTTTTTGTGTGTTTGTGACTTTGGGCTGAACTTGTCACTAAACACATAAAGTCCACACACACTGGAGATGCTGATGTGTTAACATTGAGGAATATGGGCATTTTGGGATATCGCCATGGCAACACCGTGCAAAATACAACTTTGGCCCCCAGACTTTTTTGATCGGGCTGACCTGAAGAATCACTGTGCCAAATTTCACGTTCTTCATTGAAATTATTAAGCCATTATATAACATATGAAAAGTAAGAAATTGTTAAAATGTTCCCATTAGGATAACATGGAGGCTTTGGCACATCACCATGGCAACCCAGTGAAATATACCATATGGTTGTCATTGACCTTTTTGATCAAGATGACATAAAGAGCCATTGGGCCAAATTTGAGAATATTCAGTGAAAGTACAATATTTTTCATGAATGGGAATTTATCTGATCTCTCCCATTAGGATAACATTGGAGCTTTCGTGCATCACCATGGCAACACGATTAAAAATACCATATGGTTTACATTGGCTTTTATGATTGAGATGACCTAAAGTAATTTTGGGCAAAATTTGGTATATTTTAGAAAAACTAAAATTTTGACCCTCCATGCAAAATTTGTTGTGTCCTGCAGGGGGCGCTATCACACCATTTTTGCTCGTGTCACAATTATTCGGCTTTGGCACGAAAGTTTTACAAATGATTCAAATTTGAGCCCAATCGGACTTTGTATGGCTGAACGGGAGCAAATTTAGAAATTGGAAAATTGCAAAAAATCTGAACAAATATTGCGGCTTCGCCGCACATAAACCGTGACAGTTATCAAAAAAATTCAGCTATCGTTTGATGCCCCACTTCTCTAGTTGATGTACGGCCTTCTGGTTTGTCAGGAGGCGTGGCCATAATAATATTTTTTTTCTGTCTTCACATGAGGAATGTCTGTACCGAATTTTGTGACATCTCCCATAGTCTCAATGTATTTTGACTTTTGCAGGTGGTGCTGTCGCGCCAGTTTCTTATACCCATACATGCAACATATATTTTATCAAATTTTTCGCCACTTCTGAATTTTGGGAAAAATTTGGTGAGTTTTTGAGTGTGTTAAGGGGGTCAAATTAGCATTCAAAGAGCAGAAAAAAAGAAGAATAATAATAAGGAAACTTTTTTTTTTTTAGCAAAAACAATATATCCTTTAACATAGGAAACACATATTATACATTTTTTGAAAGCTTTCGAGACCCCCCCCCTTCCCCCATCACCGTGGGGTCATTCACCATCTCGTCGGGGTCGGCCATTGACTCCCATTGATTTCCGTTCATTTTAGCAGCTGTAAACATGGGGCTTGGATACAGCTTCATGTCAGGAGTGTGTTTGGGGGACAGGAGGCGCTCGTGCTACTTTTGTCAACAAAGCAATAGGCCCTACGCCCTGTAGGGGCTTGGGTCTAATAAAAATGTTGGCAAAAGTCTTATCTGTTGGGTTATGTTATTTTGGCCATATAAATGTGCCCAAGGCTATCAACAGATTTTACTACAGATGCATTGATCCAGCTTTTTCAGTTCTGATACTGATATCAATACTTTGGCTTTACGATCTGTTGAGACCCGATATTAACCGATACCAGTGCAGGGACTGAAAATTATTTCCTTAACGTAACTATTATTTATCCTCAGGCCCGCCGCTCCACATAAGCAGAGTAAGGCCCCAAAAATTAAGACTGATTATTAAAAAATGTCATGATAATTATTGCGTTATTACAATGCAAATAAATATATGAATTAGTTATGAGCAGACCCCTTGTTTTTGTTCAAATAAATGTGTGTAGTGTACCCTATCACTCAATTCGGGCAAATTGTTTTTGCTCAATATATGAAAAGAGTCCCCCCGCCTGCCTTCACTGAAATGGTACAGCCCAGTTCACGTCTTTTTCTGAGTTGGCACTGTTAATATTGTATGTAGGCTCTGGACGAAGGTGATGAAGCCTTTTCAGTCCAGGGCCTCGACTTTGGAATGACCTGCCTGAGGAGATAAAGCTGCACCATCAGGATCATCTTTTAAATCACTTCTTCAGCCTTCCTTTAGCTGGTTTTAGTTATTTTTATTCCCTACTTCTTTTTCCTCTATCTCTTTTGTTTATTTATTCATTAGAATGAATCTGATTTTTTGCATCATTGACTGTTTTCTTTGTTTTCTGTGCTATTTTTATATGTTTTGTATTGTTCTTTGCTGCTTGTACAGCACTTTCTAAACCTTGTATTTGAAAGCGCTTTATGAATAAAGATTTATTATATTATTTATTATTATCTGCTGGTAACTTTTAGGATTTTTAGGATTTTTCATGGTAGTGACAAAATATGGTTTCTGCTAGCATTGTTGTGTTTAATGTGTAGGATTAGAGTTTATTAATATTTAAGGTATGTCTATGTTCAACTATCACATTAATATAATCTAATGGTTTCATCTAGTTCTCCCATCTTTGTGAAATATACAGATCGCATAGGCTTGAGTGCAACTTTGAAGGTTTTGTGTGTGTGTGTGTTTCTTTTTAATGCTTCGGTCCTCCAACACCTTAGCAGCAGCCCTGCGTATCCTTCAAATCACGACTGAACAGCTTCGTTTGAACACAAGCTCAAACAAACATTCTGAGATATTCTAGGCCAAAATCACCCTGTAGATTGTCTTACTACATCCAATTAAAGCCCCAACTACGAGATATCACAGAACCGATACCCGATCCAGCTACATTTTCAGTATCAGCACCCATATTCAATACTAGTATCGGTGCGTCCCTGATTTTAACTTGCGTTTCTATTGTGGTTACACAGAGAATTCATACTTTGCACATAGAGGGAGGCTCTGGCGGTGTGCTCCCCGTGAGTGTTGAGGGCCTTGCAGATGTACTCTCCCTCATCAGACATGTCCACAGAGGAGAAGGACAGCAGCCCGCCCTGGATCTGCGCCCGGGGACTCATCCTGTTACCTGGGGCAACTGTGGGGAGCATTAGACCTTATTAAAAACAATAACAACGCATGAAGTACCTGTCGTACATCCACAATTTAACAATTCCACATTCACAAACAGGGATTTCATAATGTCTGCGAGTACTAGAAACAAAACATTGAGAAAATATGTCATTATTTTGAAATACAAGAGTTTATGTATTATATTGAGTGACACTTTATAGCAGCTAATAAATAATAATAATTTAACATGAAGAAAAGCTTAATTTATAACGAACAAATAGTCTATTAAGAATGATTCAGGCTTAGAAACTACTTAAGGAATATTCCTTTACCTACTGGCTTAATTTATAGGAAATTTTAGCCACTTTTTGGACCAGTTTTTGGAAGGCGTTTAGATCTGGTCATACTCATGAAGTCAGATCTTCTCTTAGATGGTTCTTGGTGTGAAATATATGAGAAGCACAGCACTAGATCATTACAAACTTTATAAATGATCCAATGGCTTTTTGTTTAGATTGGAAATTTTATTTGAATCAGATATTGTGACTTTTCGCATTTTTACAGCTCTTCAGTTGGGACATCTGTAGAGTTTAAACAAACAGACTTTGCGTTGTTTCACATGACATTATGGCGCTGAGTGTTACCTAATGCTAGCTGCCTTGGGACTGTCCTTTTTTGTGTGAAAGACTTATTTAAGTGCACAAATCAGCTTATCTCTTATAGTTCTATGGTCAAATTGTGTTAAAACAAAGCGCAGATTAAAGTCTGAGTCTAATTTGAGTAACAGAACTTCAGACAATGCAGTGCCTCCACTTAGCACCACACCTCCACAGAATGTTTTTTTATATTTTCTTTTTAAATTTGTTTAAATTTGATCAGATAAAATCAAATTACATTAAAAAATGTAGAATGAGCTACATATGCATATGCATACACACACACACACACACGCACACACACACACACGAAATTACATTACATTGAAATGACTTAACTTCTTGGGTTCTGTAGTAAAGTGTATTTACCTTGTTGACATGTTTCGGCTGCAAGCCATCTTCAGAACTGTCACCGGTGGGTGACGTGTCATACACACCTGGGACACCCTTTTCCAGAGAGCGGGTGGTGTGGAGGTGTGGAGGTGTGGTCTGTCTGAGCGAGGAGGTAACAACAGCTGATATACGACACGTCACCACCAACACCGGGGACAGTTCTGAAGATTCAGCAGCAGCCGAAACATGTCAACAAGGTAAATACACTTAACTACACTGTCTTTAAAAAAGAACCCAAAAAGTTAAGTTACAGAAAAAGACAAAATTATCATCTTTGGCATAACGTGAAATTATGTTTGTTTATTTATTTATTTATTTTTTCTATATGACCTCCATAGAATTCTGCAAAGTATCTATAAGTGACCAAAATAACCAATAACCCACGTACCTATCCACTCGATGGCTGGAGTGGGACTGCCTGTCCCGGAGCAGCGGAACTCCGCTCTGTGTCCCTGCTGCACATTCAGCACTGAGGGGTTGACCGAGGCCACAGGCTGGACCCCCTCTGCTGCTGCAGGAAACCAGGCAAAACACACGCACAAGTTACCATACACTGTGATATATATGTGCATCCAAGAGGGTTATAATGACCTGAATTCAAAATCTGAGCTGAGTACTTTGGACAAGTTTAAATGTGTTATTAATTATTCATTAGATCGAGAGTGACTGGTTTCAACACTGGAAAAAACAATTTCCAGGTAAGTTAAAATGACTTAAATTAAGAACATTTGACTTTATTTGAGTAGATTCATCTTGACAAGTAAAATGATCTGGGAGTGGAAAGTGTTTTTTCTTTTTCTTAATTCAAGCAACATTCGATTTTGTTTCTTATTTTAAATGCAAAAAGTTGTTGTTTTTCTTGTTTTAAGTGTAGCCAGATGTATTTTCATATTGTAAGTACAAAAAGTCTTATTCCAATGGCAGATCATTTTACTTTTCAAGTGAAATTTACTCAAATCATGATAATCCAAGTCTTCTTAGCTTGACTAGATTTTGTTTTTGCAGTGAATATTCAAATTTTTATATCCCAAATTTAGTAAGAGTCAGAAAATTGTGCTTAAAAGTGTCTTGTGTAACTTTTCTGGTGGAGGTGGAGGCTTGGTAAGGTAAGGTTTAATTATATAGCGCTTTACACAGACACATGTCCCCAAAGCGCTTTACACAGCATTTTTCATTCACTCCATGGTGGTAAACTACTGTTGTAGCCACAGCTGCCCTGGGGCAGACTGACGGAAGTGTGGCTGCCAAAGCCAAGCGGCGCCAACACTCACTCACACAACTTTCACACCTACAGTGCATGTTTTAGGTTGATGGGGGAAACCGGAGCCCGGAGGAAACCCATCCAGACACAGG
Source organism: Odontamblyopus rebecca (assembly GCA_030686955.1). Lineage (NCBI taxonomy): Eukaryota > Metazoa > Chordata > Actinopteri > Gobiiformes > Gobiidae > Odontamblyopus > Odontamblyopus rebecca. The sequence continues at coordinate 40,167,161 of CM060654.1, read as the reverse complement.
GAGAACATGCAAACTCCACACAGAAAGGCCCGGGTGACCTGGGGACCTTCTTGCTGTGAGGCATGAGTGCTAGCCACTCAGCCACCGTGCCGCTTGGAGAAGATGTTATTGCTTAGTCTAGAATTTTTCACAGTTTGGCATTAAAACTTTCTATCACCATGGAGACCAAAGTTACAAAGTCAGATCTGTGCAGTGGTGAGAATGCCTGTTTTTCTGTCTATCTTTGAGCTGTAATTACAAAAAAAAAAAAGTAAAGTAGAGCTGTTAATAGGCTATTTCCACAACAGCAGGAAGTGGCCACAATGTTGAGTCACGCAACTTCCAGTTGGTGCTTTTCTCTGACAAAATTCCTGTGGAAAAGTGTTGTGTATATTTGAGCAGCTTCATAAATCTGCCCCAACACCAAATCTTCATCCAACAAGGTCGACAAAGAACAGATTCTGTCCATGAAGAATTTATCCACAACTAAAGGGAAGAAAGACAAAAACTTAAAGGAAACAACGGCGAGCATTAGTGATCTACTGAGCAACACTAATGATGGTCATGAATAAAACATACATAATTTATTCACTCAGACTGATTCTAGAATTAAAATTAAAAATCGATTTTGTGATGTAGATATATTAGCATAAACTGAGCGATTTGTGCAGTTGAAATGTTATAGATGATGAAATGCCGACCACTTAAACTGCACTAATCTCTCTGTCTATGCTAATAGCGATATCACAATATCAATTTTTAATTTTAATTCTAGAATCAGTCTGAGTATAATATAATAATAATATAATATAATAATAATATAGTATAATATAATAATAATATTCTATTGTCATGCCATGGAACATTCCAGGCAGAGCAATGACATACAGTATCCACAGAAACAAGCAGGTGACGGACCTCCAACCAAAAAGTTACATAGTGCACCTTTAAATTAGAAATGTGAGTAGATCATATTGCCAAATTGAATTTACAAAAATTCCTTAAAAAAAAAAAAAGCTTTTAAAATGCATAATGTCTAAGTTGTCATGGTGAATTAGTTGTAATGTACCAACTAATGTATGAACTTGGATAAGGCCTGAACTGGTCACTAAATCAAATAATCTGCTTAAATAAATGTCAATGAGTCAAATCTACTCTGCTCAGTATGATGATGAATTCAAGTAATTTTAATGATTCAGTTTAGCCTTCAGAAACATGAGCATGAGAAGTACAGGAGCGAGTGTGAAATGCCTTCGATTTGAGCGGAGAGAATGTGATGTGATCCTTTGGCAGAGTCTTGAGCCCGTCCAGTCCAGTCAAAACAAAGTTGACGTGGCACTGGGCCTTGGCATGGCCCGCGGGCACTGGGCCGCAGATTCAGACTCAATCCCTTATGATCCCAGAGTGACAGGGCCAAAGAACAGGCCTTTTCACAGAGGCGAGGCGTGCCAGGCCATGGGAGCAGCCGCTAAACCGCAAAAGGGAATGTACAAATATGGGCCCGGGCTAAACTCTGGGAACTTAAAGGTGCACTGTGGAATATCTCTGGGGACCATTTAATACCTGCTGCATGGAGATGTTTCTAGAATCTAGAGTTTTCTTTTACTCATCCGGGTTGAAGTAAATTCAGATTTTTCTGCACGTTCCACTGTTGTGATGCTCCCATCGATCAGCTTGGAGTATTCATTTGAAATTGCGATGCATGTTGAAGATGATATTGAACATTTTGGTGGATCGGATATTAATCGGGTTTTGTTATTAGTTCAGCTGATATCCCAATTTGGTCTAAAAACTGCACTGCAAACTTCTTTGATCTGGGAAAAAACTTATATCAAGTTTTACATCTTATATCCATATTATCTTCTTACTAGTTGTGAGACTGCTTCATTCTAGTCTAGAGGAAATTTATTTTAAGAGAACTTGTCCAGTCAAGGGATCTGTCCATGCAGTAAGATAATTTCACATTTCATTTTCTGATAAATTTAAGTGTTTATATGTTAAATTTTGGCCAAGCTTTTTTACAACGTGGTGTAATAAGGCGATTTACTGGCCAATGTTGAGCCAAAATGACTCAAATTAAACTTGTATATTTCCTCAAAGCTGTTCGGTAATTACTTTAAATTATGAATAACAGTTACAAAACAGATTTGGATTATTTGTGACCTTATGCTGTTGGTGTTTAAAAGACGTAAATCATATTTTAAGACTCTGGTATCTGGTATCAGCAGATACTTAAAGCCAAACACTAGTGACACTTCCAGTAGTTTCAGCAAGATCCAAACTAGACTGATCAATGACCCAATGAGTGTTATAGCGATCTCTCATGAGCCAGGTTCAGAATGTTCCACAGTATGGCATTATTAACCGCGAGGGATGTAAAAATAACCAAAATATGGTGATATCGTCTCATCATAGGTCTCACAATAATATCGTGGACCATCACAATAGACTTGGATATCGTTACATCCCTAAACCCAATATATCCCGATACTAAAACAACTATCAAATATTATGGTCGAGTACACCTTTACGAGAAAATTTGAGGAAATGCTATTCATTTTGTTTTTAGATCATGAGAACACTAAACGGAACTTATGACTTTAAGAAATTGACTTGGAAACAGTTTGAACCTTTACCAGAACTTTACCAGAATTGTACTATAAAGTATTGCAATATATGACTGAATTGTTTTTTCCTTACGCCCCCCGATAAAATAAAACAACCTCATGTATGTTATTATGTAGAATATCGTAATATCCTGAGCTTTCCCACCATATCACAATAAATATGAAAAAAATATCGTATCGTGAGACTTGGATATTGTTACACCCCTATGAACCACTAGCATTTATTGAATTCCAAGTGTTTCATTGCTCATAAACACCTTGGAAAACACACATTCATACTGCCACTCCATAGATCTGCCCTGTAACTTGGCCTATTGATGTTGCCTTGTCTGGTGGTGCACGCCTCCACCAAAAACATGACACTTTCAACGCCAAACTGTTGAACACTCCAGCCAAAGTAATAACATCTCCATGGAGACAAGCAGGTGACACATCTTCCACCAGAAACGTTACACCGTGCACCTTTAACTGTTGAGTTTTGTCATTCATCCTGGTCGGTCTGAACGCCAATCTGATGAGCACATTTAAATACAGTGACGTATGAGTGTTTAAGCACAGTATGATGTTTGAAGACCAGATGACAGCTACAATCCAGAAAAGACTGTCTCCTGAAGAAAAGAGTAAAGGACACAGAGAACAGAGCGGTACAGTGTGAAAGAGGGGACATCTCTTTGAATGTGGAGATATCATTTAAACAATGCTATGCAATTCTAAATAAATGGGTGCCAATACGAAAAATATGAGTAAAATGGCTTGAAATGCAGTTTTAAGAATCATATGGCGTTCATTCTTGATTTCACAGAGACACACTTTTCAACACAAATTTCTGTCCAATTTCTTCCTCCAAAGTCTGCTCCAAACCACATGCTTTTAGTTAAATACTGGCTGACTGGCTGTAGACTGCTTGCATCATGAACAATTACCGTATTTTTCGGACTATAAGCCGCTACTTTTTTCCCAGGCTTTGAACCATGCGGCTTTTAGAACGGAGCGGCTATTCTGTGGATTTTTCTTCCACCACTAGGGGCGCTCTAACCAGAATTTCAAAACCAAGATAGACGGAAAATTTATACAAAGAAGAATAGGCTACTTTTTATTTAGCAGATATAACATGCATGACAAATCACTGGTAATTATTTTCAAATCCTCGCCCCTTCATCATAAAAAGCACATGAAGGAGTTTGTATGATGCAAGTTTTAAGTTGAAGGAAACGTGCTGTAGAGCCCTGCACCCGTGGGCCCCAACACAAAACAGTGCGGCACAGGACCATGGATGTATAATAAGAGCATTCTGAAAGAACATTCTGAAAGCTTATTCCGGGTGGGAGCGCGACCGCCCAACGCGGGCACGGGCGGGAGTGGGACTGAAGAATGCGGGAACGGGCGGGAGCGGGACTGAAAATTCTGTCCCGCGCAGACCTCTACCGTGCTGCTGCGTGTAAGCTCGGCATCAATTTCAGCGGAGATGATTAAAGTGACTTGTGGTTTCACTGCACAGGAGAAATGAAGGTCATTACCGGTAGTTTTCAGTTTTTGACCTCGTTTTAATCAACACAGTTGCTGCCGTGTTAAAAGGCACTGTTCAGAAAGAATCTGTCCAGGGACATAAATGTACATTTACAGTACAAAATCGTTCTCTATATGCAGTAAATATCTCATTTTTCAACATAGATATCAGCGGCTTATAGCTCGGTTGCAGCTTGTATAACTTTGTTCTTAATGTTTTTTTTAAATAGATGGATGTGGCTTATATACCGGTGTGCTCTATAGTCCAGAAAATACATTACACATGACGGAAAGTAGATCTCAACTGAAATTTGAGAAACTGCCCAGGAACTTCGCTTAAATAAATCCATCTGCTTTTAAAATAAGAAACAATTGCGTTTTTCTAGTAATGCATGTTTGAAATCCAATTGAAGTCAGTGACAAATAAATAAAAACAGTCAAATCTAGGGCTAAAAATATCCAGAAGATGATCATTATGAATTCAAGCCATTTCACTCATAATTAGACGTAGTTGACGCTATTTTAAGGTCTTATGTTTCACAAAATTGACTCTTGGGAGCTTAAAATCATGTTAGAATGTTGTTACCTCATCAAAAACATACATGGAGTTGTTTTTTTGTTTCATTCTCGCATGTTTCGCCTTTATTATTGGGTTGTCTACATCTCCACAGCTCAAAATGCTCTGTTCCACCTCGTGATGTCATGAATGTGTAAATGGTTCTGGTGAAGGTGTACAGCAGGGGTCTCAAACTCAAGTGGGCCGCAACAAGTAGGCTAGTCGACAAAATAGGGTTTCAAGTATTCAAAAAAACCCACAACTGTCATATGTGCATGTGTACATGCAGAAGAGTCAATGACATGACGACTACATTTTCAGTCCAATTACAGTTCCCTCAGTTAAAAAGGTTTAAATTTCATAATAATTCACCACATTTCTGTAGTATCTCTGACCTCCATGGAACCAAATAATTTTTTTGTTTTAGAAAATAAAACCATGTTTTAGAAAATAAAACAATTTTAAGGTTATTCTTGGTCGCACCACATTACATTTTTTAAGGTTGCAGCCAATTCATGTCCATAAAAAACACTAAACACAGATTTATGCCCCTGACACTGTAAATATCTGAAAAAGTTCAATAGAAATAAATATTTTTTTATATTTTAAAATTTGCCTGTTGAAAATCCTTCTACGTCATTGACCCATAAACACAGTCAGAGCTTCACAAATGCTAAAAGTTGAGTTTGGGATGTAAATTGTGCAAATCTGCTGTTGTGAATCTGCAGGGGCACTGATCTGCCCACAGAACTGACGCTAAACTTTGACATCAAGTTGAGGGCCCCTGGCCCCTGAGCCTCGAGTTTTAAAATATAATAGAGCACTTCCTGTATTACTACATGATATCACACAGTGGACCAGTTTTTTCTGTTTGAGAGAAGAACTCAGTGTAAATCTGCAGGGTTTGTGTGTTAAAGATGTGTGAATGGAATAAAACACAACTCCAGGTCTGTTCGTGAAGAGGAAACAACATTAGAAGATCAAAAAATAGCCTCATATGGGCCCTTTAAAAAACTATAGCTCTGCATTCACAGGGAGTTGTCCATAATAAGATCATGCACGTTTTCTGCAGTGATGGAGCTCAATGAACCCTCAGAATCTGGTGGAGTCGGACTGCCCATGTACAACCAGCTTGTTACAATGGCAATGCCCACAACTAATAACATAACCACCCATGATTACGATGAGCAAAGAAGGTCAGAATAAATGATTTGTAAATGTTTCAAAATTGTTATTGATTATAAAATTGACCAAAATCTATGATGTAATGGAAAAATTAAACCATAACTGCAGTCACATTACCATTTTAGAGAGAAAAGGAGAAATATATGGCCAAAGTGATCCTCCAATTTGAAAATCCAACACAGCTATTTTAAGTTTTTTCAGTATGTTTTAGTTGGTTACTAGATGATATGATATATTTGTTATTTCTCATATTGAGAAAGGGCGATCATTGCAACAAGTGGCAATGATCGCCCTTGCGTGCACCTACGTCGTGTCCCCACACTAACCCTAATAACCGTAAACCCCAACCATGTGCCCCAACTCTATGTATTGTTGCCATGTATGACAAATAATATGTTGTTGTTCCATAAAAATTGTCTAGGAGGCGCTACTGCACCCATTTTTGTATTTTCCTATGTCAATCTGTTTCTAAACCATTTTTATTGTCCGTGAACCACGAGGTTAAGCTGGTGCACTGTTAGCATGCTAGTTGTTGTTAGCATTACTGCCATTGCAAAACTCTTTTCTGGTCTCTGAAAGTTGTGAAACGTGCTCATAAATTCACTGTGGTGAACAATGCTCGGGATACATAAGATAAGTGAGGAATAACTTTAGGCCGCTGCAAACCACTGAATATAAACCTGTTCTGTTTTTCATGCGTAAAAAAACAATCAAAATATACTACACTGCCTTTAATGGATAATTGTTAGAGAATTGTAAAAAATATTCAAAACAGGCTCATAAAATCTCCAAAACTCTAATACAAAGTTCCCTACATGATCTTAAAACGTGTTCTAAATATAAATGACTGTATTGTAGATCTAACATGTTTGCCAATATTGTTCTATATTGAGGTATATCGGTTGCTTGGTTGCACATAGGCAGTCTCTCTGTTCATCCGTGCTCAAAGATGATTGCATGCATGACGTCATAGAGAGAGGAAGAGGGGGCGCCCTCCAGGGAGCACCCGAGGGAGAAAGAACTGCGCCCAGGTGGACTTACGCTTTCTGTGTCCTTCAAACATTTCATAGGCTGTGTAAAACATCTGAGTCTGTGAGGCCTCTGCAGGGGGAGGGGCAAATATAGAGGGAGGGGCACAGGTAAACTGACAGGTGAGTCAACCAATAGAAGCAGTTTACCCTCCACTGGACCGGACCAAGTGGGATTCTCCATAGAAACCACCAGTGCATTACTGAACGTGAATAAGTACGAACAGTTAAACTGCAGGAGTGTCCAAACCTTTCTCCACTGAAGGCCACATACTGAAAGTGGAAGGTCACAGTATTTTATACAGTCCATCAGGTGTGTGCATTTACCAGAGCTTTGACAGAGCCACTGTACATTTTATAAAAGTTCAAACCATAGACTACATATATGATTGGACAAAGCTAATGCGTTAGCAGCCGTGTGCCAAACAGGAAGTGCTCCAGGAGGCTCTTCCGGCCAATTCTGTCTCTGGCTCCCATTGACTTACATTGGGATCTTGTCGCCCCTCTCTCTGTAACTTGCAGTGGCCTCATCATTTTGGTCTTAAAATGTTTGTATTAACCTGCTCTACATGATCCTGGGTTTTGTTTCACTATTTTGTCTGAAAATTCCTCTTCATAACATAGAGCCTGGCTCCAGATTCGCTCCTGTAACCGTGAGCATTGTGAGCCTCATTTGAGCGGCGCTGAACACTGTAGGTGACGTCACACTCACTTAGTCCACTTCTTTTATACAGTCTATGGTTCAAACATTAATTTTAGGTTTCACACCATGATGCTATTGACATAATAGTGGTAGAATGACTTAAATTTGCATTAAAAAGTTCTGCCTGGGTATGACTGGTTAGGCCATTTCAGCCGGACCCAACAAAAACTGGTGAGGGCCACCTTTGGCCCCCGGGCCATAGTTTGGACACCCCTGAGTTCTAGTAAGATGGCAGCTAAAATGTCATGATACGTCTATGTGTTAGAATACCTTTATATGTTTTATTACATTCCAATGTCATGTGATGATTTAGCTTACCTGTATATCCTGCCTGGTCCATTACATAATTAGACTGTCTAGCCATCTGGGTCTACTTTGGTCCTGGTTTGGTTCCAAGATAATCTTGATTTTGACACTGTGTGACATTGTGTAATGGTTTAGTCCTGGTCTAGTCCACGTTTAGGTCCAGCTCTGATGTGGTGTATGTGAAAGTAACTTTCTTCAAAACAATATACAATTAAATAGTAGGCCCAAAATAATGAGGTTTCTAGTGTGAAAATGAGTAGAAAAAGACTTTGTTGGCATCTTGCGTCCTACCCACTGACACACATAATAATGGTGAAAACAAAAACATTGCAGCTGAAGTCAAACATTCCTAAATACATTGGGACTACGAGCCAAGCGCATGAAGCAGTGGACACAGGGCATGCAGGTTAGTAGCGAAAGCACATTTCAACATGTTTGGCATTGGGTTTGGTTAGGACAGGTCAAACTGCTGTCATACAGCTTGTGGTTCCAAATATGAAAGGTCAAATATTCAAATCAGTGTCATTGTTTTAATCAATCTTTTTTCACAAAATAGTTCACAGTTAAATACAATACAGAGAAATGTTTACAATTCCTTGTTCATTTTGGTTACAAGAAATATTTTTTACAGTGGCACCATCGAATACAATAGAAATAAACACATACTAGTCATAGAAACGTGTGTAAAATTGAAATTTGAGGTGAAATTTTGGGTATTATAAAAATATATACTTTCAAAAATACGTGACTATTCATTGGTATCACAACAGCCTACATGTAAACACACAATACAAAGTCATACTGCTTACAAGTTAATACAAAAATGACTAAAAATAAAAAAAAAGAATGATACTATAGATTGTTACATTTCGATTTTACAAGCAAATACAGAAATATACTGAACCAGAAATATATCTTTAGCTGATTGACAAATTGGATTTCAAGTCAAAAATTAAAACACATCCATGTAACTTAAAAACAGGAATATGGATTGCAAAGTTACAAAAACTAAAAATTCAACAGGGTCAAGTAGCACCATAACAGAGTAACTGAATACATCTGAAAGAAGGTAGCGGCTGGTGGTTGCATCCTCTTGCTGTGAGTTTTAAGCACCTATAGACGTCCAGTCTCTCCAAAATATGTTCTGTTTTTTTTTGTTTTTTTTGGCTTTTGTGTCAGCTTGGGCATTGAGGAGCGAAAAGAGAACCCAAGAATCCATCACCTCCTAGTTGCACTTATAGAAAGTCTGCAGCGGCAATGGAGCTCAACAGTACTTTCTGATGCACGGTGGAAGAAGTACATTTCCCATTAGTTTTTCCCATTGACTTATTTATAAATCGTCAGAGTTCAAAAGCATAATATAATAGTTTATGGGGTAGTACCATATTTTTCAGACTGTAAGGGTTTGGGTTTGGGTGGTCCGACTTATATATTAAATTTCTCACAGTGACAGTCCATAGACCAAATATATGAATCCTGTATATGAAAAAAAAAATTATCTGTTTTTTCATTTTGGTTTTAGAGACAAATAATAAAGAAAAGAGTTGTTTTTTTCATTTTCTTATTTTTGGTTTTATATTGAAAAACGAATGATACACAGATTGTTCTCTATTCGGTTGTTTTTATTACTCTAACTTCTATAACTCGCCTTTCAAGATGAAATGTCAGTTCTTGGTCTCTGATTTTATAAAATAATTTTCCCCCAAAAAGTGCAACTTATATATATTTTTTTCTTTTTCATTACGCAGTTTTTGGCTGGCGCGACTTATACTCAGGAAAATATGGTAATTTTGATTTGAACTATTATGATTATAAACAAAGTAGTGCTGTCACATTGCTAAAACCGCAAACTCAATTTTAATGCTAAGAAATAGACTTGATACTCAATTAGGGATGGGCATTAGGTAAAAATTTCTTAACAATCGATTATAGATTAATCATAAACATTTTTATATTAAAATTGTCATCATTATTATTACTATTACTAATCTGCAAAAATAAACTTTACAACATATAAACCATCACCACTACAGAGCCACATCAGCCCGTGTGAGATTAAAATGTGTTTAATGCAGCTTTGGCACATTTGTTTACGTCTTACAGAAACAAAACTTAAAACCACATGGCTCATTTGCATAAACTGTAAGCAGCTCTTTCGTTGTGCTGATGCTTCAGCTTCTGCCGGACTAAAGGTCATGACTCAGTGGAATATGAGTGTTTTTTCTGTGACAGAGGGATGTTCTGCTGATGGTGAGTCTGTTCTGTACATATGTCACGTTGGAGACAAGGGCATAGATTTGCATAGGGACAGTGGGGACGTGTCACAACCAATAATTAGGGAAGACAAAATAGTCCCTACCCATATTTGCCAGTTTATTTTAATAAACAAGAATATCAATTTATTCAGATATTTTTTTAAACTCTATAGTATTAATTTAACATGTTTTAGTTCACATTTTGTTTCTTAGACTTTTTGAGATGTATTCAGTGATACGACAACAGGGTCAACTATGCCGCTGTTCACTGGCCACAAATGCCGCCAGGTAGCCTAGCCTGGGATGCAGCGGGAGGTGGGGTTGTGGGGGTGATAATGTCCCTACCAAAGCTGAGACCAAACCTACGCCCTTGGTTGAAGATGTTTCAGGTTTTCTCAGGTCATATGAGTGCAGATTGTACGTGTGCAGGTTTAGTGCAGTTTATTGGTCATTTCAGTTTATTTATTTTGGTAATTTTATTTATTTAGGCTACTGTTGTGATGAAATGACTGAAAAGTCTTTGCCTTTTGCACACTCAGCTGTTGCAGTAACCAGGATACTGTGTATACATGCACCATGACCAAACCGGGATACTCAAAAAACCTGGTCATACCCGGGATACTGATGTGCAGGTAAACACACTCTGAGGGATATGGTGATCTCCAAGGAGGAGCCAGAGTCGAGACGTGGAACTGTGAGGCCACAACTCCAGTGTTTGTGCTCAGACGCAGCCTTGACTCGCACAGCAACCTACATTCGGTTTGTTGATTAAAAATGAAGGTGATCATCGTAATCTTTAACGATCAAATTACTGATGAATCGACTAATCATGCCCATCCCTATACTCAATAGCGATTAAAAACATAACAGGATTTTCAACACAAAATAAAGTTAGTGTCTTTAATATTATCGTGTGCTCTTGTAATAGTTTTGTAGTATAATAGTGTTCAGTTTTTCACCGTATTTTCTCAGTTTTTGACAACCCTAAAGCAAAGTCACACATGCATTTTGCTATGATATGTTTTGGTTTGCAATTAACACGACTGTTGTAGTGATTAAAAAAAGCGTTTACCTTTGCTAGGCCTTTTTACTTTTTTTTTAACTGCTAGAATTGATGGGAAATGTCATTCAAACTGAAAAGTACTGTTCAGCTCCATTTTGACCAAGAAGCACCAAACCGCCACCACGGCATCAGTCCACAGAGAGAAATTATTTTAATGGAAGACAATTACCCCCTGAATTAGACTGCTCATCAACCGCTAATTACACCTTTTAATTCGTTTGCCCAGTATCTGTTATCAATAAAAGAGCATTAAAAAAAACCCACAAGCTGTATTTGTTTGATTAGAGATATGAGAGTACAAAATGAAAAGAAAAAAAGAAAAAAAGATTGGCTTAGCAAAACGAGTGTAGCAAGCAGCAGCCACAAGCATTAGCAGTTAGAATGCAAGCTTATTATGCTGTTAACCAGGGTCAGCTTCCACCGTGCGCACAGACTCGGGAGCATGCACCAAGCTGAAGAGGGCTTAGAACTGGACTCAACGGGACTGTAAAAATGGATCTGCATGAGTTAAAATGAATGGAATTCGGGATATTTATTGATTTGAGATTTTGAATATTTTTTGCAATTGAAATAAGAAGATTTGGTGGCTCTTTATTTTAGGTATTTATTTATTCAGTATTTATTCAGCCCTTATTAATGTCTACTAATTCCTAGGGATGTAACAAGCCTCCCCACCATATCGAGAGCTTTCCCATATTGCAATGAATATTGAGGACAATATCGTAAGACTTGGATATCGTTTCACACCGAATAATTCCCCATAAGCTTATTCTGCTATTAGTTAGACATTTACAAACACTTTCCTATGAGCACACTCCTTATTCCTGCTTATTAGTGTAATACGAAGCTATTTTTGTTAATTATTAAATGAAACAAGCTTTTTGGTGGAAACATTGTGATAAATCAGTCAAATTTGATTAAATAAATGCCTATTACCATTGTAAATGTATAATCTTAATCTTTTGTACACAAGTAAATGGATAATGGTTTGTGTTTTATAGACATCTAACTGTATCCTATTGCTGTGGCTCTTACATTTACTCAATTTTTTGTGATCGCTAAAACTAGTAGCTCTCTTGCATTTTTGTTTTGTAAAAGTGGCTCACCGGAGCAAAACAGATGGAGACCCCTGCCTTAACAACACCCGTATTACCAAAACCTTATTCTATATTGTCATACTGTAATTTATATACAAAAATGTATCACACTAATAAGCAGAAATAAGGAATGTATTACTAGGAAAATGTTTGTAAAAGTCTAACTAATAGCAGAATAAGCTTATGGGGAATTGGACATTAACAAGGGTTGAATAAATACTAATTAATGACAAATTAAGCATTTACAACTACACTAAATAGCAGGTATTTAGATAAGTGTACCCGAAAATAAAGTGTTATAATAATAATAATACTAATAATTAAATAATCATTTAAAAAATACACCTACACTTAGTTCTACTCCTGATACTGCTCTTGGTACTACTACTACTACTACTATCGAGTTGTTTGAAATTAAAAAAAAGGCTTAAAGGTACATATTAAAACCAGCTGGAAATGCCTTAAAAAAAGCTAAATATCCATCCAGATTCTTAAGAAAAGTCAGCTTCTCAAATAAATGCATTAAATAATTTGAACTCCAGTGATCTGAACTCATGCAGATCTCATTTTTTACAGTGCGGGAGGAGGAGGAGGAGCTGTGTGAGGCGAGGGAGGGGGCAGGGAGCGAATGCGGTGCCAGGGATCACGAACCTGGCACGTAGAGGATGGCGCTGCCCTCGTCCATGGCAAACATGTTGGAGCCGGTGCACACGTACACGCCGGCGTCCTCCGGCTGGACGCTGTGGATGGTCAGGATGCCGTTGAAGTCCATGGCGCGGTTCGGGAGTTTGCCGTTGCCTTGGCGAGTCCAGACCAAAGTGTAGGCGGGGGACTGCAGGAGGAGACCGAGGAGGTTAGAGGGAGTGGAATGGAGGATTAGGGATGGAGCAACACTGGCAAGGTTATGTAAAGTCGTAAAAAGAAGGGAATACTTATTTATCAAAAGTCTGACAACATTATCAGTAACAGCATTATATCAAATCGTATTTGAAAAAATGTGTAAAAAAATAAATAAAAAAAGAACTCCATGTACTGTGATCCTTTGCTCAGTTACAATGCAGACAATTATGATCTCACTAAAAGTTTGTCTGGAAATTCTTTTGAGAGACAAAATTAGGGGTGTGCATTGCCATAAATCTGTAAATCTTGATTAGAGATGTAACAATAACTGGAATATAGTGAAGAAGTAGAAGAAGTATCGTCAAAGGTCGCAGAATAATAATGTGGACCATCACAATATATCAAATCACAAGTCTCTTTATTTATATAAATAGTTCTGATGCAGAAATAGTAAAAAAAAAAAAAAAAAAAAAAAAAAAACGGCTACTCTGCGGAGGAAACTTATTTCGACCACTTTATTATATATGTATTTGCGATCTCGTCCTTTCAGTCACTACCTCTGGGTAAATGAACAGTTCTGATGCAGAAATAGCTAAAAAAAACAGAGGGAACTACATAGACCATGATCCTTTGCTCCGTTTCAGTGCAGACTACATGAAGAAATAACTGTTCTAAGCACTTTGAAATCTTCAGTCTTTGGATTAAGTCTTGTGAAGGCATTTTTAGAGGAAAAAGGAGCAGATTCACAGTTTTTACAATAAATTTCATACCGTGAGATGTACAGTTCTGTGCAGAAGTTTTAGGCAGGTGTGGAAAAATGCTGTAAACAAAGAATGCTTTCAAAAATATAAATGATGATTGTTTGTTTTTATCAGTTTACAAAATGCAAAGTGAGCGAACAAAAGAAAAAGCCAAAGTCCTTCAGAACTCTCTTGAGCGTAAAGAAGTTGTGTTGGTGATGGTCGGGCCCCACAGAGCCCTGACCTCAACATCATGGAGTGTGTCTGGGATTAACATGAAGAGACAGAAGGATGTGAGGAAGCTCCATCCACACAAGATCTGTGCTTAGTTCTTCAACATGTTTGGAACACAGACCAGCCCAGTTCCTTCACAAACTGTCTGCAAGTAAACCTAGAAGAACTGATGCTCTTCTGAAGGCAAAGCTCACACCAAATATTGATTGATCTGATTTCTCTTTTGTTCATTCACTGCATTTTGTTGATTGATGAAAATAAATTATGAACACTTCTTTTGCACAGTACTGTATATGGTGAAAATATGCTACAGAGAGATTTGGATATTGTTCCATCACTAATGACAATAAATGTTGTACCAAATGACTGGTCAAAGCATTTTAGAATATCACTCTTGTTATTATGTAGAATATCGTAATATCGTGAGCCTCCCCACCATATTGTGAGCTTTCCCTCGCAATAAATATCGTACCGAGAGGTTCATACCGTGACAATATCATATGAGACTTGGATATCGTTACACCCCAAATCCCAATACTAAAACAACTATTGAAGATTATAGTTTAGTACACCTTCACAAGAACAAAACGGGAGGAAATGCAATTAATTTTGTTTTTAGATCATGAGAACAGTAAACAGAACATAACCTTCACCAGAACTTTACCAGAATTGCGGGATGACATATTGCGATATGTCACTGAATCGTTTTTTTTCTTACACACCCTATCTTGCATTTATTCAACTCCAAGTGTGTTTTGGTCAAAGTATCTAAAACCACATTTAGTCTTCGCGTGAGCAGTGTGACCTCTCCGCAGATCTGACCTGTAGCTTTGCCTGGTGGCCTCACGCGCTTATCTCCATGGGGATAGATACGTTTAAAGCCAGGCTGTAGAACATTTAGGCAAAAAATAACACCTCCATGGAAAAGAAGAGCAGGATCCAGGAAAATCCAGCAGAAAATGTGTTCTTTTAAGGTAGGTCTGGACACTTTCTAATTTCGTACAACCTACAGTATGATATTATGTCTGGATTTATTGTATGTATAACTTATGTATGATAGTCGTCTTCAACTACAACTCATTGTACGTTCAGTATAAATCCAGCAGAATCCATGTGATCACATTACCTTGCTCTTTGCGGTACATATGAAGCTGATGGTGGCGCCAACCCTCACTGTCTGGGACCTGGGCTCTTCCACTGTCACTTCGATGGGTTTGGATGGGGCGCCTGGAGTCAGAAATGTTGAAAAATGTGAAGCACAATTCAAGCCAGGAATGCGTTGTAACACGTCGTAAATGATATGCTCTGAGTGTGGAAACGGTGTGGAAACAGAGAGAACAGTGACGTTGTAATGAAAAAAGGAGGATCCAGATATGCGTTCTTCTCACTCGTGACGATGATTTCGGCGTGGCTCCGGTTGGTGCTCCTCTGGTCTCTGCAGGTACAAACGTAAATGCCTGCGTCGCTCGGCCTCACGCTGGGGATGTACAGCTCTGCTCCTGTGAATACGAGAAAATACACAAATGATTAAACCGTTTTTTTATCCCATGGGAAGTACAAAATTGAGGGATGTAACATTATTGGTAATACTGTTATTTAGTAAAACAAGTCTACTTATTAGGGATGAAATGATATCCCAGTCTCACGATACAATATTTATTACAATATCGTGGGAAAGCTCACGATATTACGATATTCTACATAATAACAAGACTGACATTCTAAAATGCTTTGACCAGTCATTTGGTACAACATTTATTGTCATTAGGGATGGGACGATATCCAAATCTCTCTGTACCAGATTTTCACCATATACATCTCAGCGTACCAGATTTATTGTAATATTTTGTGGAGGCACAAAACTGTGAATCTGCTCCTTTTTCCTCTAAAAATGCTTCACAAGACTTAATCCAAAGAATGAAGATTTCAAAATGCTTAGAACAGTTATTTCTTCATGTAGTCTCCACTGAAATGGAGCAAAGGATCATGGTCTATGTAGTTCCCTCTGTTTTTTTTTAGCTATTTCTGCATCAGAACTATTCATTTACCCAGAGGTAGTGACTGAAAGGACGAGATCGCAAATACAAGTGGTCGAAATAAGTTTCCTCCGCAGAGTAGCCGGGCGCTCCCTTAGAGACAGGGTGAGGAACTCAGTCACACGGGAGGAGCTTGGAGTAGAGCCGCTGCTCCTCTACATCGAGAGAAGCAGCTAAGGGGAGGGAATCTGACCTAATGCCTCCTGGACGCCTCCCTCAGGAAGTGTTCCGGGCATGTCCCACCAGAAGGAGGCCCCGGGAAAGACCCAGGACATGCTGGAGGGACTATGACCTGGGAACGCCTCGGGGTCCCTCCAGAGGAGCTGGAGGAAGTGTCTGGGTTGAAGGAAGTCTGGGAGTCCCTGCTTAGACTGCTGCCTCCGCAACCCAGCCCCGGATAAGCGGAAGAAATTGGACAGATAGATGGAACTATTCATTTAAGCAAAGAGACTGAAGAGTGATTCGATATATTGTGATGGTCCACGATATTATTGTGAAACCTTTGACGATACGATCACGATGTTTCGATTATCATTGGAATAAATATCATACAGTGAGGTTCATACCGTAACGATATCATATTGTGACACTTCGTTGTTCGTCATATCGTTACACCCCTACTGAAAATGTGTTGTTTAAATCCATTTAGTCTTTTTTTCTTGAGTTTTCAGACAATCTAAATACCTATCAGGCTTTTTGTATTGTCTCATTATGATAACTGCTGAACATTCCTCCCTAGACATACATGAAGTCCGCCCCAGCAACGATGTTACTGCAAAGTATAAAAATATGCTGTATGTATTGAGCAACTTCAAGGCAGGTTACGTTGCACTATAAATTCAAACCACAGACTGAGAATGTCCCTTTGTAAATACGGCTAACAGAGATGTGCAGTACATAAATACTGCGCAGGCAAGGAAGGTGAAGTGTCTTGCCTGTACCTTGTCTGCGTCTCTCTGCGGTGTTGGAGATAGTCCGTCCGTCTTCTCTGGACCAGTAAAAGTAGTGCGGAGATGGGCCGGACACCTGACAGCGGAGGGTCACAGCGCCCCCTTGAGTCGCCTGCACGCGCTCAGGATACACCTTCACCACCAGAGAGGCAGCAGCTGTGAAAGGAGGCAGAGTAGTTCAAGGATGTCTGGATATATCAGAATAAAACTACACGAGCTACACGACTGATTCAGAATGCTGGAAATGAATAAAATATATCTTGTAGATGTCTTGATTTTAGAAGTTCAGATTTATAAACTTTTGCACAACCTACATTTTTTACTTCTTTGTCAGATTCCTAGAAAGTTGCAATATTTTTTCTCAATTAATAAAATATTAAAGGCTCTGTAACCATGTATTTGAGCAAAATGTGTCTTGCCCCAGTACAGATATAATATGTTGTAAAAGCAACTCTTGAGGTCCAAATATGCGCATTGCAAACTATCTCCATCTAATTATTGGCTAAAGAAAACTGTTGTTGCACTGGCTTTCATTTTGTTTTAGAGTTAGCCG
The DNA here is from genome assembly GCA_030686955.1 of Odontamblyopus rebecca. Lineage (NCBI taxonomy): Eukaryota > Metazoa > Chordata > Actinopteri > Gobiiformes > Gobiidae > Odontamblyopus > Odontamblyopus rebecca. The sequence continues at coordinate 40,149,503 of CM060654.1, read as the reverse complement.
TATTTTCTGAACTATAAGTCGCTCCGGAGTATAAGCCAAAAAATGCATAATGAAGAAGAAAAAAACACGTATAAGTCACACTTTTTGGGGGAAATGTATTTTGTAAAATCAGGAACAGGAAGCATTTTGAGCTTTGGAGATGTAGACAGACTAATAATAAAGGGTTTTGTTTCATTCATACATGTGTGAATGAAACAAAATACAACACCAGGTCTATTTTTGAGGAGGTAACAGCATAATAAAAGTGCATAAACTCACAAGAATCCATTTTGTGTAATATGGGACCTTTAATCTTATCGCGGCGAATGTTAAATTATTAAAACTCCATCTCACCGTCGTAGGGTCTACACTTCTCTCTGGCCTGCGGGTTGCCAACATATCCAGGAGCACAGCTGACAGAGGAAAAGAAAACATTTGGAAACAAGATTTTAGCTCTGTTCGAGACATGACTTATGATGTTTGTCGTTCTTTTGACATATTCATTATTTTGGTCAACAACTCACCGCTCGCAGTACTGGCCAGTGTATCCAGGCTGACACGCCGTGCACTGATAGCCTCCATTACCGAGGCTCTCACAGGTCGGGGAGAATCTAAAAGAGACAGGAATGTTTGATTTGAATACAGATCTGTCTGAACGATAAAAATATAATAACTCTAAATAGGCTTGAGGTAATGTTGTGAATACAAGGCAAGTCTATATCCAGGGGTTTCAGAAGGATAAAAAAGTAGAACTGCTGCCATTGCAATTAACAATTTCAAACTAATTCATATTAAAATAATAAAATAGATTAGCTGCATTTAAATTTGTAGTCAGGTGCTCTTTGGAGAGGATTTTTTTTTTTTTTTACTTTTTTTTTTAAATATTGAAATAGTTTTCCATATAACTGATAAAGGTTATGCTGACCAAAGTGCATTCATGTGCATTTTTCTAAACAAACCTGTGAGTCTTTAACTAAACTGTATCCACCTGGCGAAATGTGTTTAGAATGCTCAATATCAAGTGATTTCACTTTATTAATTAGTAATTTCTATTGTTATTTAAACCATTTAATATTGCATCTAGTAATATATGAGGGTTTAAAAGCTGTCCTAGGGACTGGTGTTGTGAATTTGTTTTGACAATTTATTTATTTATTTATTTATAAAACTTTATTTAACCAGGAGGTCCCATTAACTACATGCAAATCTGTGACATAAATATTGACTGTCCCTGTCAAATAAATAGGGATGTAACGATATCCAAAACTCATGATACGATATTGTCATGTTATGAACCTCACAGTACGATATTTATTGTCATTAGGGATGGAACAATATCCAAATGTCTCTGGACCATATTTTCCCAATGGTTGACTCTGATCGGCCCGTAAAAGATCATTTGGAATTATAAAATACACATATTTTACAATTTTACCTCATGCATGAACTAAAGCTGCATTGCTTTTATTTTAGAGGTGCCTTTTAAATGACCTTTTTTGGTAAGGCAGCCTCACTTTTTCATTGCTTAGTCATAGCATAAACTCTTACCAGTTTTACCAGGGCGTCAAAACAATGCTATTTCCTTTTTTTAAATAAAGAAATAAAATGAATATTATGCAGAACTGAGTGAAGCATTTTGGTTCAGCCTTCCACAATATTTTCTGTTTCTCATGTGGCCCCATGGAAAAAATAACTGCCCACCCCTGCTGCAGATACATACTACTGTAGAAACGGTCCAAATATTTTAAAATGTGATAAATGAATTGAATTAATAAAAAATATAATGACAATATAAACATTATGAATTATTTAACCATTAATTAACTGAGATGTGGAAAGTCATTGTTAAGGGAGTCTGAGCTCAAAGAGGAAAATATAATAAAAGTTTATAGGTAAGATGGTCATATATACAGTATATTATAAGATTATAGGAGTTGCAAATATTTCTTTCCTCCAACCTGTGCGTCAATATATCTATACTCTTATACTCTATATTATTATATTCCTGTAAATTTGTAAATTTTGTGATATTATATTATAGCTTTCTTTTTTCTACTTTATTTTATTCTATTTTATTTGTTGCATGTCAGTGTTTGTCTACATCCTGCTCCAAGTACCGCAGCAATTTCCTAATGTTGTGAACCTGTTCACTCATATGGCAATAAAAAACATTCTGATTCTGATTCTGATATATTACAAATAAACTTGTTTATAGGTCCAGTGGTCAAAATGAAAAAGGGAGGAGGCAAATTATTATTAAGCCTGGGTTATTAAAGTCACATTTAGTGTAAACAGGAGGCTCTACTGCTGTAAATACAGGAGCGAAGGAAGGTGTGTGTGGTTGTGCTGGTGTGGCGGACTCACTGGTTCTCGGGGTCCGCGTGTGGGCAGGCGCAGGGCTGGCAGTCCTCAGGGGTCCCCACGGTGGCGTCCCCAAAGTAGCCGGGGGCACACTGCTCACACAGCTCGCCCTGAGTATTGTGGAGGCAGCTCTGAAAAGGACAGATAAGGTTAGACGGGTGAGTTGTTCTGTCCATACAAAATATTTTGTGAGTTTATTTTATTTGTAATACCTTATTTTATGTCTTTTCAAATCATTTCTTTTCCCGTTACTAGTGTTTTTTAGATTGTAATGTAATGCTGTTGTACTTCCAGATGGGGGGAAAGAGCCAGATTTCCATTAACATTGAGCTAAAAGATACAAATGCTGAACCTGATAATTTCTTTTACTGACTAAACCCAAGATATATTACATAATATATATTACAAGTTCTGCAACATATATTCTTTTTAGCTGGCCCCATACTAAATATTATTAACCTATATAATTGGGGATGTTCCAATCCAATATTCAGTATCAGCTCCTGATCAGGCCCTTTTATCGGATGCAGTTTCACATGTTTTTGCAGCATTGTCGCGCTTTACGGCAGCCGTAAATCAAAACGCCGCCATGTCGCTGTGTGGGACTTTTCACTACAACAAACTGAGAGTCAAACAGTGACACAATCGCTGCAAACAAACAGTTTCTCGTGGAGGAACCAGCAGAGCCACTTTAACACGACCAATTTGATTCATCACTTACAAATGAATCATCCGGATGAGACAAAAAACTCTCTCTAGCTTTTTTTTCATAGGTTCCGGATCCACGCAGTATTTCATTGACCTATGCTTTGCTGTGAAGCTGTGTTCTCCATCCCCGCGCGACCGGTTACAGCTGTCACTCTGACATTAACGTCTAATTGTCGGAGTGATGGTGTGTCCATTTGTTATCAAATGTCCTGCACTCCGACATTATTTTTCCTCCATGTGGTCGGAGTGGCGGCACATTAGCTTTTTTTTCAACATCCCCCATTCCGACATGTAATTATTAAGTTTTGACTGCGCTCTTTTCAGGACCATATTTTCACGGACTGGTAGGGGCGCGTTAGGTGTGGCCGGAAGAGGCGCATTACGCTTGGCAGAAGGAGGCCTGTTAGGGTACGTGTGGCCGCAGGAGGCCCATTACATGTGGCCGAAGGAGGTCCGTGACGTGCGGCCGGAGGAGGCACGCTGAGGGTGGCGGGAGGAGGCGTGTTGTGTGTAGTCCTGTTTTAGACTTGGTTTTAGTCCTGTTATGGACCTGGTTTAGTCCTGGTTTAGACCTGGTTTAGACCTGGTTTAGACCTGGTTTGAGTCCTTATTTTAGTCCTGGTTTAGTTTTAGACCTGGTCTAGTCCTGGTTTTAGTCCTGTTTCAGACCTCATTTAGTCCTGGTTTAGATCTGGTTTAGTCCTGGTTTAGTCCTGGTTTAGTCCTGGTTTAGTCCTGGTTTAGACCTGGTTTGAGTCCTGATTTTAGTCCTGGTTTAGTTTTAGACCTGGTTTAGTCCTGGTTTTAGTCCTGTTTTAGACCTGGTTTTAGTCCTGTTATAGACCTGGTCTAGTCCTAGTTTAGATCTGGTTTAGACCTGGTTTAGACATGGTTTAGACCTGGTTTAGTCCTGGTTTAGACCTGGTTTTAGTCCTGGTCTTAATCAGGACTAAACCAGGTCTAAACCAGGACTAAAATCAGGTCTAAAACCAGTCACAGTCCTTATTGTCTGTGTTGTTTTGATGCGTACTTAGAAAATTTCGGAGGTGCACGCAGAGAAATATAATAAAATCTTATTTTACACCCATGGGTGCACGGCGGTCGACACAGTTTTGACTCAGAACCATAAATTGGCCTTAAATCAGCTTTTCACACTGATTCGGACAGAACACACAATACTTTGTGCACAGTTCAAATGTTCCATGTGGATTTACAAAAAATTTTGTTAGAAGTTCTAAGTTTGAAAATCCACCGTCATTTTTTCGGACCCTGGAAACTCTGTAAATTTGGTAAGTGGACCTTTTGAGTTTGTAATTGAGTTCCCCTGCTTTAGACGATCAACCGCTGACATCATATGAAACCCAATTATTCACTGTTTATGTGTTTGTTCAAGTGGAAAGAGCAGCAACCTTATCATACTTTTATAAATATGGCATAAACAAAATCAATACTACTACTACTACTACTACTACTACTACTACTACTACTACTACTACTACTACTACTACTACTACTACTACTGCAACTATTACCAGGCCCATCGACAAAAATTTGGGGACCCGGGGCAAAAGGACTCACATGGGCCTCCCTCTAATATGAATTAACTACTACCATTCTTGCTTTGAATAGCCTTTTTTCTCCAATATCTACCTATACCATATATATAATACTGCCAAGGACTACTACCCTCTACTAATCGCTAATCATGGATAATTATCTCCTATAAATAAAAAATTATGGCATAAATTTGGATCCTGGCTTCAACAGGAAAAGTTTGTATGGAGGATTTTTGTTTGCTTGTTTGTTTCAAATTGTCAATGGAAGTTCCAAATAGCATTATAGAGATGCAGCAGCCTTGTAATTATGACCAAAAATTAAAAAAAAAGAATGAAAATCCATCAACTGTGGACGTGATGGAGCCAGATAAACATTATTCTATCTATTGTCAGTCAAACTCTCTACGTTTCTACCGTAACTGCTGGCGTGTTGGGATTACGTGATTTACGTTATCCTCTCGTGCATTTCACATACGCAAGACGCTGTTTACTTGACCAACGCAGTGATTCTTAGCAGCTTTTTCGAATTATAGCTTCCTCGCACTTCGCACAAAGTTTGTTGCGATGGCTGACAAGAATCCACGACCAGTTTGCCGCAAAAGAAAGTCGGTTTTACTTCTGGACAGGTAACTTCAACAACAACTTATTCAGCAATTCTGAACGTGCAACGGCTGTAAACAAGCATGATTTCTAGCCTAAGGAGGAGGCGGAGGAGGTGTTTCTACTGAGCGAGCTATACAACCGTTAAGTTACTTTTAGTGAAACAGTGATTTCCCTGCTGCGTAATAATCCTGAACTTACAGAACAGATGCCGGTCTCTGGGTGGCAGGAGTCTGAGTGTCCGTTGCATTCACATAGTTCACAGTGCCCCAGGTACAGGCCTCCTCCGGTGCGAGTGTATCCAGGAGCACAGTCCTACGGCAGGGAACAGGCATTTAGAAAGCTCCCAACAACATTTACTTCAAAACATTCAACCTGAAATGAAATACAACGGGATGCTAAATGTCCCAGATAGTGATAATAGTCTCCTGATATCAATATTACTTTTGGAATCCATCAGAAAAGCGCTAAAACATGTTTTCTTAGAGTATTAAAAGAAGTTTCATTTAATGTGAAAGGACTGTAAAATTACCCACAAGAGCAAAATTCAAAAAGATACAAAGAACTTGGAATTGGCAGAGTAATCTTCGAAACAAGGGTATTATGTAATATTTCTGCATTTTTGCATTTCATTTTACAGTCCCTTCACGTTTTTGATCCATACCTGAACCTTAAATATCGGCCCTGATTGAACTATTTGACTGAATATGATCAACATGCATATCACGTAAAACTGCCACTATATGTCAGTAGATGTTGGAGATGTATAGAAGAATTTATAATATTGCAATAGCTGTTTTGGAAGATGAACTATTTCATTAAAAAAACAAAATAACTATCACAAATTACCTCAAAAAGAGAGGCAAATGTTTTCGGGGGAGGGGAATTTGGTGTTCAGTTCTACCTCTAGAAGTCACCACTTAGTTATAAGAGATCAACAATAACCAAAATAAGGTGATATTGTATCGTCAAAGGTCTCACAATAATATCATGGACCATCACAATATATCGAATCACAAGTCTCTGTTTAAATGAATAGTTCTGATGTAATAGCTAACAAAACAGAGGGAACTACATAGACCATGAACCTTTTTTCCATTTCAGTGCAGACTACATGAAGAAATAACTGTTCTAAGCACTTTGAAATCTTCATTCTTAAGTCTTAAGTCTTGTGAAGGCATTTTTAGAGGAAAAAGGAGCAGATTCACAGTTTTGTGCCTCCACCAAATATTGTAATAAATCTGGTACGGTGAGATGTATATGGTGAATATATTGCACAGAGAGATTTGGATATTGTTCCATCACTAATGACAATAAATGTTGTACCAAATGACTGGTCAAAGCATTTTAGAATGTCAGTCTTGTTATTATGTAGAATATCGTAATATCATGAGCCTCCCCACCATATCATGAGCTTTTCCACAATATCGCAATAAATATCGTACCGTGAGGTTCATATGGTGACAATATCATATCTTGAGACCTGGATATTGTTACACCCCTATTACTTATGCCTACATTATCCACCTGTTTGCGCCCTCACCTGACAGGACAGTCCCTGGTATCCGGGAGGACAGCGGCACTGCTCCACCTCCAGAGCCTGAGCCAGTCCGCTGTAGTTGGGCACTGCCACCTCCATGCTGACGTCGGAAATACTGGAGGAGCGCATCTCTGTGGAGTATGAGGCGCGGATCAGAACATCGTCCAGATCAGCCAGGACCATCATCAGGTGCTCCCGAGTGGCAGGCATCCCATCAGGACGACTCCAGTGTTCCTAGAGTGAGAAAATGAATTCAATATTAGTACAACTATCAATAATTACTACAACTGCTATCTTTAACTACTACTGTGTATAATAACTACTACTGCCTACTACCAAACCTCCTTGTCAATGCCCAATCTTATCCGATCTTGGAAGCTAAGTCTTGGTTAGATGTGAGACCACTGGGAATACCAGGTGTCAGAGTGGGGTGTTATTGTGCTGTTAGGCAGTAGGGCTGGGCGGGAATACGGTAACACATTATCCCGAGGTATCAAAAAGTAGCAACAGTATCAGTTTCATTAAAGTCATAAAAAAATCTGCAGCGCATAAGTACCTAATATAATATTAGGAGCATTTTGGCTTCAGGTGAATGACAGGGGAGAGATGGCAAATGTTGACGGAGCTACGACCCTGTGTCAGGCCAGAGATCCCACCACAGTCGCTTCAGACACGGGGCACAGTGCTCACTTTGTCCCCTCCACTCTCTCTCCTCTTCAAACATCGTTACACTTGGAGATTTCCATCCACACACAGCGAGGAAGAAGAAAAAAACCTGACTGACGCCTCGTGTGTGATGTTGAGCCGAAAATTTTGAGGAGAGGAGAAAGTTCCAGCTTGAGGGTGAAGTCAGACTTTCACAGAGGAGACGGTAACTTCTCCGAGAGCGTGGTCAGATACAACATCCTGCAGTGGGAAATATCACACGCTGTGGACTGTACTGCATTTTACTATTTATTCCAGAATCTGCCTCTTCTGAGCTTTTCTTGTCTTGGCGTGTCCCAGATCATTAAATGGAGGGAGAAACGCGCTTGGTGAAGTTTGGTTTGATCAAAACTTGTGCCTCATCTTTAAATACAATGCTGCTCTTCTGTTTCTGAATGGTTTAGGAGCAGCTACAAAATAATTCTGAATTAGTCACAGTAATACCGTATATCCTGGTAAAATGCTGAGAAGGTTTAACAGTATTAACATTTGGATATCGCCCAATCCTATTAGGAAAGACATTTCACCGACATTGCCTTGAATGATTGAATGTGCTTTATTTTATTTATTTAACCTTTATTTTACCAGGTAGGTCGGTTGAGAACCACTTCTCATTTTCAACAACGACCTGGGTGTGGCACCTGGAATTCCCAGTGGTCTCCCATCCAAGTACTAACCAGGCCCGGCCCTGCTTAGCTTGGCTGAGTGTTGGTGGTGGTTGGGACAGGCTCATGGCACAGATTGACAGTCTTGCTTGTGTCAGTCTACCCCAGGGCAGCTGTGGCGACAACAGTGGAATGAATCCCCCATGAAAAGCAGCTTTGATCATTTGTTCAAGCACTATGCACTATTAGCACAGCCCAGATAATTGCTATTAACACTAATAGCCCAATAATTATTCAAATTGCTGACAGTTTATCAGTAGAAAACAACAAGGATCGATAAGAGAACATTATGGATAAGTAGCTTTTGTCTGCACAGTCAAGTGGTATAATGCGTTGATCTGTTCACAATTAGTCATGTTTTTGTTTATCGGCCCATCCCTACTACTTATGATAATGGCATTAAGTCACTGCAAGTAGTAAAGTAACTGGAACTCAGAAACACGAGAGCATCTCCCCTATTTTAGCCTCTCTTCATTGGCTCCCAGTGTGTTTTAGAGTCAATTTAAAAATTATTTTATTTACTTTTAAGTGTTTGCATGGCCTAGCGTCCTCCTGCCTCTGACCTGACCCACCCTTACGCCTTCTCTCACACTCTCAGCTCAGCACCAGCTCCAGCGCCGTCCCAAAGAATAAACTTGAGCTTTGTGGGGGTCGCACATTTTCTGTTGCTGCCTCATGATTGTGGAACCAGTCACTTTGATGGGAATTTCTTACTTTGTTAAACTAAAGAGTGTATTTTATGGGTTTAGAAAATTGACAACTCACAAATGCTAAAGCATCTGCGTATCCCTGCTCACAGGCAGTGGTGTGATCTGCTGTTCCTGGGCTATCTGAGGGCAGGTCACTCTGCTCTGTATTTATCCATCATGGTTAAAACAAAGAGCTGTTGTTTTCCTCATTCTAATCATTTAGAATTATTGATGCTCAAGTCGTCTCCTTTTGAGAATTGTTTAGATCAATCCTATCATACGTTTTCCCTCAGGTTGATTTGATGACGTTTGTCAACTGTATAAGAAGCGTGTGTTTGTTTTGTCATTCAGGTTAGGGAGAAACGGACTTCGCTTGAGGGACATGTTTTGTTTTCATTATTTCTTTGTAATTGTGTGCACAATTGCTTTAATAAATCCAGACTCTTTGATTTAAGACAACTTTTCTCCAGTTTTATTCTTCTCAGATTTAGAAATCCACAGCAGTCGCCATTAGAGATTAGATGGGCAGAGTCTGTATCTGTTTTTAAATCACTCCTAAAATGCACCTTTTTTTCGGTGGCTTTCAGCAAGTGAGATGTACATTTCTGGTTGTTGGGTATCTTATTGTTTTCTATGTTTTTTAGTAGTTGTATTGTGTTTATATTGTACTGTATATTGTGTCCTTCTATGTCTGTGTACAGCACTTTATAAAAAAGTTGGTCTGGTTTGGTACGAAGTAATAATGCAGTTTTATGTATTGCTTTTCCAGATGCTCACTGTTACTTTCCAATTCTTTGGATTCTTCTCCCATTCCTTATACTTGGTTATAGTGGTTTAACAAACGTGACCACAGCAGCTTTGGGGTAGACTGAAGAAAAACAGACCACCACAAATCAATCATTTACACTCCAATTTATACGGACAATGTGGGTGAAGTGTCTTGCCCAAGGACCTCCGTATTCCCTGGTCTGAGCTCGGCCTGAAGCGCTGACCTTCGGGTTTATGGGCAGCCCGTGAGCCACTTAACAATAGCCCTTTATCCTCATGCAGTCTTTATAATGAAATAGTTAATATAATATAGCGTGATATAAAGCAAACACACAGCTCACATACATCAAATAACAAGGTCACATTTCTGGACACGCTTACATGGAGCGAGATGATTGCTCCCAGCAGATATAAAACTGCTTGTGGTCCTGTTATTTCTAGTAAAAAGGCCGAGTTGGGTAATTGTCTATGGCCGGTGCGTTTTAATTATAGTGATACAGATCATTGTGCTTTGTATTGCCTATTAAAAAGTCCACGACCCCCATTTTTAACAAACTCATCCTCAACCTCCACCCACAACAGTGCTTTAGCTACGGCCTGTTTTTACATGCACTTCCACACACCCAATGTACTGGCAGTTATGATGCTGCAGTTGAGAACCTTATTGCCATTTTACTGCGACTGGAGTGGGTTATTTGATCCTGTTGCCTTTTGGTTAGAGGGCAAATGCTTAACTTTAACACCACTGGTACCGCTTTTTCCTTATGAGTCCGATATTCAAATTTCAACGCAGGATTTGTATTACTTCCCCATACACAAATACATAATTGCTTTTTCTCAATCTAACTTTTTAGTCGTAGCCATTGCATTTCAAAACTTTCTGAGGCCATGGCGCAGATTTGCCGTCACGGTAATACAAACAACAGCTACCACGCTAACAGGTTTACTTGGTGGTTTGCAGATAAGACAGTATGGCTAAAAGCTGTGCTGCCTGTGCCTGCAGTTCAAGAACTGCTTTTATAATATGACTGTTCTGTTCTGCAGCAAGACAAATGTTCCTTTATAACATGAAAATACTGGGTCCAGCCCTTTAAGTGATCTGTTTTTCTTTGAATAAAATCATTGCCTGGCAAGTCCAGAATGTCTCTCAGTATTTTTTATAAGGCGGGATATCTGTCTGATCCATGCCCTGTGTCACACCTCAGGCAGAAACAAACATCGGGGCAATCACATTTGTTTTTTTCAGTGATAACTGTAGTACAAAGAGCTGATTGGTCACTGATCATTTTGAATAAAGTCACATTTATGTCACAGTCAGTTAGAATTCCAGTGGGTAACTGCTGTGCACTGTGGTGTCCTAAAACTGCATAGTGCACAGCTCCATGCTGTTTAATGCTTAGATAGTGCTTTGCTCATTGATTCTGCAGAAAACTGCTGTGTTTTTCACTCCCCTGTATTTTTATATATTTTTAATTTACTTTCTTTATTCCATATTTGTTTTGATACAGAAGGACTATACATTTCTTTAATTGGCTATACATAAGTATTCAAGAAGAGATTGTGGATCCCGGGCAATAACAAGCCTAATACTGTAGATTCCTCTTTGGATGAACACATTTCCTTATATACATAAGCACAGCAGATGTTCTGGTCTGTGCAGTGAGCTCTGCTTGTTTACTCACCTCCCTGAAGACGATCTCGAACTGTTGAGTCTCTCTGCTCCCAGGCTGCCTCCTGTTCCAGGGCTTCCGAGCAACCAACGTGATGTCATTGCCCTGAGGAGCAACCAACACCGCTTAAATATGATAAATAATAAACGGCTTGAACTTGGAACAGTCATCTGATTTCAGAAGAGTCAAAATTTCATACCATAAACATAAAGATTTTGTAGCTAAAACTTTGACTCAAGTAAAAGTATGCTGCTAGAAATGTACTCTGAAGAGTACAATTTCTTTAAAAAAACAAAAATGTAACTGAATACCCTCCACAACTGTCTAATGATTTAACTATCTTGCTACATCTTTATAGCACTAGTCTCACATACACACCAAAATCTGATTATTATCTGATTTCTGGACCTTTAAAGAAGGCTTAAACAATTTCTTATTTTCATCAATTTATTATTAAAATATTGTACCTCTAGAAGCCTTCACTCACAATATTTCAACCTTAATTTGGTTGATAATATACTTAATTTAACTAGTAAACGATTAAAATAATTGACTGGCAAACCAGTAGATCTTACTTTAAACATAACAAACAGTGTCCGTAACCCTATAATGCTTTTAAAGAGCCTGTATTATTCTCTGATCTGATCTACTGTATGTTCTAATGTAGTTTTGTATTTTGTTTCATTAACACATGTTTAACACACAAACCTTGCATATGTAGATATAAAAGACAGGTCTTTGTGAGCTTTGGACAAGTAGAGAGGCGAATAATAAAAAGATTTACTCCAATATGTGTGGCTGAAACAAAATACAACTCCAGGTCTGTTTTTGATGAGGTAAAATCATTATAATATGGCTTAAATTTCAATAACCCTGACTTTTTAAACCTCTTTTGACTTCTCTCTTGAGTACAAGTAAACTGAAGTTAAGCAGGTGCACATCTGTATACTTACAATGATCTGCACATTGGCGTCGTCCAATAGCGTTCCTCTGGGCCCAGCCACATAGGAGATGGTGTATTTGAGTTTACCACCGTATGAACCCACCTGTAACAGAGGCACAGACGGGCTCAGATCTTCTGCCAAATACACGAAAACACAGCGATTCCCCCGCGAGGCAAAAACATCAGATGGAGAGGGGGAAAAATCAATGCCATATGTTGATATGAAGCAAGTGTGTGTGCTTACAGAAGCTCTTAGACTGCGGCTGAAATGACGACAGACTCATGCATTTTGACAGGCAGAACAGATGGGAGTTCTAATAAATGAAATATATTTGAATCGGATAAAGGGTATCAATGTCGCTAGATATAAAATCCTCTTTCAAAAACTTCTATCACTATCTCTTCCAAAAAATCAATCCTTATCAAAAAAAAAAAAAACCTGAACAAAAGCGACTACTGCCACTACTACTGCCCAAACTACACTCAACAAAAATATAAACGCAACACTTTTGTTTTTGCTCCCATTTGTCATGAGATGGACTCAAAGATCTAAAATTCATTCCAGATACACAATATTACCATTTCTCTCAAACATTGTTCACAAATCTGTCTAAATGTGTGATAGTGAGCACTTTTGCTTTGCTGAGATAATCCATCCCACCTCACAGGTGTGCCACATCAAGATGCTCATCAGACACCATGATTAGTGCACAGGTGTACCTTAGACTGTCCACAATAAAAGGCCACCCTGAAATGTGCAGTTGTTGCTTTATTGGGGGTCTGGGGACTCAGAACCAGTCAGTATCTGGTGTGACCACCATTTGCCTCATGCAGTGCAACACATCTTCTTCGCATAGAGTTTATCAGATTGTCAGTTGTGGCCTGTGGAATGTTGGTCCACTCCTCTTCAATGGCTGTGCGAAGTTGCTGGATATTAGTGGGAACTGGTACGCGCTGTCGTATACGCCGGTCAAGCACATCCCAAACATGCTCAATGGGTGACATGTCAGGTAGGATTTTTAAACGTGTTTTTTTTTTTTTTTTCAAATTCCTAACTGGAGTTACATTCTCTTACTGCTTTTAAAGTGGTATTTAGCCTCTGCACATTTACCAAACCAAACGCACATTGTGACAAACAGATGTATTTGGTTTAGTGAAACTTCAACCCACATATCACCTGCTCTGTGCTGTAGATCTGCTCTGTGCGGACACAGACATAAAATTAGTATTGACGTATTTGACGAGGTGGATGGACAGGTGGGATGTTTAACCTGCCCTGTGATACAGGCTGAGGGTGCGCGCTGTGGACAAGCCGCACACTGGCGGTGCCGCACGGAGTGTCTGCGGGCTCCAGCGCACAGGTCCCGCACACCGGTACAAGTTTACTGCGGACAGCAGCGGCCGTAATGAAATATGATCGAACTCAGTATTCAGACCTTGAGTCCGTGATGAGACCGAGTCCAAATGCGCTCGAGTCCGAGACGAGACCAAGACAAAACCATCGCTTTAGCGGAGAAGGAAGTCCAGCGGCACGGGGGTGTCTAATGAGTGTGGGATGGGGTGGGTCCTGCTGCGGTGCGCGCTCCTCGATTAAGGGGGCGTGGGTGTGTTTTGAAGCTGAGTTTGTTCTTATCAGTGATATCGGTCACACGCGGAGCTCATATGCTGGGGTCGTGCGCGGTCGGAGGTGTCGTGCCCGGGCACGGTTCGGTTGCGCTCACGCTGGGCAAGCGTGCCGCGCTTTAGGGGCGATCCAGGCTTGGGCACGGTTCTGAAGTCCTAGTGTGAGTTTGCCCTTAATGTTTGACACATGTAGAACGTTTAACTCGTCACGTTACGTCTGTGCGCAGTTCTCCTTATTGTGGCTGCAGAAGCACTCGCACAGATGCGCCTGTTTTGTTCTCCACGTTCACACGACGAAATATTTACTCGCAAATGCGAGTGAAATGGGCGCACTGTAGAGCCCTGACTCTGACAGTATTTCACTCCAGAAAAGTACTTTTATGGAGTTACATTGTGCCCTGGGTGCAACCTTAAGCGACTTTGACATTTTGAATGTTGTGAACTGAAATAGAAGCTCCTGAGGGAATGCCAACCACAAACAAAAGTACACAAGTATTTTTTGCTCTTTCAGAATGAATACTTTAGGTCACAGGAATCATGTACACAGGGTTTGTATACAGAGTGGAGCAGGAGCGAGAGCTGAGTGAGGATGCATATTTTAGCACACTTTTGCCTGTGTCACAGACCTAGACAGGCACCGTAGCTGATATCGCTGTACTACAGATATTCATACTGTTATCTAACCACTGTTGTTCTGTCCATGTGTATTTATATTCCGTCAAAATCTATTTTTAGACTACCGGTACATAACCTCTTCTACCAACTTTAAGCACTTCTTTAAATTGCACTACAGCCTTATTCTAAAGTTGCAATTTCTTTCTAATTACAAAAAATCTAAGCAAATATGACCAATTATTATCACTGAACCAGACCTAGAAAGGTGGATGAATGATTTGACAAGGCTTATTTCATAAACAAACAAACTAAACATTCAGTTAGTATCATTTAAAGGCTCATTGTCTAACTTTTCTGGTGGTGGGTCGGTCAAATCCTTGTCTCCATTTGATCGACCCACCTTCTCCACGGAAATGTTATTGCTTCGTCTGGAATATTTCACCGTTTGGCATTACACTTTTCTCGTTTCATCGTGGAAACCAAACTAGGCCAAGTTGCAGGTCAGATCTGTGGAGAGGCGACCCCACAGTCAGGATGCCTGTTTTTTGTGTATTTTTGAGCTCTTAAACCACCTGTAATTTAATAAATGTAAAGCAGAGCTGTTTAATGTCACACTGTGGGACATTCCCGGTAGAGCGATGACGTATCCATAGAAACAAGCAGGTGACTGTGACAAAAATATGGATTTATTGCCTTGAAAAACATAAAAACGTGCATCCTTACTGGCTTGCATCTCCACAAACCTGACTCTTATCTGGCCTGGAGGCTATAAGAGGCTGTAAGATTCCACAGTATTGCTTAAAACTGATCGATCTCCATGTACCGTATTTTCCAGACTATAAGTCGCTCTGGAGTATAAGTCAGACCAGAAAAACAGGCACAATGAAGAAGGAAAAAAAAACATATATAAGTCGCACTCAACTGTAAGGGGTAAATTTATTTTATAAAATCAGAGACCAAGAACTAACATTTCATGTTGAAAGGTGAGTTATAGAAGTTATAGTAATAAAAACAACCCAATAGAGAACAAGCCATGTATCATTCGTTAATTTGTTTTTCAATACAGAACCAAGAATAAAAAACAAACAATCATATCATATCATATATAGGATTCATATATTTGGTTTATGGACCACCCAAACCCCCCCAAAAAGCGCGACTTATAGTCATAAAAATACGGTATAATGTTCCGATGTATGGTTTCAGCTTTCTGTTTCCATAGAATCATGCAGGAGACTTTCCACTCCCGAAAAGTTCCACACTATGACTTGAAAGTAAAAAGTACACTCCTGTAAAGTGATTACTGTTTCAAGTCAAAACAAATCATGTACACAGGGCACACATTGAAGCAGATGAGGCAAGGAAAAGGCCTGTCGGGTATAATAAAGTTTGCATATTTGAGTTGCCCTTTTCAGGTCAGCCAGAGGTTGCCATGGAGACCAGCCAAGTGTTTTGAGTTACCTTGTCCCCAGTGAACTGCGCTGGAAGCTGCCAGAACAGAGGCTCATCCTGGTTTGAACTGAAACCTTTGTAGACCAGAGAGTGCTGAGAGGAAACAAGAAGAGGTAAGAGAGATAAGATCCAAGGACAGAGACAGATATCAAAGAGGCAAAGCAGACATGAGTGTAGGAAGGGAGCAGGGGGATAAGTGTACAGGTAACACGCTGAGAACGCACAACACATGGACTTTTGAGCTACGTGCAGTACAGTGAGGTGTATGATGATGTGGTATATGATGATTCTTGTGGAAAAAAATGAAATATTTATCATAAGCTGTCACACTGTAAACCTGAATAAGTTAAAAGAACTCACAAAAAAATGAGGTAATCGATGGCCTCAATTATTTCAAGCCACAATTTTCCAGAACTTAAAGGTTAGATGGCTTGTACCTTTTGAAAACTGAATTAAATGTGCTCATTTACCCTAAGTCAGATATTTTCATTTATTTTGACTCAAATTGGAGGTTTTAAACCACTGTAATAATTTAATTCATTTTCAGTTTTGTATGTATTTCATGATTTTGTACATACAATCCAGTACATCTAGCTGTTAAGCATCTACACACGTCATGTCATTGACCTGTGTGTGTGTGTGTGTGTGCGTATGTATGTATGTATGTATGTATGTATGTATATATATATATATATATATATATATATATATATATATATATATATATATATATATATATATGTATGTATATATATATATAAAACACTGCACCATTAACATATATTGTATTATGTTTGCTTAATGGTGAGGTAGAAAACCACAGATGACAATGGAACAGCATTGCATTTTGTATTCTGCTCTTGAAAAGTTGATAACAGTGTTTTGGGCTTTGTCTGACAAGCACAACAACTGCTCCCACTCCCAGTAATTGGAAAATGACAGTTTAAGATGAGGGTGAACTAAAGCGGACTACAGGATAATGATAGGCCATTGGAAAAGCCTGCTACACTCAGTTACAGGGGACAATTATAGTGCTTTATCTGACAGTGTTAAGTAGGTGGTATATGCTAAACAAAGGACAAATCACACCCCGGACACTTTGAATAATGGTAATGTAAGATTGTCATGTTTTAAAGCTGCATTAGTTCATTATTGTTTGGACCACACTGTGAGTGCTTGAGTTAAAGCGTGTTGGCTGTGTCTGAATGTTCATTCTATAGCCCCTAACCACTTTTTCAAGTCAAATATGTATTATCGTATCATCAAAGGTCTCACAATAATATCATGGACTATCACAATATATCGAATCACAAGTCTCTTTGCTTAAATGAATAGTTCTGATGCAGAAATAGCTAAAAAAAAAAACAGACGGAACTACAAAGACCATGATCCTTTGCTCCGTTTCAGTGCAGGCTACATGAAGAAATAACAGTTCTAAGCACTTCATTCTTTGCATTAAGTCTTGTGAAGGCATTTTTAGAGGAAAAAGGAGCAGATTCACAGTTTTGTGCCTCCACAAAATATTGCAATACAAATGGTACGGTGAGATGTACATGGTGAAAATATGGTCCAGAGAGATTTGGATATCGTTCCATCACTAATGAAAATAAATGTTGTACCAAATGACTGGTCAAAGCATTCTTGTTATTATGTAGAATATCATTATATTGTGAGCCTCCCCACCATATCCTGAGCTTTCCCACGATATTGCGGCCTTACTGGTTTGTCAAAGTCTGATCCCGTCAGATCTCAGATGCTCAGCAGGGCCGGGTCTGGGTAGTACTTGGATGTGAGACCACTGGGAATTCCAGGTCTGTCCCAGGGCAGCTGTGGTTACAATATTAGTTTACACCACTGAGTGTGGAGAGAATAAATAATGAACTGTAAAGCACTTTGGGTATATTGAAAGGCGCTGTGTAAATGCAGTGATTAATGAATTAATATTGCAATAAATATCATGCAACATCATGTACCATGAGGTTCCTACTGTGACAATATCATATCACTTGGACTTGGACATCGTTACAGCCCTATTCACTACACAGGCCCACAGTCTTTACTTCTAACTCTATGGTGCCTCATTTACAGAGCGATTCGCACCTCATTACTTTTGGGTCATGTGACTGTGGGGTCTGGCTGAAAAAAGTCACTTAAACTCTGATTTTTTTTTAAACTTTCTTTTAATCATGTGCATTTTTGAGGGAAAGTTCACATCTTTTCTATTTTTTTTTTTTTAAGGCTTCAACGATATCACATTTATGTTTAAAAATACTTTAAAAACATAACTCACAATCAGTACAATATAGAAAAACTAATTGCCAGGTAATAAGAATAACAAAGTATAGGCGCATAATAGGAAATGGAATATTTGCTCACTGGTAATAGGAATATAATAATCATCATCATAATTATTGTTATTGTTTATTTCTTGTGTTCTTAATTTGAATATGGTTTGAGCCCTTTGTTGAGTTGCTTATACCACTTTAGTTTTTAATTTGTTTTAATGTTTTTTTGTGATTAATATTAGTAGTATTATTATTACTAATTCTTCTGGATCTGTATTAAGTATGAGTGGGTGGTGTTCGGTTGAGTGTGAAGTCTGACCTTCTTGGGTTTGTCAATAATAAATACATTTAAAAAAAATAAAGAAAGCATGAATAAAAAGTTAAACTTTCTTTAATAAGTAATGGTAAAATCTCAGGCGCTCAAATATTTATGGACTAATCTTATGTTTTTGTCACACTGGATCTCGCGCTAACAGACTGGATTGGTTGCATTTTGTCTGAGATGTGGAAACGATCAATGTTTTAACAGCTCGAGCTAGAAGGTAAGTGGATAACGCTTACAACTTTATACCATAACACATAATTTATTCATAACCAGCATCTTCTGTCTGTTTTGATTTACAAACTGGACATTTGGACACCACTAAAAATGGCGTGAGCCCTAAACAGTGACCTAAGTAGGAAAAAGCGTGGACATTCAGACATTCTTTTGGCAGTATGACAGTTCAGTACAGTTTTCTCATACAAATTCGTAAATGATGACACAATGTAAAATTTTAATTAAATACAGGAAATTAAATACAGCAAACTGTACCTGTCCCATAAATCCTAAGTGTATTCTCAACAGAACTAACTGAAACATTTTACCTGTTTGAAAAATATGATTGAAAAAAAATATCCAAGGTTGGAGCATATCATTTTCATAAATCTCAATAAATAACTGGATAGAGAAGAAGAATTTTAGAATGGTTATTTTAAGAACGGTGCACAGGCTGAATACAGTTTCATTTTAAAGCTTAACTTCACTTTAAAGGGCCCATAAACAGGGCTCTATGCTAACTTTTTTTTTCAGGAGCACATGTGCCCTTAAGTTAAAAATTTTAGAAGCACAGAAAAAAAAAAATGGGGGCACAAGTAGGTTTTCGTTTTCAATTATTACTACAGTGCAGAATTTACACACACTAACACTGAATAAATTTAATAAAAAAAAAAGAATTATGACTGTACTTTTCCTGCATGATCGCAATGTTTTTATAAATATATCTTCATTTTATCTGATTAATATTAAAATAAGCCAAACAAACTGCACTGCACTGAAAAACTCTTTTTGGACCTTCACCCACAGTTTGAGAACCTCTTCTTTAAGAGAACTTCCACTGGAACTTTACACAAAACTGTTTCAAAGTGTAAAATGTGTGCAGAATTTTTAAACCTGTATTTTCAAATTCCTAACTGGAGTTACATTCTCTTAGTGGTTTTACAGTGGTATTTAGCCTCTGCACATTTACCAAACAGATTTATTTGGCATTTTCTTAGGCAAACTTCAGCCCACATATCACCTGCTCTGTGCCGTAGCTCTGCTCTGTGCGGACACGGACATAAAATTAATATTGTCGTATTTGATGTGAGACGGATGGACAGGTGGGATGTTTAACCTGCCCTGTGATACACACTGGTACACGAGGCTGCGCGGCCTCCAGCGCACAGGTCCCGCACACCGGTACAAGTTTATTGCCAAATATGACCGCACTCAGTATTCAGACCTTGAATCCGTGACGAGACCGAGTCCAAATGCGCTCGAGTCTGAGACAAGACCAAGACAAAACCATCGCTTTAGCGGAGAAAGAAGTCCAGCGGTGTGGGGGTGTCTGTGAGGGGTGGGACAGGTGTGGGTCCTGCTGTGGTGCCGCTCCTCGTTTAAGGGGGCGTGGGTGTGTTTTGAAGCGGAGTTTGTTTGTATCAGTGATATCGGCCACACACGGAGCTCGTATGCTGGGGTCATTCGCGGTCGGAGGTGTTGTTCCCGGGCACGGTTCGGTTGCGCTTGCACTGGGCGTGTCGTGCTTTAGGGGCGATCCAGGCTTGGGCAGGTTCCACAGTCCTAGTGTGAGTTTGTCCCTAATGTTTGACACATTTAGAACGTTTAACTCGTCACGTTACGTCTGTGCGCAGCTCCTTATTGTGGCTGCAGAAGCACTCGCACTGGTACGACTGTTTTGATTTCCTCGTTCGCACGATGAAATATTTACTCACAAATGCGAGTGAAATGGGCGCACTGTAGAGCCCTGCCCATAAAACACTATTTTCTTATCAGTGTTATATTCTTGTTTTCTCATCACAAACAGACCTCGAGCTGAGTTTTTCTCTCAAACTGAAAACACTCTGTTCCACCTTGTGATGACATGTGGTGAAATAGAAAGTGCTCCACTGTGTTTTTAACACATGTTCACTCGAATCATTTGGATCATTTCAGTCCTGGAATTGGGAATCTGTACTGAACAAAATGTAAAAGGAGCTGTTCACTTTGAAAACTACTACTTCATGACATCACAAGGTGAAACAGAGCATTTTGAGCTTTGGAGATGAAGACAGGCAACAAACTAGGGTTACTCAGATATGTGTGAAAAAACAAAACAAAACAACAACTCCAGGTTTGTTTTTGATGAGGTAACGATATCCAAGTCTCACAATGTGATATTGTCACGATATGAACCTCACGGTACAATATTATTGCGATATTCTGGGAAAGCTCACAATATGGTGGGGAGGCTCACGATATTACAATATTCTACATAATAACAAGACCGACATTCTAAAATGCTTTGACCAGTCATTTGGTACAACATTTTGTGTCATTAGGGATGGGACGATATCCAAATCTTTCTGTACCAGATTTATTGCAATATTTTAAACTGTGAATCTGCTCCTTTTTCATCTAAAAATGATTTCACAAGACTTAATCCAAAGAATGAAGATTTCAAAGTGCTTAGAACAGTTATTTCTTCATGTCTTCTGCACTGAAATGGAGCAAAGGATCATGGTCTATGTAGTTCCCTCTGTTTTTTTTTTTAGCTATTTCTGCATCAGAACCTGCATCATTTAAGCAAAGAGACTTGGGATTCGATATATTGAGATGGTCCATGATATTATTGTGAGGCCTTTGACAATACGATATCACGATATTTCGCGTATTGTTACATCTCTATTAACATCATTATAACATGACTTAAAGCTCACAGGAGCCACATCTGCATCATATAGGACTTTTTAAACTTTACACTTTGAAATCACCTCTATCTGCATAATGAGTGACCCTGATAGTTTACCAAGGGACCTCTTCATTATAACTACTAAAATGAATGTAATTTAAATATCTGAATATTAATGTTAAACATTTTACACAATGTGCACAGTCATTCAAAAGCAGGCAGATGGATGAATCACTCGTCATGCCAGAATCCTACCTTCTGCCCGGACGAACTAACCACCGTCTTGCTCACCGTGTTCTTACGCTGATCAACATTTACACACACAGGAGAGAAACATTCAGCTCAGAAATATAAAAAAAATATGACGACTGACTATATGAATGGAAATAAAAGGTTAATTAATTAATTTATTTGTTTGTTAAAAAAAAAAAGAAAAAGAAAAAACTCTATCTATTTGGTAAGATTTATTAAATCCAACATTCTACACTGCATCTGTCCGCTGTTTTGTGATCTAAAAGATGGATATTGATACTTCGCAGCTGGAGTTGTGAAGCACTACTCTGTCTGAAGCTTTAGACTTTAATTTGAGACAGGCCTAATCCAGGTCTAATGCTGGTCCAGTCTTGGTCCAGTCTTGGCTATTCCTAACCCAGTTTTTCCTCAGTCCTAGTCCAGCTGTAATCCAGTCCAAATCCAGGTGTGGTTCCGGTTTCATCCAGGTCTAGTTCTTGGCTAATCCAGGCCTAGTCCAGGTCTAAAACAGGTCTAATCCATGCTGGTCCAGTCCTGGTCCACTCCTAGCCCAATCCTAACCCAGTCCTAGCACAGTTCTAGCCCAGTTTTAGATTAGTCCAAGTCCAAGTGTAGTCCAGTGCTAGTCCAGGTGTAGTCCGGGTGTGATCCCGGTTTTATCCAGGCCTAGTCCTTGGTTTATCCAGGGCTAGTCCAGCTCTAAAACAGGTCTAATGCATGCTGGTCCAGGTCTGGTACAGTCCTGGTCCAGTACTAGTCCAGTTTTAGCCCAGTCCTAGCCCAGTCCTAATCCAGGTATAGTCCAGTCCTAGTCCAGGTGTCATCCCGGTTTCATCCAGGCCTAGTCCTAGGCTAATTCAGACCTAGTCCAGGTCTAAAACAGGTCTAATCCCAGTTTAATACTGGTCCAGTCCTAGCCCACTTTCAGATCAGTCCTCGTCCTGGTGTAGTCCAGTTCTATTCCAGGTGTGGTTCTGGTTTCATCCAGGTCTAGTCCAGGTCTAGGTCAGGTCTAATCCAGATCTAATCCAGGTTTAGTCCCACTTTTGTTGTGTGGCGTTTGTGCAAGTGTGAATGCAGCCAAGGTGTTTAACTTTAACTTGAGTTTTATTTGAACACAATCTGACTAGAAAGTTTAGTGAGCCAACACTTTCCAGGCATTTTAAAACTTTTTGTTTGTGTTTGTTTATGGTAACTGCTGGACATTTTGCCCATAGATATGGATGTAGAACACTGTGATGGCAAAGTATCTTATTCAGTTCTCAAGACTCTCTTTAGGTCTAAAATACAGTAAATGATCAGTTTCAACATGTATTTAATTTTCTTTTCTCAATTTAAACATAATTATTTCTTCAGATGTCGTGTTGTGAATGTTGTATGAGGCAAGTTAAGGACACTGAGCGATTCAATTTCTCCTTAAGTGACAATAAAGTGAATTCTGTTTATTGGCTTTAATGTGCTTTTGCATTGTAATTAGTTAAAAGTTATTGTTACTCGAGGATACGGGAAACAAACATAAAATGAATACATGAACTAAAGAATAAAACATTTTAAACCTCACTGAAAGAGCCGAGAGTGTGAGATGTGTTATTATATATTTAAAATGTGAAGTGAATTCATTAGAGATAAACTGGTCAACTGGTTCAGTCCTGGTTTAGTCCTGATATAGACTTGGTTTGGTTCTAGTTCAGTCCTAATTCTGTCCTAGTCTAGCCCTAGTCTAACCCTAGTCCAGTCCTGGTCCAGTTTTAGCCCAGACCTAGTCCAGGTGTAGTCCAGTCAAAGTCCAGGTGGGGTTCTAGTTTCATCCAGGTCTAGTCCTTGGCTAATCCAGGCCTATTTCAGGTCTAAAACAGGTCTAATCCAAGTCTAATGCTGGTGCAGTCCTGGTCCAGTTTTAGCCCAGTCCTAGAACAGTCTTAGCTCAGTCCTAGTCCAGGTGTAATCCAGTCCTAGTCCAGCCGTGGTCCCTGTTTCATCCAGGTTTAGTCCTTGGCTAGTCCAGGCCTAGTCCAGGTCCAATCCCGGTCTAATACGGGTTAAATCCAGGTCCGGTCCTAGCCCAGTCTTAGTCCAGTTTTAGCCCAGTTGTAACCGAGTCCTAGCTCAGTCTTAGTCCAGTTTTAGCCCAGTCCTAACCCAGTTTTAGCCCAGTTTTAGCTCAGTCCTAATCCAGATGTGATCCTGGTTTCATCCAGGTCTAGTTTTTGGCTAATCCAGGTTTAGTCCAGGTCTAAAACAGGTCTAACCCCAGGCTAATACTGGTCCAGTCCAGGTCCAGTCGCAGCCCAGTCCTAGCACAGTCCTAGCCCAGTTTTAGCTCAATCCTAGTCCTGGTGTAGTCCAGTCATAGTCCAGGTGTTGTCCTGGTTTAATCCAGGTCTAGTCCTTGTTTAATCCAGCGACTCACTTTTGTTGTGTGGCATATGTGCAAGTGTGAATGCAGCCAAGGTGTTATGTTCTACTAGTATATGCAATGAATCAAAATGTACTATAACATTTGAAAAAAAAAAAAAAGTTAAATCTCACTTCAAACCCCACACATTTGTACCTGATCGCGATGGCCGGGGGAGTAGGGCTGGGGTCTAGTGGGTCTGACAGCAGAGGGAGTGCCAGACGGAGAGGAGGGAGGACTTAAGCTTCGTAAAGACCACCGACCGGAAGAGGAGGAGGTGGTCGGGACTCGAGGTGAAGAGGAGGATGCAGAGGAGGAGAAATAGGACGTTTTAGAGGGAAAGGAAGGCAAGAGAACAGCAGAACGCCCTCTACCAGTGGAGAAGTTGTTCATGAGGGCCCACACTTCGTCGTCCAGGTCCCAGTTCTGAGGCAGGGAGCAGAACACGACCCGAAATGCTGCTTTACATATGGATGGAGTTTGATACCTCAGCCAAGGATTAGTGTAATTAGTGTCAATTTTGCTTTTTTACGTGTCATTTCAAACCAAAACATGCATTTTCTACAGCCTTTATTTAAAACGATCGCATGCTTTTGTGTTTAAGAAATGTATTTTTAAAGAACAAAAATGTGTGCGCCCAGATAATTACTTAAAAACAATTGACAATCGTTGCACAAACAAATTAAATAAATAATGAAAGTGCTGGGAAGTAACTAAATACATGTACTGAAAACCTGTATTCCGGTACATTTATGCTTTCATTTGGTGGTATTCAGAGTAGGGATACAGCTATCGATTATTACAATAATCAATTATTCTGTCGATTATTTTGTTCGAATAATCGAGTAATCGTCTGTTAATGTCGCGTCTACTTTGCATATGTTAAGTACACACCACGTGCATTGACAGATACACGTGTTTTGGACATGAAAAGCGTAATTATCGCTAGGCTAAAGTTGATTTACCTTGCGGTTCTTTTCCACTTGATGTAATGTACGGGTGCTTTCTGTTTAGTTAGTCTGTTGTAGCATCAGTGTTGAGAGGTTACTTTTAAAATGTATTCCCCTACAGATTACAGATTACATACCCTGAAATGTAGTTTGTAACGTAATCCATTAAATTACTTAAAGTGAGTAACATAATCTGAATCTGAATATTCACTAATCTTGAATACTTTGGATTACTTGATATTGTCATGATTTTTAAAACTACATGAATGTAGCAGCCAACTCCTGCAAATTCTTGTTGTGGTTTTAGACCTGGATTAGACCTGGTTTTAGATCTGGTTTAGACCTGGTTTAGACCTGGTTTACACCTGGTTTAGACCTGGCTTAGACCTGGTTTTAGTCCTGGTGTTAGTCCTGGTTTAGAGGCGCAAAGGAGGTCCACGCAGTGTACGCGACAAGACACGAACCACACGATCCGTACAGGAGGATATTATTATACATCCATGGGCGCCGTGCTGTTTTGTGTACAGTGTACTGCAGAAGGTTCCGGCCATCGCCGAGCGTATGAAAATAAAATGAAGCATTGAGGCAAAAAAAAAAAAAAAATCTATGCATTTTTCAAATCGATTTAATGGATTTACTTGATGAATCGTTTCAGCCCTAATTCAGAGTACAGTTCCTCATAAAAATCAGTCCTAAAATCAGAGAAGTAGATGCCTGTATATGATTGCACAATTTTGGCTTTGAACTGCACATTATCAGTGAAAAAATAGTGATAGACACACACGCATGACACAGTGAAGCAGACATAAAGCTATTTAAGATATTTCCAAGTTGTGACTATAATTTATGAACAAAGTATTCAAAGTATTCAAAATTCAGTACTCTGATTATTTCGGGATACGTTACAAAATACAGTATTGTGCAAAAGTTATAGGCAGGTGTGGAAAAAATGCTGTAAACTAGGAATGCTTCAAAAATGGAAGTGTTGGACTTCCAGGTGGTAGCGGCAGCGTAATCTCGCGGCGCTCCTGATAATGTGGTTATTTTATCCTCCCTCATTAAACTCAGGTTTCTTTTTGCTCAAAAATGAAAGATATGGTGAGAAACAAACCTAAAACGAAACCACGGAACACTTTGCCAAGCCAAGACATGACTTCACTAAATGAAGAAGACAAGAGCGGAGATGGCTCTGCTAGCCACTCAGACACAGAGACACCTCACACGGAGCCGGAGCCGCTGGGAGCGGATGAAGAAACAGCAAATCTCCAAACTATCCTCCGCGAACTCAGACATTCACACAGTGAAAATGACAAAAATTTCCACGATCTGAAAGAAAGAGTCAATAAGAGACTTGACGAAGCAGAAAAGCGCATTATGGAGGTGGAAGACCGAACGCAGCTTATTGAGGAAGCAACACTTGAGCTTGTTAATGCGCACGAGGAACTTCAAGCGAAGATCTCAGACTTGGAGTCAAGATCTAGACGTAGAAATGTCCGTTTTCATCTTATCCCAGAGGGGACAGAAGATGGCTCACCATCAGTCGCGGACTTTGTCACGACTTTGCTCAAAGAAAAATTAGACCTTCCACAGATGCTGGACTTGACCATAGAGCAAGAACACCGCTCCCTCGGACCAAAGCCGCCACCCGAAGCAACACCGCCAAACCTGAGGGTTTTCTATGAGGGTGACATAAGGATCTACACCTCTGCCGCGGAGGCGACTAAAGACATGGCAAGATGGGGACTACCTGTCACAGTCCTGAAGCCCGGTGCGTCCTGGGCGGACAAGATCAGAGGTGCTGTGTGGCAGACAACGGGGCGAATGGAGGAGGAGAGGAGCGGCGGCCTGTTTTTAAGGAAATATATATCTGCATTGTTGAGCTAAGCTTAAACTGTGGTTATTGTATCATGGAATTATTAAAACTGTATTGTTTAATTCTATTGTATATCTACTGTATGTCTGACACTGTTGCACAATCATTTCCCTCTGGAATAATAAATGAAGTTGAAAGTTGAAGATAGTACCATCATTATTTATATTTTTGAAAACATTCTTTGTTTACAGCATTTTTTCACACCTGCTTAAAACTTATGCACAGTACTGTATACTTATATATTCTGTAACTACCATATTTTTCGGACCATAAGGTGCGTCGGATTATAAGGCGCTAGATCAATGGCTGAGTAATTTTTCATACATAAAGTGCACCGCACCATAAGACGCATTAAGTGAGACTGATACTTTAACCAGGGCATTGGCAGATTGTGGTGTAACTCGCCCGGTGTTGCCTCTCTGTCTTGGTGAATGTGAGTTCTCCTTCTGTCGTCCAACGCACCCACACAGCTGCAATTTAACTCTGAACGATCTGATGACACCGATATCTAGAATTTGGAGTTCTTTGGTTAATCCACCCGGAATGATGCCGCATTAAATTACGTCGTTCTATATATACATTGAGCAATAATGTGTTTAATGCAGCTTTGCGCACATTTGTTTACATTTTACAGAAACAAAACTGCATGGCTAATTTGCATAAGCGCTTAAAAAAACAGCTCGCTGATGTGCTCGTCTTCTGTGGGACTAAAGGACATCAGTGGATTATTTGTGTTCTTTCTGTGACAGAGGATGTGGATCTTACTGTTCTGTGTGTATCGCGTTGGAGGTGGTTCATGTGAAACTTTTCAGAAATTATACATCTGCAGTAGTAGATTAGTGTTATTTAGATTTAGCGTTGTCGTGGTGAATTACTTCGTGGCGCAAAGACCTCGACGCAGAACCATAAATCAAAAACGATGGCGACAAGGCGACGCACTATAATTCTGCCGTTAGTTTGCTTCAATCTGGCGTGTAAGTCCACATGTCTCTGAACAGGGGCCATTTCGGGTCCTTATACTCGCACCGTAATATGATGTTGAAGCATGATCTTGAAGGACGTATCACTATGCGCTCAGCTGCAACCAAATACACTGCATTTCTGTCCTATGCCCGTGAGTGTTTCTGAGAGCTTTCGTGCTCCATACGACAATCCACCCAGCAGTGCGGCTTCGTATCTTACAAAAGTGCTAAAACATTTTGACAGTTTTTTAAGCGCCGTGTACCACATAAAATACGCTGTTAGGTTTCAAATGGTATAAAGTGTGGGAGTAAAGGTCTGATTTGTGTATCTGTGGTGCCTTGGTGGAGGTCGGGGCTAGTCTGCAGTACATGTTCCAGTGAAACACACTTGTCTGTGTAATGTGCAGATGCAGCATGCAGTGAGTCCTACATACAGATGAGTAATTTCTCCACTCAAACACTTTCACTCAAATCCATGACCTTTCGTACCAAGACAATTGTATATTACACACTCATGCATCATCCTCATCAAGCACTGATTCATGGTCTGGGAGCTGTTTGAGCCTGTACTCGTCTACTGCAGAGGCTCAGCCATCTCCCTTGGATGCGCTTTCAGCATTCCAATAATTATCTGCGTGAGTTAAAACGCTTTAAATTCAGAATATTCATCTCAATTGAGGGAGTTTTGACATTTGTACCTTTATTCACTTTCTAACTTGTTTCGAAGACCGGGCTTCCTAGACACGAGGGGGCACTTAGTCCACTAGTGTTTTTTAAAAAGATAGTTTAATAGCTGGGTCTCAGATAACAAAAAAATCATAGTCCAATCATGTTCAAATGTGCACACTCTGTTTAATTTAATGTCTCTCGTTTTAATTTTATGATATTTATATTTTGATTTGTTTATATTGTGATTTTAATGTATTACTTATTCTGTAAAGCACTTTGAATTGCGTATGATTTGTGCTATACAAATAAACTTACCTTGCTTTGCCATTGTGTAACTTTTCTGGTGGAGGATCCATTGCCTGCTTGTTTCTATGGAGATGTCAGTGCTCTGCCTGGAATGTCCCACAATATGGCATTAAACAGTACATTAATTCAATTACAGGTGGTGTCATAGCTCAAAAATACAGAGAAAAACAAACATTTTGACTGTGAGCGGGGTTGCCTCTCCACAGATCTGACTTGACTGGTTTGGTCTCCGTGAAGATAGAAAGGTTTAATGCCATACTGTGAAACATTCCAGACAAAGCAATAACATCGCCATGAAGAAAAGCATTGGACGGACCAGAAAAGTTACACAATGCACCTTTACTACTGAATACTGATGGATATAGTTGTTATATAGTTACACATTTGTGAATTAACCTTTCAGTATTACTTATCAGTTTCTTGTAATCTTGTACCTGGAGAGACAATCATTGGCCGGTCACTATTTACATAACACTTTCTGTTAACTGTTTTATATTAAATGCTTTATCTTTGTCTTGCTCTTGGCCTGGACTCCCTTCAAAAAGATGTCAAATCACAATGACATATTATCACATTCGAGAATCTAAAAGCACCTTATATGCAAAGTGGATTTGTACTAAAAAGCCTATATCAAGATACTTTCTGATCTATGTTCTAATGTAATTTCCTCATCACAAACATACCTGGACTTGTGCTTTGGTGAAATGTCTAGGAACCAAATTTATGTTTTAAAAAGCACATTAAAAAGTTAACAAGCACTATAAAATTCAACATGGCCAGTTTCAGATACAAACTCCCTGACTACTGAAGCCTCAGGAGCGTTTATCTAAATGCAATGATAATGCCAGACTTTTTATACTGCATAAGAAGTTAGTCAAGCTTAATCAGCTCTGGAGCCTCCAGAATCATTATATAAAAGCTCTCTCAAGACCTGTGACAAGAAAAGTCAGCTTTTCCACCACTGTCATCTTCTAGTTTTGAAAACCTGATAATGTTTGTAAATGTTCATCTGCTGTATAAGATCATTCATGATACTGCTTCTCTTCCGCTAAAACAGTTTCTCTAAGGTCTGAAACCACCTCTCGAGCTGCTCAGTCCACTGCAAGGATGGCATTTGGAAATTCAGGCTTTTCATGTGCAGCTGTCCGTCTGTTGAACATGTGACCAACAGAGCTGATCACATGGTCAAACATTTTCATGCCTGGCAAAAAAGTGGATCCTTTCAAACCAAACCTGCAGCCATAAAGTGGACTGAAGGGTGTCTGGAGAGAGTGTGATGTTCTGGAGTGAATGAATTGAATGATGATTTTAATAATGACGATGATTTTAAAGGGACAGTGTGGAATTTTGGACATAGGGCCTCATTTTCTCGTGATCCAGAGTGTGGAGACAGTTTAAAAAAAAATCTTCTATCCAGTCCTTGTTTTTGGAGAGGTTGCTGGTGCTAGGCTAGTGCATGTCAATGGCCATAGTTGTCCTGCCACTAAAAACAGTCTTCCCCACTCCATAGAGCACCCAAGGAAAACTATTAGAAATCCAGACTGTCCGTGTGAACGTCTGTGTCCAGAGAATCATTTTAGAAGTCAAACCAACCATTGCATTTGAAGGATTTCTGTCTGAGCAGCAGTGAGTTGTACTTCCTGATAGAAAGCTTGGCAGCGGTGGACTGATATATGAGAAAATATTCCCTCAACATGAGGCAATTCATGCGATGCAAGGTTAATTTTATTTTAAACATTATTCTCTGGACACAGACATTCACACGGACAGTCTGGAGTTCTAATAGTTTTGTCTCAGGGCCACTGTGGAGTGTGGGAACTATGCTCATCGACATGCACTAGCCTAGCGCCAGCAACCTCTTCAAATACAAAGACTGGATGGACTTTTAAAAAAAGTATCTCCACATGTCTCCAACACTAAGGTACTGAGAGAACAGGTACAAATGAGGAGTCATTATAAAGACATTCTCTTTGTATGTTTGATTTTCTGAACTATAACATCAATCTGCCCAGGGACGACAGGTGGAAATTGGCACTGGCAGTACAAACTGGAACATACATCTTCCTGTTAAGGTTAATGTACATTGTGCACTGTCCCTGAAAGTGTTACTCAAACGTGTAAATAAAACAAAACAAAACACAACTCCAGGTCTGTTTTTGATGTTAAACTACATTATAAACATTACAGCTCACAAGAATCCATTTAGTCTAATATATGCCCTTTAAATAAATGACTCAATCAAGTTTCATATTCTGAATTTACGCCATACTACCACACGATTTATGTATTTAATAGTACTGTCAAACGATTAAAAAAAAATCAGATTAATCACACTTTAGAATTTTGATTCATCACAATTAATCACAGTTGATTATTCTTTACAAAAAGACCAAACTATTTGGAAAAAAATCCAATTTATTATTTATATTATTGACATTTTTCTATTGCCGGTAGGTTTGTTGACAACATTGCTGCGGGTTATCGTGTCTGGCTTGTTGCTGATGTACAAGTAGCGTCGATGCTGCTGCTGAATCAAACATGTGTTTTGTTTTAAGATGGTATTTTAAATTTGTTGTGCTTCTGTGGAAAGAGAGTTCATCGCTGTAATATCTGCAAACTACCTTAGTTTTATCTAAAGTCGTGTATGGACAGACCTGATCACTGACCTAATAACCTGCGCAGCCTTTCGGGTCACCATCCGCTATATCAGAATAAATCGTGTGATTATTCTGCATTAAAAAACATTAGTGCAATAGTTTTTGGTGATTAATCACATAGGTTAATACGTTAACGTTGACAGCCCTCGTATTTAAGCAGTGTAAAATACACTTCTAGTTTGTCTAAATGTGTTAAACCACTGTTAAACCACTCTTCAAACACTGTTAAGCCACTGCATTTCTTTATTAGCGGAGGACAGCAGTTTTCAACACTGCATTTGTCAAATACCTGCGCGGCTCTCTTGGATTTCTTTCGGCCTTTGCGCTCAGAATCCATTAGGTTCCAGACAAACGCGTCTTTCTTTAACTGCTCATGGGGCAGGTCCGGATCACTCTGGCAAAGCACACTTTGATCATTCTGTTTCCCACTCATCCGGCGGCGTTTAAAGCACAATTTTAGCGTAGGTGCGTGGTTCGGTAATGGGCTATAAATGATCCGAATGTTTACACTTCCATGCCCAGGGAAGTGAAGCAAAGAACGAAATGGCTTTGCATTTAAGTTTAGACATGACTGATGAGACCGGGAAGAGGTTTAATGACCACTGCAGGACAAAATGGGCATGCTTTAAAAGTTGGAATTAAAATAATGCAATAAACTCCGGGAGACGTCAAGCACAATATGCACGTGAATGGAATAAATATGATATTATAAACGTGAGGTATGGGGTTATAGACCAGTGAGCGTGACCGATGTGGGGTTTGAATCATCACAACAACATGACATCCAATGATACAGCGGCTGGCTTTACTGTACCTGCTCGGCACGCTTCACACGAGAGCTGATAGATCGTTTCTGAAGGAGGTGGAAATGTGGAAGGGAGAGGAGCATTTCAGAGAGCGATTTAAAGGAGCACCATGGAACTTTTCCGGGGGAGGTTCTGCCACCAGCTGCTGTTGTTGTTCTACACAGTATGACAATAAACTTAGCTATCTCCATGGAGACAAGGGCAAGTTACAGGCCAGATGTATAGAGAAGTAGCCTTGCTTTAAGAAGGCTTGAGTAGGGAGTAAGAATCCCAAAGGAACAAATGCGATAGATGCTGAATTCAATACTGTGGAACATTCTAGTCAATGTAATAAAATCACCATGGAGACTTGCAGCTGGTGGATTTCCTTCCATAAAAATGACATAGTGCTGTTTTAAGTAAATGGAGGAAATTATAAGAAAGAATACCAAAAATACTAAAAAGGGTAAGTGTATATATATATCTATAGATATATATATATATATATATATATACTTACCCTTTTTAGTATATATATATATATATATATATATATATATATATATATATATATATATATATATATAAATGTTGACATGGAAAATATTACAGCAAATAGTAAATCATTTTTGAACCTTACTTGAACCGGGAATCACGTTACCTTGTCTCCTTGGAAGGCTCCAGGCAGCTGCCAGTAGTGAGGCTCCTGTCCCACATAGTCGAAGTTACTGTAGGAGAGCTGAGTCCCGGCTGTGGAGATCTCTACGGTGAAGCCGGTGGAGATACGAGTGGTGCGCTGACGATTCACCAGAGCGTAACCCTGGAAGTTTCCTGGAGTGAACGTTGAGGTCACCTGTAAGGCAAAGAAGGATATAACGTAGGCATACTATAAAAATTCACTAAGGGATGTTACACTGCACATTTCTCTGATCCGGCCAAGATTTTAAAACTTATATCAGGTTCTTCATCGTATTTTCAGATTTATGATCTAGTTACTAGTTCTGAATTGATTGTATAATCTTAAAAAATGTCACATATATTTCTTTCATGACTCAACTACTGTATTTTCCGGACTATATAAGACTATATAGACAGTATATAAGCCGCATCCACTTTATTTTTTTTTTAAATTAAGAAAAAAGTTATACAAGCCGCAACCAGGCTATAAGCCACTGATATCTATGTTGAAAAATGAGATATTTACTGCATATACAGAATGATTTTGTACTGTAAATGTACATTTATGTACCTGAACAGATTCTTTCTGAACAGTGCCTTTTAACACGGCAGCAACTGTGTTGATTAAAACGAGGTCAAAAGCAGAAAAGAACCGGTAATTCATCACCTTCATTTCTCCTGTGCAGTGAAACCACAAGTCACTTTAATCATCTTCGCTGAAACCATTGACCCGAGCTTATGTGCAGCAGCACAGTAAAGGTCTGCGCAGGACAGAATTTTCAGTCCTGCTCCCGCCCGCTCCCGCATTCTTCAATCCCACTCCCACATTCTTCAGTCCCGCGTTGCGCTCCCGCCCGCGCCCGCAATAAGCTTTCAGAATGTTCTTTCAGAATGTTCTTTCAGAATGCTCTTATCTCATCCATGGTCCTGCGCCGCGCTGTTTTGTGTTGGGTCCCGTGGAGGTGCAGGGCTCTACAGCACGTTTCCTTCCTGGAGCAAGATCGATGCCTTCAACTTAAAACTTGCATCATATAAACTCCTTGGTGTGCTTTTCATGATGAAGGGGTGAGGATTTGAAAATAATTACCAGTTAGTAATTTGTCGTGCGTGTTATATCTGCTAAATAAAAAGTAGCGTATTCTTCTTTGCGCTCATTTTCCGTCTGTCTTGTTTGTAAAATTCCGGTTAGAGCGCCCCCTAGTGGTGGAAGAAAAGTCCACAGATTAGCCGCTCCATTCTAAAAGCCGCATGGTTCAAAGCCTGGGAAAAAGTAGCGACTTATAGTCCAGAAAATACGGTAGTCAGAAAATCTTAAATTTAGGCAATAAATGTTTAAAAGAAGCTACAATCCATTTACCAGAGTTTTCCCCTGCAACATTACCTTGTTTTAGATTCAGTGATACAGATTTGTACAATTCTCAAGCATGTTTATTTAAAACCATAAACTTATTTCTGCTTCATTCTAGTCCAGAGATAGCCTGATTCATCAGCCGGTTTCACTTGGTGGAAATCGTCTGACCTCATGACATTAGGATTTGTTCGCTCGACGGTAGGCGAGTATTTTTTTATTTTACCAATCGCTGCTATTTGGTGGTGACGTCAGTAATGTGTTGAAACGCTCAGTGGAGTCCAAGAGCGTGAACATGTCTGTCTACAAGCATTGTTGTTTCTGTGAGGTGAACTTGCAAATTAAAGGTACGATAAAAAATGCAAAGTTATTATTTAACAAAGAAAGTCCAAAGGAGGATAGTGTATGCAGTCTGCTATCGCAACTCGTGTTGGTTCAGGCCAACACACTGCTTCTCTGATTGGCCGGTGCACCGAATACAACATACGGGGTTCTTGCAAACTGCCCGAGTGTATTCTGATTCCTGACTAGTTACTGGAGAGAAATGAAACTGAGTGGAGGCATTAGGTGGTTCCAGCCTGGCTAGTCAAGAGGTCGTTTATTTTAAGATAACTTGTCAAGTAAAATGATCTTGCTGCATAGACAGATCATTTCACTACTTTTAAGTAATTTTCTGATAGCTTTAAGTGATTATATCTTACATTTTGTCCAAGCTTTTTTGCAATTGTGTAATGTTACGAAATCAAAACTTCCTACCATGTACAGTAAGTTGAACTGTAAATTCATGGGTCTAAATTCCATTGGTTTGCTGCAATGACATGATAAAACGCTTTAGGAAGTTCACCTTGGCCTGGTTAGAACGCGGGTAGGTACTAAAAAGCACTTGGTAATGGTTAAGAAGGGCTAGTAGGACTGTATGTGTGACTTACCACATCCCTGTAGTAGGTGGAGCTGTAGCACTGCTGAGTGACGCCCATGCAGAAACAGGACAAGCAGCCATCTTTGTTCTGGGGGCTGAGGTGGAAGGTCCCCTGTTTACAGCTGGAGCAGGACGGGCCTTCAACATTCATCTGCAACATGGGGTTCACAATACAGAGGAGTATGTCAACAACAATATTATTTACTACACAACTGGAGGTGGTTTCATACAGTATGGAACTCTGTATGTACTGATATGATGACAACTGTTTAAATCCGTGTAGAATTCGTTCATTCGTTTCTCAATATAAAACCAAAAATAAGAACCCCCCCCCCAAAAAAAAAACAGTTTCAGTTTCAGTTTTCAGCCAAAAATGGATAACGACCGTTTCCCGAACAAAACTCCTGGTCCTAATATTCAGTGTGGAGCATACAGAGAGCCATTAGCGGACTGCCAAGACAATCGCCAGGGCTGGACCAAGACTAGACCAGGACTAAACCAGGACAAAACCAGGACTGAACAAGGACTCAATGTTTCCTGCAGAAAACTGTTTAGTCAAGATGGTGACCGGGGAGAGGTGGCGGAGATACTGTGCCTGCAAATGTGCTGGTCCTCATTCCTGGTTTAAACCTGGTTTAGACCTGGTTTAGACCTGGCTCAGTCCTAGTTTAGTCCTGTTTAGACCTGGTTCAGTCCTGGTTTAGACCTGGTTTAGACCTGGTTCAGTCCTGGTTTAGACCTGGTTTAGACCTGGTTTAAACCTGGTTTAAAACTGGTTTAGACCTGGTTGAGTCCTGGTTTAGACCTGGTATAGATCTGGTTCAGTCCCGGTTCAGTCCTGGTTTTGACCTGGATGAGTTCTGTTTAGGACCTGGTTTAGACCTGGTCTAATCCTGGCAATCAGACGCTCCACACTGGACAATAGGACCAGGAGTTTGGTTCGGGAAACGTCTGTTATCCATTTTTCCCATTCATTTAAACACAAAATCCAAAACTGACAAAACAAATCATTATCCACTTGGTTTGGACTTGAACTTGAACTTGGTTTTGGAGACAAATAAGTTGTTTTTTTCATTTTCTTATTTTTGGTTTTGTATTGAAAAACGAATGAATGAATGATACACGGATTTGTTTAAATGAGTGTTTCTCAAACTGTGGTGTGTGTGCACTTGCAGTTTGAATATTTGTTTTGTTAAAATTCTGGCCCTACTTTGGGTTAACTATTATTTAGTACGTATTCATAATTTAGTCACAGTTTAGACTAGTTTTAGTGTCGGTTTAAAGCATATTTAGCTATAATATAGTCCAAGTTTAGGTCTGGTTGTCGACAAAAAGCAAATATGGCAGTGTTTGGGGTGAAAAGAGTTAAAAAAAAAAATTTTTTTAAACCAACAAACAGATTTAAATGTTTTGAAGAAGCAACATTTCCAGTTGTGTAAATTTAAGACAGAATTTCACCTTGCAGCGGCACGCATTACCAATGCAGCCGTCACTTCCACCTTGGTCACAGTGGTAGCAGTTACCTAGAGAAAAAAAAAGTCAAATTAAGAATAACACCATTTATATATTCTAAAGAAGCCACAGAAGTAGATTGATGCTTGTACCATTGACTGTATTGTCCCGAGTGCACCTTTGTCCCAGCAGCGGGTTTCCATAATATCCCGGGGCACATCTGAAAATAAAAGATAGCCATTCATGAATAAAGATTTCCAGCATGGTGGATACAGGACTGAGCACACAAAACAAACAAGAAGTATGCTCCAGGTGATGCGTTGGCTTCTTCTCTTCGTTATAGTGCCGTTTTGACCCACCGCTTCCCTCCAAGAACTTAGTCATTCAAACAAGAGCCATCCAGCACGGCAAAAGCACTGATATGCAAATGACTCATACGACTCATACGACCCAAAGACCCGTGATGGAAAAGCCCACAGGAGGAAAGATGGAAGGAGACAAACCATGAGCAGGATTTTCTATTGATTCATACACTGCCAAAAATGAACGATTAGAAAAGTTGAAATTCCTTAAAATAAGGATATTAACGTTAGTATCAGGAGGTTTTACTAGATGATATTTATTAACTTGATAAATCTGTTTTATCTAAACTTTTCAAGAAGTTTTTGGCTTTTTTTGGTGCATTAACCCTCGAAGACCTACGACATCGTATACGACTCTGAGGAATATGTTTTATATAACTGCACATAATTTTCTAACAGGAAAAGATAGAAACTTACTCTTTTTTTCCCTCTGAAAGCACAGACATAGCGGTTTCCGTACATATCTGCATTATCCTACGTCACACTCACGCTGTGTGATGATGTGCGCAAAACGAGTGTCCAATAGGAACTTCGTTTTCTGCCAAACTCATGCGCCCCGTCCATTTTGATCGGCCCAAACTTTGCCAAAGAGAGAAGTGAGTCAAGATGGTCGACTCCTCTCGACTGTGTTTGTTATAATGAGGGAAAAAGCCGCTCTAAGTGGCGTTAATTCTCACATACATGGCAAATTATGCATCTTGGTGTGCGTAATTGCGCATCCCTTTCTATATTTATTTGAAAGGTTTATTTCAATCAAAATAAACAAATACAAATGTAATAAATGCAATGGAAATGCACGAAGTGATGTGGCTCTGTTCTATGCTCTGGCCCCCTTACAGGAGCTGCTTCCATGACTGGCACCAGAAAAGTAATGGGGTGATTGTACTTTTTTTTGTTTTTAGGGCAATAAGGACATTTATAATTTACTTACGGACTTGATATTTTGCTTTTTTGTAGCTAAGGCCCTAAATTAAGCATTTTTTTATGTCGAAAAATTTGTTTGTACATGTTTGCTGTGTGTTTTGTATAAAAAAGTGTGAATTTTATTTTCTGTTTTTTTCTTTTTTTCATCTCTATTTCTGGTCCTGTAGCTTTTATTACAGCCACATGACACAACTTCAGCAGTAGATTGTGAAATAACAGGCTGTACTGAAAAAAAGATGTATAACACTTCATTATAGGGTAAAAGGGGCAGTTTTAAAAGCAAAAGAGAAAAAAATCCAGGCGAGGAAAAATGTACTAAAATTGCCCGTAGGTCCTTAGGTCTTCACGGGTTAAAGGTGCATTGTGTAACTTTTTGGCAGAGGGCCCATCAAACAATTTTCCCTGTGGAAATGTTATTGTTTTGTCTGGAATGTTTCACAGTATGGCATTAAAAGTTTCTACCCTCCTATTTTCTTCTCTCCTCTTTCTCTTTTTGATTTTATTTTTCATCATCGTAATTATTATTGGTTTTTAATGGTTTGCCTTCATTTCATTTTGGACATCTGGATTTGACACTTATTATTAAGATGGTGCTTTTTTGAAAATAAGAAAAATGTAAAAGGAAAAAAAAGTGAAAATGTGATTTGTAAATCATGTATGGCTATACTGTGATTCCTTAATAAATAAATAAATAAATACATAAACACACACATATAAAAATATAGAACTGTGCAAAAGTTTTATGCAGGTGTGAAAAATGCTGTAAACAAAGCTATAAATAATGATTGTTTGTTTGTTTGATTGTTTGATCAATTTACAAAATGCAAAATGAGCGAACAAAAAAAAAGCCAAAGTCCTTCAGAACTCTCTTGAGCGTAAAGAAGAAGTTGTGTGGGTGATGGTCGGGCCCCACAGAGCCCTGACCTCAACATCCTGGAGTGTGTCTGGGATTAACATGAAGAGACAGAAGGATGTGAGGAAGCTCCATCCACACAAGATCTGTGCTTAGTTCTTCAACATGTTTGGAACAGCGACCACTGTCTGCAAGTAAACCTCGAAGAACTGATGCTCTTCTGAAGGCAAAGCCCACACCAAATATTGATTTGGTGTTGGTATTCACTGCATTTTGTTGATTGATGAAAATAAATGATTAACACTTCCATTTTTGAAGGTATTCCTAGTTTACAGCATTTTTTCCAGACCCGCCTATAAACCAGACCAAGTTACAGGTCAGATCTGTGGAGAGGTGACCCGCTCACAGACAGAATGTCTGTTTTTCTAGGTATTCTTCAGCCATGAAACCACCTGTAACTGAATAAATGTAAAGTAGAGCTGATTAATGTCATACTGTGGAACATTCCAGGCAGAGCAGCAGAGTAGTGACACCACCAACCAAAAACTTACACAGTGCACTTTTAAGTGTGCTCATTCACACTTTCACATGCATTGCATCGAAACTAGGACTAAACCCAGAACTAAACCTGGACTAAACCAAGACTAGAACAGGACCAAATCTAGTCTAGTCAGGACTAAACTGGGCATAAACCAGGACCAAAACAGGGCAAATGTTAACAGACCTTGAAGCTGCCATCTGTAATTTGAATCTCCAACCCGCCCTGATGCTATCGACATTACTTCTGTCTGATTGTGCGCCCGCTATGGCCAACTAAAATAAATAAAAATCCAGCAAACTTACAGAGCTTTAAAGTCATTTGCCATTGCCAAAAGTAAATGGCACTTACCCTATATATTTATCGTATATTCTGGACTATAAGCTGCTACTTTTTTTCCCAGGCTTTGAACCATGCAGCTTTTACAAAGGTGCGGCTATTCTGTGGATTTTTCTTCCACTGGTAGGGGCGCTCTAGCCGGAATTTCAAAAACAAGATACGGAAAATTAATGCAAAGAAGAATACGCTACTTTTTATTTAGCAGATATAACACGCATGACAAATTACTAACTGGTAATTATTTTCAAATCCTCACCCCTTCATCATGAAAAGCACACGAAGGAGTTTGTATGATGCAAGTTTTAAGTTGAAGGCATCGATCTTGCTCCAGGAAGGAAACAGAGCTGTAGAGCCCTGCACCCGTGGGACCCATGGGACCCAACACAAAACAGTGCGGCGCGGGACATATTCTGAAAGCTTAATGTGGGCGTGGGCGGGAGCACAACCGCACGAGACGGGAGCGGACGGGAGTGGGACTGAAAATTCTGTCCTGTGCAGACCTCTACCGTGCTGCTGCACATAAGCTCGGGTCAGTGGTTTCAGAGAAGATGATTAAAGTGACTTGTGGTTTCACTGCACAGGAGAAATGAAGATAATCAATTACTGGCTCTTTTCTGTTTTTGACCTCGTTTTAATCAACAAAGTTGCTGCCGTGTTAAAAGGCACTGTTCGGAAAGAATCTGTTCAGGTACATAAATGTACATTTACAGTACAAAATCGTTCTGTATATGCAGTAAATATCTCATTTTTCAACATAGATATCAGTGGCTTATAGCCCGGTTGCAGCTTGTATATACTTTTTTTACATTTTTTTTCTTTAAATAGAGTGGATGCAGCTTATATACAGGTGCACTCTATAGTCCGGAAAATACGATACTTATTTCAGGCTACAATTTCTTCAAAAGAGGAAATATCATGAAATTAGTTAAACCCAACCTATTCAAAACTGTTCATATCATTTTGGTTTTTTTCCCCTTATTTTTTGCATAAAGAATAACATTTTTGGCAGTGTATGGGATGGGCCTAAAATGCAAAATAAAACAACTATGCAAAAGTAAGAAACACACTGAATGCCTTTAAACCCAAGCAAGCACAGGAGCTGCCACCAAAGCACAGGCAGACCATATAACCAACCTCCAGTGGTCTTTCCTCACCTGTCACGGGCTCCGGGAGATCTGAGGACTCATTGCTATAACAACGCTAATACTAAATACTAAATTCCAAATGCAAAATACAACACAATATAGAAAAACTAGCAGATATTGTAACATAGAGATAACTTCATACATCACAAACAATGAAAATACAGGTAGATGACACATAATAAAAATTACTTTGTGGAATTAATACAAATATTTAGTGGGACAAGCAAGTTAAAATATAGAAAATCTGAGAAAGGGAGAACATTTGGATCTGAAAACTATATTACGAATCATATTTCAGCTATAATCTTAATAATTAACACCAGAAGATATACACATAACAGGGTTTATCTAACTAAAGCATATGGGGCGATATACAGATGCAAATATATTAAAAACAAACATTAATGCCCACAGATACAGTATATTTTATGGATAAAGAAAAAAAAAAAACTTGCAACACTTGAGGTAGTCATAAAGAACAGAAAAGCCCCACGTACAAATAGGTTACAAATGAGAGAAATGTTCTAGAGAAAGGATTGCAATGTAGTGCCCCAAGTTATTCTGCATTATTAAAGTGATTTTTATTTTGAATTCACTGCGTTTTAACTTTTGTGTGTATTAATATGAAAAACATGAATAAACGTATTTGCTGGTGCACTGTGGAGTGAGTTTTGGGTGTATTTGAAGTCTATGGGGTATTAACTGCAAACACGTAACATATTTAGATCACCGTGTTGCTTTTTATTGTTTTGAAAATGTTCCATTCAACAAAACATGTACATGTTTTATATTTTGATGATTTGATTTTGCCCTTCCGTCCTCACTGCTCTCCACGCTAAGTCACTCCCCTTCAGAGCGCTATCACAATAACACAATCAGCGCACATCTTGCTAGTGAAACAACAGCACATCAGGTTTGTCCGTTTGTCACGTATGGTTTTGTATCGCGCTTTTGTATATTTATGGAGAATTGTCATGTTGGAGCGTGGGTGATGTAGGCTTGTGGACTGAGCAGGACAGAATCTTACAGCTCTCTGTAATGAGGGTTTGAATAGAGCCTGGGGGAGATCACTAAATTACTGAAACTAGGGCTGGGTATCATTAATAAGTTGCCAATACGATACATACTAGGGATGGGCATGATTAGTCGACTAATCAATAATTGATCATTTGGTTGGTCACATTAATTTTTAATCGGCAAACCGAATGTAGGTTGCTGTGTGTGATGTAGTGTAAGGAGACAAGGCTGCGTCTGAGCACAAACACTGGAGCTGAGGCCTCACAGTCCCAAGTTTTGGCTATGGCTCCCCTCCTTGGAAATCAATATGCCACTCTGGGATATTCTGATAGTATTCGGGATACTGTGGCATGTATATGCAGTATCTTGGTTACTGCAACATAAAGCTGAATGCGTCCAAAAGACAAACATGATTTCCTTATAGTTCTATGTCTCCAACAGTGCGATATACGCACAGAACAGACTCACCATCCTCTGTCACAGAAAGAACACACATATTCCACTTAGATATGGCTTTTAGTCTGACAGAAGCTGAGTGCATCAGGGCACAGAGTGAGCTGTTTAAGCAAATGAGCCATGCAGTTTTAAGTCTTGCTTCTGTAAAATGTAAACAAATGGCCAAAGCTGCATTAAATTCTAATCTCAAACAGGATGATGTGACTCTGAGTGGTTATGGTTTATATGTTGTAAATTTGAGTTGAGTAGTAATAACAATGATGATCATTTTAATATAAAAATGTTGATTAATTGAAAATTGGTCTTTAATTCTCCTGATGGTCCATTAAGAATGTAACTGAATGCCCATCCCTAGTACATACCTCAATACACAGGGCACGATACAATACATATCTCGATACAGTGCACTTTCAATCCATCCATCATCCATTCATCCATCTTCTCCCGCTTAATCCAGCTGGGTCGCGGAGGCAGCTTGCTGCCCAATCCTCATAGCACCTGACCCCCCTATGAACCCCTCTGCAGGTGGTGAGCCCACAGGAGGGTGGACAACATGGTCCTTGATGTTAGTTCATAGGGGTGCAGGCATGTTTTAGGTTGATGGGGGAAACCAGAGTACCTGGAGGAAACCCATCCAGACACGGGGAGGAACATGCAAACTCCACACAGAAAGGCCCGGGCGACCCGGGAATCGAACCCGCAACCTTCTTGCTGTGAGGCCTGAGTGTTACCACTCAGCCACCGTGCCGCCACTTTCAATTCAGTACGACATATTTCAAACGGATTCGATACGGTTGAATAAAAAAATAAAAGCTAGATCATGGCTGTGATACTAAAAGTCTTTGTTAAACCAATTCTTGTGCAAAGCTCATATGGAACACCCATTTTACTCATCAAAACAGTGAAAATGTCAAATATGTAACAAAATTATTTAGTAAAATATACCAAAAAATACACAAAACAACAGTCCATGATATCAATACTGTATCATCACATTAAACTATATGATATATTGATATTTAGATTTTTTTTTTTCCCACACCTCTGACTGAAACGAAACATGGATGAGATCTAAAACCTTCAGACATGTTTTTGGTGAAGGAACGTTATAACATGGTAGAAAGCTTTAAAAAAAAAAAAACAATTTGAATACCCCATCTTTAATAAAATTGTAAATATGCGTGACTCAAATCAAAAGATATAACACTTTTGTATGACATTTTTCCTCTGATGATGGCTTTCTTTCATTGGTGACCTATTTAAACACAAAACGTATCACTGCTATCATTTCTCTTCATGGTTCTGTGCAATAAAAATAACTGAGATAATTTATGCGCTTTAAAAGTCATTAATGTCACAACAAATAACACAACAGCAGAGTAAACTGTTTGAAATGCAGAACCTTCATAAAACAAATGTGTTAGTAGTGGGTGGTATAAATAAAAGTCTACACCGCAAAACGAGGAATAGCAGCATTAGCTAAAATGATTGACCTTTGTCGGTGTTTTGAGGAGCTCATTTAGACGTATTTCATTTGTGGATGTAGATTTGATCACTTTTTAATGCGTAGTGGTTTCAATATACTTTTTAAAATTCCAAGCTGAATTTTCTGCCAGAATGCACAATAAAAAATTTTTAAAAGTCCACTGTGCAACTTATCTATCTCCATGGAGAATGCTGTAAGAAAGTATGGTTTTAACATTCTTTTGCATGTAGTTTACGCGGCAACTCCAGAATGTTACACAGTGTTGCTTTAGTAAAATCTGTGTATCGTTCGTTCATTCGTTTCTTAAAGTAAAACCAAAAATAAGAAAACAAAACTCTTGTTTTTTCATAATTTCTCTCCAAAACCAAAATGAAAAAACGTATAACGAATAACGATTTGCTTTATCAGTTATTGATTTTTGTTGAAATTAATAATGGAAAAAAAACGGATAACGGCCGTTTCCCGTTTCTCCGAACCAAACTCCTGGTCATAATATCCAGTGTTGAGCGTCTGCGTATGCTGAGTCATTAGAGGAGCCAGGATTGAACCAGGGCTGAACCAGGTCTAAACAAGGATTGAACCAGGGCTGAACCAGGTGTAAACCAGGTTTAGTCCTGGTTTAGACCTGGTTCAGTCCTGGTTTAGATCTGGTTCCGTCCTGGTTTAGACATGTTTTAGACCTGGTTTAAGGTCTGGTTTAGACATGCTTTAGACCTGGTTTAGACCTGG
Organism: Odontamblyopus rebecca; assembly: GCA_030686955.1. Taxonomy (NCBI): domain Eukaryota; kingdom Metazoa; phylum Chordata; class Actinopteri; order Gobiiformes; family Gobiidae; genus Odontamblyopus; species Odontamblyopus rebecca. The sequence continues at coordinate 40,105,040 of CM060654.1, read as the reverse complement.
TTTAGATCTGGTTTAGACCTGATTTAGACATGTTTTAGACCTGGTTTAGACCTGGTTTAGACATGTTTTAGACCTGGTTTAGTCCTGGTTTAGACCTGGTTTAGATCTGGTTTAGACCTGGTTTAGATTGGGTTTAAATCTGGTTCAGTCCTGGTTTAGTCCTGGTTTAGTCCTGATTCAGTCCTGGTTCAGACATGTTTTAGACCTGATGTAGTCCTGGTTTAGACCTGGTTGAGACCTGGTGTAGATCTGATTTAGATCTGGTTCAGTCCTGGTTTGATCCTGGTTCAGTCCTGGCGATCAGCTTGATTTTCCGCAAATAACGCACACTCTACACTGGATATTAGGACCAGGAGTTTGATTCGGGAAACAGGAAATGGTCGTTATACATTTTTTTTCCATCCATCCATCAATCTTCTCCCGCTTAATCCGGCCATTTTTTTTTCCATTATTCATTATTCAAAACCTAATTATTATCCACTTTTTCATTTTGGTTTTAGAGACAAATAATGAAAAAAAAGAGTTGTTTTTTCATTTTCTTATTATTGGTTTTATTTTGAAAAACGAATGAACAAATGATATACGGATTTAGTAAGATTATTATTCTATGTAATTTTCTTACTATGCTCGCTGAAAATTTATCTTATAATAATAGTAATAATCTTAATCACATCAAAACAAATAAAATGATCTCAAGCTACAAGTTAAATAAATATAACACATTCCAAACATATCTAGTTCTTCTAATTTTAGCTATTGCTGATACTCCCTTTTTGCAATGAACAAATACTTTAAAAATACATTTATAATATTACTAGTCGTCTGGGATTATTTTTATAGGAATGGCCAGTCTTCCCAGAACGACATGCAGAGAAGCATCTTGGCTTGTTTTCTGTTTTGAACTCCTCTGATCTCCGTTGAGCAGTCGCAGCAGATCAAAAACTCCAGGGTTCGGACTTTCTTTGCGTGGAGACATCGGAGTCTTGGGAGCTGGGTTCGATTTTCTCTTCACCACCCCGCTTTGCTTCTTTTTTACCGCGGTCGTTTTCTTTTTCGGGGGAGGAGTGGTCCTTTTCGATCTGCTCGCGCTTGACCTTTTCTTTGAAGCCGCGTTTTTGGTCGATTTTGGCGTTGAATCCACGTCGCTCGTTTCTGAAACCAGTTTGCGTGCCACTTTTGCATTTTCCGGATTCACTTTTTTGTTTGGCTTGGAGTAGTCCAGTAAAGTCCTCTGTTGCTTACTCTGCTTTGTATTGGGCGCATCTGATCTAACAGCCTTTTTACTGTCCCCGTTGTTTTTTACAAGGAGCCTGGAATCTTTTTTATTGTCCGTTTTACTGGGATGTTTACGTGGTCTTGACGAGTGAGAGGGTGGGTCAAGCTGAAATTTTGTAACTTCTTTCTTCTCTTGCTTCTGGTTTGAATGCACTGGTTTAGTAACTTTCTTAGCTGGTAAAGCAGGTTTCTGGACATTTACTTTCTTTGATACAGGCTTGATTTTAGCTCTAGCAGTAGTAGTTTTAGTAGTCGTTGCAGGTGCAGTAGTAGTAACAGAAGTAGTCCTTACTTTTGACTTGGTTGGAACTGTACTTTTTGGTTGCTTCGTCGATTTAGGCTTAGTTGGCATTGGAGATTTTGCTTTCTTTAAGTTACTGTTATTTGAATTACTTTTATTTTTAAAAGTATTGACACTTGGAGTTTGAGAGGTCACCAACAGATTCATTTTTGGCGCTTGCGTTGTCACGTAAAAAGGCAACGCAATCGTAGTAGTTGCGAGCGTGAGTTTCTTTTTCTCATTGGCCGATCTCAAAATATGTCTACGCTTCATTTTGTTCATTTCTTGGGCCAAAGCGCTGAATCCGTCGATCAAAATTTCCAATCTTCCTTCCAGTTTTCCCATGCGGTCCTTCATGGTGGTGTAACTCCGCTCCAACTCCGCGACCTTCTTTGACTTTTCGCCCGTTGAATGCAGGGAGATCAGCTGCTTCATTTGCGCATTGAGGTAATTTTGCTGTTTTTGTAGAGTTCGGATACCATCTTTCATGTCTAGAGTGTTGCTTTCGAGCATGCTGAGGCGCTGGTTGAAGCTGCTGAAGTGGAGCCGGAGTAAATGTTGGAAGCTGGAGTGTCGGACGTCCGGACTTGGCGTAAAACGTGGAGGTAGCCGGGGGACATTTTTGTTTGGGATGAATGGGACGATTGCTGTAGTTTTGATCGAAGGTTGAGTAGTTTGACGTGACGATGTGGTGATCCTTTTCGGAGACTGCGTCGTTCTAATATATGTGACGAATTCTTCATCTTCATCGTCGTCGTCTCCACTGCCGTAGAGTAGCATTTCTTTCTCCAAGCTAAAATTGAACACTGCTTCGGCTCCGCAGGCAAACGGTAAGAAATCCTCCGTCCTAACTGGATCTCCGCAGTTGTCTGCAGCTCGTTCTTCTCTTCAAGTCAAAATCAAAGCAAAATCAGGCAAGTTGTAGCCAGAATATGACCAGTTATATGAAATGTACTGTACCCAAGTCACCACATCATCTTTGACTAACGAGTAGCAAAGATTGGCTGAACCTGATGCCTCATAAATGTCTACATTTATGTCACAGAGATTGGGAAGGAGTCTCATATGGTCTGTGCAAAGTTTTGGTTGCCGGCAAGACACAAAGCTGAAGCAAAAAGCAAAGCAGCAAAGAAAAAACAGCAAGAAAAGAGGAGAAAAAGTACAGAACAAAGCACAAAGAACCATTCACAATATATACTTAATATGTGACCCATTTCTTTCAGTTCAGACAACATACAATACCACCTCTGGATATATATTACTTTACAGCTCACTAATAGCAATGGTAATTGGTATGGAATTGCATGGTGATTAAAAATGTATGTATGGTAATTATTTTCAGTCACAGAAACTGAACACTGTCAGTCTACTTCATATTAAAGATGCACTATCTAACATTTCTGGTGGAGGATTTGCCATCTGCTTGACTTCATGGAGATGCTATTGTTTTGTCTGGAATGTTCCACTGTATTGCATAAAACCTTTCTACCATAAAATACCAAATAGCCTGGGTGTTTATTTGTTTCAATAATTTAAGAGACCCTTTATTTGAGACCAATTTGAGGCAATATGGGATCAGCAAAACTGGGAAATATTCGGGGTGTAACGGTACACAAAAATCATGATTTGGTACGTACCTCGGTTTTGAGGTCACAGTTCGGTTCATTTTCAGTACAGTATGGGAATAACGTGCAAAACTATTTGCTTGTTTATTTGTGTGTTTATTAAACCAACAATTTGTTTTAACATTGTACAAATTGGTAAATGAAATAAATAAATAAATAAATAAATGCAAAGTGCTGCTTGGTGATACTAGTAAGGCAGAGAGCCTCCTGGTTAATTTCTGGTTTACACTTGGTTTAGACCTGGTTCAGTCCTGGTTCAGACCTGAGGATGGCTCGCTCGCAAACTAGCCCCACTTGCACTCTAACTTGATTATTTCATAGACGAGTTTCCTTGCGAATATTAAAGAGCTGAGCCTTCCATGTAGCTGTACATGTGGTGGTGGAATGGAATACATGTACCGTTACACCCCTAGAAAATATGATACTCAAATTGTATCGGTATGTTCCCTCTAAGCTGCACCCCTGACCCGGTGCGCATGCCTCTCTCTGTGCATCAGAGGAGGTGCATCAAGCAGCGCTGTTTCTTTTAGTGCTTATAGTTTATGCAAATGAGCCATGTGGTTTTAAGTTTGGTTTCTGTAGAGACGATGCGAGCATCAGTCCTGCAGCATGACTTCTGTCTTCAGCACGCACATTAGACTCGCCGTTTATTTGGAACTGCCTCTTATTTACCAAAATTAAGGGGATCCGGATGTTAATTGGAACTCGGCACTTATATGGTATTTTACGGTATCTCCCTGAAGACGAGCATTTTGCATAAGATACAGTTAAGTACTGTGGAGAGGCTTAATCCAAGCCTATTCCTCAAAATGATCAGAAAACAAGGTCAGAATTTCCATGGAAACACGGATACAATGCATATTATTCCAATTTCGCAATTTCTGCCCTCTTACCATGCTATTATTGTTCTATAAAGTCAAGTGTGGTACAGAAGAACCTTTAAGGCACTTATCTACAATAGAAACATCCATAAGTGAACAAACCAGTGCAAACTCTACCAAACATCAGTTCTAAACAACGCCCCCTTTAACTGAATGACACCATAAAATCTCATTTGGAAATCCAGGAAAAACTGGCATGCTTGCATCCCTCTCCTCTGAGTCGACGCTAATGCTAAAATGCCAGCCACAGCTCTCTTTAGCTCCCGGCCAGGGACCAAATCCCCCCAAATACGGTCCAAAAACATCCCGCGCCCGGATAAGAGACGGAGTCCAAATAAAACAGGACTAGATGGACGTACCTCTCGCAGCGGCGCCCGGAGTAACCAGGAGCACAGCTGTCACAGGTGGGCTGGCCATCTGAGTCCAAGTAGCAGGTGGCTGAGAATCTGTGAACACCATTTTATTATTAAGATTATCATTAAAAACTACTAGTGTGTACAGTTATCAGTAGTAAACAGTATTGGATTATTATTTAATATTTATTATATTGTTAACACTGAGATTGTTGTTTTGAAGTTATGCAAAATTGTGGACATTTCTATGAATACTATTTCATTATCATTGGAAGTACTGGTGCGTAAAATGATCAACAAACTGTACTGAATGTATTATTTATTATTAGAGATGGGAGATTATCAAAATATTGTCAACATTGTGATTGTTGTTTTGAAGTTATGCAAAATCTAGATATCTCTATGAATACTATTTTATGATTATAGAAACTAGGGTTGTCCTGATCCGACTGCAGACTCGATCCGGACTTGGATGTTATGTTCCAATCAGGTTCCAATCAGGTATCAGGATAAATAATATATTATTATATATAATATTTATTGTTCATATTTTTAATCACATTTACAATGTATGGGCTATTAGTGATTAAAATCTCCCGCTCCTGTACACCGCATGGACCATGCCTCTAAACTAGTACTAAAACCAGGACTAAACCAGAACTAAAATCAGTACTAAACCAGGACTAAAACCAAGACTAAACCAGAACTAAAACCAACTCTAAACCAGGACTAAAATCAGGACTAAAACCAGGTCTAAACCAGGTCTAAACCAAGTCTAAAACCAGGACTAAACCAGGTCTAAACCAAGTCTAAAACCAGTCCAAAACCAGGACTAACATGCTCAACCCTTGCTCCTTTACATTGATGTGAAAAGTTGTACTTTTAATTAGGCTTTGTCTGTTTTTTTTTTTAATATAATAAACACTGTTACACTTTTTTGAAACTATTTCAGTTTGTCACATGTTAATATCAGAGCTGTTGGTGAAAAAAATAAAAATAAGGGACAACCTGGAGCTTATTTTTTGCTCTTGGTTCTTTTCATAATGATTTATAGAAGTATCGGATCGGGACTCGGTATCGGCATGTACTCAAAATCAAATGACTCAGACTCAGATTGAATGTATTATTTTTTATGCAAAATTTAGATATCTGTGAATACTATTTTATTATTATAAAAACTACTGGTGCATAAAATTATCAATTATTATTTTTATTGGGAATGGGGAGATTATCAAAATATTAACATTGTGACTCTTGTTTTAAAGTTATGCACAAATATCTATATAGATATCTAGGTGAATACAATTATATTATTATAAGAGCTACTGATGTGCAAAATTATTAACAGCAAGCAAAATTTTAAAAAAAAAGTAAAAATACAAATGATGAAATTGTAATTAAATGAATGAATCATTTGAATTCAAGCCATGTGTTTTTATTGACAGGGCTATTTCTGTGTTAAAATGAGTGACTGATTAAAAGTCTTGTTCATAATCATAATAATAAAAAATAATGAAAATATTTTGTTTTTGAAAGAAAAACTAAATATGGAAAAAGGAGAGATGGGAAAATAATCATGGTTAATGAATTATAATAATCTTTGTTATAAACTTCCAAATAAGGGCATAGCGTGATAGTTCTGAGTCTTTTAGAATATTTTACAGCCCTTTTAGATTAAGAGATGCTTAAACCTCAATTTATACATTTAAAGACATGTTTAAATAAATTTCTGTTGGAGGGACCTATCATTATCGAGATAGTCTAAAACTGTAAAAGAAATGAGTTGAGTTTCTTATGCTATCTTCAAACTCTGCTTATTGGAAAAAAGAAAATGTGGCAGTACTTTTTATTGTTGTGTGAGACGGATATTTGTGGAATACAGACAAAGTATCCACAATGTTGATGAGCTGTATTTAATGAAAGATTGTGCAAATAGTTTTTTCAAAGTAATATTGACTATTGTAATATGGCCGTAATCAAAACTAAGCAGGGAAAAAGAACAAATAAATACATAAAACTGAAACTAACATTACAACAAAATTCACACATTTAAAAGAACATCTACAAACTTACTGAGTGCTGGACGCAGTTCCTGGGCAGGGGCAAGGTTGGCAGGCCTGGGCTCCGCCTCTCACCGGGTTGCCATAGTAACCGGCCTGACAGCGGTCGCACCTCGGTCCCTCGGTGTTATGGAGACATTGCTTTTGGGCAGAACACAGAACACATGAAATGTGAGCCAAAAACAACAGTGAAATGAATATAACATCCCAAATGACAGTGTTTTTCCACAAGTCCAGATTTGCTCTCAGTCCTCACACACGCCCGCCGTCCAGGGACCACAGATGGAAAGTGGTATGAGCTTAAACTAGCTTTGGTGCAGATCATCTTTTTAATAAACTTGTACATCATTCCCAGACAAATCAAGATTAAACTGAACATCTCCAGGTACAGTATGTAACTTTCTGTGGGCGACCCATGTATGACTGATTTAGACTTGCGACACAGTGGCTGAGTGGCAACACTCATGCCTCACAGCAGGAAGGTTGCCGGTTCGCCTGAGCCTTTCTGTGTGGAGTTTGCATGTTCTCCCCGTGTCTGGATGGGTTTCCTCTGGGCACTCCGGTTTCCCCCATCAACTCAAAACATGCCAGCACCCCTAAGTCAGGTGCTATGAGGACTGGGCAGCAAGCTGCCCCCACGATCCAGCTGTATAAAGCGGGAGAGGATGGATGGGTATGGATTTTGACATATCGCACACATGGATATAATGCTTATATTTCCTTCTGATTTCATCGCTTCGCTTGTTTGTCTGTGCTCTGCCTCCTCGCCCTCCCCTCGTGTCTGATTCACACGGTGGCGCCACATCAGCCTGTGAACGCTCAAAGTGCCACAAAAGCTGCACATCCTCTGTCACAGAAAGAACTCTCATATTCCACTGAGTCGTGTCCTTTAGTCCCACAGAAGCTGAAGCATCAGGGCAAGAGAGGTGTTTTTTCAGCGTTTATAGTTTATGCAAATTAGCCGTGCTGTTTTGTTTCTATAAAACGTAAACAAATGTTTAAAGCTGCATTAAACACATTCTAATCTAAAACAGGCTGATGTGGCTCTATAGTGGTTAAGGTTTATATGTTGTAAAGTTTATAAATGTAAAGTTTATTTGTGCAGAAGATTTGAATGAAGAATCTGCTGTAGTGCAGTGGATTGTGGGATACCTCAGATCTCCTAGAGGAACATGGGTCTGTTAAAAAAAGGAACCTCCAGAGCTTCAGGCTAAAGAAGCTCAAGGTTCTGGTGCTCGTGTGGTTCAGAGTTCATGCAAACATGAGCTTGAGTTCAGCTGTTTTATTTTTGAATGAAAAAAAATAAACATATGAAATTGTTCCTACATGAACTGCCTCTTTGCTCTTGAATAAAAAAGACCTTGTGGAATTTGGCAGATTTATTTTAGCAGGACGGTTATGGGGGGTTATTTTTCCTGTACAGATATCAGGATATATCTTGGATATCGAAATATAGCTAAATATATTGAGATTTATTTTTTGCTCCATATTGCCCAGCCCTAGACTTATTAATACACAAGGGAAATTATTTGGACAATTATTTTGGACTCAGCAGCTCACACATCACAATTAAATATAATAACAAAGCAAACATATAAATGGTAATAATAACTTGTAAATAAATAGTAAGAGACGTGTCAAATATGACATAATTATCAAAATATTCTGAATAAAACTGAAAAATAAGTCATAAAAAAATCTTTCATGGATACTTTGGAACATTCTCCATGGAGATTGAGGATTTTATGCCAACATTTCCATGGAAACAAAGCAGAGGGGGCCCTTCTCCAGGCCAAATAAGAATCAGGTTTGTGAAGATGCTTTGTCAGTGCAATAAACACCACAACCAAAATGAGAAAAACAACATCCTTTTATTTTAGTCTGTTCTTTGGCTAAACCGCTACATACTGTGGCTTTAAGCAATAATTTCCTCTGTCAAAATATCCCGTATTCCGTGGAGCTTGAATATGAATAAAACCTGCTAAAGTCTGTAGTTTAGACCTCTACAAACTCATTCTGAAATGCATGAGATTCTTATAGAAGTTTAACAGTTCAAATATTATCTCAAATGTTAATGCTCCTGGATGAGTTTAGAACATGCTCAACCACCTACAATGTGGAAATTGCAGTGTTACAAAATAGGGACGTAACGATGAACCTCACAGGTACCATATTTATTGCGATATCATGGGAAAGCTCACGATATTACGATATTCTACATAATAAGACTGACATTCTAAAATGCTTTGACCAGTCATTTGGTACAACATTTATTGTCATTAGGGATGGAACGATATCCAAATCTCTCTGTACCATATTTTCATCATATACATACAATATTTTGTGCTACTTTTTCCTCTAAAAATGCCTTCACAAGACTTAATCCAAAGAATGAAGAATGATAATAAAAATATATATTGCACTTTAACTTTTTTGTTCTGCTTCTTAGTCAAGTCATCATTTTATATTTGAAATAATAAATGTTCTTAACCTGTTAAAATACTGAAATTTGCTCAAAAAAACCCTTACAATTAGTTATTTTCCAAAACATTTAAAAGAGACAGTAATACCAAACTTACCAAGCACGCCCCGGTCTCTGGATCACAGCCGCTGGCATGTCCGTGGCACTCACACCTCTCACAGGTCCCCAGGTAGAGTCCCGAGCTGGTCCGGGTGTAGCCCACAGCGCACTCCTGCAAATCAATGGAACAAATTACCAAACAAGGGACAATAAGAGCGATTATACTGTTTCCCCAAAGCATTAAACTGCAATTATCATTATAGGGTGTAATGAAAAGGGTAGTGAGCCACAAATCTACTGTATTTTCCGGACTATAGAGGCACCGGTATATAAGCTGCATCCACTCTATTTAATTTTTTTTTTTTAAGTATATACAAGCCGCAACCAGGCTATAAGCCGCTGATATCTATGTTGAAAAATGAGATATTTACTGCACTATACAGAACGATTTTGTACTGTAAATGTACATTTATGTACCTGAACAGATTCTTTCTGAACAGTGCCTTTTAACATGGCAGCAACTGTGCTGATTAAAACGAGGTCAAAAACAGAAAAGAACCGGTAATTCATTACCATCATTTCTCTTGTGCAGTGAAACCACAAGTCACTTTAATCATCTTCGCTGAAACCATTGACCTGAGTTTATGTGCAGCAGCACAGTAGAGGTCTGCGCGGGACAGAATTTTCCTGCTCCCGCCCGCTCCCGCATTCTTCAGTACCACTTTAAACTGAACGGTTAACTAATTTTAACCACTTAACGAAGCTTGGTGGTCGGTCATGATTTTTTTTTTTTTTTTTCGCCATCCCTAATGATTATATTACTATACAAACTAATTTAGTTGGGTAAAAGTTCGGCTGCATCCCATTTCTGTTCACTTGTCTCCTTGATTCCTGAGTTTTCACATCTACTGAGAGGAGAGAGCTACCAGTCTCTCATCTATTTTTGCTACTTATTTAGAATTTATTATTACTATTTAATAAATAAATTGTGATGAGTGAGCTACTGTGTACAAATCATTTCTCTTGTGGATCAATAAAGTTTGTCTCTAACCTCCGTCTGTCGCCTCTATGGTCCTCTCGCTTCAGTGGGTGGTTTATATCATTTTTTAGTTTTAATTTTCTCTTTGACATCAAGAAATAATTAAAAATTGTAATTTGTTTGCTACTGTGTGACTTGTTTTCCCAGTTGATCAGTAAAGTTTGTAGCTGAACTATTAGCTTCCGCCTCTTCATTACATCCTCTTCACGGCCACTAATGTCGAAGCTTTGAAGGATATTTTCATTATCTATTGGCTGTTAGGTTGTCGGGCAAACTCCATACATTTCTAGGGTAACTGACTCGCCGGTGCAGTGGGATTACATGGTTTATGTACACCGTTCATGAATTCTGCATATGCAAGACGCCGTTTACTCGACCAATGCGGCGGTTCTCAGCGGCATTTTCCAACTGTAGCTTCCTCGCAGGTAACGCACAGTTTGTTGCGACAGCAGACAAGAATCCATGACCAGTTTGCCACAAAAGAAAGTCAGTTTTTGAGGTTGCTGAAAGAAGAAGCGATGGCGCAACTGAAGCAGACGTAGGGACTAAAGACTAACACATCGGTCACTAAATGACTTCTGGACAAAAAACTTCAAAAGCGATTCTGAACGCATGGAGGAGGTGTGAGGAGGGATTTCTACTTAGGGAGCTGTGGCTGTGTCACGCATGAGCAACATTTGAAAAACAACAAACAGTCGCTGTATTTCTCTCTCCTTGGAAAATCCTCTATACAATCTTTAAGTGATGACCACTCTACCTGCCCGTGTCTAATTACCAATGATTTTTTATACACTAAAAACTTTTATAAATGCTTTGGTGGCATATTATAAAAACTAGACTTTTATTCGCCATAAAGGGCCTGAATGACGCTATTTTCTGATCTGTTATAATGTTGTTTCCTCATCAAAAACATACCCAGAGTTGTGTTTTGTTTCAGTGTGGTAATACAGGACATGTTTCTTACACCTTCACTAGAATCATTTGGATGATTTCAGACCCTGGAATTGCCCATTTCTACTGAAAAAAGGTAAAAGGATAACTTGGAAACTACCACTACATGACATCACAAGGTTGAACAGAGCATTTTGAGCTTTGGAAATGTACATGTGATGTAACAATAACCAAAATATTGTATCGTCAAAGGTCTCACAATAATATCGTGGACCATCACATTATATCGCATCACAAGTCTCTTTGCTTAAATGAATTGTTCTGATGCAGAAACAGCTAAAAAAACAGAAGGAACTACATAGACCATGATCCTTTGCTCCGTTTCAGTGCAGACGACATGAAGAAATAACTGTTCTAAGCACTTTGAAATCTTCGTTCTTTGGATTAAGTCTTGTGAAGGCATTTTTAGAGGAAAAAGGAGCAGATTCACAGTTTTGTGCCTCCACAAAATATTGCAATAAATCTGGTACGGTGAGATGTACATGGTGAAAATATGGTATAGAGAGATTTGGCTATCGTTCCATCCCTAATGACAATAAATGTAACAAATGACTGGTCAAGGAATTTTAGAATATCAGTCTTGTTATTATATAGAATATCGTAATATTGTGAGCCTCCCCACGATATCGCAATAAATATCATATTGTGAGACTTGGATATCGTTACACCCCTATTAACAGCATGGCTAACATGGCTTAAAGTTCACAAGATAAACCATTTGTTCATTGTGAATTAAGACTGTGTTCATCATTTGTTCCCACCTGACAGGACGGTCCGCTGTATCCCTGCGGACAAGCACACTCCTCGACCTCCAGCGCACGCTCATGACCAGTGGGGTGAGGGACGGCAATATCCATCTTGATATCCGAAATACTGGAAGGCCAAAGACATTTTGAATGAAGAATATAAAAGTGAACCCTATTTCATTTTTAAGGAGGTAATAGTTTCCGCGCTTGCCTGCTTTCGGCCATGTTGTCGGCATAAGTGGCTCGGATCATGAAGACGGTAATATCAGCGAGAGCCATCAGGAGGTGCTCACGGGTGCAGGGCTGTCCATCCGCTCTTCTCCACGCAGACTTTTAACACGATTCAGAAGAAAACGGTGAGACAATTGTATAATTAAAACTTCATTATGTAACTTTTCTGACAGAGGGAGCACCACCTATTTGGAGACGCTACTGCAATATCTACAATGTTTCACTGTATAGTGTTGGTTTGTCAAAAATTTTTAAAATGACTTATAAGAAGTTTAATGTCATACTGTAGAACATTCCAGGCAAAGTCATAAACCTCCATGGAGACAAGTCCATAGCAGACTCATCCAACAGAAAACTAACATAGTGCATCTTTAAATACAGTCCACAGTTAGGAACCCACCTCTCTGAAGGTCACAGTGATGGTCTGAGAAACACGTGGGGATGGTTTGGTTTTAGAGAAATGTTCCAAAAAGATGCCGTTTCCCTGGAGAACCACATCGGGCTGACCGTCGATGGTCAGGGAGCGCAGTCTGGGATCAAACCGCACGGTGTAATGCAGCTCTCCTCCGTATGCTGTCACCTGTAAGAGGCACAGAGCAGAGGAGGTCAGCAGGAGAGCAGGTCAGAGGAGAAGAAGAGGTCAGAGGAGAAGAAGAGGTCAGAGGAGAAGCAGAGGTCAGAGGAGAAGAAGAGGTCATGGAGAGCTCAGAGTAGAGAGGTGGAAAGGTATGTGCATGTGTGTGTGTGTGTGTGTGTGTGTTAGAGTCAAGAGACAGAGGTGTGGGGCTGAGAAGGTTCAAAGAGGTTCCTGTCTGGATGTGTTTGGACTCAGAGACAAGTGCAGGCATGACAACAGAACACATATATCCACACACACACACACACACACACACACACACAGCAGAGGGATGAGATTAGCTAGCACCAGGCTGCTTCCTCCTCATTTTGTTGGATATCTCACCTTATCTCCCCTGAAGCTCTGCGGCAGCACCCAGAAGTAAACGTCACTGTCCACAAAGGAGCGGTAGACGATTTCTGAGGCGCCTCTTTGAGTAATGCCTTGAGAAATAGTTTTAGTGTTGGCACTATTGGCTAAAGTGAAGAGTTGCCCATTTACTCCTCCACGCACCTGTGGACATAAACATATGTTACTGAGATGTGAATGTGATGTGTCTGCATCAGCAGAATGCCTTTTGCTCACTGCTCTCCACTTTTAGCATCTCAACAGTAAATGCTGACACAGCGGGGCTGTACAAATATTGAGACAAACGTTGATACCAAAAATATGCTCTCCTTTCATGTGCTGGCAACCTACTTGATCTCTGTTCCAAGTAGAGCTGGCGCACTGCTTGGTGACACCCATACAGAAGCACTGCAGACAGCCCTCGGGATTGGCCTCGGAGAGGTGGAAGAAGCCAGGCTTACATTCGTCGCACAGAGCCCCTGCCACATTGTTCTGTAACATTCACAGCAATGCAAACCATGTGTTATGCATCAGCAGATGACAGCACTAAATACAAATAAAGCACTCTGCAGGCCTCAGGATAACTGACCTTGCAGTTACAGGGCCAGCTGCTGGAGCTGATGGATCCTCTGTTATCACATGTGGAGGAGCCTAAAGAGGAGCAGAGGATGAGACACCTGGAAGCACTGTACCCACTGCATATCTGAGCTATGAGCACACCATATATACTAGAGGAAACATTGTACATGAGGCCAGGGCCACATATGTCCATACAGACAGTGGGGCCAACAGGTGCAACGGCTCTGCTCAGGGGCCGTGCAGCGTTCATAGATACGATTACAGATAGTTAATGAATACTCACTGGAGACAGGAACACATTTTCCACTGGGTTGGATTGGGTTACCCTGGTAACCAGGTGCACACCTAAACAAAAAAGTTTTTTTTAGAAGTTTTTTAGAAGTCTTTAAATTACAGTGTTAAAATAACACATGCATCTCACTTTTCACAGCGTCTTCCAGTGTATCCAGGCCTACAGGCATCACATGTTGCTTGTTGGTCAACATCCAAAAAGCATGTGTCCGAAAACCTAATAAGATATTACATAAGAATAATGAAGAATGCACATCGTTCAGAGACTGTGTGTGGTCCGTGGCCTCACCGTCTGGAGGTCTCGTAGTACGGGCAAGGACAGGGCTTGCAGTCATCAGGGCGACCACGGGTGGGGTCACCAAAGTAACCTGGGCGACACTTATCACACTGAGGGCCCTCTGTGTTGTGCTGGCAGCTCTGTGAAATGGAACACATCAGTCACTCAGCAGGACAGCACCCAGAATAGAGCCAAAGGTTTGTCATTTTGTAAAGTGGTTTTATGTGACTGTGGCTCACAGTGACACAAGGAATAGGATATGGGACAGATGTATGTACAGGAAATGTAAGTCAGTTCAAGCATGTAAAAAAAAAAAACTCTATTATTTAGTTTTATGCATGGACAACACTAAATCAGTCCAGTATAAAACCTATATCTGAGTCCTGATCATTACCAGACAGTGGCCGTTGATGGGGTCGCAGGCGCTGGCGTGTCCGTTGCAGTTGCAGCCTGCACACGTGCCCAGGTACAGCCCACCAGGGACACGCTCAAAACCAGAGGAGCACATCTCACAGGACAGACCAGTGTATCCAGGAGGGCATCTGGACATAAAAGAATCAAAATACTGTATGAGCAAATCACAATACGGTATATTCATCCATCCATCTTCTCCCGCTTAATCCGGCTGGGTCGCGGGGGCAGCTTGCTGCCCAATACTCATAGCACCTGACCCCCCCTATGAACCCCTCTGCAGGTGGTGAGCCCACAGGAGGGTGGACAACATGGTCCTTGATGTTAGTTATTAGGGGTTCATAGGGGAATACGGTATATTGTTACAGAAAAATCAGCTCATGCAATATCTTTTTCCTCATAGAGAGAGATCAAAATAAAACTTAATCGGGACAGTCTTTCTGTTTTGGTTTTAATGCAGCGTTGCTTCATCCAGGTATAGCCTTTGTTTTGTTTTGGCACAGTCTGACCAGCATTTTGATTCACCATTAATACGTTGACATTTTCAGCGCAGTCATCCATTACATTATTCCTCATTCCTTGTGGTCCTAGATCAAACTTAGCCTCACTATCCGTTTTCCCACCTGCATTCCTCCACCTCTTTGGCGTGGCC
This sequence comes from Odontamblyopus rebecca, assembly GCA_030686955.1. Lineage (NCBI taxonomy): Eukaryota > Metazoa > Chordata > Actinopteri > Gobiiformes > Gobiidae > Odontamblyopus > Odontamblyopus rebecca. Next base: position 40,089,904 of record CM060654.1, on the reverse strand, counting down.
TGAGGTCCTGAACTCTACGTTGGTGGTGTCCATGAGGATGTCGCTAAGGGCAACGCTGACCATGTGGTTGTCGTAGATGGTCCGGATGTTGATGCTGTCCAGGTTGACCAAAGTCATCATCAGCTCCTCTCGGGTCACGGGGCGACCGTTTGAGTGCTGCCAGTTTTGCTGGAATAAAAAGTAAATGTACGTGCAGTGTTATTTGTACTTAGACATGGATCTTCTAAAAAAAAAAGAAAACAAAACAAAAAAACAGGAGGAAAAATCTGTTGAGCTTCATCTGAAAATTAGCACTGCCATTTTCTTTGTACAAGTAATTCACTTAAAGGTGCATGTTGCAACTTTTCTAGAGACTGGAGGGTACGAAACCTGCTTGTCTCCATGGAAATTAACCTTGCCTAGAATGTTCTACAGTATGAAGTAGGAAAACATGTTTTTCAAGGTGTTTTTGCACCATACTGCCCTACAAAGGACCTTAACTCGCCAGAGTGTGAAACTGAGAAAAAATAACCATTACGCCATTCTGCTGTGGTTTCTCGTATGGTTTTGGATGTTACGGGTTGTCATAGCCCTTTGTTTTCTCATTAAAACTATCAAATTGGCTCACAATATTTATTCACCTGATAAAGGAGGTAGCAAATACCCCCAAAATGACATTAAAGGGGAACTCCGGCATGTGTGAAGCTAAAGTCCATTTCTAGAGGTGGTGGAATACTGTCATACTGCCAAAAAACAGCACAGATCAGTGTTGCCTCGGTGGAGATCTCGCTGTGGCAGTGAGTCTGTCATGACAACAAACTAGTGTAGTGATGGGGGCAAGTTCTTAACTTCCATGTAAAACGCCAATTTGCTTCAGACTGAAGAAGCTTAACACCACTTTAACCCATCTTAAAACAGCCACGAGTCTAACAAACAAAACGATCTGCCTCTGTCTGGAAACGTTAGAAAATAACTGATCTGTGCCATTTTTTGGCTTCTGACAACATTCCACCACCTCTAGAAATGGACTTTAGCTTTTAGGAAGTTCCCCTTTAAGGAATTTTTGACCAAACATAATGTTACGGTGTTCTGCCTTTGTAGGGCAACATAGGAACAGCTAAAATGAAATACAAAATTAAGTGATAAGTTTAATTCCATACAGCAAAATATTCTAAGCAATTAAACATCCATGGAGACAAGCAGCTGGCATATCCTCCATCAGAAAAGTTCCGCAGTGCACCTTTGAGCACTGACATAATGCCTGGAAAGGTGTATGGGCTTAAAACAGAAAGGAACTTCATGAATTACAATGTAGAGCCTTGAGGAGTGATTGCTTTGAGTAATGGAGAGGGAGATGCACTAAATTATGTTAATTACTGAGACATACGAAACACAGATCTGGGTATGGTTGAAGAACATAACAAGATTCTAAAAATTTAAACACTGAACATTGAACATTCGGTTTAACATAATATAGCAATTTATGTGCAACTATAAATCTCAAGGACCCTCCGAGCTTTGTGTCCGGAAATGCCCTCCTTAAATCTCGAAACAACCTTTATTATGTTCATAATTCGATTTTGCTCAGAAATAACGGCCTGATACCTCGGTGAACTTGATGTCTTTTGAGTTGGTGACTCTGGCGGGAGTGGGGCTGCCTCTGCGGTACACAAGTCTGCGTCCATTTCCCACTATTATCACATCAGGCTTCTCCACAGGCTCCGACTGACCGCGGGCCAGAGTGTAACGCACTTTGTATTTCAGAGAGCCTCCATATGAGTCAATCTGAAACAGGAAAAATGGGTTTAAATTGATATAATTTGCATGTCTAGTGTTTTGTTCTGTGAAAAATGGCATGGTGAAATGTACCATACTTGAATTATTAGTCTTTTAAATTATGATTATTTTTTATGTTTTATTTTTGGCCTTGATTTTAATTTAGATTTTTTATTTATTTTTATGAGCAATAGTAGAGCATTTTTTATTTGTTTGTTTTATTTAATTTATTTATTTATTTTTGTGCAGCATTTACCATTTATAAAATGTGTTATATAAAGAAAGAATTTTAAGAACCACAAGGAAGTAGAGGGCTGTAGGTGGGGGTATGAGATGGGTTCAATACATCTGCATTTGACCCACTGTTAGTAAGTTAACCTAACATGCTGCAAACTGCCCTGCAAACTTTATTTAACTTTAACTTTATTGCCCTGAAACAAATGCGAACCACTCAGCCCCCAAGCTACAGTATAATTATTTACCTTGTTGGCGAGAAACTGTCGAGGTAGAGTCCAAAAAGAGTCCAAATTGAGGAAGCGTCTTGAGAGATCGACCAACTGAAACTCTCTCTCCTCCGGGTTTATCATGAGCTGAGTGGAGGACAGAGGAGGAGTCCCGGGTCGAGACGGGAAAGTAACGTTGACACCTACATCAAAAAATATTCAAATGTTCAATGTGTTGAGCTACAAGCTTCTGGCAATCTGGCAAAAGTCATTCTCTTTATGTTTACTACTTTCTACAATAGATACAATAAATAATGTGTCCAGACATCTCTATTTACCCGGGACAGTCCCTGTTTTGAGCCATGTGTCTCCTGTCCCAGCGGATTTATCCAAAACCAGTGATTTATCCCAGTTTTATAGAAGAAATGTCCCTATTTTTGAGCAATTTGATCCCTCCAAACCGTAAAGAGAGGCATACATTGTCATCTGTTTAGGGAAAATACAGAAAAGCAAATGGGGGGTGTCCCAGTTTTTCATTTGGATATTCATCCTATACAATACTGAAAACATCAGATATATGAAGCAAGATGTATGGGACTATGTGTATAAGAAAAACAGCATTATAAAGCAAAATATATTTTTTACATTTAAGATTCGTTTGACTCAGTAGTCAAGTAGTCAACCTTTGCTTTGTCGACAGTGCTGCAAACCCTTCTGTCAGTGAGCTTCATGAGTTTTCTGAAATGGTTTCCGCCAAGAGTGCGCAAAGCAGTGATCCAAGCAAGGAGTAGCTATTTTGAGGTATTTTGATGTTTTGAGGTATTTAATGCAGTGCTGTTTACTACATTCCTTAAGTATGGAAGCCGAGAGGGTCACAACAAATACAAACACCGCAACACAACAAAAAGCCACAACAGAAGTGACAGTGGGACTTGAACAAGGAGGAACAAGCAGGAAGTGAATGGGAAATGTTGAAGAAAAAGAATGTGAAAAGTAACTAAACAGAGAAGTGAATGAAGTTGGAAATGTAAGTAAATGTATTTACTTAGATTAACTTAGGTTCAGGAGCAGGACCACGCCTCAAATGCCCTCACCTCCTCTCCAGCGAATCACAGCTCACTTCTACCATACCTCAATTTCCCAGAAGCCTATTTGTAGCAGCCTAACCTGGCAACCCAGTTTGTCCCTAATAACTTGACCCCACCCTCCCAACCCATATATGTTCATCTTCCAGACATAAGACGCCTACGAGGGGGGTCCCGTTCTGCTGGGCCATGTGAAGATTGAGACTGAACCCCCACCCTGAGTCTCAACCCAGCCGACCCGCCTCATCTCCATATAATAAACTCTTCTCTTCGCACGTGTGTTGTTGGCGTGGTCCTTGCTATTGAAATGTAATTTCAATGTGTTTTGTGGCCAGGATCGGCTAACTGTCGTAAATCATTGATTGACCCCCCTCACTTGGTCCATCGGAAAATAGAGCCCCACAGTCACTTCCGTTGTGGTTTGTTTTGGTGTGTTGTGGTTTTTTGTTATGTGGTGGCGTTTGCATTTGCTCCCCCCAGCTTCCGTTCTTCAGTGTTCCTTCATAGTTTTGATGCCTTTAGTGAGAATTTACAACAGTCATAAAATAAATGAAAAAACACTGAATAAACAGATAGGGCATATATCACTGGTTGCTTAGTAAAAATGTAAGTACCTTTGTAGTCTTCCTCCTCGGTGAAGCGCAGGCTGATTTGGTCTCTGTAGCGTCCGGTGGCTTTGCAGTTCTTTGTAACTCCAGCACAGAAGCAGGGCACGCAGCGACCATCCATGCTGAACTGACCATCAGGACAATTTCCTGAGAGTAAAAATGTGGTTTATGTGAGAATTCAAAAAAGAAATTGGTTCTGGAATTTGTAACTTGCAACTAGACTTGCACATTTTATTACAAAACTAGTAGTACAAGTATTTTTCTTGAAAAGACCAATAACACGATCCATATACATATTGTAATCACTATAATAACTTTATAATCAGTCTTTTATTTGACTCAGATTTACAGTTCGTTACAAACTAGCCTAAAATGTAAATGTTTTAGGACTTAAAATTTCCAAAAAGTCAAGTTTTAGTCCTGATTATTGATAGTTTGATTGCCACTAAAACCTCAACTACCCAGGCTTGCCTTCACAGGGATGTTTTTGCCTTAAAATGTTGCACAGAGTGGCATTAAACTTGTGCATCTCTGTAGAGACAAGCAGATAGCGCAACCAGGCAAAGTTACAAGTCAGATCTGTACAGAGGTGGCTTAATTCACAATAAGAATGCAGCTGTTAAACCTTGATTTGCAGTTGTTGCATCTGTGTTCAGCTAAACTAACTATTATTCAAATGCAATATTCACCAAAATGATAAAACTAAGTAATTTCCCTTAGTGTACGTTGCTTTTTGGATTGTTATCGTTAGTATAAGTCATACCTGGGTTTGTAGAAGTGGTCAGGGTGAGTACTCCATCAGGGATACCGAACACTAGTCCTTTAGCGTTGATGGCCTCGCAGGTGTACGCTCCCTGATCCGTCTCTTTCACATCTCGAATGATCAAAGTGCCACGTCCGTCTTCACTCGTCATGGTGATCCTGGAAATAAACAAGTAGATAAAGAAGACTGAGGCTTGTGATCAAACTCACAAACTGGGAATATAAGACTGTAGCGCTAAAAATCTTATATAAACAAATAAAAGGAATACATGCTGTTAATGGTCAAAAGCAGCGTTTATGTTGTTATGCTACCAGACCACCAAAGGCGTCCAAACTGATTGGAAAGTAGGAGTTTGCAAATATATCAAAAATGCACATATGGTGATACTAAATTTGGTGATCTGGTAATTGTATAGACCAACTACTTATAAAATTACCAAGTCAAAATGATCTGCTTGCTACAAAAATGCAAATAATTTCTTTATTCATAAATATATTGACAATCAGTCATGGTGGAGCGGTACTTGGACTTAATGATCTTCATGTGGGAAAAGGCCGAATCACATAAATAAGTTTTGATAGATCTATCTCCATTTTATCTGATAAATGTTAATTTAGGCTTAAAATAAGCCGAGCAAACTGTACTGCACTGAAACACTCATCCACAGTTTAAATGTTCATTAACATGTGCTGTCTCTTTTCAAATAAATACATAAGAAAATAAGAAATAAGAAATGCTCCCGTTGTTTTGCTTGTTTAGAGGAAGGATATTTATGCAGTACATTTGACATATTCACTGTTTTGATGATTAAAAACAGGTTTATATTAAGTTTCTGCAGGTAGTGGTTTAATAAAGAGCTGGCACAACAAATAAATCCCTGGAAATGTAAAAAGTTCCTACATCTCGAAAACTCGTATATGGGTGTAGTGCTTTTTCCATATACTAAGCTTTCAATGATTTACTGTCTTTGCTAAACATTTCTAATTCACTGTAACTGTTTAACCACACATACGGGCTACACCCAGCTCTGAAAATGCTAATTCATGAAGAGTATTTTCAGCCAAAGAATTTGTGTTTGCTGTAACCACAGAAAATTTCTCATGTTTAAAAGTGAACGCAAGTCGGTTTAAAAAGTACAGTGTGTGACTTTGTGGAGGTGGCATGTCATATAGATGTTTTTGCCATAATGTGGAGCAGAGGTCTTCAACAGGAGGGTTGCAGAGGTACTGCAGGGTCGACTTTTAAAAAAAAAAATATTTCTTCATTTTTGAAGGATGAGGATGGACTGGTTTTCAGTGGGTTCTGTCTGTTCTCTCCTTCATCACATCTGTCTCTCTTTTTTCATTCCCTCGTCTCTCACTTCCTGTCAAATCGCAAACACGTCTGCGTAGATTTGATCGTTTCTTCTGAGCTACATGTGAAGAGTTCTGTTACAGCTTTACTTTTATGCACAGCGGAACTTAAGCTCCACATGTACTACCGCAGATGAGAAAACTTCATTCCCTGGCCCACATTCAGGCTCTGTACTACGCAGCCACCTCTCTGCCCACGGAGTGAACAGGAGAGGAGGGGGAGTCGTGTCTTTCCTCTCTTCCTCCTCAGATCAGAATGACTGGAAAAGTTCCATGGCCCAAATCAAACTCTTGTCCGTGCGCGCTGTGACTCCTCTCTTGTTTAATCATTATCATTAAAAACAAATCACACTCTGAGACTCCTCCACACTCCCCATGTTTAAAAAGCCCATCGCTTGGGCCTTCCCAGAGTCACTGTGAGCACTCAAAGTGCATCTTAAACTTCAGGCCTGAGTTTAGCTTTGGTCAGACTCAGGATTATTTCTGTCATGGAAAGAGTTGAGTCTTAAACTGGAGATGGAGCTAGATTCAGCTCAGGATTTCAGGATAAGCCTGGACTTGCTAAGCAACTTCAGTGGAATACCCCCCATAGTACTGAATGTACAACCAGGGCCGGCCCCCCCATTAGGCAACATAGGCAAATGCTAAGGGCGCCGCCGCTCCACTAGGGGGCGCCGAGCACAAAAATCTGCCATGGGGGATAAAATCCTCCACTGTCTAAAACATCGTCACTATGAACTGTTTGATTTCTTGTGAGTATCTGTACTCTGGCAGTATTTTTTTTTTTTTTTTTGCAATCTAAGGGGCACCACCTGAAATCTTGCCTAGGGTGTCAAAATGGTTAGGGCCAGGCCTGTGTACAACAACAGAGTAGTAGCAACTGTATGCCATATATGGAGTAGGGAGTCCCTGCTCCAGTTCAACATCAGTTTGGGTGTCCCTGGCATGAAAAACGTTGCAGACCCCTGCTGGAGACCCCTGCTGTGGAGGATTATATGTAAATACCAGGACTAAACGTAAGACCTGGGGGGACAGGGCCTTCTCTGCTGCTGCTCTCACCCTCTGGAACTCCCTCTCCAAACACATCAGAGACTCCTCCACACTCCCCATGTTTAAAAAAGCCCTGAAAACCCACCTCTTTAAAACCACCTTTCATTAACTATCTGATTTCTTTTGTTGCCTTTGTCTCTTCATGTAAAGCGTCTTTGAGTATCTTGAAAAGCGCTATACAAGTCTTATGTATTATTATTATTATTATTATTATTATTATTATTATTATTATTATTATTATTATTATTATTATTATTATTATTAAGTAAAAAAAGGGCTCTTCTCCAGGGAAAATAAGAGTCAGGTTTGCGGAGATGCAAATCCAGTCACCCATTTAAGGAATCATGTTTTCCAGTGCAATAAAAACAACTAAAATGAAGAAAGGTGTTTTATTTGAGTATTTTTTTGGTTCACAATTTGGCTTTATGGCTTTAAGTTAAGGTTAAACAGTCCACCTTTCACTGTTTTCAGTAACTTGAAAACTGCTTCATGACATAACAAGATCTTGTGATGACATCAAAAGATGGAACAGACCATTTTGAGCTTTGGAGATAGAAACAGGCTCAAACACGTGTGAATGAAACAAAACACAACTCCAAGTATGTTTTTGAGGAGGAAACAACATTTAAACATTGCTTAAAGCTCACAAGAGTCCTTTTATGTGCAATAGGGTTGCCTTGAAGTTTAAGCTACACTTGAACTGTCCTCGGCATTTGACCCACTGCTGCTTATACTGTAGAAACAAACTGACAGGTCATACAACATGCAGAACTGAGTGTGTACGGCGCTTCAGAGTCATTAGAGTCTTATCAGAAGCATATGTGTTTGTGCAACATATGGTTCTATGTGGCTTCAACGTCAAAAGGCACGCTCTCAGTCTGGAACTTTCCACTAACACCATCACAATTCTGACAACGCTCCTGCGAAGATAGTTCTCAGAAGTGAACTTTCTCTGTGAATTAGTTATTTTGGAAAAGCCCTTCTAGGTACAGACTATGCAAATTAGCCTGTGTTATAAATGCTCCAGTGCTAAGTTTCTTGGTAACATTTTATAATACTACGCTTTTAATGGCCCTAATAAAGCATGAACAAAGACTTGACTCATAATGAACTCTAATTTGTTAAGAATTACTCAGTCTTAACTACCCAGCCCCATCTCCTAAGCCAAACCCCTTGATAAAAGTTGCATTGTGTGACTTCTTTGGGAAAGGTTTATCAAATCCTTTTCTCCGTGAAGGTGTTATTACTGTATGACTATAAGGCACACTTAAAACCCTTTAATTTACTCAAAAATCGACAGTTAATTCTGGTTGTGCTTACTGACCTCAAACTGATTTTATGTGGTACACAGTGCTGAAAAACTCTGTCAAAATGTTTTAGTATGACTTTGTTAAGCTACAAAGCCGCAGCACTGGATGGATTGTGACCATAGTCAGGAGCCTTGCGGAATAAGACATACTGTGCTTCAACATAATATTACGGTGTGGGTATAAGGAGCTCAAAATGGCCCCTGTTCAGAGACATGCTGACTTACAAGTCAGCAAGTGAATATAAATTAATTTGGTGCTGCCATCATTCAGGGTGGATTAACCAAAGGATGAGCAGTGTGGGAGCGTTGGATGACAGAAAGTGAACACACGTCCACTAAGACAGGGAGGCAACGCCGGGCGAGTTACACCACAATCTGCCAATGGATCCTGGATGCCTGGGCTAATCTAGTGCGCTTTGTTTATGAAAATAGACCCATTCATTGATATTGTGCCTTATACAGTGGTCCCTCCTTTATTGCAGGGGTTACATTCTAAGGGGGGAGCGCTCTGCCCAAATTGGAGTGGGGACGGTGAAAAACATAGTTCTGCATAGCTGTTGGCGCTGTTTTTTATTCTTCTAAACAGACATGCCACCTTCGATTATGTAGAACACAACGCGTGGGTTCTCCCTTAGCCAATCAGAAAGCAGAAAATAATGCGCCTTCATACACTGTAATTAACAAAAAGCATGCAAAATGGCACACAAAAAAAAAACAAGACACGAAACAGTGAGGTTGCAAAAGGTGAACCGCTTTATAGCGTGGGACGACTGTAATGCAGTGCGCCTTTGAGTCTGAAAAATATGGTACTTTGTCTGGAATCTTTCACAGTACCACATTAAACCTTTCTACTGTCTTCATGAAGACCAAACCAGACCAAGCTGTGGAACATTCCAGGCAGAGCAATGACATCTCCATAGAAACAAGCAGGTGAAAATGTGACATAGCGCACCTTTGAGTCTGAATCCTGAATCAGCAGGCCTTACCTGGCACTGGCTGGGATGTGTCCCCAGTTGAGTCTCCAGGTGATGATGGGGGTGGGGACTCCGGTGGCCTGACAGGTGAAGGTGACCGTGGAGCCTCGAGCTGCCTGCACTGACTCCTCCGGGGGGCTGATCACTGAGGGGGCAGCTGCGAACAAGGAGAGGGGCAGATGGAGAAATGAATATGGAAACAGAGGTGTTTATTAGTCTGATAATGATAGTCTTCAACAAAAATATGCTAACACGTGCCTGCAAATGTCCTAGTTAATGTTCAAGTATGGGACAATGAGAGAATGGATCATAAATGTATCTAAAAAGTGCAGAAATATCACTTTGTACTATGCTGTAATAATAGAAAAAACACACACAAAAAAAAAAAACAACCATGTAATTTTCAACATAAAATATTATCTTTTGTATGTGGTCTTTTACTAGTTCTGATATAGATCAAGAAAGTTCCAAATCTAGCTGTTCGTTTCACAGTAACGTCTCTGAAAGTTGTGTTATAAACTCACTGCAGTGAATAATTAGGATGCTGGGAATGCATAAGGAATAATTTAGAACCTCTGTAAGCTATTTAAAAGTAACTAGTTTTGTTTTCACTTTTGTAAGACAGTAAAAATCAGGTCCAGTGCCTTTAATTATTATTATTATAGAAAGTATACTCAATATTCAATTTGACACAGCATCATTTTCAGTAATAACCCTTTTCCATATGTGTGGCACCTCCGCTGTGAAGTGTGAAAAACATTACAAAGTGCTGAGGCTCTCGTTAAAAGCGCATTAGGCGGAGCTGGCACGGGTCAGGATTAGCTCATTCAGTGGAGCAGATAAATGAGTAAGAGTCAAAGGGACAAATAATTCACTCAAATGGACGGGCAATTCTCCTTCAGTTCTCCGGAATGGATTCCCCCGAACACAAAAAGCTCAGTGTGTCACATGTGAGAAAAGAACGGGTAAATTAGTCACAGCTACAAAGAAGTCAGAAAGGGTGATTACTGTGGTTAAAGAAGACATGGTGTCAATGGTGGGTACTGGTCCAAAATATACCAAGTAAACTGTTACTTAGGGTTGGGTGGTAATACAGTATTAAGATATCCTGAGGTATCAAAAAGTAGCAACGGTTTCATTACCGTCATTAAAAGGACCTAATATAATATTATAATTTACTGAGCCCTAAATTTGTTTGCTCAACACAAATGAATGCATGGTTGTATTTTCAAGTTAATGCTATGTCCTGGTTCAGTCCATTTCAGTCTTGGGTTAGTTCTGGTTCAGTCCTAGTTCAGTCCTGGTTCAGTCCTGGTTCAGTCCTGGTGATTGGCTGAATGTTGCGATGTGTATATATTTATACGTAGCTAATGACACGGTGTAGATTTTCTTGTTCTGGTGTTTGTGGCTCTAAACCAACGAGAATTCCAGCCACACTCTGAATGTATGAATGGTTTATCCTCAGCACGTTAGTAAGCATGCATCTCTACTGTATACGCTCAGACTAATGGCATCTCTACTCACTGGTCCATTTTTGGACTATTGGGCTGTCGGACCAGTGACTGACCCCAAACAGAACAGGTGGTGGAGGGAGCGGAGCTTTACGCACAGCATCTTATGGCTGCATTGGTACAAGATGCAGCTGCAGAAATTTACTCATGAAATCTTGGTGATTCCCTTGCTCGGTCTGTAAATACAGTAAATCCAAGCCTGTTCTGCTGTTACTTTCACTGTGGACCACTGTAGACTGTACAAGTGGCTAAATGCGCCCAGTCCAGTTTGATGAACTTTTCCATTGGCAAACACAGAGACAGAGCTGCACATATGTCCTGCTGGAGTTGTCTGAATGGTTTAGGCGCAAACTACAAAATAATTCTGAATTAATCACGGTAATACCACATACTTCGGGAAAATGCTGAGAAGGTTTAACGGTATCAAAATTTGGATACTGTTACTTCAAAATAATATTACTCAAGCAGTAGTATTATATTCAAGTTAAAAAGTATTTTTGGAGACTACCACATGAGTAAGTGTAATTGTATACATTAATTTACACACAAAATCTTATAGTTTCAAATGACAGAGCACAAAAATGAGAAAAACAGTCATATCTGAAGGAACTCTTGTTTCTTGTAGACGTATTCACAGAGGGGAGAGCAAAATATACTGAGGTAAGAGTACTGTTATACTGAAAAATAAATGGCTCACGTAGGATTATGTTAAAGTGTCTGAAAACTACAAGGAAAAAAGTTACTCAACCGAAAGTACTTGAGTAAATGTAGCCAATATTGATTACTACCAACTGCATAACAACCCTGATGCATGCATGAATAAACCTTTGGGCCTTTGATGAAAAAAATGCTTTAATACTAGGCATGTCATGATAAACGATAATACTGACTCTACTTTCTGCCACTGAGACAAAGCAGGATAATCCCAGTAAACCCTTTTTAATTAAAACACAACAGTTTAACAACAGAATAAACCAATCATTAGTCATGGAAGTTAATTATTCAACCCTCCACAGCTCAGATCTGACCTTATTACAATTAAAACACCCCATATCTCACTATGGCACAGAAAATGTACATTCTCATTGCAACACACAGGATAACATGATAAATGTAGGGGTGACTTACTGCAGCCGTACTCGTCGGATCGGTCGGGGCAGTCGGGCTCCTCGTCGCACTGGTAACTGGCAGGGATACAGGTTCGGTCACTCAGGCATTCGAACTGCTCCGGAGCGCACCTGTCACTAGGACCCTTCGTGGCTACAGGACAAAATATGTGAAGGAGTTTAATTTTTATGAAGGATGAGACGACACAGTTTTCACCAGACGGGATTATGCGAGACAAAACCAGACTCATCTATCATTTTAAAAAGGTGTGAACCCGTTTGCTACTATTTTTGTTGTAATTGTAGACCTACTTTTTGAAACCACAGCTTCGTAAGAGATGTAACTCATCAGCCTCTTAAGTCTTTTTTGTCCGATCTAAATGTAAACTACCGTAATTTCCAGACTATTGAAATATTGTACATATATAGGCCGCACCTGAATATATGCCACATCAACTAAATTTTAACTAAATTTAAAAATTGTACAGGCCGCACCTAAATATAAGCCGCATCAACTACATTTTTAAATTGTACATTTATAGGCCACACCTGACTATAAGCCACAGGTGGCCATGTCTTCAGAAAGGTTTTCAAGTTTGGGTTGTCTGCTTTTATTGCCCCTGAAAGCTTTTGTCGTCTTTTTGCATTAAGTTCACGCTGCCGCCGCCAACGTCTCACCATCGACTCACTGATGCCAAGCTCACATGCAGCAGCTCTATTTCCTTCTTCGACAGCCAGGTCATTTGCCTTTAACTTAAATGCTGCATCATATACATTTCTTTGTGCATTTTCCATGAGGAGGGCGTGTGCATGAAGTGCAAAATAACGGTTCAAAATACAATCAAACTAGCATCTTCCTAGGCAAATCATTTCCATCTCTCCCCACGCTCTACTGCGCATGTCTTCTGCAGAAAGAGCGCTGTCCTGTCTGGTATCATGTCTCCTGTACAAAGAGCCGCTGTCCTGTCTGGTATCATGTCTCCAGCAGAAAGAGCCGCTGTCCTGTCTGGTATCATGTCAGTGTTTAATCCGTCCATATATAGTAATCGCATCATTGCATAAGCCACATCGTTCAAAGTGTGTGAAAAAAGTAACATATTATAGTCCGGAAATGACGGTAAATATAAAAAAATCTTACAAGATAATTTTTCGCATGTGTGGACAGTCTTGCTGCAATTTTACCTCATGAGATCTTGCACCATCCCTGTTTTTTATCATATAAAAAATAAAGTAACACGAAAAAAACATGTACTCACGACAGTCGAGTTCATCAGAGTTGTCCTCACAGTCGTTGTCTCCATCACAACGCCACAGTTTGAGAGCACAGAGGCCATTTTTACATTTGAACTCATTGGGCTCACATGGAGAGGGCGTCCCTGCAACATCAGAGGAACACATTTGAACCATTTCTAATCATTTGCGTTGCGATGACTTCCTGTAATTTGCTATTACTTAGGAGCATTTGTGAAATGGCAGAAGCCAGAGGAAACATACGCAGACACGGAGAAACCTTTTTAGAATGCATTTGTGCTATTTAAGGAAATGATCATGTTGGGTTCATTAAAGTTTTATATTACATTTTGGGTTGTCATTAGAAAATGCTAGCTCGTACAGCAACACTGGAGGTTAAAGTTAAGGTACACTTTATTGTCTCTCCAGAGAAATGTGTCCTCTGCATTTGATCCATCCTTCCCCTGCTGGGACAACCTGTCAAGAGCAATGGATGCCACAGTGGGTGTCACAGTGCCGCGCCCATGGACCCATCTCCAAATCTTGATCTAGTCTTCGTCAGGACTACCTTCACCACTGGTTTTTGGATTTATGGAGGAAACCAGAGTGCCCACAAATGACATTTATTTACACCTATTACAGACATCACTGTCTTCAAGGACAAACAATTGAATGCTATCTGTATACTAGTGTTGTCAAATGATTATTTTTTTAAATCAGATTAATCACACTTTAGAATTTTGATTTATCACGATTAATCACAATTAATTTTTCTTCAAAAAAGACCAAAATATTTTGACAAAAATGCAATTTATTATCAAAAAGTTGACATTTTTCTATCGCTGGTAGCTTTGTTGACAACATTACTGCGGGTTCACTCCGCCAACACTGTCATGCTCGGCTTGTTGTTGGTACAAGGAGCGTCATTGCTGCCACTAAATCAAACACATGTTTTGCTTTAAGATGGTATTTTAAACTTGTGCTTCTGTGGAAAGAGAGTTCATCCCTGCAATATCTGCAAACTGTTTTATCTCAAATCTGGTCGGGCAATTTTTTGAAGAGAAATTTGCCGCTGACCACCAGTCACAGTCTCATCTGTCATCTTCACATCGGCGTATGGACAGACCTGATCACTGACCTAATAACCTGCGCCGCCTTTCAGGTCACCATTGCGCTTTCCATAGAAGAGCGTTCAAAATAAATTGTGTGATTAATCTGTGTTAAAAAAAAAAACATGAGTGCAATTTTTTTTGTGATTAGTCGCATTCGTTAACGTTGACTGTCCTACTGTATACATACGAAATACTCGCTTAAACTTGCTTATTATTTGACAGAGTGGAAGAGAATACAGGGTAAACAAAACTGGTCCGAGCACTGACCCTTGGGGAACTCCCCAGGACAGCAGAGCTAATGTTGACACAAAAGGACCTGACAAAACAGGAGAGGATCTTACTGACAAATATAAAGAGAACCAGTCCAACCGATCCAGACTCAACAGCCAAACCCAGAACCTTCTTGCTGTGAGGTGAACGTGTTAGCCACTCAGCCGCCACACCAGACCTCCTCACTTCTTTGGTTTCCTTTTACAGTGTAACTCACCGCATCTGAACTCGTCGGAGCCGTCAGAGCAGTCCCTCTGACCATCACAGATGTAGTCCCGGGGGATGCACTCTCCGCTCTGGCAAGTGGCCTGGTCTGCTCTGCACGGCCGGGGATACGTGGTCCTGCGGGGGGCCGTGGTTGTGGTGATAGGACCAGGAGTCACGGGGATTATGGGAGGCTTGGTTTCTACAGAAATAAGCATAAGTTTAATTTAGTTAAACTTTTTTATCTGAGCATCTGCAAGACATAACTCAAAAGGACAAGTAGAAACAAAGCTGTGCTTCTACTCCCATCCTGATTAACATTTATATTGAAAACTGTAAAACATTCCACATATGCATTATAGAAAACATAGAAAACTGTATTTCATATTGCACAATTTCCGTATTACAGTTAACTTTTAGGCATATACCTCTTTAATAATCTGTCTGATTTGACAGGGTTTTTTTTAATGCCAGTTGCCCTTCCTCTTTAAACTTAACTATAAATGGAAAGGGGCAACATGGCCTTAACCTTAACCAACTGCACCACTATGGCCCCAATTTGCTATTTTATGTTTAACAATTAACCAGGGTAATATCGCTGTAAAAGGCATTTACCATATGCACTGGTGTAGAGTTCAAACTTTGTAGGAATTTGTGAAGTGTGTTTAGTTTCTGTTCATGAATAAAAGATAGAAAGTCATATAGATTTGATTTAAGTGAACGCGACTAGAGCAGCTGCACTCACCACAGTTGAGCTCATCACTCATGTCTCTACAGTCTGGTCTGTTGTCGCACAGATATTCCATGAGGATGCAGGTTCCGTCGCTGCACCGATGCTCGTCTTGCATGCACGATCTGATACTGGGGGTCACTGTAAGAAGGGAAGGAAAAGAAGAGTTAAAAGACAAGACAATAGTGCATTTAGGATAGGAGAACCGCCACACAGCAAGCTGCCAATCACAGCAAATTAGAACACTAAGATTGCAAAATTTGGGGATTTTTCAACAATTTTTTTTATAGGAACTTGAAAAGGAATGTGTGGCACCTTGCATGTCTTATTAACATACATGATTTTCTGTTCAACGTATGTTGACATCAGTTGATAGTTTTAAATGTTGGTCATTTCCCCAAATTTTTCAGCCTTTTTTTTTCATTTCATTTTAAAATTTATTGAAATACCTCCCTTTCAAATCTTATGGTTAACAATAAGATTTGCGGTAATTTTGTAATGATTATTAGAACTGACTTGCTTTAAAGGTGATCTACAGGACTTTTTCTGCTTGTCTCCATGGAGATGTTATTGCTTTGCCTGGAATGTTCCACAGTATGGCATTAACACCCATAGACCGACAGGGGCACCTACAGTCGCAGTTTCCATGCGTGACTTCTCATTACCGTATCTCCAAAACTTCATGCACTATCTAAAAAATTCCAACAGTTCCTGAAAGAGAAGTTATCCACACCATGTTATTACGGTACATTTCTGGAGCACCAACCACAGAGCCTGTAGTATCGAGTGCACCATGGAGGCGATTTGGAGAGAGCAGTGGTAGTTTACAAGTGTTTTTTTGGTTTTGGCTTTTTCATTTTTTGTGATTTTGTGTTTTTCTTCTCTTTCAACTGTTATTACCGTATTTTTCTGACTATAAGTCACACTGGAGTATAAGTCGCACCAGCCAAAAATGCATAATGAAGAAAAAAATATGTATAAGTCACACTTTTGGGGGGAAATTTTATGTTTTATAACATAAAATCAGAGACCAAGAACCGAGAACCGACATTTCATCTTGAAAGGCGAGTTATAGAAGTTATAGTAATAAAAACAGCCGAATAACAGAGAACAATCTATGTATCATTCTTTCATTTGTTTTTCAATATAGAACCAAAAATAAGGAAACCAAAAATAAGGAAACGAAAAAACAACTCTTATTATGTCTTTAAAACCAAAATGAAAAAATAAATAATGATTTGTTTTCTCATTTTTGATTCATATATATATATACAATTCATATACTTGATCTATGGGCTGTCAGTGCAAAAAAATTTATATATAAGTCGCAAGACCCAAACCCTGGAAAAAAGTGTGACTTATAGTCTGAAAAATATGGTACACATTAAAACATACAGTAATGTTGAACAACTGCCAGATATTGAAAGCTGAACTCCTGATAAAATGGGGCAAAAGCACTTAATCCTGGGACATTTTCTGGTCATTTTTAAAAAGTCAAAGGAACACAAAAATTTTTTTTGATACATGGAAATAAATAGAGTTAAAAGGGTTAAAGGTATCCATGTAGTGTACATAACATGCATTCTTACTGTGTGGACAAACCTTCCCACAGATATGCCCCGAAACTTGGCCTGCTTGTTTTCATGGAGATAGACAGGTTTTAACGCAATACTGTGGAAGATTTTACTAATATCACCAAGGAGACATGCGGGTAAAGAACGCTCAATCAAAAAAGTTAAATAAAAAACAAACAATATCTCTAAATGGCAAGTAGAATCAAATAACTTCTATTGATCACCTTATATCTCAGGTATCATTATGCTCAGCACTTCAAGAACAAATCATGCGTTACATCAAAACATCAACATCAATCAACTACAAAACAAGTTTAAAAATGATTTCAGAGAAGTTTTAGTCTCTAATGCTACACCGCAGTCACAGCCATTCCGCAGACCTGGTCCACCAAGACCTGGGATAGCTAAAGGCTCCACCGCTGAAGGGTGCAGAGCTACAAAGGGCAAAGACACATTAGAGATGCTGCCTAAACCTGAAGAGAAGAATGTGTCACTCCTTTTAGTTTTTCTTATACATTTTTATTACTCTGCACGATTTAATATCTAATTTTCTTCCAAGTATACTGTGTTTTTATTTAAATGTCTAGTTTTATTAACTATTAATTTATCATTTTGTTGAATCCTTATTTATCAGGTGTGTGTTTGTCTAACTGTAACAACTATAACTGCTAACATGGCAGTCCTAGAAGGTGGTGGAGTGATAAACGCGAATTATTAGGGATGGGACAAGACAATTTCCACAAGAATGAGATAAAATGAGATTTTAACATCCATCCATCTTCTCTCGCTTAATCACAGGGGCAGCTTGCTGCCCAATTCTCATAGCACCTGACCCCTTCCTATGAACCCCTCTGCAGGTGGTGAGCCCACAGGAGGGTGGACATCATGGTCCTTGATGTTAGTTCATAGGTATTGCATGTTTTGAGTTGATGGGGGAAACCGGAGTGCCCAGAGGAAACCCATCCAGACACAGGGAGAACATACAAACTCCACACAGAAAGGCCCGGGCGACCCGGAGATTAAACCCGCAACCTTCTTGCTGTGAGGCCTGAGGGTTGCCACTCAGCCACTGTGCCGCCAAAAGATTTTAACATAATTCCTAATTGATACATTTCAAGGTTTAGTTTCAATTTTGGCCTCACAGTTTTTCATTTATTTGATTTCATAGTTTTGTTTCCATTCTAAAGGTCGCCACACACTACAGGATTTTTCGGTCTTAAACGATTTTTAAACGTGTGACAAAATGCGCACACCACAGACACAAGGAGAAACTTACGAGACTTAAAATCACTTCTAGTTTAGATACAAGACAAAACTGTGTTATTATTATTTGCAAAATGTGGAGCAATACTTCAGATACAGGATTTTTTAAGCAGAAAAGAGGAGATAAAGTCCACAGGAAGTAGAGTCATTAACGCTTCACCTCGATCCATGCACTGTGTGGATGTAAACACATGCGAGGAACTATGTCGCATTTTTACTTTTAAAGAAAATAATTAATAATAATAATTAATAGCGTGGTTTTGTGGACTGGATCAATATTTGCAGAGGACAATTTCTATGGATAATGTGGATGAAATGCTGCACTTTAAATTTACCACTTTACAAGAGGTGAGGAATAGGGATGTAACGATAACCAAATTATTGTGATATTGTATCGTCAAAGGTCTCAAAACAATATCGTTGACCATCACAATATATGGAATCCCAAGTCTCTTTGCTTAAATGAATAGTTCTGATGCAGAAATAGTTTTTTTTTTTTTAAGCGAGGGAACTACATAGACCATGATCCTTTGCTCCGTTTCAGTGCAGACGACATGAAGAAATAACTGTTCTAAGCACTTTTACATCTTCATTCTTTGGATTAAGTCTTGTGAAGGGATTTTTAGAGGAAAAAGGAGCAGATTCACAGTTTTGTGAGCCACAAAATATTGGTACGGTGAGATGAATATGGTGAAAATATTGTACAGAGAGATTTGGATATTGTTCCATCCCTAATGACAATAAATGTTGTACCAAATGACTGGTCAAAGCATTTTAGGATGTTAGTCTTGTTATTATGTAGAATATCGTAATATCGTGAGCCTCCCCACCATATCGTGAGCTTTCCCATGATATCACAATAAATATCGTACCATGAGGTTCATACTGTGACGATATAATATCATGAGACTTGTATATCGTTACACCCCTAGTGAGTAATAGTCTTTACTTTCCCTATATCCCGAGTTTGTATGTTGCGTCTCTGTGTCCATCACTCCTCTGACCCTGATGCTCTGTTTTACTGGCCATTATCGTAGCGTTGCGGATGTTTAGTGGTTACAATCTGACACTGACACCACACACGAGATCGCAGAGGCTTCAAAATCGCACACGAAGAAAAAAGTCCAGTCACGCCTCCCGAACTCTGGGGTGAGGAAGTCGCAGCCAAAATCGGGAAAATTCCCCTGTAGTAGTGGCGGCCTTAAAACTGCTTTGTGGAAGTATAAGAGATGTAACTTATCAACACGCAACCCTTTTTGTCCAATTTGTAGTGCAACATTTGTAAGCACATGGAAAGAAAAATATAAAGTTTTCTCTTGCGTGCACGATCTTGTGGCAATTCTTTGTGGTGAGATCTTGCACCATCCCTACTAATTATAGACTCTAACATGATACTTTTTATTGTGGAACAAGTTTACAGCCTTCAGGAGTCATGCTACATTTTTAGTGAGAATTATGAGATTATGGTATCAGTTAAACAAAAAGGCCGGCAATATCATAATTTATTGCAATTATTTCTGTAGCAGCAATATAAATACACATCTTTAGAGGTCTTTCTGTTAATAATATGATGTTATTTTTAAATCCAGCTATGGAGATAAACTGTAAAATGCTTAATACATAATAATGTAAGTAACAAGAGGCTCAAATAAAGAAAAAGTAAAAATAGTCTCCTTACCTTCTCCGAGGCGTCTGAACTGAAAGCCCTGTACGGAGGTGATGTAGGAGGCAATGGCGCCCTCTTTCACCACGTTGTACAGAACACTGCGGATCTGCTCGTCATTACTGTTGTAGTCCGATCCTACGTCCAGCTCCACAAATATGTCCACGCCATCATCTCGGACCATTTTCCTGTAAGTAAGCAAAATATAGTGAGAATGGGGGTTAGACAAGCAGCTTCAAGGGAAACATTTCAATTAAACAGATGAATAAATAGGCTTAATTACACACTGTAGGTCTGTGAGGAGAAGCAACTGATCTATACAAGGACTCTGGAATATTACGACTAGGGGTGTAACAATAACCGAAATATGGTGATATTGTATCATCAAAGGTCTCACAATAATATCGTGGGCCATCACAACATATCGAATCACAAGTCTCTTTTCTTAAATGAATAGTTCTGATGCAGAAATAGTAAAAAAAAAAAAGTGAACTACATAGACCATGATCCTTTGCTCCATTTCAGTGCAGACTACATGAAGAAAAAACTGTTCTAAACACTTTGAAATCTTCATTCTTTGGATTAAAGAGGAACTCTGGCACATTTGAAGCTAAAGTCCGTTGCTAGAGGTGGTGGAATTCTGTTAGAAGACAAAAAAATGACACAGATCAGTGTTGCCTCGGTGGAGATCTCACTGTGGCAGTGAGTCTGTCAAGGCAACAAACTAGTGTAGTGATGGGGGCAAGTTCTTCACTTCCACGTAAAACACCAATTTGCTTCACACTGAAGAAGCTTAACACCACTTTAACCCATCTTACAACAGCCACGAGTCTAACAAACAAAACGCTCTGCCTGGTTCACTCATTAGTGTCTGGAAACGTTAGAAAACAACTTTATAAGCACCTCACACTTCCCTCTGTTGATTTCCCACTGCACAAGCCAAAGCCCAAAAGACTCGATTGTCGATGTCGTTTCTAATCCCATTTACAAGTGAATGATATTTTTGAAAAACACTGTTTAAGTATTTAAATCATCACCACAATATTGCAGAGCATGTAACAACATGGATAGGTATTGGGTGGTGCTTTCCAGCTTTTTCAGTCAATCCTTCTGTTCCGACCCCAAGCTTAACTCTCGCGCTGAAATCACGTATACTAGGAGATACTCCAGCGGTGGCAAATGGTTAGTAGCTGCCAGAAGTAACAAGTGAGGAGCGACTGCTGATGGTAAAGAAGAATGGAAACTGAAAGTTGTTGAAAGAAAATGGTTTGGGAATGTATTTTTTAGCATTTTTCAAAAAATATAATTCACTCGTAAAAAAATGGGATTAAAAGCGACATCGGCGAACAAGTCTTTTGGGCTTTCACATGCACAGTGGGAACCAATTCAAAGGTACAGTATTGTATGAAGGTGGCACATCTCCTACATGACGGATCCCATGGAAACAGAAAGTTAAAACCATTACTTTATGTTATATTATAGCCAAACGAAGCTTTTATTTTAGTCTTTTTTTATTGGTTAAAAAAGGCACCGCAATTCATTTTATTATATATTTTCTTAAAGGTGCATTGTGTCACTTTGCTGGTGGAGGGTCCTTCAAATGCTTTTCTCTATGGAGATGTTATTACTTTGTCTGGAAAGTAATAACAGTATGGCATTAAAGCTTTCTATCTTCATGGAATCCAAACCAGACCAGGTTACAGGTCAGATCTGTGGAGAGGCGAACCCGGTCACAGTCAGAATGTTGTTTTTCTAGGGACTTTTGAGCTATAAAACCAATGAATAAATGTAAAGTAGAGCTGTTTAATGTCACACTGTGCAACATTCCAGGCAGAGTAACAAGGTCTCCATAGAAACAAGCAAGTGACGGACCCCTAACCAAAAAGTTCAATCAGTTTACTGGGCTTCAATCATAGTGTTTAGAGCATTCAGTGGTTTGGACTTGGTTAGATTTAGTTTAGTCCCGATTTGGTCTTGGTTTGGTCTTAGTCCTGGAGTCATCGTGGTCTAGTCCAGGTTTAGTTTTGGGTTTAGTTCCAGTTTTGAGACATTCCAACTACAGCCCACAGCCTCCCTTCTCTCCCAGTGTAAAATAACGGACTCTTACTTGATGAGGACCACGCTGACCGTCTGGATTCCCGGGATTCTGTTGTAGTCCGACTCGAGCTGAAGAAGAGAGCCAGATTTGGTTAGAGTAAGCTTCAGCAAATCCAGGTTTTATTTTGAGAACTTGAGGTCACACATACTTAAATACAGCCAGACACAAATCAAAAGCCCAAACCTTATAAGGCCGCTTAATCTCCATGAGCTTTACTTTACTTGACTGCAGTTCTGGGGCTGTTTCTCTTGACAGTAAGAAAAAAATCAAAGTGTGATGTTTTTCTGCAAAATATTGTGAATTTGATCTGATTTAAGTTGATTCAAGTCTATTTAAAGCACCTTGGAATATGAACTGCAGAGCAAATATGAAAAACACCTGCACGAGTACACACATGCAATAGGACGGCAAGGAAAAAGAAGATCAAATTGCGTTTTTATGACGAGCATTGTGAGATTTTATTTATGTTTTAATAATAGGATTCTTTTCAAAGTCACAACACCAGAAGAACTGACAAAAAGGCTGAAATAAACAGACACAGACTCGTATCAGAATCACATTTCAAAACATGTTTCTACACATCTTAACTACAGGGTGAGCATTTTAATACAGAATAAGGCCGAATATTATGACGTGGAGGAAATTACAGTTCCTCAAAAAATTGCAGCCTTTGGGATTTGCTGGTACAGTTGCTCTTTCATTTCATGTTCTTTAAATCAGAGGGTATATCACAGTACTTTGATTGGAACATGGGCCGTGTGTTACAAAATATATTCTACTGCAGGTATTTTGAGTTCTATGGAAGATCGTTTGTTATTGCTATTAGATTTTGAATTTTGAATACAACTGAATTTATCACTTTTTTAACTCTGAAAAAAGATTATTTTGAATTTTAGTTGTTGAAATTTTAAGTGTACTTTTGTACTTTTTCAATAGGTTTCAAATTCAAAATGAAATATTCACCTTTTAAATATTCAGAACATATATTTTCAAGCCCTCACTGGAAAAAAAACAATATCTAGGTAGGTTAAAATGACTTAAATTAAGAACATTTGACTTTATTTGAGTAGATTCATCTTGACAAGTCAAGTCAAGTCAAATGATCTGCCAGGGGAATAAGTGTATTTTTTCTTAATTCAAGCAGGATTCAATTTTTTTTCTTATTTTAAGTGTAAAAAGTTGTTGTTTTTCTTATTTTAAGTGTAGAAAGATGTATTGTCATATTTTAAGTACGTAAAGTCTTGTTCCACTGGCAGATCATTTTACTTGTCAAGTGAAATTTTGTCGAATTATGGTAAAACTTTCTTAATTCAAGTCATCTTAACTTGACTAGATTTTGTTTTTTGCAGTAATTTCAGTCGTCAAAATTTGTAATAGTCACCTAATAGAAAGCTTTACAATCCAACGTGTAACTTAGTTCAACCAATGCACTGCAAATTATCCTCTCCATGTATTCATGAAATACTTGCATTTTGAGTATTTACTAATAGAATTCTATGGAAGATAATTTGTTTCATTAGATTTTGAAATTTAAACACCACTTTGAACTTTTTTAACTTTGAAAAAACATGTTTGAATTATTTTTCTTCTTTTCGCTTCCTTGCACCATTTCCTGCTAAATTAGATTGGATCACTCAGGATCAATTGTTTCCGCCTTGGAATTTTACACTTTCAATTTTGACTGTTGAATTTGTGTTTTTCATAGAATTGTAAACACTTTGAAAATGTACACAGATAGTTTCATTAACTGACATTCAGAAGAAAAATCATTCAAACATGTTTTTTCAGAGTTTAAAAAAAATCTGTGGCAAAATCTGTCCAAATCTGTATCTTCCATAGAATTCTATTACTGAATGCACAAAATACAAGTACTTCATAAATACACGGAGAGGATCATTTGCAGTGCATTGGTTGCATTGGTTGCACTACTATCAAGTTCATAACCAAGTACATCAGCCCAGCAAATATCTTACAGCATCCAACAA
Source organism: Odontamblyopus rebecca (assembly GCA_030686955.1). NCBI lineage: Eukaryota > Metazoa > Chordata > Actinopteri > Gobiiformes > Gobiidae > Odontamblyopus > Odontamblyopus rebecca. Next base: position 40,065,819 of record CM060654.1, on the reverse strand, counting down.
CATACATGTAGGTATATTTAAGTGTCTCAATAACTTAACAGCATCCAGCTATATACATTACACAAGTGAATAACATACAAATTTACAAAAAATATTTTTATTTGTGTCATGCATGCATGCGTGTAACATTCTAGGCTGCACTGCAAATTTGTCTGATCTGGCCAAGATTTTACAACTTCTATCAGGTTATTTGTCTTGTTTTCAGATTTATTTTCGACTTAAAAGACCAGAGACGGCTTCATTCTAGTCTAGAGGTCGTTTAATTTAAGAGAACTTGTCCAGTAAAATGATCTTGCTGCATGGACAGATCATTTCACTACTTTTAATTCATTTTCTCATAGATTTAAGTGTTTATATCTTCAATTTTGGCCAAGCTTTATTGCAGTGTGAGCAACAACACCTCCTACACAGTCTTCACAGCAGAAAAGTTCCACAGCGCACCTTTAAATGCCAGCTCACTGCATGAACATACCGTGTCAACCACTGCATCGGAAACCTCGGTGAAGGCGGCAGAGAAGATGTCTTCAAAGTCTGGGGTCCACACCAGAGAGTCCGTGAAGTTAACGAGAGCCCGGTAATAAACTGGAAACAGAGAGAATAATTATGTTAACACGACCACACGATAAAAGCCCGGCCACAAAACCAAGCTGCTGTGTCCATTAAGCCATTACGACTTTATTGGATTACACAGAATATATTAAATCAATATACCATATGGTCAGGGAATTATTCACGTTGGAATATTTAATAAGACAAGTTATTTATGATATATACATGACATTATTGGTGTGTATTTAGGTATTTCCAGATTTAAAAAAAGTATAATCCAACTACATTTGCAGTATGTTCAAAGATGTTCAGAGTGCACACTGTAAACAACTCCAGGAGCAGACTGAATGAACTGATAAACTAATACAAGAATCCCAGGCATTTCAGAACATATGGAGGATAAAACTGAAGGTTTTTATATTGATACTTTGTGGTAACATCACACTGGGGGTGTTCTACATGTATGTCGATGGTGGAAAGCTCAGCTGTTATCACAGAGACCTAACACTGTCACAAAAGGAGCAGGTCAAAACAAGCATTCATGGTTCTGTTTAGGTGTTTGATATTCAAAAAAAAAAAAAAAGTGAAAATGAGTAATTCTAGCAAGCTTGACTGTAATTTTATGTGAGAGATGTGTTCAACAGCACAAATCATCTCACCTGACGGACTGGAACCAAAAAACAGCTCTGGACTTTTCCCCTACAAATAGGCCTACCATGGAGGCCTATTCATTATTTCATTACTAATTTCAATAAATCAATAATGAAATAATTGAAGAAAACATACAAAGATGAACTACTTAATTTTGAAAAGATTTAGCTTTTTTTATCTTTAACCTTTTCCCATCCTCCTTTCTCCTTATAATTTCTTTTTGACGTCTTTGGCACATGTTGAAGCTGACAAATAACGCACTCTTCTTTGTCACCTTTTAGGCCTATGCAATTTATGCTTGACAGGTGGGCAAATTATCATATTAGCGCCCTCTGCTGTTAGTACAGCTGATGGCCGATAAACCGGAGAGCCGTTCTGGACTTTTCCAGAATGCACAGATTGCCAGTCCGCTCCTGCCTGTGTCGTAGTTCCAACTACAGTTCTTACAGTTCTACAGTTCAGTTGTTCATAGTGAAATTATCATAAAATAAGGCTCAGAGTAACACAGCTTCAGACAGAGCAGTGTTTACAGTTAGCTTCACACCCTCAGGGAATGCTCATGACATCAACTGCCAAGTATGAATAAAAGGCAGGATACTTGGCAATTTGAAAATTGTGTCAACTCAAATTGCAATTCTGAATAAGATAAGATATCCTTTATTTGTCCCACAATGGGGAAATTTCAGTGTTGCAACGCACAGTAAAGAGAACAGCAAGAAACAGTAGCAGCAATAGAGTATAGTTAAGTTAAAATAGACAAACACTATAGGGATCTAAAAAGATAAGGATTATAAAACTATGTATCAAAACTATATATACAATAAATTACTATCTTAGATTATTGCACAGGGTCCCAGTATTGCACAGGCAGCAGAGTTAGCAGTGTTCATTGTAAAGTCTGACAGCAGCAGGAAGGAAAGACCTGCGGAACCTCTCCTTCACACAGCGAGGGTGGATCAGTCTGTCACTGAAGCTGCTCTCCAGAGCAGACAGGGCGCCCTGAAGAGGGTGAGACTCCAGGTCCAGCATAGAAGTGAATCTGGCCAGAACCCTTCTGTCCCCCACCTCCTGCACCGAATCCAAGGCACAGCCCAGGACAGAGCTGGACTTCCTGATGACTTTGTCCAGTCTCCTCTTGTCCCTCTCTGTGATGCTGCTGCTCCAGCAGACCACACCGTACAGGATGGCTGATGCCACCACAGAGTCGTAGAAGGTCCTCAGGAGGGGCCCTTCACTCCAAAGGACCTGAGTCTCCTCAGGAGGTAGAGCCTGTTCTGGCCCTTCCTGTACAGTGCATCTGTGTGGTGAGTCCAGTCCAGTTTGTTGTTCAGATGAACACCCAGGTACTTGTATGAGTCCACCCTCTCAATGTCCCTTCCCTGGATGTTCACTGGTGGGGGGGCAGTGGAGCGGCGTCTGCGGAAGTCCACCACCATCTCCTTGGTCTTCCCGGCGTTGATGAGAAGGTGGTTCCGCTGACACCAGTCCACAAAGTCCTGCGTTAGTCCCCTGTACTCTGCGTCATCGTCGTCCGTGATGAGTCCGATAATGGCAGAGTCATCAGAGAACTTCTGCAGGACGCAGCTGTCCGTGTTGTGCCTGAAATCTGCAGTGTAGAGGGTGAAGAGGAAGGGCGCCAGGACAGTGCCCTGGGGCGCCCTACACTGCAGGTCCGAACATCAGACACACAGTCCCGGGTCCTCACAAACTGGGGCCGATTTGTGAGGTAGTCCAGGATCCAGTCTGCCAGGTCGCAGTCCACCCCGGCTGCCTCCAGCTTGTCCCCCAGAAGCAGTGGTTGGATGGTATGCATTATGTTTTGAAAGAAACCACAAGTTTCATCGGAATGCAAATGGATGTGGTAATGGAATTTTGAATAAACTTCAATTCTGTGTCTAGAAATGTAGTAGAAATCCTGTAAAAGTGACTGTGGAAGGGGCCCCCAGACTCCCTCAGGTTTATGCATTGGGCTCTGGGCAGGAGGATTATATCAGTGGTGTTATGTTCTTGAGCGTGGCAGCTCATCTCACATGTAGGTCAGACGGGCTCAACACAAGACGCTTCCTTGTACAACATGAGGCAAATAGCGCAGACAAGAGGGGGGCACAGGGAAGCACTGATGTCATGGGAAATGTATAGGAAAGGCTGAATGACCTGGACTCAAGCATAACATATCGCACTGTATTCTGAGTTTAATCTGCCTTTTTACATAAAAGTGATTACCGGTAGTTAAGGAAAACAGATGAACTGACTAAATGATCAAAGGACTACAGCCATCTCCTCTCCACAGATCTGACCTGTAATGTAGCCTATAAATGTCTCTCTTGATAGGTATAGGTACAGTTTACACGAGAACCTTTGCAGGTAAAAACGTCAAAATATTTTATCAAAAGCGCCTTTCGTTTAGACGGTGACGACGTTTTTGGGGCTTAAAAACGCAAAAATCTGAAACCGCCCTCCAGAGTGGAAAAGTTGAATACGCTCCATCATAGCGTTTCCGTCTACACTTCCCAATACACGAAACTCTGGTCAGATCTGCTCATGTACGTGTTTACATCACATGCATACAGTGCACAGAAACAAACACATTGGATAATTTTGCTCTAATAATAACCTTACAGGAGGCATCCCAACAAACGTACAGAATATGCAGAGATAGGATTAGTGAACAGAGGAGGACCTGCAATTCCCTCTGTCAAATCTGGGTGCACCAGTTCGTCGCAGGTGAGTCAGACGGCTATGGACAGTGATCTGATACCCAATCCAATTCCACAGACTTTTGCATCACCGTATGTACGCAGATTTCCTCCCGAAAACGCTTGTCTCAATGCGGAATAAAAAGCAAAGACGCAAAGCCACTTTTGCGTCTTCTGCTCAGACCCTCATCATATAAACATAGCCTAAATCTCTATGGTGGAATAATCTAGACAAAGCAATATTATCTACATGGAGACAAGCAGATACAGTTCCATGTTGCACATTTAATGATTTAATACTTAAAAAATGTTGCTTTTTTATGTCCTAGTTCACATTATTTATAAAATTCTAACTGAGCTCACCGCTGAGACATTGCACACAATAACATTTTTTCAAGTTCAATCCATTTGTAAAATAAATATCCAAAAATAAACTGTATTTCTGTGTCCAACTTTTTAAGAAAATGTGAACCCAAAACTGACTAGTTGATGAGAGAAACATCGTAACATTTCCACTCTTCCAATATTTTGTGAGAACTTGTCAAGGTCATCGTGATCAAATTTCATTTAAAAAACTAAAAAGCCTAATATGCATAAAACAGCTTTAATATTCACAAAGTGTCATCTGAACACTTGTAATTCTTCTGGTCTAAGCCTCGCCAACAGGATTTGAAATAGCCAAGGGCCGCGGGAAGCCCCATCCTCTCCCTCCCGCCAGAGCTTTGTGCTCCTCTGATTTCAGACAGCCACAGCGTCAAAGGAGGAAGTCAATATTTGCACTGAAGCTTTGAGTCAGAGGCAACTGGCCATGTCTTTAGTGAAGAGACTAAGGCTGGAATTGACTAAAGAGATCCTTGTTTGATTAAAGACATGCCCTGCCCACCAATTAGGCGACTAAAAAGAGGGCGTGGCAAAAGATCTCCAAATATTAAGTATTTATCTGACCCAAACTAATATTTTTTTCCTTTATTTTTTTCTGATATGAGCAGACTCTGTACCCCAATTGACTAATCCACTTGTCAATCATGCCAATTTGAAAACGGGAAGATTCACTGGTAAAGCTGACTCACACCTTCGTAAAGTACTGAAGAGGTGTGGATTCTGGATTCCAAAAAAGCAAAAGGCAGATTAATTTCACTCCCAAATTCTGAGCTATAACTCATTCCATATCTTCTCCTTGTTCGTTCTTGGTCACTCTTGTCCGGTTTCAGATGACATCACATGTGCTTTAAGACGTACGAGGTTTAATTAAGATCAAATGTCTATTGAGATTCTGTGCCATAGTTAAGAATGTTAAAAAATAGCGTTGTAACAATAACCGAAATATGGTGATATGGTATCGTCAAAGGTCTCACAATACTATCGTGGACCATCACAATATATCGAATTACAAGTCTCTTTGCTTAAATGAATATTTCTGATGCAGAAATAGCTAAAAAAAACAAAAACAAAAAAACAAAAACAGAGGGAACTACATAGACCATGATCCTTTGCTCCGTTTCAGTGCAGATGACATGAAGAAATAACTGTTCTAAGCACTTTTACATCTTCATTCTATGGATTAAGTCTTGTGAAGCATTTTTGGAGGAAAAAGTAGCAGATTCACAGTTTTGTGCCTCCACAAAATATTCCAATAAATATGGTACAGTGATGACATGTATATGGTGAAAAGAGATGAGGTTTGGATATCGTTCCATCGCTAGTGGCATAAATGTTGTACCAAATGACTGGTCAAAGCATTTTAGAATGTCAGTCTTGTTATTATGTAGAATATCGTAATATCGTGAGCTTTCCCACAATATCGCAATAAACATCATATCATGAGGTTCATACCGTGACAATATTGTATTGTGAGACTTGGATATCGTTACACCCCTACAAAAAAATAAATAAAATAAAAATATTTCAAGCACTCATTCATGAAGGTTGAGATGTTTTGCCCGAGAACACAACACAAGTAGCAGTACACGAGTAACAAGATTTGAACCCCCAACCTCTGAGTGAACATTAGGTTGATCATTGGTGGACATTTCTTAATTGTTTAAACTATCCCGTATGTTATAATTAAGAAGAATGGCTGGTGCTCCATCTGTAATGAGGGACGTAAGCACAAACCTGAAAAGCACCCATCTGGTCCTGTTGTCTCATATTTATCACAGACAGGTGGGTAATGGACAGTAGCATATCTCCTTTAGCATCTATGAGCTGCCTAATTAAAAGCTAAAATATGTTTTGTTTCTCACAGTCTGGACTCACAGCGGGAGGATTCTTCTTTTCCCTTCTGCTCCACTGACTAAAGCTGTCTGTAAACAGCTGTCTAAACACGCTATGGACATTTCGATTCCTTCTCTGTGAAATCAATACATGCATGGTTACAAACGACTTACGGGGCCTGTGTTACGCTGTTTGTCTGATGTTCTAATGTTGCTTTCTTATCAGAGACATACCTGGAGTAAGCACTGAACAATCAATCGTTTTGGACCGAAAATCGCGATCTCAGACAGCACGATATTGGGATTGTTAAAGCCGCGGTTTCTTGCAGTGCTCCTGACTGACCCAGGTTTTGTTTTGGCAACTATTTCACACATGCTTCCCACATCGCTTTAGAGTTAAGGTGGAATCCTCCGCGCACCCCCTGATCCTCACTTTTTCGCCACGGCAGGTTTAGTCCTGGTTCAGTCCTGGTTTAGTCCTGGTTTAGTCATGGTGTAGTCCTGGTTTAGACCTGGTTTAGTCATGGCTCAGTCGTGGTTCATTTCTGGTTTTGTCCTGGTTTAGACCTGGTTTAGTCCTTGTTTAGACCTGGTTTAGTTCTCATTTAGACCTGGTTTAGTCCTGGTTCAGTCCTGGTTTACACCTGGTTTGGTCCTGGTTTAGTCCTGGTTTAGACCTGGTTTAGTCCTGGTGTAGTCCTGGTGTAGACCTGGTTTTGTCCTGGTTCAGTCCTGGTTTAGTCATGGTTCAGTCCTGGTTCACTTCTGATTTAGTCCTGGTTTAGACCTGGTTTAGACCTGGTTTAGTCCTGGTTCAGTCCTGGCTCAGTTCTCGTTTAGTCCTGGTTTAGACCTGGTTCAGTCATGGCTCAGTCCTTGTTTACTCCTGGTTTAGACCTGACTTATGGTATAAATCTTTGTTTAAAAAAGGCGTTCACAATTTTTGGTCTAATTTATTTATAATTCTATATTTTTTACAGAAGTACAATATTTTGGTGCTGCTGAGCCGTCGATGATCGACCCTATTTTAATGTCTGACATATTTTGTCGATGGCAAAAGTTTAAGTTTATTTAAGTTAAGACATAGATCGTTCTTTAGTTATAATCGATGCCGTAGCTCCAACTGCATGTTTCCTGTTAATAAATAAGACGACATTTGTAATAAATTCTGGACTTTAGTTTTCAGTCTTGTATTTGAGTTAATGGAGTTAGTGTTTGAATGGTACGATGTAAGTTTCTGTGATGTTTGCAAATGTTCACCGGCACTGAAACTTGATTTGAAAAAAATCTAGGATGAAATTGCAATATTTGTCAGAAAAATCACAATTCAATTTTTTCTTAAAATCGTATAGCTCTACATGGAGCTGTGTTTTTTTGTTTTGTTCACACATGTTTAACACACAAATCCTGGAAAAATCCTGGAAACACTCTGTTCCACATTCATATCACATGGTAATACAGGAAGTGCTCCACTCCATATGCCTTCACTTGAATCATTGGATCATATCAGCCGTGGATTTACCTATCTCTAATGAACTAAAGCTAAAAGGTCAATGTTAACTTGAAGACTACCGCTTTATGACATCACAAGGTGAGTCAGAGAGTCAATTTGGCATAATATTGTTCTTTTAAACTAGAGATAAGTACTTTTTTTTTACTCAAAACTACTTAAATCAGCAAAACTAAGCCTCATTTATGCCTTAGTAAACTTCCCATAAGAGTGAACCATAACACCACTCGTGCAGAACTCCACCATGCCCAGCGGGGGGCGTGAGCGAGGCCTGTTAGTGCCGGACTTATTGGAATAATTGTTCAGCCTGGATGTGCAACAAAAAGATGGAGCACTTCAAACACTGTGTTCAAAGCGCCTCATTTGACCTGGACATAATCTCATCAGGGAGTGGGCACCCACCAAGGCCCCGCACCGAACACTGACCACTCTGCACCCAGCATGGAGCCTTCGATGAGAGAGCAGAGTGACGGGAGAGGGGTCTTTGCTAACAAGCGGATTTATACGTTACAATACAAAAACATACACAGAGGCTAATGCTACAGCTGGGTACTCCTGGATGCGCCAGAGAATCCTAATTAAAGCCTGAGTATCCGATTTTCACACCACGGAAGACAGAAGGAGGTGTTTAAATCTATCAAACTCGTCCATAGCTTTCACAAACTCTTTAGCACATCAGGAGGGACCGCCCAAGCACGACTAGAGGGCTTCTTGCAGCGCTGACTTCTGGGTTGATGAGAAATACAAATACTCATGTACCAAACTTTAAGATGAAGCATTGTGGTTAACTGTGACTCCTGACAGACGGGTGAAAAGAATGGGTCAAATGTAGAGACACCATAACCCAAACCAACTCCCTTGCTTCACTTCAACAACTTGGTGCATGCATATGAGTCAATGACACAACGCCTAAATTTTCTGTCCAATTGCAATTTCCTCAGTTAAAAATGTTCAAATTTCATAATAATTCAGCACATTTCGGTAGTACCTCCATGGAACCAAATCATTTTTTTCAGAAATCATGAGTTATTCTGCATGTTTTTTGTACTTAAAGTGTTAAAATGTCATGTGGTGCGACTGTGCATCATGTGGTGCGACTAATAACAGCAGGAATTCTATGGCTGGAGTTTGAATAACAGACAAAGTCGACTTGGGTGAATGGTTCTTTAGGCATTTTTCTTCATTTTTCTTCATTTTCCAGGGCAGTAGTTTGTTCATTAAACACAAGCAGGTGACTGTCATATTGGAGCAAAAGAAAATATCAATATGCATTAAAAATCTAAAGAAACGCAACAGTTTGTTTCTATACACTTCATATTACTCTTACTTAAATTAATATCCCAACCATGTTTTAGAAAATAAAACTATTTTAAGGTTTTTTCTCAGTCGCACGACATGACATTTTGCACTAAAAATGCTTCATATAAATGTTAAACGTAGATTTATACACCTGACACTGTAAATATTTGAAAACGTTCAAAAGAAACTAATATTTTTTATATTTTAAAATTTGCCTGTTGAAAATCCTTATACGTCATTGACCCATATATCTGCAGTCGTACCTTTGAGCAAAAAAACTGTTGCTCTACCTTAACTCCACTGAAAAATGAATGTAAACATGTGTCCTTGTGATGAGTGGGCTTGCATCCCCACAAACCTGGTTCTTATTTGGCCTGGGAGAAGGCCTCTTCCTGCTTGTTTCCATGGAAATGTTAGTCCTTTTGCTATAATCTTCCACAGTATTGCATAAACCCATCTACCTCCATGGAGAATAATAATAACTTTCTATCTCCATGGAACCATGCAGGAGACGTGCCACCTCCAGACAGTTATTCTGGATCGCTTTAAACATGACATGGTTTCAAATAGTTCAAACAGTACTTATGATCTAAAATACTGGCGTCTGCTCCCATAACAAACTAACACTAGGAGCACCAACAACTAACTGACCACTTGCTGTTTTCACTTGCGATGGAGATTCTCTTGTCAAACATGGGTCAAACATGTGAGCGAGTGACAGGATTTTCTCTGGACAAATTCCTTTCCAATATTTCCTCATATGATTCGCAGTCTGTACAGCTATTAAAGCGTGTGAGCCGGACTGTGGCGGCTTTGTAGCTTTGAGGAGCGGGCCCCTGATGAACACATGAGGCCTGTGTTCTGCACAAAGACATGATTGAGCCAAGGGCCGGAGCCCACCACATCCAGTTTGACCTTTGACCCCTGAGGCAGCCCACAGCACCGACCCAGCAGAGGAGGAGCACATCGGACAACAGCAGGCCTGTACCAGAAGTACTCTATCGACCTATCCTTCAGTATTGATACTTCACTGCTGATTTTATCAACATTCCCTGGGGGTGGGATGCTAACTGTAGGGTCTGCTCTGTCTGAAGTTTTATTTTGAAAATCACACACCTAAACATTAGCATTAACACCTCCTTGATCACCGAATCCTGAAAATGTGTTGTTTAAAGGGAAACTCTGGCATGTTTGAAGCTAAAGTCCGTTGCTAGAGGTGGTGGAATTCTGTCAGAAGCAAAAAAACGACACAGATCAGTGTTTCCTCGGTGGAGATCTCACTGTGGCAGTGAGTCTGTCAAGGCAACAAACTAGTGTAGTGATGGGGGCAAGTTCTTAACTTCCACGTAAAACGCCAATTGCGCAGAAGCTTAACACCACTTTCTAACCCATCTTACAATAGCCACGAGTCTAACAAACAAAACGCTCTGTCTGCCTCACTCATTAGTGTCTGGAAACATTAGAAAACAACTTTATAAGCAGCCTTACACTTACCTCTGTTGATTTCCACTGCTCATGTGAAAGCCCAAAAGACTCGATCACCGATGTTGTTTATTAACGAGTGAGTTACATTTTTGAAAAAAGCTAAAAAAAATACAATCCCAAATCATTTTCTTTCAACAACTTTCAGTTTCTCTTCTCAGATCCTCACTTGCTTCTGGTGGCTCGAGCCTCTCGCCGCCGTTGGAGTCGACAATTGAGTCGTTTGAGCTTTGGCATGTGCAGTGGGAAATCAACAGAGGGACGTGTAAGGTGCTTATAAAGTTGTTTTTTAACATTTCCAGACACTAAAGAGTGAGCTAGCAGAGCGTTTTGTTTTTGTTAGACTCATGGCTGTTGTAAGATGGGTTAAAGTGGTGTTAAGCTTCTTCAGTGTGAAGCAAATTGGTGCTTTACATGGAAGTAAGAACTTGCCCCCATCACTACACTAGTTCGTTGCCTTGACAGACTCACTGTCACAATGAGATCTCCACCAAGGCAACACTGATCTGTGCCATTTTTTGGCTTCTGACAGAATTCATCCACCTCTAGCAACGGACTTTAGCTTCAAACGTGCCGGAATTCCCCTTTAAATCAATTTACATTTTTCTAGTTTTCAGACCACCTAAAAACATATTTGGCAGTGTTTGCTAAAGTGTTCATTGTGTCACTACTATAACAACTGAACATTCCACCATAGACATCCATGCAGTACACCTGCAGCATGATGTCACTGCAAAGTATCAACATCCTTCATGAAATGGTGCTTTTTCTCGTTTTCATCGAGTACCTCTACTTGACCTCTGCGTCATAACCTCTTGTGGACGTCTGCCAAAACAGATCTTAATAAAAAGCTGCTGAGTTTGTGTTCTCCCACAGACTCGATGCACTATTGTGGTCAGTCATTAAGATTTCATGGAGGAGAGGTCATTTCTGCTCTGCTGAGGATTCAGGTGCATTCTCAATCAATACATTTATCTTATAAAACGAAGAAAGTTTGGCCTGTACAGTGTCAGAAAGAAGACAGAACCAACTGATCTGATCATTAAATTGTGATATAAATACAGAGGAGGTGGTGCTCAGTATATGATGAAGTTTTGCTAGTCTCGCACTAACACTAATTGGCACTTACAGTATCATTATGGGAGTAGAGTGCTGCAATTAATACTTTGTAGTTAATACAGAGAATCAGCCATTGCTAATAGTCAGTGATAGGCTCAGCTGTCTGGATTCTGTGGTGTCAGCTTTTTGCCCAAGAACAAAACCCTCGGGGAAAATACAATATCTTCTTTATATTATCTTACACCATAGTAATGTTTAGCATATACTGTATAATAAACCTGCAATGTTTTAATGTTGTTTCCTCATCACAAAAGTACCTGGAGTTGTGTTTTGTTTCATTCACACGGGTTTAACACATAAACCCTGCAGATTTAGGGAGTTCTTCTCTTAAACTGAAAACACTGTTCTACTTTGTGATGTCATGTGGTGATACAGGAAGTGCTCCACTGTGTTTTTAAAGTCCACACACCTTCAAGAGAATCACTTGGATTATTTCAGCTCTGAGACTTCCAATCTCTACTGAACTAAAGGTAAAAAGGAGCTGTTAACTTGAAAACTACAGTATCCCTTCATGACACCACAAGGTGGAACAGAGCATTTTGAGCTTTGGAGATGTAGACAGACTCATGATAAAGATTACTCAAACGCGTGAATGAAACAAACACAACTCCAAGTCTGTTTTTGATGAGGTAGCAGTGTTCTAATAAGGATTAAAGCTCACAAGAGATTTAGATTGTATTTGCACATATAGTAAAAACAGCATTTCAAAGAGGTAAAAACAAACATACAACATTTTTTGGTCTTATAAAATCACCTCCCCTATAAAAATGATTTTATCACAACAGTTCTGAACAGCCAAGTTGACTTTCAGCAGTTCAAATATTAAATATCATTAGAAATCAATGTTTGTTTTAATTGTCTTTTAGAACAGTCCAGTGAGGACATCAATTTAAGAGTAGAGTGAATTTTGTGCAGTATAGGCCCTTTCATATTGTATTGTTATTGTCTTTGTTATATATAAAAAAAAGGTTTTATATGTTTTAGAGCAGGGGGCTCCAACCTGTAACTCCGGAGCTACCAGTACCAGTATCTCGCCAAGGGATTTCTGAATTATAGAGTTATATATATTGTGCTGAAGAACTAGGATCTGTTTAATTAAATGCTTATTATCATTATAAATGCATGCTTTTAATGTCTAACATTGTGCACCAATAAATAGATAATGGTTTAAGTTTCGTAAGCATCTAACTGTCCCAGTGTAAGGAAGGCTCGCTGTGGCTCTTATATTTACTCAATTTCTTCCAGTCTCTAAAATTTGTAGCTTTCTGTTTTGTAAAAGTAGCTCACTGAAGGAAAAAGGTTGGAGACCCCTGTTTTAAAGTCTGCATAGTCCAGGTAACGGTTACGTCTTCTCAAAACAACGACACATATTTTTGAATAGTCATGATGAGTCCGCTTGTCAAAGAGGAAAATGATATTAGACGTCGTATCTTGAGGCATTGTCATAGCCCATCTCATATTCAAGCAATAAAGCATAAGTGACAGTCCAGAAGTAGTGTATGCTCCGTCTGCTGCTGGACCTTCTATCATCCTTGTATAATATTGCTCCTGCAGTCTCCTTCCTGACCCTCATATGTATGTAACCTTTTTGGTCGTCCGCCAACCGACTCTTGATATTAAGCTCCTCTGTTCTCTCTCACAGCACATTACAAACATCAACACTGTAAGATAAGCTTCCATCTTCCTCCTGCCCTCTGTTACACCCGGACCTGGACTGATCCCGGACTGATGCACACTTGATTTGGTCCTGTTCAAGTCCTGGTTTGGGAATCAGCTGGAAAGTTCCCAGGCTGGTACTTTTTTTTTTTATTAAACTAAGTTAATTAATCTATATACATTATACATATAAAGAAAGAAAGATTTCATTGTGGTGTATATATATATATCCATCCATCCATCCATCCATCTTCTCCCGCTTAATCCGGCTGGGTCGCGGGGGCAGCGTGCTGCCCAATACTCATAGCACTTGACCCCCCCTATGAACCCCTCTGCAGGTGGTGAGCCCACAGGAGGGTGGACAACATGGTCCTTGATGTTAGTTCATAGGGATATATATATATATATATATATATATATATATATATATATATATATATATATATATATATATATATATATATATATATATATATATATATATATATATATATATATATATATATATATATATATATATATATAGTGACACCTGACACGAGTCATCCTCACCTGGGCGTGACATCACTCACACTGTTGAGGAGGAGTGAGCGCCACAACTATTTCAGGATTTTATCTTACAGATTTCAATGAAATACATAGTCAAGCCCTTCCTAAAAGTGATTCTGTAGCTGTAGCTTTTGAAGTTTCTTGTGTTGCGCTGCTTACAAATTATGTTCATGGCGAGCAGGTAAGGAAATAATTCATATTTCTTCCCAAATCAACAGTTACAGATGCTATAGGACATGGGGAACAAGAAAAAATTATTTAAAATACGATTTCACAGTAAACTTATGTGAGCAAATGAGGATTATATTTGCACACTGAAAAAATGTGTGCCGCTTCGGGAAGATCAGTAAAATGACAAACAAGGCCTGACATCTGGTCTCACTACATTCACATTTCATTTTATTATGAAACAGAATTACTAAAGGCCAGCGATAACGTCCCCCCTCTCCTGAGCACAGTAGTTACCCCTGTGCCACACAACGTTCCCGTGGAGCTGGAACTTTCAAGCCAGGGGGACGCTCAAGCCAGTATTCCCTGGTTTAGTCCCAGGCTCAGTCCAAGTTTGGTTCCAGGTACAATGCTGTGAGTGTAAGTGTTAACGCCGCCATAAGGTGCAAAGATAAAGCTTCAACTAAAAAAAATTTCCTCTTCCGTCCTACTTCCTGTCATCTGTCTGTCGCTGTTGGGCAATCACAAGTCTGATACATTAAAGGTGCATGGTGAAACTTTTCTAGAGGATTCTACCACCTGCTCCTCTCTATGTCTGTGTTATTTGGTTGGCATATGGCATATGGTATGGCATTGAACATGACACCACAGAAACACCAAGAAGCCAAGTTACCGGTCAGCTCTATGGAGAGGCAACACTGCTCAGAGTGAGAATGCACATTTTTCACTTTTTTTCAAACATTTGGAATTCTATGAATGCAAAATACATCAGTTTAATGTAGGGGTGTAACGATATCCAAGTCTCATCATCACAGTATGAACCTCACGGTACGATATTTATTGCGATATCGTGGAAAAGCTCACGATATGGTGGAGAGACTCACGATATTACGATATTCTACATAATAATAATAATAATAATGCATCAGTTTTATATAGCGCTTTTCTGGACACTCAAAGACGCTTTACAGAGCATTATTCATTCACTCCATACCCGGTGGTGGTAAACTACTATTGTAGCTACAGCTGCCCTGGGGCAGATTGACGGAGGCGAGGCTGCCAATCTGCGCCATCGGCCCCTCTGACCACCACCAACACTCACGCACACACCACTTTCATAATACATACATAATAATAACAAGACTGACATTCTAAAATGCTGTGAACAGTCATTTAGTACATTTATTGTCATTAGGGATGGAATGATACCCAAATCTCTCTGTACCATATTTTCACCATATACATCTCATGGTACCATATTTATTGCAATATTTAAACTGTGAACCTGCTACTTTTTCCAAGACTTAAGACTTAATCCAAAGAATGAAGATTTCAAAGTGCTTAGAACAGTTATTTCTTCATGTAGTCTGCACTGAAACGGAGCAAAGAATCATGGTCTATGTAGTTCCCTCTGTTTTTTAGCTTTTTCTGCATCAGAAGTATTCATTTAAGCAAAGAGACTTGGGATTCGATATATTGTGATGGTCCACGATATTATTGTGAGACCTTTGGCGATACGAAATCACCATATTTCAGTTATTATTATATCCTAGTAGCAGGTAGCAACCTCCACCAAAAAAGTTACACAGTGCCCCTTTAACCTCTTAGCCAATCACATCTCAAGACATTCATATAAATACATCCTCTCTCCATCATCCTGACCTTTGAGCTATTCCCATTTCTCTCCATCTACTTCTCTTCAGCAGAAATCACGTACAGTGTATAGGATGCAAAAAACATTTTTTCCCTTCCATGAATCTTTAAACACTTATCAAATTGCCTTGTGTAAAGCACGGTTGCCTCTAGCGTTTCTTAAATGAAGTTCAAATGGCCTTTGTGTTATTCTATGGAAAAACCACATGAGTTTTCCACTGGCATAAGAAGACACTGGGTAAATGACTGCAGTTGGAAAAACAGTGGACTCAAAACACAGCACATGCCCGAGCCCAGTTCCCCTTGGAATGTTATCTGGAAATAAGAGTCAGAGCATAACTGAGACAGGCAGGTGATGGACAAGGTGCCAAAGAGGGGAAAATAAGGGGGAAAAAACTCTCACTTCAGCTACCACCCTGGATAATATTCCTGCTCCATCAAGATTAAATTGCTAAAATAAAACTATAAAACTACACTGCATAACCACTGTAATGCTCATTTATTTTTTAACTACAACCACATTATGACTTGTATTTTGGTTCTCAAGACGATTATCCAGAATGCACAATGAGTCTCAAATGGGTCTCTCATTTGGGTTGCCAGTTTCAAAGCTGAAATCCAGTTGGTTTAAACCTAAAATGCCTCTCTCTGAGCTGAACGGTCATTCCCTAAACCCCAGCTAAACTCAGTGCTAGTGCAGCGCCTGCAGTAGGGTTGGGCAGTAACAGGGTAATACAGTATCCACCGGTATCAAAAAGTAGCATCGGTATCAGTTTCATTGCCATCATTAAAAAAATCTGCATAAGGACCTAAAACCACAGAAGGACTTTCTCCCCTCCGCTCTCTCTCCTCTTCAGACGTCGTTACGCTCGGAGATTTCCATCCACATGCAGCGAGGAAGAAGAAAAAAAACCTAACTGACGCTTCGTTTGTGATGTTGAGGCCACAAGTTTGTGATGGAGACATTTTATTGAACACAGAGAGTCGAGAGGGGACATGCTGAAGAGGAGAAAGTTCCCGCTTGAGGGCGAAGTCAGACTTTCACGAAGGAGATGGGAACTACGCGGACAGTGAGGGGAAGCGACGCAGACAATAAGGGCTCTGATTGGTCCTCTCCACCGCTCTACATTTCCGGTCCTCCTCATTATAGACTTTGAGTAATAATGTGTTTAATGCAGCTTTGGCACATTTGTTTACATTTTACAGAAACTAAATTTAAAACCGCATGGATCATTTTCAAATATGTTTCTGAAAGGTATAGGTGCAAGCTACAAAATTCTTAATTAGTCACAGTAATACTGTATATCCTGGTAAAATGCTGAGAAGGTTTAACATTATCAAAATCTGGATACTGCCCAATCCTACTCTGCAGCTCAGAGAGGGAATTCTGGAGGTTCTGTTTATGGACAGGCCTTCACACGAGGCCTGTCCATAAACTGAGAATGAGACAAACTTGGATGTGTCCTCTGTGTCTTTTATTTATTTCATTTTATTTATTTCACTTAGTTTACTATTTTATTATTTTTATGGTTTTGCTTTAATTTGATTTGACTGGTTTTATTGTTTTAGGACAGGTATGAGCAAATTTGAGCAATTTACCTTTCTGCTGTTTTCATTTTATGATCTGTGTGCAGCACAGTAAAATTTGCTGTATAAATAAAGTGGATTTGTATTTGTATGCGTCCTCTATCTTCAGGTTACAGGTTGGGCAGCACAGGTTCAGGTGTTAATTTGCTGGTGGCTACATACAGTACAGCGCCTTTAAAGGTCACAAGGATGGTCGTGTGGTCGCACATGGATTCTTGTGAGCTTTAAGCCATGTTATAATGTCATCACCTCATCAAAAACATTCACAGAGTTGTGTTTTTGTTCATTCACAGTAAACTGAAACGTGAAATCCAATTTTTCTCCAGTGTGAACTTTAAACGCTCCAAAGTGTCCCGCATGAGCACTGGAGTCACGACGACGTCACACACAGTGAGCGAGCTCAGTGTTTACCAAAGTCGCCTAAATGGACGCTAGCATTGAGCATCTAGTGATTTTAGTGTTGCTGTCGTACTGAAGCCAGAACATGTATAGATTATTTGTTTTAAGGAAGAGATCAAGAAGGAGAAGAACGAGGTTTTTGGCAGTGGCGTTTCGTGGGGGAGTGGCCGTTCAAACTGAAGTCGCATGTCAAAAGATCAGATATGTATCGGGTTTAGGAGCACATATCCAAGTGGCCTGAGTTGCATTTGAAAAAGTCAGATCTGTGTTGTTTAGACTGTCTTTAAAAGATCAGATACAGGTCGCATGGGGGCGAAAAAATCGGATTTGGGTCACTTCAGGCTGCAGTCTGAACGTAGCCTTCGATATGTGCTCCTAAAACCGATACATATTTGATCTTTTAACATGTGACTACAGTCTGAACAGCCATGTCACATTCATCCCACCTACATCCGACGTACACGTCATCAACAAGGGAGAGGTCGGCTACTGGGCTGTAACAAGCAGCTATTGTAAGCCAACACAAGACATTTTATTGAACGCCGAGAGTTGAGAGGGGACGAGGCGCTGAAGAGGAGAAATTTCCCGCTTGAGGGCGAAGTCAGACTTTCATGTGGGAGACGATAACTTCGAGTGCCAAGAGCGCAGGGTCTGTCAGATACAACATGCTGCAGTGGGTAATATCACACGCCGTGGACTGTCGCCTTTTACTTTTTATTCTGGAATCTGCCTCTTCTGAGCTTTTTTTGTCTTGGCGTGTCCCAGATCATTAAATGGAGGGAGATACGCGCTGGTGACGTTTGGTTTGATCAGAACTTGTGCCTCATCTTCAAATATAATGCTGCTCTTCTGTTTCTGAATGGTTTAGGTGCAAGTTACAAAATAATTCTTAATTAATCACGTCAATGTCAAGAAGATTTAACGGTATTAAAATCTGGACACTGCCCAACTCTAGTACATAATGTTTTCTTTTTTTTCCCATTTGAAATAAGCACTAAATATGCAGGATTTCTGTGTTAATGAAACAAAACATAACTTCAAGTATGTTTTTTATAAGGAAATACAATTATAACAGATTAGAAAATAGTGTAACATACAGTAGTGTTCTGAACTCTTGAAGTCTTTCTATTGCTAGAAAAAAGCACAATATATCTTCTGTGGAAAGGAAAATAAAAAAAGTGCAGGAGGACTTACTGTAGCTCTGTTCAATAGGGCTGTGTATGCTCCCCATATGTGAAGGCTCCAGCCAGGGCGCTATGGCGAAGCAATGGAGGCAAGACAAGCAAGACAAGAGGAGAGGAGATTTGAGAGGGGGGGAGAAAAAAAAGGGGAGCCAACAGGTCAACAAAAGGATCAAAAAAATCACAGGGACCAGTAGGAGTTAGGCCGGGCAGGTGCAGAGCAGTTACAGCGCAAGGTGGGAAGCGTGGAGAGAAAATAGAAAAGACAATCAGATCAAAATAGACCAAAATGTGAGAAATAACAAAAGCATCAACTAAAGAACTATAGGAAGTAGAATTATACATTGCGACTTTGCAATATGGTAAGTAATGGAGAAAAATAAGGCTCCAAACAAGAAAAGCTGCTGCAAATTCACTTTCACATTACATTTTAGCTTCACCAGATGGAGTAAGAAAGATAGTAGTGCGCAAGTGTCAGCGAGCATCTATCAAAATGGCATAAAAATAAATATGTAAGATGGTTTAGAAATTTGAACATACTGTAATGACACACAAACGCCCCCACCAAGGCACTAGCCCCATCTTGCAATGTAAAGGATATACAGTATAGCCAGCAGGATGGTCTAGTCCAGGATGTCCAAACTTATTTCATCAGGGGCCACATATTAAAACAGAGCAGCGGGGGGCCAATTGAGGGTCATAGACTGGTGGTCAAAACAGTGAGTAATTCAAATCTGTGCATTTATAACAAGTTTGAATGACCCTCCTGACCTTTGTTCAGGCTTAGACACTCAAAAGGACACAATACATTTGCTTTATCAAAGTCAATTTAAAAAACAGTAAAAAGTACTACTTGCGGTAGTATGGGTCATTTCACCTGGACGACTGAGGGTCAAAACAATTGGTTTGAGGGCCATAGTTTGGACGTGCCTGGTCTAGTTGTGCACTGAATCGATTTGTGCGTCAAACGATCTCCAAACTCATACAGTCAAGTTTAAATGATTTAGGCTGCACTCGCACTAGGACTTTAGAACCTAAAGTGCGGTACATTTGTCCAGTGGTACGTTTGTCCAGGAGTACGTTTGTCCAGCGGTACATTTGTCCAGCGGTACATTTGTCCAGCGGTACGTTTGTCCAGGAGTACGTTTGTCCAGCGGTACATTTGTCCAGCGGTACATTTGTCCAGTGATACATTTGTCCAGCGGTACATTTGTCCAGCGGTACGACTGTCCAGCAGTACGTTTGTCCAGCGGTACATTTGTCCAGCGGTACGACTGTCCAGCGGTACATTTGTCCAGCAGTACGACTGTCCAGCAGTACGTTTGTCCAGCGGTACGTTTGTCCAGCGGTACGATTGTCCAGCGGTATGTTTGTCCAGCGGTACGTTTGTCCAGCGGTACGTTTGTCCAGCGGTACGTTTGTCCAGTGTGAGCACAATTGAACAGTGCACAGGCACGGTTGGGACTACAGCCCAGGTGGAGGAGGGGGGCAAAAGCATGGCATGTTTGTTTATGTATGCGCACATGCACGACTTTACTCTATGATCCCTGTCAGGAGCGCTGATGTCACTCATACAAGGAAAACGGCAACGGCAGGAAGAGGATGCGATGTTGTGTGGCGCAACTTCCAGTCAATGCTTTTCTGTGACAAAATACCTGTGGAAAAGTGTTGCGTATTTTTCACCAACTTCATAAATCTGCCCCATTATCAAATTTTCAACCAAGAAGGTCGACAAACATATTCTGTCCATGAGGAATTTATCCACAATTATCAACGGAAGACGAAAACTTAAAGACGAACAGTGACGACCATTAGGGAACTACTGAGCAAAACTAATTAGATTAGATTAGATTCAACTTTATTGTCATTACGCATGTACAAATACAAGATAACGACATGTGGTTTAGCATCTAATCAGAAGTACAAGGAGCAGCAAGTGCAATATATACAGAATGTACATACAATATAGACAATATAAAGTATATTACAGTGTAGATTGTAGTTTGTAGTGAATATATACAAATAAATAAATATGGCAGTATGAACAGGAGGGAATTAGGTATAATATACATGGGGGTCATGGGGGTAACGTTATGGACATGAATAAAACATAACTCAGACTGATTCTAGAATTAAAATTTAAAACATGATTTTATGATTTTAGCTTAGATAGATTTGTGCAGTTTAAATGCTAGATATATAATCTGTGAACATCTGTAGCATTCGAACTGCACAAATCTATCTATGCTAATGTCGACTTCACAAAATCGATTTTTAATTTTAATTCTAGAATCAGTCTGAGTGAACAAGTTACTTATTAATGAATTACTTCTTACTTCTGTTTTATTCATGACCATAACATGAGTTTTCAGTTCACTAATGCTCGCCGTTGTTCTCCTTTAAGTTTTTGTCTTTCTTCCCTTGATAGTTGTGGATAAATTCTCATGGACAGAATATTTTCTTTGTCGACCTTGTTGGATGAAGATTCGGTGATGGGGTAGGAAGATTTATGAAGCTGGAGAAGAATATAGAACACTTTTCCACATGTATTTTGCCTACATCGTGGGACTTTAGGTGCTTGTTAAAAAGGTCTATAAAGTCCATTCTAAAACACAGTGAATCTGCGCTTACCTTCGATAAGGACTGTGACACTGCTCCATGCTACTAGTATATTCATAAACTCGCAGCAAGATGCATATCTGTCTCACAATTTAATAACTATTTCTTCTGCTGGACTTATTTTCTCCACTAAAGCATTAGCTCTGCTGCGCCACATGTAAACAGCGCCGTGTGATTACATCATCAGCCG